>BTHU01000012.1:65325957-66525957 GCA_036184795.1 Tokudaia tokunoshimensis | reverse complement strand
AGGGACCAAAACATTGCTGGGAGTTTTCTTTTATCTCTCTCTCTCTCTCTCTCTCTCTCTCTCTCTCTCTCTCTCTCTCTCTTTTGTTAGATATATTCTTTACTTTTCAAATGATTTTCCCTTTCCTGGTTTCCCTCCCCACCCCCTGAAAGTCCCATAAGCCATCTCCCCTCACTCTGTTCCCCAATCAACCCCCTCCCACTTCCCTGTCCTGGTATTCCCCTATATTGCTGCATCAAGCCTTTCCAAGACCAGAGGCCTCTCCTCTCTGTGATGAACTACAAGGCCAACCTCTGCTACCTATGCATCTGGAGCCATGGGTATGTATACTATCTGATTGATGTTTTTGTCCCTGGGAGCTCTTGGATGGCTTGGAGTACTGGGTGGCTCACATTGTTGTTCCTCCTATGGCACTGCAAACCTCTTTAGCTCCTTGAGTTCTTTCTCTAGCTTCCCCATTGGGGACCCTGTTCTCAGTTCAATGGCTGGCTGAGAGTGTCCCCCTCTGTATTTTTCATGTAAATACAGAGCCTACCAGGTGACAGCTATATCAAGTTCCAGTCAGCAAGTACTTGTGGGCATCAATAATAGTGTCTGGGTTTTGTAACTATATATGGGATGGATCACTAGATGGGGTAGTCTATGGATGGTCTTTCCCTCAGACTCTGTTCCACACATTGTCTCTATATCTCCTTCTGTGGGTATTTTGTTCCCGCTTCTAAGAAGGACCAGAGTATCCATACTTTGTTCTTCCTTCTTCTTGGGCATCATTTGATATGTGAATTGTGTCTTGGGTATTCCGAGATTCTGGGCTAATATCCACTTATCATTGAGTGCATACCATGTGTGTTCTTTTGTGATTGTGTTACCTCACATAGGATGATATTCTCCAGTTCCACTCATTTGCCTAAAAATTTCATGAATTCATTGTTTTTAATAGTTGAAGTAGTATTCCATTATGTAAATGTACATTTTCTGTATCCATTCCATTCAAATGAGTGACATCTAGGTTCTTTCCAGCTTCTGGCTATTATAAATAGGGCAGCTATGAACATAGTGGAGTATGTATCCTTATTACATGCTGGGGAATCCTATGGGTATATACCCAGGAGTGGTATAACAGGGTCCTCCGGTAGTATCATGCCCAGTTTTCTGAGGAACCACCAAACTGATTTCCAGAGTGGTTGTACCAGCTTGCAATCTCACCAGCATTGGAGGAGTATTCCTCTTTCTCCACAGCCTTGCCAGTACCTGCTGTCTCCTGAGTTTTTGATCTTAGCCATTCTGACTGGTGTGAAGTGAAATCTCAGGGTTGTTTTGATTTGCATTTCCCTGATGTCTAAGGATGTTGACATCAATAGTCCTCAGGTGAAAATTCTTTGTTTAGCTCTGTACCCCATTTTTAATAGAGTTATTTGGCTCTCTCAAGTCTAACTTCTTGAGTTCTTTGTATATATTGGATATCATCCCTCTGTCGGATGTAGGGTTGGTAAAGATCTTTTCCCAGTTTGTTGACTGCCGCTTTGTCCTATTGACAGTGTCCTTTGCCTTACAGAAACTTTGTAATTTTATGAGGTCCCATTTTTCAATCCTTGACCTTAGAGCATAAGATATTGGTGTTCTTTTCAGGAAATTTTCGCCTGTGCCCATGTGCTCAAGGCTCTTCCCAAGTTTCTTTTCTATTAGTTTCAGTGTATCTGGTTTTATGTGGAGGTCCTTGATCCATTTAGACTTGAGCTTAGTACAAGGAGATAAGAATGGATCGATTTGCATTCTTCTGCATACTGACCTCCAATTGAACCAGCACCATTTGTTGAAAAGGCTATCTTTTTTCCACCAGATAGTTTTAGCTCCTTTGTCAAAGATCAAGTGACCATAGGTGTGTGGGTTCATTTCTGGGTATTCAATTATTCCATTGAACTACCTGCCTGTCACTTTACCAGTACCATGCAGGTTTTAACACTATTGCTCTGTAATACTGCTTGAGGTCTGGGATACTGTTTCCCTCAGAATTTCTTTTCCTGTTAAGAATAGTTTTAGCTATCCTGGGTTTTTTGTTATTCCAGATGAATTTGAGAATTGCTCTTTCTAACTTTATGAAGAATTGACTTGGGATTTTGATGGGGATTGCACTGAATCTATAGATTGCTTTTGGAAAGATGGCCATTTTTACTATATTAATCCTGCCAGTCCTCAAGTATGGGAGATCTTTCCATCTCCTGAGGTCTTCTTCAATTTCTTTCTTCAGAGACTTGAAGTTCTTTTCATACAGATCTTTCACTTATTTGGTTAGAGTCACACCAAGATACTTTATATTATTTGTTACTATTGTGAAGGGTGTCATTTCCCTAATATCTTTCTCAGCCTGTTTATCTTTTCAGTATAGGAAGGCTACTGATTTGTTTGAGTTAATTTTATATCCTGCCACATTGCTGAAGTTGTTTGTCAGTTGTAGGAGTTCTCTGGTGGAGTTCTTTGGTCGCTTAAGTGTACTATCATATCTTCTGCAAATAGTGATGATTTGACTTCTTCCTTTCCAATTTGTATCCCTTTGACCTGCTTTTCTTGCCTAATTTCTCTAGCTAGAAATTCAAGTACTATATTGAATAAATATGGAGAGAGAGGGTAGCCTTGTCTAGTCCCTGATTTTAGTGGGATTGTTTCAAGTTTCTCTCCATTTAGTTTGATTTTGGCTACTGGTTTGTTGTATATTGCTTTTATTATGTTTAGGTATGGGCCTTGAATTCCTGTTTTTTCCAAGGCTTTTAATTTGAAAGAATGCTGAATTTTTGTCAAATGCTTTTTCAGCATCTAATGAAATGACAATATGGGTTTTTTCTTTGAGTTTCTTTATGTGGATTTGAGATTCTTTATGAATTACATTGATTGATTTCTGTGTATTGAACTATCCCTGTATCCCTGGGATGAATCCTATTTGATTGTGGTGAATGATCGTTTTGATATGTTCTTGGATTCAGTTGGCAAGAATTTTATTGGATATTTTTGCATCAATATTCATAAGGGAAATTGGTCTAAAGTTCTATTTCTTTGTTGGATCTTTGTGTGGTTTTGCTATCAGTGTAATTGTGGCTTCAAAGAACGAGTTGGGTAGTGTTACTTCTGTTTCTATTTTGTGGAATAGTTTGAAGAGTATTGGTGTTAGGTCTTCTTTGAAGGTCTGATAGAATTCTGCACTAAAACCATCTGGACCTGTGCTTTTTTTGGTTGGGAGACTGTCAATGACCACTTCAATTTCTTTAGGTGTTATGGGACCATTTACGTGGTCTATCTGATCCTGATTTAACTTTGGTATTTGGTATCTGTCTAGGAAATTGTCCATTTCCTCCAGATTTTCCAGTTGTGTTGAGTATATGCTTCTGTAGTAGAATCTGATGTTTTTTTTAATTTCTTCACTTTCTGTTGTTATGTCTCCCTTTTCAGTTCTGATTTTGTTAATTAGGACAGTGTCTCTGTGCCCTCTGGTTAGTCTAAGGGTTTATCTATCTTGTTGATTTTCTCAAAGAACCAGCTCCTGGTTTTGCTGATTCTTTGTATAATTCTTTCTGTTTCTACTTGGTTGATTTCAGCCCTGAGTTTGATGATTTCCTGCCTTCTACTTCTCCTGGGTATATTAGCTTCTTTCTGTTCTAAAGCTTTCAGGTGTGCTATTAAGCTGCTAATGTATGCCCTCTCCAACTTCTTTTTGGAGGCACTCAGAGCTATGAGTTTTCCTTTTAGCACTACTTTCATTGTGTCCCATAAATTTGGGTATGTTGTGTCTTCATTTTCATTAAATTCTAAAAAGTGTTTGATTTCTTTCCTTATTTCTTCCTTGACCATGGTATCATTGAGTAGAGCAGTGTTCAGCTTGTGGACTTTCTGTTGGTTTTGTTGCTATTGAAGACCACCCTTACTCCATAGTGATATAATAGAAGGCATGGGATTAGTTCGATCTTCTTATATCTGTTGAGATATGTTTTGTGACCAATTATATGGTCAATTTTGGAGAAGGTACCATGAGGTGCTCAGAAGAAGTTATATTTTTTTGATTTAGGATGAAATGTTCTATAGGTATCTGTTAAATCCATTTGGTCTAAACCTTCTGTTAGTTTCACTTTGTTCCTGTTTAGTTTGTGTTTCCCTGATCTGTCCATTGAGGAGAGTGAGGTGTTGAAGTCACCCACAATTACTGTGTGAGGTGCAATGTGTGCTTTAAGCTTTAGTAAATTTTCTTTTATGAATGAGGGTGCCCTTGTATTTTGGAGCATAGATGTTCAGAATTGAGAGTTCTTCTTGCTAGATTTTTCCTTTGATGAGTATAAAATGTCCTTCCGTACCTTTTTTTCATGACTTTGGTTGAACGTCTATTTTATTGGATATAAGAATGGCTACTCCAGCTTGATTCCTGTGACCATTTGCTTGGAAAATTGTTTTCCAGTCAAGGTAGTGTTTATCTTTGATGCTGAGATTCGTTTCCTGTATGCAGAAAAATGTTGAGTCCTATTTATGTATCCAGTCTGTTAGTCTATGTCTTTTTATTGTGGAATTGAGTTCATTGATGTTAAGAGAAATTAAGGAATAGTGATTGTTGCTTCCTGTTATTTTTTATATAATTTCTATGTTTGTGTGGTTATCTTCTTTTGGGTTTGTTGAAGGAAGATTAATTTGTTGCTTTATCTAGTGTGTAGTTTCCCTCCTTTTGTTGGTGTTTTCTATTTATTATCCTTTGAAGGACTGGGTTTGTGGAAAGATATTGTGTAAATTTGTTTTTGTCAAGGAATACCTTGGTTTTTCCATCTATGGTAATTGAGAGATTTGTTGATATAGCAGCCTGGTTTGGCATTTCTGTTCCCTTAGGCTCTGTATGACATCTGCCCAGGCTCTTCTGGCTTTCATAGTCTCTGGTGAGAAGTCTGGTGTAATTCTGATAGGTTCACCTTTATATATTACTTGACCTTTTTCCCTTCCTGCTTTTAATAATCTTTCTTTGTTTAATGCTTTTGGCATTTTAATTATTATGTGACGAGAATGAATTTCTTTTCTGGTCCAATCTATTTGGAGTTCTGTAGGCTTCTTGTATGTTCATGCACATCTCTTTCTTTAGGTTAGGGAAGTTTTCTTCTATAATTTTGTTGAAGTCATTTACTGGCCCTTTAAGTTGTAAATCTTCACTCTCTTCTATACCTATAATCCTTAGGTTTGGTCTTCTCATTTTGTCCTGTATTTCATGGATATTTTGGGTCAGGACCTTTTTGTATTTTGCATTTTCTTTGACTATTGTGTCAATGCTTTCTATGGTATCTTCAGCATCTGAGACTCTCTCTTCTATCTCTTGTATTCTGTTGTTGATACTTGTATCCTTGACTCCTGACTTCTTTCCTAGGTTTTCTATGTCCACAATTGCTTCCCTTTGTGATTTCTTTATTGTTTCTACTTCCATTTTTAGATCCTGGATGGTTTTGTTCAATTTCTTCACCTGTTTTGATGTGTTTTCCTGTAGTTCTTTAAGGGCTTTTCCCTGTTTACTTATGTTCTCCTGTATTTCTTTAAGGGAGTTATTTATGTCCTTCTGGAAGCCCTCTGTCAGCATCATGAGCTGCGATTTTAAATCCAAACTTTGCTTTTCTCGTGTGTTGGGGTATCCAGGACTTGCTGTTGTGGGTGAATTGGGTTCGGATGGTGCCATGTTGTCTTGATTTCTGTTAGTAACGTTCCTACATTTGCCTTTTGCCATCTGGTTATCTCTGGCGTTAGTTTCTCCTGCTATCTCTGGCTGGTGCTTGTCCCTCCTGTGTGCCTGCAAGTCTGTTTCAGTACCCCTGGGTCACCAGCTCTCCAATGGCACAGAGTGCTGTGGCGCTGCCTGCCTCCTGGGTGCAGGTGTGGCCCTGGTGGTTCAAGTCCCAAGTAATCTTACACTCAGGTGTTTCCTCCATTCCTGACTGTACCGCCCTGCTCAGTTGCAGGAGTGAAGATGATAGCCTCACCTCTATCCATGGGACTCCCTGCAGAGCAGATGTCCCCTGGCAGAATAGGTGCACAGATGGCTGTGGTGCTGCCCAGCTCCTGGGTGCAGGTGTGGCCCAAGTGATCTTACATTTGGGTATTCTCTGAGTTCCAGGCTGCACCTGTGTGCTCAGTCACAGGAGCCGGGGATTTTTGAATGTGAAAATTCAACATGTAATGCGTAGCGAAAGATCAGAGCTGAAGAAGTTGAGAAGTTCAGGAACTCAGAGCCTCCTGGCCTAAAGCCACTAGGAAATGGGTACTGTAGCTTCTCAGGCACTTACTCAACACCCAGAATAAACTAGAGTCAGTTAGTTCTTCAGAGACCTCATGTAGGAGAATGGTGTCCTAACAGCTTAATTTCTGCAGAGGGAAACCGTATGAGAGAAAACAGAGAGAGGCTCATAAGATGTCTGACCCACAGAATTGTGAGGTAATGGTTTGTGGTGCTTTCAATATGTGCTAGCAGCAAGGAAAATGATGGGGAGATGGCAAAAAATGAAGGGCAAAATTGTGACATTTGTTACTACCCTGGTGCATGCTCTCGAAAGGTCAAAGGGAATAATATCCTTTGCAACATCAATGTTCAGGCAGTGAATTAAAGAGGACATTATTGCCCGCTTCTTTGTACAGTGTCAGATTTCCAAATTTGTGGGGACTGCCTCCACAGAACCCTCTCCAGAAATGGTACTTCTGGCCCTGAGACTGCACTTGGAGCATTGCCTGTTCCAACTTAAAGCAAACCCAACAAAAGGAAAGGAGTTGAAACTGGGTTCAATTGTAAACAATTACCACAATTCGTACTGTACAAATAGCCTCCTATTTTCCCCTTAATCATCAGGAAGATAATGAAATTATGAATCATGTAAGAAAGAAGGCCAATGATGGGAGGGGATCTCATAGAAGAAATCTTCAGCTCTTCAGCTGAGGCTGCCTTGCTGGTCTCTTTCTGACCACTTTTCTAGTGCTTTTTAAACTAATGTGAAATGAGAACTACTCTTGAGGGAAAAAAATGACACGGAACAAGTACACGTCAACTAGATGAGAGGGAAAACATAGGTTTGTTCCTAAGAAAGTTAATGAAATTCTTTAACCAGGTGTCAAAATTATAATATTTTGAGGGCTGACCTTTAGAAAGTAAATGATACTGGCTTCGTCATAGCCTTGCTGTTAGGAAAATCATTTGGAACACATCTTGGCAGTAGCATTTCTGATATTTGACTCTATATAATTTGTTTAGTAATTTATAAAAAGTATTAATATTTCATCATGTGAATTCAGAGGTTGCTTATTAACAGTTCAGTGAACTTACAATGAAAATCCATACGATGTATGTTTTCTACAGATGAGAAATCACTGTATATAATTTGATGGCAGTATATCATCACCAAATATTACATATTTATTAGCATACCTAAAATAAAATCATTTAGAACATAAGGAATATTATTCAAATAATAATAAAGTCAGGCAGTACAGAGGTTCATCTTTCAATAACATTTAATAAATTTTCATTGAACATCTAATATATCCCAGATGCTAGGCAGAGAATTCAGTTGATTAAGTATGGACATGAAGGAGATTTCTGTCTTATTGGTAGAGAAATGAAGTTAATAACAATGTAATATAAATATTATGAAAGAAGATTGTACCAAAGTTTCTGAAAATGGAGAGGGATCTAACTTATAAACAAGAGTTGATGAAAGTTTTCCAACAACTGAGTTTGTACCAAACCGTCTCATTCAGGCTGAGGGAATAATAGGTATGTGAGAAGGAGAAATAGAGGATCTGTAAGCAGGAGAAAGGAAGTGTTAGTGTATAAACAGGGAAGGGTGGTAGGTGGAAGAAAAGCAGATGCTCGAAGAGAAGCATTTGAGCTGAAGGAGGAAAACTCATAGGGACTGATGGGTTTCCTATGCTTTGCTGAAAGGAGGCATATATTCCTGAAGCTAATGTTGACAAACTTATAGACCAGAGTCACCTTGGGAAAATCATAGTGCCATTCTTTTAATGATTACCTTGAAGGAAAATGATCCGAAAACAAGATCCATTAAGGGGTAAACACAGCAGTAGATTAAGGAAATACATAAGAGTAAATTGTAGGTAGAATGATGAGGACAAAGGCGAGCGGATTCGATTGAGAGGAGTGGGCCTTCAGTTGTAAAGTACAGTATATGATTCAGAGAGAGGAATGTCTGTTTTTAGAGTGACCCTCAGGGCCTCAGGAATTCATTGGATACCAAAAGAAGATGAAGATGGTAAATTTGGGTGGAGGGACACTGGTTCATTGCTGGAATTTTTTCAGTGAATATATGTTCCAAAAGACAGATGGTTGGTTATAAATTTCTGAAAATCAAGAGAGCTTCCAACCAATGTGGATACTGTTTTTAACCGGCATTTCATATTTTAACTCACAAAATCACTTTTCCATATCTATCAAGGCATTATAAGCCATTTCCTTTTCATACAGCATTAGGGGATTATGACTTCTAGGACCCCTAAGTTGAGCAGAAATTGTAAGAGACTGTTATTAGAAAATGGATAGAATGCTGTGATTTTCTCAATGCTGAAAAGGGGCAGAAGCATAGTCAGTCCCTTATCTTTAACACGGATGCCTCCAGCTCCTGCTCTATTCTATGCAGTGGGCTATCCTTCCTGTAGGTCATCAAGCTGCTTTGAATCCTTGTCTGAGCTCATCATGTTTTAGTTTTTCCTATTGCAGTATGAATTGAATCATATAGCCTTCCAATGAAATAGTCAGAAGCCCTCACAGAAATGCTCTGCTCCTAAAATGTTGAATGCTAGGTTGAATCTAGTTTCTTTTATTCTCTTATCTCTTGCCCCTTATGTATTTGAATAGAATAGTGTAGAAGAAAGAAGGTGACAATATGGGAGTGATAGCTTATCACAATGTAATATCAGCAATAAATGCTCTGGTTATTAAAAAAAATAGCAACTATTATCACTAAAAAAAAAGTGCTGGTGTAACACTATGCAGGCAAATGTATACGAAACGTAGCACACACAAGGAAACTGAAAGTTCAGCTTAGTTAATTCACTTCTTAATAAAATGCTTTGCTTTTAGGAATGAGTATCTTTTCATTGCAAATATCTTTCTAGGAGCCTTAGGCCAAAGAGATTCTTGTTTTATCTTTGAATGGTATTTCCTCACAGATTTTGAAAGCCCTTACATTCCCTCCATAGAGATGTCATAGTCTGCAATGTGTGAAAGTGCACCATTTTTCCTGTGCTTGACCAAATGTTTCATTTCCTGAAAATTAAATTACTGAAATCCAACAAACAGATGGTCAGAGTCCTGCAGAATGTTGCTCTGCTGTGAAATGCATGCTCTGAATTCCTGCTGCCAACGTCAGAAGTTAGCAAGGAATCTTCCTGTAGGCTGCTGTACTCTGCCATTGCAATGTTCAATCATTTTTCAAAGTCAGTTACCTGGGACATCAGGAAGAAGACTTTCCAGGTCTATTCATGTTTATATTAAAAAATAGCACTGATTAAGTCACATGGACTTGGTTGGAATGTATCTAGGTGTTAATTAATTACCATGTACTCCATAATTAAAAATTACATGTGGGACATTGGTTATATGGGGATATAGATAAAAGATTGATTTTTCCTTATTTATAGTTTTTAAATCTATTTTCCAGGCTAAATAAATATTTCGAAGAATATAATGTAGGAGCTTGGGTAAATATAGTCCTGTTCCTTAATATACAGTTTTTCTTATCTTACATAAAAGATTTGATCATTTATCTCTGTTGAACCATAATAAAACCAATCCATGAGGAAGTATGACCTTGTCTCAACAATACATTATAAATTATCTAGAAAAAAATAACTGGGCATGGTAACTCACACCTATAATCCTAGCACTAAGGAGATTGTGGCAAGAGGATTGTCATGACTGCAAAGCCAGCCAGAGTTACATAGTCAAGTCTAAGCCAGACTAGGACATAGTGTAAGACCCTGTCCTCAACTGTTTAGAAGAAAGTCTTGACTTTGGGGAAAAGTCTTCAGCTCTCACTTAATGTGTTCTTTAGGAATCTAATAAAGCAGTAGGCTGTTGTAAAATGAAAGCCAAGGGCAATGTAAACATGCATTTACATTTCTAAAATGTCTTTTCTACCGTCTTGATTATGTGGCTTCTTTTGAAGTCTGTATATTTATCTATGCGTAATATCCTGTGTGGAGAAATAGCAAAAAATCTCCTAGTCCATTTTGTAAAAATACTTAATAGTAGCCATTTGTAGGGTCCTTCTGAGTTTGCAATGAACATGCCACAAAGCAGATGACAGAAAAACCCTAGTAATCTGTTCCATATTTCTGGCCTAAAATATTTTGGGAATCTTTCCAGTCTATGTTACATATACTAAGCCCCGCCCTGAGTATGGGTCTGTTAAATCCATGGTTTGGAATAGGGAAAGGAAGAAAAGAATCTGTCAGTGGAAGGTTATTTAAACCACTAAGAACTTGTGTAGTTTAAGAAGCATAGGTAGGGATTCTTACAGATTGACACATATATTCAGATGACTTAGGTAACAGAGTACATTTCTGTTTGTCTTTTATTTTTCATTGTACTTGTGCCTCACCCAGACACAGGGCTTTAAGGAACCCAGGTTTCCCAAAGCACTGCAGAAATGCATAGTTAGATGAAATAGAGAAAGTTATTATATGCTTAGATAGGATGGTACACTTGGCAACTTCTTTGAGGAGAATCAAAACTTCAGCACAACCATTGTGTGGCTTCTTCTGTGCCCATTTTTTTCCTGTGGTGGTGGAGTTGTTAATTTTGTTCATGATGTTTTGTGTTGATATTGTTATTGTTTCTCATTGAAATATAGGTAAAATATGCCATTGCTTTGTGCTGTTAGGATTTTGTTGTTTTGTACAAAAACATGCAAAAGTCAATTAACTAAAGCCTTTTATTGAGCCAAAATATCACTGAAATTTAAACATCAAAGAAGGAATAATATACATGTAATAGAGGAATTACATGTGATAGCATATCAGGCACAATGTAGCCTTCCATGGCTAACCACTACTCTGTTGTGTCAACATTTGTCATATGGTTAAGCAATGCATAGTGTGTTGTCGTGACCAACCAGAGGCTCAGTGATGTTCACGTATTCATAATGATCTTAACTTTGTAACAGCTTCTGCCTCCTACAACAGTCTGTGGGACCGAACAACTCTGGCAGATTCTGCCTGAGATGCCCCTTCTGTCTGTCATATATACTCCATGTATGAATTTATCTCTTCTGCATTAAATATAAATTATGTAGATGTGCCCTAGTATGCTTTTTTAAGACAATATGCTTAATATTGGAGATGATCCTAAAAAATTATACATATCTCAATATGGTATTCTAATTAAAACCTAATTAGCAATTCACCATGCTAGAACTTAGTTTTTTTCAGTATAGAAATAACTTCAATATGCATAGAAAATAAAGATATATTTTTTCGAAACATTAGAATTTCAAAAATATAAGGCGGCACATGTGGAATTTGGAGGTGCTAAGAATCTTAAGTGTTGGTTTCTCCAAGCTTTAAGCTTCAACAGTTTCGTGTAATCAGTGAGCTTGCCAAACAGTATCAAAAACCTCATTTTCTTCAAGTGCTTTATTTATCTTTAATAGAACCTTCATCACCCTGGTGTTGTAAATTTGGAGTGTATGTTTGAGACGCCTGAAAGAGTGTTTGTTGTTATGGAAAAACTCCATGGAGACATGCTGGAGATGATCTTGTCAAGTGAAAAGGGCAGGTTGCCAGAACACATAACGAAGTTTTTAATTACTCAGGTAAGAAATCAATTAGAGACAGAAAAAAAAATAGAAAAAGAAACAGTGTTCAATATCAGATGTTAGCACTGTTTAACTACAGCTCTCTAGCCTTGTTGGTTGGTCTCCGTTTCTGATCTAAACTACACTAGAAAAGATTACAAGGGTGAAGTATATCTTCTTACTTATGTTTTTGTCATTCAGAGTCCAGCATACAAAATTAGTAGCATTTAAGTTGATGTAATCATTAAATCTAGTCTTGAATTTTTAATAGAACCATAGACTTAGACCTAGTTCAATGTAGATATTTAAGGCACTGTGTCTGCACCTTGTGGTGAGTTTCTTTGTTTTCCCCCGTGTTTGATGCTGTATAATACCATGAAAGAGTATGCTACTTCTTTCATGGATTTCTCCCTAGCAAACTGCTATGTTAACTATAGACTAGTAGAGGGTCTTGAACATAAACAGCCGCGAATGATCATTGTGGGGTTTCTTGGTATTTCAACTTTTTGTTGCATTTCATTTCAGTAATATCTTAAAATTAGCTATATATCCTGAAATGAATTAGTAATATCATAAAACGAAGTTATCTAGATGATTCTCTTCTTTGTAGATACTAGTGGCTTTGCGACATCTTCATTTTAAAAACATCGTTCACTGTGACCTCAAGCCAGAAAATGTGTTGCTGGCTTCAGCTGACCCTTTCCCTCAGGCAAGTACAGAGCCACCTTCAGCAGAAAACCAGCTTCACAGTTGGCTCCATGCAACCTCCCCGCACCTCCTTTTTTTCCCCCTTTAAACCCATGATTGTTTGAAGTCTCACCCGAACATTTCCCTTCCCTCTTTGCCTTCTGTTCCTGGACCTCACTGTCACTCACTCCTCACGAAGCTGCTCTGTTAATACTCACCTCTGCTTCCTCAGTCTCCTGTTGGGCTGCATGGGCAAAGTTGGACCCTACCCTGTGTTGAATGCATGACCTCGCCACTGAGGATACCTTAGGATTCCAGGGATGCTGACTGCTCTCTGAGGTTAGGGATCAGAGCAAGCTTCCCTTTCCTATACACAGGGGTAGGAAAAAAACTGAAGCTTTTCCTAGAGGGCCTTAAGTCTACAGTACTTCACCAGGGGAGGTATCTGGCTTTGCTGTGCTAACAACTTCAGGTCCTGCCAGCTGGCCACTTTGGAGCTAATTTTGATAGTCACCATAGATTTCTTGAGTCGTCTTTCTACTTATCCCTTAACCAGTTCATGTGTTTTCCTACTTGCTGACCAATTTTCAAAATGGGTCATACTTTATTTCCATATTAATCTTTTGCTATTGGGGTAGGAAAGAAAGAGTTTGCAAAATTCTTTCATGAATGAAAAACCAGTTTTGTCTCGTAATATAAACTACTTTCTTCAAAATTAGAAGGTAGAAAGTAGCATTTCTTCTACCAGGAACAATTAATATCTGTATGATACATTTGTACTCCTGTCAGAATTGTTCTAATGTAAATTGAAACTCACTGTCTCAGCAAATTCTTACTGTCAACAGGTGAAACTCTGTGATTTTGGTTTTGCCCGGATCATTGGAGAGAAGTCTTTCCGGAGGTCAGTGGTGGGTACCCCAGCCTACCTGGCACCCGAGGTTCTTAGGAACAAGGGCTATAACCGCTCCTTAGACATGTGGTCTGTGGGGGTGATCATCTATGTGAGCCTGAGTGGCACCTTCCCTTTTAATGAAGATGAAGATATCCATGATCAGATCCAGAATGCAGCCTTCATGTATCCGCCCAACCCTTGGAAGGAGATTTCTCATGAAGGTAATTCCCTCACTCCAAAGGTGATGTTGACTTCAATTTTCAGTGTTGTGCTTTTAATTGAATTTCAATTATTAATATGAAAAAAGTGCTCATTGTACTCACTGGAGTAGAAGCAAAAAAAATTGTTTAAAAGTGGGTTGTTCAGTAACAAAAATCAAAATCTAAAATGTCTTTTGATGAAATGTGTGTTTACTAGTAAAGAAATGGGACGTTTATGCTAAAAAGAAAGTGAAACAGCCATGAAGAATTGTTCCCATTGGGCATGTTGTCATGAATGTGACAGCAGTGAGCCTTTACTGGGGTTTTAAATTATGCTTTTTTTGAAGTCTCACCAACACAAGTTATGACATTGACATTTTTATTATCATACTGAATCCATTAATATTCTAAGCACTTTCTCTCCTGTCTTGCTTTGTGTGGCACTGGAGAATGAATATTTTATTTTGCCACTTCCTAGAAATGTTAGGGCTTTGCTGTTGTTCAATATGAGAACGTACGTATATGTGACGATTCCTTTAGAATATGGTGTCTTGGCAGTCTTACAGTATTTAAATTTATTTTCTTGTTAATCCATACTTGTCTTCTCTAAGTGGAATAGTCATACTTTAACTGGCAGGGGCTGGTGGGCCATAGGATATGATTAGTTCGATGTTTTGAAAGTAGTTCTTCAGTGAATATACTTTGGAGTTCATTTCCATAAAGATAGTTGTTGTTTTTAAATATGTATCATAAAAACTAAAAGTAATAAATGATACCAGGCACCCAAATCAGTACGCTAGTTAGTGGCAGGGCCAGAACTCACAGGCAGTCTGAGAATGCTTGGTTGGCCACTAACCCTGTATTCTTGGTAGTTTCTGGGTGATACGTAGTTCAAAGTACACAGTAAGTAGTCAGATTTCACCATTTATATAAAATGACACATTCATAGGTAGCCCTCACAGTGATATTTATTAATTAATGAATGCATTAGTACAAACATAGGAAGAGTGTAGGTTAACTGCCAAAAATAGATGAGCCCCTTTGATACTAATGGTGTTAAATGGCAAGGGCTAACTCCATTATTAGAGCTTTAGTGGTTGTTACCATTAGCAACAACCTTTAACATCCTCTTAATTTCTTGTAAGTTATAGTTAGGTGGATATATCTTAAAGGAATCTGGACTGCCTTCAAAAGATCTGTGGTTTATGGGTAAGGAATTAAGAAATTATAGAAAGGGAAACTGAAGTGTAAGAGTAATCCTTTTCCAGCAAACATATCTCTTGTAGAAAACATTGCCAGTTAGACAAGGTTAGCCCCCATGCTTCATATCTCTAAAGCAGTAAAATGCCTTTATGCTATTGCCAGATGCAAATGAAAAAAATCCCTCCCTAACACCAGACAGACACTTCCCTGTTCTTATCAATGGGAACAGAAGATAAAGACATAGGTATGAATGGCTTTAAAAAACAGTAATTAGGAAATCCCAGTTTATACCCACAATACCTTTCAGAATTGAATGTAAAAATGTGTTTCTAAAACAAAAGTAGCTAGAGTAATGAGTTATGCATTTGGAGAGATGGTCATTTATTTTCTTGCATTTTCAGCTAAATTTAAAATCACAATCTCCAAATTTAGAGAACGTGGATTCTCTATGGTTTAGCTAGTCAGAGCAGTATTTTCAAAAGAGATATAGAACTAACTCATCACTAAAGAATGGAAAAAATAATCTGAGAAATTTTAATAAAGGAGATTATCTAGAATAATTCAAAAGCCAGTTGTATTTGACCAAGAAATGCACATTTTATTTGACTGGGACAAGCTCAGAAGATTTCCTATCACCCAGACCAGGTGATAGTAATACCAGCCCAGGTGCAAAATGAAACTCTCTTTCTCTGAAAAGACTGAGCATCAACTCAGGAATAAACTGTCCCCTGTCTCCATGACTGCTCCTGGTTTTTCCTTGCTGGAGAAGCCCTGGAGCTGTACTAATTGCTTACTGAGGTCTAGATGAAAAATGAGTTATTTCTGTGCCTCTGAATGAACTTATAGTTGACTAAAGAAAATAAAAACCTAAATTTTGTCACAGTATCAGTTGAAGTGGCACAAAAGTCATTCTTTCCCACTGTCTCACTGAAAGTAAACAATTCCCTGATTAGACTCTTCAGTGAGACTGGTAGAGGTTAATTTAAAGCATATTGAAACTGACAAATATACAAGAAAACTAGAACTTTGTATGCTGAACACAACTATGGTAGACCACTAAGAAATCTCATGATACTTCATACCACATCACAGACACTAAAAATCCAGATACCGTGAAGTGAGAAGCAAAGGCAATGTCATGATTACAACAGCAAAAGAAGAGGGGTCAGTAATACAGTATCTGAGATACAGTTCAGATTGGCACTCTAACCAATAACTATTTTCCATCTTTGCTTGATGACGTTATCTGTAAAATGGGGTCATGATTTCTACCTACATGATAAGAAAATGTGCTGCTAAGTTCGTGTCAATATAGGCTAAAGTCATATGACAAGTGGGAATACTTACTGAGAAAATGCATTCACAAGATTAGACAGGAGGCTAGCCTGTAGACAAGTAGGTCAAGCCATCCCTCAGCCGATAGTCCTAGGTTCTATTAAAAAATAAAAAAGGCTAAACCACAGGGAGCAAGCCAGTGAGCAGTACCCTCCATGGCCTCTGCATCAGCTCCTACCTGCTTGAGTTACTGCCTTCACTGTTCTTGATCATGAACAGATATATGGAACTGTGAGGGTAAGAAACACTCTTCATCCCAAGGCACTTTTGGTCCTAGTGATTCATAATAGCAATAGTAAGCCGAACAAAGACAGGTAGTAATGAAGACTGAATGAAATAAAATCTTAGAGGCATCTGCACAGGCTAGGATAGGTCCAGCCAAGCTTGGGACTATTAAGTAAGAGTCCTGCAGAATCCTAAGCTTAGTAGTTGGTATCACTGGTAAACAAAACAAAAAAAGAAAAATAGACTGAGTAAATTCAGAAACTACATGCAAAATTCTGTTTTTCAACTCTTTAGGACTCAGTTTAATAAAAGACTTTATGTTTCAATAACAGAAACCCATGGCAAGCAAATAAGTTAATGCACTGAACCCCAATTGGGAACCCACTTTTTGTGTTTTTCCGCACTCTCAAAGCTGCTTTATTTTATCATAACTTTCTTCTCAGGTTGTCTTTCTTTTTTTTTTTTTGATATTTCTTTTTTTTATTATTTTCTAAGTTTTTTATTTACATTCCAAATGATTTCCCCTTTCCCATTTCCTCCCTCCCCGAAAGTCCCATAAGCCCCCTTCCCTCCCTCTTTTCCCCATTCAACCCCCTCTCCTTCTCTGTCCTGGTATTCCCCTACATCCAGTTTTTCCAGGACCAGGGGTCCTTCCATCTTCTTGGACATCTATTGATATGTGAATTGTGTCTTGGGTATTCCGAGATTCTGGGCTAATATCCCCTTCTCAGTGACTGCATACCATGTGTGTTCTTTTGTGATTGGGTTACCTCACTAAGGATGATATTTTCCAGTTCTGACCATTTGCATAGGAATTTCGTGAATTCATTGTTTTTAATTGCAGAGTAGTATTCCATTGTGTAAATATACCACATCTTCTGAATTCATTCCTCCGTTGAGGGACATCTGGGTTCTTTCCTGCTTCTGGCTATTATAAATAAGGCTGCTATGAACATAGTGGAGCATGTGTCCTTATTGCATGCAGGGGAAGCCTCTGGGTAAATGCCCAGGAGTGGTATAAAAGGATTCTCTGGGAGTGTCATGCCCAGTTTTCTGAGGAACCACCAGACTGCTTTCCAGAGTGGTTGTACCAGTTTGCAATCCCACCAGCAGTGGAGGAGTGTTCCTCTTTCTCCACATCCTCGCCAACAACTGCTGTCTCCTGTGTTTTTGATCTTAGCCATTCTGACTGGTGTGAGGTAGAATCTCAGGGTTGTTTTGATTTGCATTTCCCTAATGACTAAGGATGTTGAACATTTCTTTAGGTGCTTCTCATCCATTAGATATTCTTCAGGTGAGAACTCTTTGTTTAGCTCTGTACCCCATTTTTTAATAGGGTTATTTGGCTCTCTGGAGTCTAACTTCTTGAGTTCTTTGTATGTCTTGTGTTGCAAATTCTGCCCCTGCTGTGTCTAACCTTACCTGCTCCTGACTGCTATACATGGTCTCAAAATGGAAGTTAGCATATTGTGGAGACAGTCTTTGAATGGGGTATCAATTATCTCTGCTCCTTCCCCATTATACACTTGGAGCAATCACTCAGTCATCTCCCAGAGTTGCTAAAGTTGACTAAGAGAGAAAGTAAGCAACTGCAGAAAAAAAAAGGAAAAGAAAAGAAAAGGAGATCCTAAGCTAAAACCAAACACAAAAGCATTAATAGGTATCAGAGAAAACAGGATGTGTGTATGGGATGTGGTGTGTGTGTGTGTGTGTGTGTGTGTGTGATAATATAAGTTTTGGAAAATGGGAAAATAGCACGGTACATGTTAATAAACTGAAATGATGTCATAACACTAACTGACACTTAAATAGAATCTGCCATAGGGCCACATACAGAACATGCTTACCATGCATGAATTCATACATCAGCCCCTAACCTTGAAGTAAATACTCTTATTGATTCTAATTTAATGATGCAGGGACACAAGAACAGAGCTAAGTAATCTGTGTGAATATTGGCAGTTTCAAATCCTAACTGCTCCCCTTGGTTTCATGTTCCTATCTATAATTCTTCCAGCCTCTTGATGTTTGTTTAAGAGATTATCCTACTGTATTTACTTTTACTATGTTTACACTATTTTACCAGAGAAACAACATGATATTTAAATCTCTAAATGTACAGGGAAATTGTATCATGGTTTAATGAAGTACTGAGTCGACAGACAGTGCTATGTGTATAATTATGGTAACTTCAGTCAAGTTACTTATCTCTGATTCTTAGTTTTCTAGCTAAAATGTGATGACATAAAGTGCTGCCTGGGATATTATGCATATTAGATGAGGTTGGACTAGAAATGCAGTGATTGACAGAACTGTGTAAGTAGTTTAAATACCTTCATCATATTGTATATTCAAGCCTCTTTCCAGACTATCTATCTCATATCTACCTATCTATCACCAGTCCGTGTATCTATCTCATATATACATACATACATACATATATGTATATATTAGTTTTATACATATATTTCGCTATACTTATTTGTGACAGCACCACTAAATGTATTTATTTGGCCATAGCTAAAGTGATATAAAAACCTTAAGTTAAATGTTACTGAGGCTGGGGTGATGTCTCAGTGGAGAAAGATTATCATGCAAATGTGAGAGTGGCAGTTCTGCTTAGTGGCCCACCAGTATTTCCACAACTCTGAAGGCAGAAATAAGATCTACCAAACAAACTGGCCACCTAGATCAGCCATGTAAGTGAGTTATTGGCCCAATTGAGAGACCCTGAATCAATGAATAAGGTCGAGAGAAACCATGGAAGATTCCTGACTTCAACCTTGGCCCTCCAAATGGATGCTCATGTGTGTGTAGTCACATGTATGAACATACTTGCACACACACACATCACACACATAGATACGTAAAAAGTTATATGACCTATATGAATGTAACTAAATATATGTATCATGGACAAGGAAGCTCATGTACAGAATGAATCATGATGATAAGCCACTATACAGAGAAGAAAGTCTCCCAACAGGAAGAGAGTTTATCATGTTTGCTCATTCTAAAGCATAGTATTAGTGGTGCTGTGTTTCATTTCATCACTTCTCCTGGCTGAGTTGTCCTTATCATTACCCAGTGTATCCATCACTACCATGGCAATTAGACATGGCCTCACTATCACTTCCAGCTTTAGGTCAGTCCAGGGCTAAGCAATTCACCCTATTACCTTAAGTCCTATGGTAAGGGCTAAGCAATTCACCCTATTACCTTAAGTCCTATGGTAAGGGCTAAGCAACACACCCTATTACCTTAAGTCCTATGGTAAGGGCTAAGCAACCCACCCTATTACCTTAAGTCCTATGGTAAGGGCTAAGCATATTTACCCTGTTACCTTAAGTCCTATGGTAAGGGCTAAGCAATCCACCCTATTACCTTAAGTCCTATGGTAAGGGCTAAGCAACCTACCCTATTACCTTAAGTCCTATGGTAAGGGCTAAGCAATCCACCCTATTACCTTAAGTCCTATGGTAAGGGCTAAGCAACACACCCTATTACCTTAAGTCCTATGGTAAGGGCTAAGCAACCCACCCTATTACCTTAAGTCCTATGGTAAGGGCTAAGCATATTTACCCTGTTACCTTAAGTCCTATGGTAAGGGCTAAGCAATCCACCCTATTACCTTAAGTCCTATGGTAAGGGCTAAGCAACCTACCCTATTACCTTAAGTCCTATGGTAAGGGCTAAGCAACCCACTCTATTACCTTAAGTCCTATGGTAAGGGCTAAGAATATCCACTCTATTACCTTAAGTCCTATGGTAAGGGCTAAGCATATCCACCCTATTACCTTAAGTCCTATGGTAAGGGCTAAGCAATCCACCCTATTACCTTAAGTCCTATGGTAAGGGCTAAGCAATCCACCCTATTACCTTAAGTCCTCTCTTGGAATGACCAGGGCCCATGAACTAGTCAATGATCACTGGCTAAGTTTACTTCATCATATGGAAAGGGAAGTTCACTGTCACTTAAATAACTTCTAAAGGTCCATGCAAAGCTACATACAATTGTATGTCCCTCCTTCCATTACAATTTTAAAAGTTCACAACAGAGCAGACACAGAATTTTCTGTGTTTTGTCACATCTGGTATATTATTAGAATGATCCCTGATATTGCTAAGATAATCAGAATACTGCAAGTGAGACTCAGCCTATCACTCAAGAAATAGTGCTGTGGTAGCTGAATTTGAACAAAAAAAAAATGAGAAGTAGGAAAACTGGCAAATATAATAGCAGGAGTGTTTGTAAGACACAGGAGTCTAAAAGTTTTGCCAAGCCTTTCATGGTCTAGCTCTAGGTGGTCTGAGACTTTCCAATTTGGCATAGGAATAGTGAGAGGAGCTAGATTAAAATGAGGATGAGTCACCTTATCTCTGATCATCATCCTCAGGCTGTAATGAAAGAAGCTCATAAATTAAATGTCCAAAACTTCATCTCTACTAAAGGAAACCGAGAAAATTAATGAGGCACTCTATAAGATCAGAGTGTAGGACCCAGACACATACAGATGAGATAACAAAGCCCATTATAGTATGTAAAAACAAACCAAGATGGAATTGTTTCATAGTAATAATCAAAGAAAGAATTCTAGGAAAGGAATAAAATAAGTAAGTATTTCATGGTTCCATTTAAAAACAAGTTGCTGGTGTACAGTTATCATCCCCAAACACTTGGCAGGTGGTGATCTTCTGAAAAGTACTGAACAAAAGTTACAAATCCCCTCTGCTGTTCCTAGGATCTTCTCAAAGCCACATAATTTCTCTCAGGTATTTACTGTGCCACAAAATATTTTACACACACACACACACACACACACACACACACACACTTGCAGTGTATGAATAGAAAAGAAAAAAAACACTGGGATACTGGGATGGTTTTTCAAAAGGAAAGAAATATAAAAATCTAGGGCAACGCAAAAAGATGTGCAGGGAAGAGAAGCTGACCCACATGACATGATTTTAAGCAGTTCAGGAAATGTGGAGAAAAAGAATCACCATCACCATAATGCTTAAATTATCCTTGGCATGAGTATAGAGAGGAAGGGTTGTGGCCAGTAGGCTACTTGGACACAGGGTTATTACCTAGATTTTAACAAGTAACAGCAAATGTATATAAATTATTCACATATTGCTATTCATTGATGGCTTTTAAATTAAATTTTAAATTGATAGCCTTTAAATTAAGGATATCTTAATTATAATCATGCAAAAGAATGTGAATAGTGGAGCTTTTGTGTCACTGAAAATAGGCTATAGGAGGTGGATGAGGCCCAACTTGAGAGACCTATAAGATGTTGCCTCAGCACATATATATGTGTGTGTGTGTGTGTGTCATTTAATATATAGTTTAATCAAAGATAAAGAATTTAAAATAGGGCCACTGAGGCTGCTCAGGGGTAAAGACACTTACCATCAAACCTAACAAACAGAATTCAATCCCCAGGACCCAGATGGTAAAGACTTTTCCTCAAACTTTCAAATACACTTTGTGGCACCTGCCCATACCTTCATGCATACCCCCCCCCCCCACACACACACACTGAATGCTATAAAAAAAGAGAATTCAAAATTAATGTTTCATATAATGTCAATAGTTATTATATTTGTCTGTTAGAATTTACCTGTCCCATAATTTGTACCTGGCTTGTTCTAAATGACAAAGGTGGCCAATACAATTAATTTAATAAGTAAATTGATTGGGACAAGACAATGTCAAGAAAGCTGAAATGATACGAGTCTTTTCTTGTGGTTGCATTTCTTGAGACAAGGTTGTGCTAGGTAACTCTTTCACCAGATATAATTGTCATCTTGGGGGTTTACTGCTGAATAAGCTCACCCTTTCTGAATTCTGGCTGGCTGGTTCAACTCAACTGTTCTGACTCAAAACTCCCCTCCTAAATGACTGATTCAACCTGGCTTCTCTTGGCTTCTAAGTGAATTGTTCTGCTTGGCCTCAAACTGACTCTGGCAGTTAGTTCTAATTTTCTTGCTCCTTCTTATTCCTTGGCTTCAACTGCCTCTGCTGACTTGCACTGTAGGCACTGCACAAAACTCTCAAATGAACTCAACTGGACGCACCTGAACTGACTGCCCCCCTCCTGCCTCACGCTGTGCTGCTCATTAGCAGCCTCCCTTTCCGGTTTGTTCTCTTGAGAGTTGGGCATATCCTATCCTTGATTCATTCTCTCAAATCTTTCTCTCACTTTGCCCTTCTATTGTTTGTCACTTTCAAACATGCTGCTTTCTTCTACAAAGTCACCTTACCTGCGCTGTTTCTGACTAATGGTGTGTTCTAAGGGAAGGTCTGTGTTCAGGCCAGCAGGATTAAAGGGGTATCATTCTGCTGGATCATACAGACTCATAAGGTCTTTGGATGGGATTCATTGCCAAAGTAACCATGTTGCTAGATTAAAATTCCTCTACAACAGTATAAAATAGCTGCAGCAGTTTCTGAAGACACTCAATCTGCTCTTCTGAACTTATCTATCATGGACCAAACTTTGAAAAGCACAGGATTAGAGCCAGGGAAAATTAGTACAATCAAAATTTGGGAGGATGGAAATCATAAGCTCAGAGTTTAAGATTAATCTTATTTGAGCCTGCATTCAGTTCTTAAAACTCATGTAGCATCGCACTAAGGTCTGCAACTTACTTTCCAAGAAATCTGATGTACTCTTTGGGCCTCTGAGCACCAGGCAGATACATAGTTCATATATACATATATACATATGCATATGCATATATATAGATATATATGTATATATATATCTATATCTATCTATCTCTATATATATATATTTGTATTTTTCTGGCATATATACATATACATATATATATGCCAGAAAAATACAAATTCACATAAAATAATAAATAAATGAAACTTTAGAAATATGTCACCATACTTTCATGTAGAAGTTTACAGGAAATCAGAAGAAAAGTAGAGAAAATAGGTGTTTTCTAAGTAGCGAGAAGATGTTTTATTTTGATTTTTAATTTTCCTTATGAACCTGAATTTTTTTGTTGGCATGTGTGATAACTTTCAAAGTAATCAAAAACAAAAATAAACAAACAAAACTTCATGGACCGAAATAAGGGTTGAAAAATGAATTAAGGGCTGGGTTTTTTTTTTTTTTTTTTTTTGCCTTTTGGGGTTTTCTTGTTTGTATAAATATAATTCTGCCATAAATGGTGTAAAAGTTGTCAAATTTTAAATAAACTATATATAGTATTTTAATATAAATATCACTCACCACCATGGTCTGGGTTTCCATTTTCTTCTCTGTAACACCTGTCATGGCAAAGTCCTAGTGAGTGGGTGAGTGAGACCACCGCCATGACTGTATGTCTGCCGTGCCCATACAAAGGAGAATTTCCAATGGAATCTCCACGGAATTCTTTTTCCCATATCCTTTCATTTGTTCCAAATCATAGCACAGGTTATATGGCTCCTTTATCTGTAGGGCTTGTTTTTCTAGCTTTTGCTTTGCCAGAGTTATTCTTAGAAGGAAAAAGTGATACAGATAACCAGACACTGAGGGCTGCAAGGCTGATAAAGTCTGCTTCAGTGTGAGTTGCCTCATTAACTGAATAAGGACTTCCTTGTAGTGAGGAATTTGAAAGTATTTTTTCGAGTAACAGTACATTGCCATCATCGAATTGTTGTGCTCAATTAGAGATGTGCATTACATTTGAGAAAGGTTAGTAATGGGCAGGGAGGAAATTAGGTTTTTTTTTTTTCTTCTGAGTTTTGATATTCCCTCATATGCCATTAGGGAGGCGAAAAGGCAGTAATCAACACAGAGGCAGCCTGGGAAATTGTCTCACAAGGAGACCCTGACCCCTGCAGTTAGAAGATCATTTTCTGTGTTCACAGGTGAAGTCTGAAAGAGCACCTATTCCCAGGCCACCTGCAATGTTGTTGCTGCTCAGACCTAGAGTCACATGACTAGGTGGTATTATTAGAAATTCTGATCAAGGAGAAAGGCTTGATATGCCACATATATAAATATGAGGGAGAAAATGGAAATACCCTTGCACTGATTTCAAATCTTGTTCTCGGTGAAACATTAGTAAGGTATCAAATTGGGATTAATTTGGTGACAAGAGTTTTCTCCCACTGGTGAGCCCTACCAGCATCAACCATATATCCATGCCTCTTTTTCCCTCTTATTGGCAGAGCTCTAAAGCATCCTCCCAGTTGAGCTCAGTTCCCAGCTGTATGTTGTAGATTATGTGATACCTCAAAGTATCCAATAGCTGTAAGATACCACTAAATGTATCACATTCACATTTTATTTTAAAGTAGTTTTTGCCACTCAACTTGGTAAGTTCAAATAAAATTGGCTGCAAGTATGTTTTCCCCCCAAAATTGGAAAATACAGCCAGTAAGAATACAAAGAAAAGCTAAATAAAAGCTGAGTGCCATCAGCACATGGGAAGCTTTCAGGACCCAACAGTGTTCCAGAATGCTAAGCAGTTCATAAATAGTGCTTTGCCATGAAATGGAACCAGCCTAGGTCCTTCTTTCACAACATTTTGTTCAAAACAAAAAAATAAATAAATAAATAAACTCACGAATATAAGTTTTGGCTAGATAAGACCCAGACATCCAATGATAGGAGAAACAAAAGAAAGGCAATTGTCATCTTACTAATTAAGCTGTGTGGTAACAGTTTATGAGGCATGCAGATCCCACCAGCCTGCTGAATATTAATGAATAGATTGATTTGTCAACATATTAACACCACTGTCAGACAGAACAGGACGCAAGAGAGGTGCTGGGACCAGTCAGAGAAGTGCTTCAAAGTGCTGGTTGGGTGCCAGGAATGCAGCCACAGTTGACAAAGTGAATTGAATTATGTAGGTCAGAACTCCTATGGGGGGTAACATTTAAAATGACCTCAATTTAAAATTCTGGAACTATGTTTAATTTTTAGGAGAGCCTTTCACTGTATTCGTTAAAAGGGAAATTGACAATTGTGAGCCTGTGATATGTGATGATTTGAAAAAAAAAATCCACTAGTAGAGTGAATTTCTATGTTTCTATAAACATCAATAGTTCCAAATCATGTGAGGTAAGATGAGAAAGTCAGTTCCACTAAGAAAGGACTCATTTATCAGGAATGCAAGTTTAGTGAGGTTAGCATGATTTTCTCTAATAAATGGCCATTTGAGAAAATCGTTAGAACTTTTATCAGAATGGTGGATATTGTAATTCTTCATAATTGGTTGCTTATTTGTGCCCACAATAATAAAAATATTTGTGTAATATTTGAATAAAAATTGAAAATTGAGCTCAATCTAGTTGAGCTGAAATATGGTTTCTACACCCATTGTGGATGTCTGAATAAAGGGTCAAATGTGGGTAGTTAATTGATTTTTGCCTCTATCACATAACAAGAGAATAGTCCAAAAACATAATAATTTAAGAAAAATAAAAAGTATTGTAACTAGCACTTATATTGCCTTAGAGTATCCCAATACACTGAGCAATTATTTATAATATTCTTAGTTTCTTCCAGTCATAGAAAGTATGCAGGATTAGAGGACCCAAATTCTCTTAGTTAGAGCCTAATGCACTGACCAGAAGTATCTCTGTGTTTCAGCGCACTGGTGGATTGATTCTAACCATCACCGCTTTTCCAAATCAAGGCTCCTCAGCCTTCATGACTGCCACAGTCTATCTTCTCCTGGTGATTGAGATCCAAGAGCAATCTTCTTTGCTTATGTTACTTTTAAACAGAATCTCAGAAAAGATCTAACTTTGGGTTCAATTACTCCTGTTAAACATAATATGTTATAATAAGTAGAATAGTGGCACTTTTGTGTCATCTCAGCACTTATAATACAGAGGACCAGATGTTGTAAGCCAACTTTGGGTACATAGTAAAACTACTGATGATTGATAGTCTGAAGCCACCTGATTTTTACCTGTCTTTGGGTTAAGCACTCATTTTTTTTTTTTTTGGAAACAACACTCTTAAATGGATGTTAGCATGGACTGAAAACAGAGAACTCTATGACAGAAATGTATTTTAAGTTTGTCATTTAATTTGGGGCTAGTAAGTAGAATCATAATGAGTAAATGTGAGTTTTAAGGCTTTGACAGGTGCTTATACATTTTTTCCATTAATTTATTTATTTATTCACTTTACATCCTGATCACTGCCCCCTCCTCCCAGTCCCCACTCACATAGTCCCTCCCACCACCCTCCCTCCCCTTCTCTAACCCATATTTCCCAATTCTTTAATTAGAATTTAGAGGATTGAGGTATCCAAATAGTGGATCTAGTTTCATTTGGTGATGAAATGTTTTATTACCAGGATCACCCATTGCTCTAGACTGTAGCCACTTGGGGAATTATTTTTACAACCCAACTCGTTTACTATTAGTATCAGTATTTTCTGCACAGTTAGTTAGCCTGAAAGTGCCCCCCTCCCATCTTGATTCTAAAATACCAAGCAAGATATGGTTCAGAATAGATTCTTAATGTTTTTCTTCATATTTATATCCATTGATTCAATGGTCCATGGCACCATAATAACCTAGCTACCAACCACTTTTGGTGTTCTTGTACGTTCAACCTTTTGCAATCCAAAATCTGTACTAAAAGCCAGCAATCCCAGTACTTACAGGGATCCATGGACAGATGCACACTGTCACCTTCCATCTAACCTGTAAACCAGAATCCTCTGTTTAAATCCTCAAATTTCTACTGAAGTATATGTGAAAGTCTACAAAGATGTTTAGTAGCCAAGTTCAAGCCCTGAGCATAATAAAAATACCCAAAGCACTTCTAAAACTCCCAGAACCTGCCTAGAGACTCCTCACCTAAAGATTTTTACCTGTCTTTGGGTTAATCACTTTTTTTTTTTGAAACATAACTCTCTTAAAAGGATGTTAGCATGGACTGAAAACAGAGAACACTCTATGACAGAAATGTATTTATGTTGCTACCTTAAATTTCGAGTCAGGCAGGCATGGGTGTGATAACCTCTGTATGCTTGTGTTGAAACAATTCATGGTTTCCAAGATCATGTTGCCGATCTTCAGAAGAAATTGCGATTGAATGTGAAGCCGAGAGTGACCATTGATGGAATACTTTCTACAGAGGAAAGAACTGAGAGCAGCAAAGCCATCAACTCGAGTCTCTAAAGGTCTTACACTTCATTGGATTCCGGTAATTGACTCAGGAACGAGTGAGATGATGATTTCCAGTGGCCTTGTTAGCTGCTGGCAGCCTCTGGTTGCAGCCCCTGCGAGGAGCGTCCCAGTTAGTGTTGCTGGGCAACGGCATGCTGGGTTGAGAGCTGGAATGTGAAGGGTTGCAAAACGATTTTTAAAATAAACACACAAGTTCCCATCAGCGTGAAGCCAAGCAAAGGGAGAGGAGTAGTAAGCACTGTACTTCAGCAGTAAGAGGTAGAACTGAAAGGGTGTATACCGCCTTTGAAGAGAAAAGCCTAGAGGGTGGCTGGTGATGGCTCCTTCAAATTAGCATCCCTCTGAACATATCAACCTGAATCGTGTGGGATGGAGGAACGTGAGGATAAAAAGCATAAAAGTTAAAAGTGATATGTCTGGACAAAAAGGAAGAACACTGGGGTGTCCTAAGTCCTTTCTCTGCTGTAAATTAAATACTCTGTATTGCAAATGTCCTTCTGATTTTCTGACAATAGTCAGTGTTGAGCCCATGATCCATTACATTCTACCCAGCTGTGGTGCCCCATTATCTGAAAACATTGTAACTAAAACAGGTAGATCATATGAATAAAATACGGGTGTTAAACCTTAGATCTGAGAAAGAGACTATTTAAATTTCTGGTTAATGCGTTGAAGCTACCAAATGGCTAGTTAGTGGTTTTCTAATACCTCAAAGTTCCAATTCATCTTCTGTTTTAGAGACTCATCAAGTTTAGTGGAAAACTTCGTCTAACCTCAGCGGAGCTAAAATCTAATGGAAAGAGTAGGAAGAACCTGCCACAAGCTGAACTGATCAAGTTCTTGATCAAAGAAGAAGATAGGATTTGATGGGAGATGTGAACTCTGGGCCCATGAGTTAACTATGCAGAAGGGCCAGTGATGTCATCTTTCCAGGATTCCCTCCAAGCCTCACACACTTCCAGTTTTTCAATAGCAGGGCTCATATGTCCTGTACACTTAGGGGTTGCTATCCAAATACTTGACATTTAGTTTGAAATCCAGAATGACTGCAGTATAGTTTGTATTTAAATCAGGGCATAGATGCCAGAGGAAAATAGAATCAAAACACCTTTACTCATGGAGCACTTATTTGTCTATTAAACTTAAATCCCTGCATGCATCTGCATGCATCCTAAAACTCCATATTCCGTGGATATCTGTGTACGTCTAGCCATAAGCTCCATGGAGCTTAAGAGACTATATGATAGCCAACTGTTAATGGGACTGAACGTATGGATAATAAGAGCTTAGAACTGCCAGAATTGTATAGGATGGAATAGTTGGAATGTAATCATGACAATGCAAACATTACTGTCATATTTACTGCAAATAAATGTAGGTATTGCCCAGTTTGCCCCTATTGTCTGCCATGATAGAAGGAATAAGGGGAGGTAAGTGTGAAGAGGGTAGAGGGTCTCATGCCCTGCTTTGCTTTGACCCTAGATGAAATCCAGCCATTCAGAGTAGCATCCACTTATTATCTCATATAGCTTAGAGGCCAGTATGATGTCACAGTATTCCCTGTCCCACGAAAACCAGACATTTGAAATCGTTTTTCTTGTTTTGTAGAAAGAAGTGTAGGATATCTATATGTCCTTTTCTTGTAGATTTCCAAGTTACCTTGGCACTCCAGATCCTTAAGGAGCCCTGTGTGACCTGTAGTTTCTGCATGGCTCTTTCTTTTCCTGCCTAGGCACCACCACACCACTGTTCCATCTCAAGTCCCACTTTGCCCACCTCCTTGACATGTTCTCTGTCCCCTTCACTTTGTTTTTTAGAGGAATTTGGAACCTAGTCTGCTCTTGTATTTGTTTCTTCCATTTCCCCTCTGCATATTCCAAAGCCATGCTTTCTACAGTTTGTTCTAGGACAGCATTCTGCATCTTTTCATTATCTTTTCATATGTTTTATTTTTATTATACTAATAATTTCTCTCTCTTGATTCCTATCAGATCCTTCCCACATCCCTACTTCACCCAACTTTATGTTCCTTCTCACATTGTTCAACAGTAACAACAACATAACCAAAATACCTGAAAATCAAAACAAATAAGACAAATTAAAACTAAATGAAACAGAAAGCATCCCTCTCAAAAAAAAAAAACCCACAGAATCCATTTTATGAACATTTTATGGACCAACTACTTCTGAACATAGAATCTGCCCTGGGGTGTGGTTGATATTTCTCCATTGGTGAAAACTGATCTTCTCTTTCCCAGCAAGTATCAATTGGACATAGCTTCTCGATTTGGGCTGGAAGTTTGTATCCACACACCTTCTTGGAACTGGGATTTTGTCTTGTTTAAACGTGTGCAGGTCCTAGCCATGCTGCCACAGTCACTGTGTGTTTATATGTACTTCAGTCCTATTGTTTAAGGAAGATGCTGTTTCCTCAGAGTAATCTATCATCTATGATTCTTATAGTTTCTCCATCTGTTTTGTGTAGATCATTGAGCCTTGAGCGGAAGAATGTTAAAAAGATATCCCAATTAGGGCTAAGTACTCCTAAGTCATTCACTCTTTACACATTGTCCAGTTGTGGGTCTCTGTTAATTATGGTACACTTCAAAATAAAAGCCTTCTTTTATGATTATGATTAGTCATTATGATTATGACTAATTGATGCACTGATCTGTGAGCATCAGAATATGTCATTTGTAGTCATTTTATTACTATGATCCTTTCACAGAAAAAAAGAAGTAGAATTCACCTAGAGCTTATGTTCTCTTGAGGCTCAGGTTCACAGTCATATTAATAGTTTCAGACACGAGTTTCATCTCATGGTACAGCCTTAGATTCAATTAAAAATTATTGGTAAGTACTATAACATTTGTGCCATTATTACAGCAACATGTCTTGCGGAGAGATTACTGCTGTAGTTTCCAGAGTTTGTTACTGAATCAGATTGATGATTAGTTTTCTCCTCCAATAACACACAGAGTACCTTCCAACACCATGAATGCTACATGGTAGGAATAGAGCTTCTAGTTGTGCCCCAGGTTATTTTCTTGATGTTTGAGGACATAAATAAATTGTGTCTTCAGCAAGAAGGATTTACCATCATGTTGTGGAGAACAACCAATAGCCTTGGCAATAGTCTGTGATGTTTTGGGGGAGCCTATGGTACCTGTTGGGCTAACAACTCAACGAAGAAGTTTTACTTGGTGGCATAAGATGTCATTATGGCATTGTCTTCCCTATGATATGGTGACTCCATTTCAATTCACTTCACATAGGTATATATTTAGGAAGCTTCTAGAATAGTGGGATTTCATGTGACTTTTCAACATGCCTCTAGTATTAGTTGTCCTTTCCCATATTCTCTTCTATATATCCTGCATTTTTATTTCCCTCCTATTTAGTACTCCTAGTTTTTCCTTTATCTCTTCATTGTTATATTTTATCTCCCTTTCCTTGGAGTAAAGGTCTTCACCTCTTGTCTGTTATTATCTACTTAATTGCTAGGTGGTTCAGATTGAAACACACATATTTAAAACTCAAAGCTAACATTTGCTCGTCTGTGTTCATTATAGCCAGAAGTTTGAATCAATTGATGAATGCATAATGAAAGCTTAATATATGTACAAAATAGGATATTAGTCATCTCTTAAGAACAGTGAAATTTGCAAGTAAATGGGGAGAGCTTAAACAATCATGGAGGTAACTCATACCCAAAAAGACAGATGTGTTCATCTGTATGTGACTGTTAGCATTCTGATTTTTTTTTTTCAGATTGACAGAGCTGGAGCACCTTGGCCTGTTTTGCTCCCATTGGGGACTGTTGGCACTAGAATTTGTTTTGTTACTACCACTCCCTTTCCTACTCTTGGTCCCTTTTCTTTTTTGTGAAGTATATATACAGCAATGCCTGCTGGGAGCTGGAACCAGGGAGAACATGGAAGTGTTCTTATGAACTCTCAGTAGCAGACAAGAGACAGATATATTTTGAACCCCTTAAGGAGTTAACCAGTGTGGGCTTGTGGCTAGTGTGCTTTTGAATGGCCCATGATGGAAATGAAAAAGATACTAATGTGTGTGAGATCAGGCTACAGTTGCCTGCAACTCATGAAAGGAGACTTGATGCAGAATTCAATCACCAAAAATTTTAGACTTTATTTCTTATAGATTCCCATGATGAATAGTTAAATAGATTTTTTTTTAACATTTAGAAAATCAATCCTGGTCCTTAGAGGAAATGACTAAACATCAGAATTTGTCAGAATTCCTTTTCCAGAGATCTATTATGTCAGAATAGCTACTTTTCTTTTTACGTAGGATTGCCAGATTGATCGAGTAGCATCAAGGACAGATATATGTCTTGATCACAATAATGTATTTTGTGGGGTGAGAAATCTCCTGTTGGGGATAATGAAGTATGAACTAGATGGGAACATTGGAGTAGAAAAATCTACTCAAGAAATAATAAGTAGCCCTGGTAGTTAGAAGTGTGAGTTAGGATATAGCCAGAATGTTCTATGTTTAAAAATCTGTGCTTTGCCGCAAAAGTATTCTAATAATTTGATTAACACATAGCAAAATGGGCAGAAGGAAATCATATCACATTCAGATTATTCTTTGAGGGCTGAACTGTGTGGGCTGCAGTTACAATGAAACACAAGAAGCCCTGAATTCGATATGCAAAAGTGTGATAGAAACATAATGAAAAATTTAATGTCCATTGTATCGTTTAAACAACTTTGGCTCCCAGAGGATTGACTGCATGCTGCACCTGCCCAAGAATTCTCTGAATTCATAAATGAAACACACATGCACATGCTCTCTCTCTCTCTCTCTCTCTCTCTCTCTCTCTCTCTCTCTCTCACACACACACACACACACACACACACACACACAAGCTAATTTTGCTATGCCTTGACTAGTTCAATGGCTGGGCACTACTAAACCTCCCTACAGCTAGCATACACTTCCCTCCCGGATTCCTGCCTTAACACATTCTAAAGTACATGATTATAAGACAATTATAAAATTGTTAAATCCTGACATTATCAGTTAGTAATAATATAGTTACAGTATACTATGGCTTCTGTCTGTCATATTGTATAACAGCACAGCCTGGGAACTGGGTCCCCTGAGTTGCAGCCTCAACATCATTGCCTCGAAACCACCTGACTGGCCAACTTATGGGCTTTGGGTAACTGTAGCTTCCCCTTTTCCAGTAGAATTAGAGATTGAAACTACATTTCATAGGGCTATTTTTATACTAAACCAGACATGGATGCAACAGTTTTTAGAAATAAAATCTTTTACTCTTAGGTCATATAAAGAATGCCCATGAGTAGATCAAACTAGCCAATAATAATAAGAAAAAATGCACCCCGGCTTTTTAGAAGTTTGTCAGAAATGTCTAGTGACTGTTAGCAGAAGGCTGTGCTGAGAGACTGGGTTCTAATAGACCATTGAACCACTGTTTAATGTGAGGTGCAGAGAGACTGAGAAGCTGCAATATTCAGCAATGTAGTTCTTTATCTAGAGCATCTAGAATAAAAATAGGAGCAGTCTAGGTAACCTGGAAGAGCAAACCCTTTACTATAACTGAGTAGAATGTTAAGAGTTGCCACTCCGTGGTTCGAGCAACATGGGTCATTGCCTATGTGAGTGCAGTTGAGCTGCCAGCTTCTCAAACTAGTTCTCCTCAGGTGTTACATAATATTTAGTGAATGTACTAATATGTGTGTGTGTGTGTGTGTGTGAGATAAATGTTTTAAATTTGTTTTTAAATTTCTATATATATGTGTGTCTGCCTGAGTATCTGGCTTGCATCTGTGCACAGGTCCTCATAAAGGCCAGTTTCAGCGGGGGTGTGGGGGTGTGGGGGATATGTGGTATGGAGTGGGATGTCTTGGAAGTGGAGTTACAAGTAGTTAGGAGCAATATAGGTACTTGGTGCAAAACACAAGTCTCCTGAAAGAACAGAATGTGCTCATAAAAGTGAATGCATCTCTCTGGTCCCCCAAGTTATAAACTCTTATTATGCAATATTGTATTAGGTTAGATATGTCCTGTAAAGAGAAAGGGGGTATGGCATATCAAAGGGGGAAGAAGAGAACTTCAGAATCTCCTTTGAAATATAGATTTGCTTTACAGCATATGACCCGAGTTCAATCCCCAGAAATTATATAAAAAATCTTGGTGTGTCATTTCATATGCGTCCCTGTGCACATACATCTGCACATGCGCGTACACACAACGGATTTACTGGAAGCCATTTTGGATCATGCAGTTGAGGCTACATTGTATGAAACTTAATTAATGAATTGTTTTGAGAGTTTGCTAGGCAGGGAAAAACAAGTGGTGCTCTCAAAATCAGAAATGAAAACTTATCTTTCTGCATAACAAAAAGCCTATAATGTTGACTGGAGATTTTTACTTTTATGGGTTTTTGTTTTATATTCTATTTCTTAAGAGCCACAGAGGCACATTGATCCACACGCGTCCTCCACCACTTCTCTCCTTGCTGCCTAAAGTGCTTTCTCACAGAAGAACCTCAGTGCTTTGCTATGCTTATTCAGGTCACAAGAGGACTGGCAGGCAGGCCTGGGATCATAAGCTTCATTCAGAACAATTTTTCCATCTTTCCATTTTCCATTTCTCTGTAGACACTTGTAGTCCCTCCTCTGCCAGGATTCTCTTTCCATTAGGCAGTGCAGCTCACCGCTGGGGCCCATTGGGGCACAAACCAGACCTTTTGTTGAGTTACTGTACTCCCACCTTCCTAATTACAGAATTCAAAGCAGAACAAGTGAATTAATAACGTGTATTTATGCCCTGCAGTGCTTGGAGAAGTGTAATGCTGCTGCATGCTTGCCGTAGCACAGGAGCTCTCCCTTCACCCCTTGGCCTCCATTTCTGAACTGTGACTTCACAGCAGCCAGAATGGAAGGTGCACTTTACTCTCCAGCGAGTAAATCATATGAATGGATGTTTTAAAGCTCATACCCAGCACACTGTGCACAGAGAGAACTGTACTTTCAAAGGCTCAGAGAAAACATATGCTTGGACTCTGAAATTGTACTAAGTACCCTACTTCCTCAGGTACCCTCACCAAGGCAGGGCTGATAGCAAAGGTGGTCTTTAAATGTGTGCTGTTGCATTTAATTTCCCTAATCAAAAAGTTAGTGTTGATTATGTAGCCCTTCAGTGTAGGAAAATATATAAATATTAGAACCAAAGGAAAACTACTAGATGCCAAAAGATTATGTAAATTAATTTCCTTTGCTTAATAACAGAGGATTTGAATCTGCTTGGACTGAACATTGCAAGTTTGTTACTGTGGGCAGTTCCTTCAGTCTGGATTTTCAAGACCATGCAACTTGATGTGGATCAGTCACTGGAGTTCTTCAGAACTTTCCTATTAAAATTTGGTGTTTGGGGAAACCTGGGGAGTTAATTCTCCATTTTTCAAATATTATGGCTTTCAGTAGAAAAAATCTATCTCTCAGACGTCAGGCCTAGGGTAGGCTAGAGTTGAGAGAAGTCATTTGCTGCACTGCAAGAGCTTGTATTCTTTGGAATACTTCATGGGGGGGGGGTGGTGGCAATAAAAGGAAATAAAGAAGTTATGAAAATGAGTTCAAAATGGAAATTTTAATTTAAGAACAAAATGTAGTGTGGAAGCTGAAAATACAACTGTGCAGCAGTTAAGTGTTAAGAACATCATCACTTGGTATCATTCGTATGCTTTGTACAGAAGGTATAGAGAAAAATGATCTTCTCCTCATGAAGTCTATGCACATGAGCCCCAAGCAGGCTGAGTAGGAGGTTGACTGGACAGTGATTCTAACTCCTCAGAGGGCAGTACTTGTCTTATACCAGGAAAGCATTGATTGCCAATATAAATCTAATTATTTACCTTTTCAAAAAGCAAATGAAAAAATTCAAAGATAAAGTCATTTCCTACAGAATTGCTTGTTTATAGATCACAGGTAGATCTTGAAAAGTGATTCATGTTTTACTATATTTTTTTCTAGACTATATGGTGTTCACATATCTACATCTTCAACCAACTATTTCATTTTCTATTTTATTTTATTTTATTTTTGTTTCAAAACAGGAACTCACATTATAGTTCAAAAATTCCTTGAATTTGTAACAGTCCTTAAGCCTTGGCCTATTGACTTACCACATCCAACTAATTGAAATCTAAAATTCCCATTATATGTATTCAAATATTAATTGTTTTTTATAACAAAATTAGCAATTTTCTTTCTTAAGTACTAATCCTATGTTTGTTTAAGACATGTTAAAAATATAAACGGGAAAGGGGAAGTGATTTGGAATGTAAATTAAAAAAATAAAATAAAATAAAATTAAAAAAATATATATATATATTAAAATTTAAAAACATATTACAGAGTACAAAAACTAAAATTCATTGTGCAATAAATTCAAGTACCCTTTCCCCTGATTTCCAACTTGATTTAGAATTCTCAAGTAATTACTTTCAAGTTTTACTATTTCCACTATATTGTTCTTATATCTCTATAATAGCAGATATTATTAAGACTCTATGTAAATTACATATTCATTACATAATTGGTAACTATTTTTAATAATGATTAATTTTCAGCCATTGATCTTATCAATAACTTGCTACAAGTGAAAATGAGAAAACGCTACAGTGTGGATAAAACCTTGAGTCACCCTTGGCTACAGGTAAAAGTCATCTGTGGTTTGTTTTTTGTGGGCATGTTTCCAATTATTTATATAAGATTATTATATTAGCTGTAAGAATTTTTTGTCATGTTTATACAGGTGTAATTACCCTAACATTATTTTTTTCAAAATGCACATGATTTCATGGAATTTAATAACAGTATAATGTTTCTAAATGTCCCTCTTTCTATCAGGAAGATTTGATGAAGGTACGCACATGTACACAGAACACATACACAGAGCTCCCCCTGATATATTTATATATATATAAAATCTCACACACACAGAGACATACATACACACACACCAAGGGTCATGGCAGAATTCAAAAGACCAGATTTGGAAAGCATCTGTATGCTTAATCCTGATAATTGTCTCAAATAGATGCCCATCTGCCCATTTACTGGTCTCATTTGGAAGCTATATTTCAAGTCTCAGGATATTATGCATGGATATAAATGCATGGCAAATGTAAAGTATATGAGTGTGTAAAGTTTAGAAAATGACATTCTGAAATAAAGAAGGATTACTTATAGCCATTAAACTGCAAAGCAACGTCAACATTCCTAATTGCTTGACTACAAGCATTAATTATCCACACTGGGAGCCTTGGCGTCCTTCAAACAGTATGCATGGTCTAAGGCTGAGCAAATAAGATTGCCTTGGTGCTGATGCTGCCCGTGAATGCATGGTGATTCATCATTGAGAGAACAGAAAGGACAGGCCACCGCACAGAGTAGAAGAACTACATACATAGGAAACGCACATCAAGTTACAATGATCTCTAGGATGATATTTTGGCATTTCTTCTTCAGGATTATCAGACCTGGTTAGACTTACGAGAGCTCGAATGCAGAATTGGAGAACGCTATATTACCCACGAAAGCGATGACTCCAGGTGGGAACAGTACGCAGGCGAGCAGGGGCTGCAGTACCCCGCACACCTGATCAATCTGAGTGCTAGCCACAGCGACAGTCCTGAGACTGAGGAGAGAGAGATGAAAGCCCTCAGTGAGCGTGTCAGCATCCTCTGATTCCATCCCCTCTCATCTGTCAAAACACTGTGGAATTAATAAATACATACGGTCAGGTTTAACATTTGCCTTGCAGAACTGCCATTATTTTCTGTCAGATGAGAACAAAGCTGTTAAACTGTTAGCACTGTTGATGTATCTGAGTTGCCAAGACAAATCAACAGAAGCATTTGTATTTTGTGTGACCAACTGTGTTGTATTAACAAAAGTTCCCGGAAACACTAAACTTGTTATTGTGAATGATTTATGTTATATTTAATACATTAAACCTGTCTCCACTGTGCCTTTGCAAATCAGTGTTTTTCCTTCCAGAGCCTCATTTTGGTGAGAGTCAGCACCTATCCATGGCACCTTTGTGGTTGGTGCGCCCCCATTGATGGTGATACTGTAAGCAAACTCTTGAAGAGTAGATAATCAGCCAGTGTTCTGTGAACAACTCAAAATGCACAGTGGGTGGGGGCGAACATGGAAGATCAGGAGAGGACATATAAGTCCTCAGACTGACTCGCATGAAAACAGTTCTACTGTGTGGTTTCAAATCTTCTGCCTGTCTGTTTTGCCTCAGTGTATTTAAACTCTAGTAAGTGCACCTCAATATGTGGAACTGCCGCTCTAAGCCTAAATGCCTTAGAATGTAAACTGCTATACATACCAGATGCATTTCTTCCTCTCTTACAATACCAACTTATCACAGAAAACCAGCAACTCAGCAAATATTGGCCTTTTGTGTATTTTTCAATAATAAGAAATAAATCTTGTTTTCAAAATTGGTGTCAATCTAATCAAATTATTTTTACTTATAGTCTGTGGTCTTCTTTTTAGAACATTGACATTCAAAGGTATTTTCTCAAAGACAGGAAAAACGTGTCATGCCTGTGCATATGAAAGTGTAGAGACACATTTCTTTTTAAAAATGTTTATCTTTATTTACTTTTATTTTATTTATTTTTGTCTATTGTATGAATGTTTTGCCTCGCATATATGTCTGTTCACCATGGGTGTGCCTGGGCCCTGTGGAGGGGGTCAAAAGAGGGCATCAGATCCTTTTGGAACAGGAATGTATGGGACAGGAACGACTCAATGTAGTTTTCTGATATGATAAACCAGAGATTTATTTGAAGACTGGCCCAGGTTTATTTTTATGTGATATAGGAAAAATAATTTTGAAATAAATGACAAAAACTGAAAAAAACCTATAAGGACATCTATTCATCTACATTATACAGTCAAAGAGGGAAAAGGTAGTACTGTGCTGGCCAGACTCCCAGTGCACAGAGTTAGGCAATGTGGGGTTTTTCTTTTCCAGAGAAAGAACAGTGTGTGTGTGTGTGTGTGTGTGTGTGTGTGTGTGTGTGTGTGTGTCTGTGTGCGTGTGCGTGTGTGTGTGTGTGTGTGTGTGTGTAGTGTGCATGTGTATGTAGATGCAAAGATAATGCTTCAAAGATAAGTGTTGAGAGGCACAGAATAAATCAGTGTTAAGACTAAATTATTTCAATTTAGTAAAATGAAGCAAGAATATTTGATGTGTCCATTGTTTGATCTCTATGTTTTTCTAAATCTACTACTTCAAGGGTGATATGGGGTAAAATATGATAGGAAATAGGTTATGTGTATGTGTGTGCATGTGTATGTGCACATCCAAATGCATACTCATGTCCAAGTGACTGCATACACAAGTGTATAGATGTCTCTTTAGATTGACAGAATAGAACATGCTAGCTACTACGAGAATGAGTGTTGTGGGAATATGAACAGCACCTTTTCTATGTCCTAAGAGTAGCAAACAAATTCAAGAGAGAGTAAAGGAGTAAAAGTATATAAAATCCCTTCTCACTTTATACATAACATAGACTAGAGAATTGTCATTTAAATGACAATGATTCATGTTAAATGCATATCTGCCTTTAGAAGCTATAATGTAAAATCCTACCAGTAACTTATTTCTTCTGGAAGTTAAGGTGGCAATGATGTCAGAAACTAAGACTAGTGGCCCAGACACCACAAAAGATTCTTGAGTCTGTGATTACTGATTGGGAGGAGGAACCTGGTGTAAATTATAGAACTGTAGAGAAGTGGATTACTTCTGCAGAAAATATTTACTCAAGCTTTCTACTGTGTGGTGCTTTGCCTTATGTATGATTTTGGGGTGTGAATAGGATATTCCTCTTAAGACTATTGCTGATGCCTTTAGAAAATCATAGATACAGATATGAGGTGTGCAGGAAGGAAAGCAAATAGGTGATGTTTGAGCATGACTTGAACAAACAGCCTTTTCTACTTGCAGCTCTGCCAGGATGCACATGGAAGGCATGAGATTAAAAGGATACTTTATAGGCATGAAAGTGTAACACTGAGAACTGGAGAAGTAATCTAGTACATCCAGAGGCTGGAGGCGTGATCTAGATTCAGAGGTTCTTCAATACTGTTTTTAAAGGTTTGAAATCTCTACTGTTTGAGTCTCAGAAAACCATTCACATTTCAAATAAAAGAGTTTAGCGCCATCAACAAGTTCACCCTGTCTGTAGCACAGAGGCTGGATTAACACTGAGGCAAAATGAATGACCTTAAGGCCAACTACCTTTCCAAGAGGTCATGAGAGCTGACCAAAGCAACAGTAACGCGGAAGAGGGGAAGGAGGTATGTATAAGAGATGCTGAAAGGTAGAACCTGTGGTCCTTGTTAATGATTAAATGTGGAATAACAGAGTTCAGAATGAACCTTGGGTTTCTTCTCAGATGACTATGAGAGTGTTAATTAGAGATTTACAAAGGCCATGTTAAAATTTGAATATTTGGACGCCAAGTGTTTATAGCACCGCGGATGTAGCTTAGTTAGTAGAATGGTCACCTTGGTGTCCATGAAGTCTGGGCTTGATCCCCAGAATTACATAATTTAGGACACAGTGGGACATTCCTTTAATCCAAGCATTGGGAGTTGAAGCAGGAGGATAAGAAATTCAAATCATCTTTGCCAACCATCTTCCTATCTAGGTATCAGGGATGCTGTAAGGCCTCAGTTTCTGTGAGTCATTGCTGATGATAAATATCACTTTCAGTAAAATAGTTCATAGTTTAAAATATTGGTATATTATGGTACCAAGAGGAGCAAACCAGTATATGTTTAATACAGTAAGCCAACAGACATGTGTGTGTGTGTGTGTGTGTGTATCATTTTGTCAAACACAGGGAAAGATGTACTGTGTATACTTGTCGCAGTCAGTTGTTCTTAAGCAGCAACATCACTCCATCACTCGCCCACTTGAGAGGTCTTAATTGCTGGTCTCTGCCTGCTGTGATTCACCAAAGAACCTACCACTGTTCTTGCTTTGTCCTGAGCAGGAAGAGAGTACTGGGAGAAATATTTTGGTCGGTGTTGCTTTTGTTATGTCTACTCCTTGAAGGGAATACTCTGATGCAGGTATTTTGAGAACCACATGGTGAACTGTTTATGGGATGTGTGTAATGAGCACATAAATTTAAGAAAGTCACCACTCCCTCCCACTTCATTGTTCATTCAGTACTAATTTGGCTTTCTAAGAAACAATCACATTTTGCATAATTTCTAATTATATCTGTCTTAAGAAAGAGGACCTGAGTTTTCCTGAAGACACACTAAGGTCCTTGCTACCTTTAGCTGCCAAGAGAACAACTTTTCATTTTTCTGGAGACACTTTCTAGGCTCAAACTTTGTGATGCCAACTCAACACTCTTTGTATATGTTCAGTGTTTTGCTTTCTCTGTGCTTTTGATATGCTTGATACATGTATTTGATAACATTTTAGCATTTCTGTTGGGGGTTTTGGTTTCTATTAGTTATTAATGGCTGATTTGCTGATTATAACAGACATTGTTACTTGTCATCTATTTCAAATTAATATTTATTTAATGCAGGTGAAATAGACAAACTTTGCCTCCTTGTAGGTGTTTCCTCTGTCTTCCTTTGTGATATCATCTTACCTAGCATAGCTTTAGACATGGCTTTAACAATGCTGTTTTACAGTTTTACATGGGTTGAATTCAGACAGTTTATACATTGCCCCTGGGTGTTTTTATTACTGTTGGTGTGAAGCTAGGAATAGAATAGCATAAAACCATCAGTATCTTCTAGAACAGGATGCAGCTTTGTATGTGCACATTGCCTCCAGCCACTAGGGATATGTGAGAACATATTTCCAGTCTGATCATTGCTCTAGTAAGTACTGCAACTGTAGAAGGACTATAGTATTGATTCTCCAAGGTTGTTTGCTAGCCATCCCCCTATATCAGTACAGAGCCATTTTCCCAGCCTGTATTTAAGTATTGTAATACTGTGCCAAGGAGCAAAGGGTTTCACAGAATGGGAAAGAACATGGGGCTCCATGTCCCTATCATTTTACTGAGACATAATAGATTTCCCTGGATAAATGCATATAAATTCGTTGTATGACATTGGTCAGTTTCTAACATTTATTCTTTTATCTTTTTCCTTTTTTTTTCAAATTTTTGAAAATTTGTCATTGGATCCTGTATGTCAGAATGAAGTACATAACATTTATTATACAGAAGAGTGAGTTGTTGCTTAGTAGATATCAAAATTTGCATTTTAATGTTTAAAATGGTATTACAAACAGCTAGAATAAAATATTTGATATGAAGTTAATATATATGAGTACATATAACACATTGGCAAATTATAACAGTCACTTTGCTGATTTAATGTAATTAGCTAAAGGACAATGAATTTTATCATTGTCATATGATAGTAGAAAGTTACTATGGATTATAGGTTTATTAATTTCAAGACAAATATTTTCATATATTTTTCATGAAGTATCCTTATGTATAAATACGTTCACACATTTTCTACCATCACAAACATGTATTAAAGGAAACACATTGCCCTTTACATCATTCCTCATTTGTCTTTGCTCCATCCAAAGAAAGTCATGTACCCCTTAGTGGTCTTTCAAATTCAAGATCTTCTTTTGCAACAACAGCAACAACACACACACACACACTCATAATCATTCACACATTTCATGCAGAGCTCTCGTTTCAAATTCATAAACGCCTTTGTCATGGGATTTAAAACTTATTGACTTGAAAAACACATTCCTTCTGATATGAGAGCAGGCCACAAGTCCATAAACAATGATCCTATATTCTTGTGTGTGTTTTGTTATATACCAAGCACAAACAACAAATTAATATGATATGTCTGACATGAGAGCAGGCCACAAGTCCATAAACAATGATCCTATATTCTTGTGTGTGTTTTGTTATATACCAAGCACAAACAACAAATTAATATGATTTGTTTATGAATATCAGGCTTTAAAATTCCATTAATCTTCACTGACATACTTCATGCCATGGTGTTTTGTTTGTTTATTTTTTACACTCCAGATTTTATTCCCCCCTGCCCCCAGTCCACCTTCTGACTGTTCCAAATCACATACTTCCTCCCTACCCCCAGTCTCCACTAGGATTTCCCCATCCCCACATCCCCCTCCCCAACTGACTTCTAAACTCCCTGGGGCCTCCAGTCTCTTGAGAATTAGGTACATCATCTCTTAATGAACACAGACACTGCAATCCTCTGCTGTAAATGTGTTGGGGGCCTCGTATCAGCTGGTGTATGCTACCTGTTTGGTGGTCCAGTGTTTGAGAGATCTTGGGGGTCCACATTAATTGAGACTGCTGGTCCTACTATGGGGATGCCCTCCTCCTCAGCTTCATTCAGTCTTCTCTAATTCAATCATGGGGCTTTGGGGGAGGGGGGATCAGGAGCTTCTGCCCATTGATTGGGTGCAAATATCTGACTCTTTCAGCTGCTTGTTGTTCTTGTTGGGTCTTCTGGAGGGCAGTCATGCTAGGTCCCTTTTTGTGAGCTCTCCATAGCCTCAGTAAAAGTGTCAGGCCTTGGGTCTCCCCTTGATCTGGATCTCACTTTGGGCCTGTCAGTGAACCTTCTTTTCCTCAGGTTCCTCTCCATTTTCATTCCTGCAGTTCTTTCAGACAAGAACAATTATGGGTCAGAGTTTTGACTGTGGGATGACAACCCCCTCCCTCATTTGAAGCCCTGTCTTCCTGCTGGAGGTGGACTCTATAAGTTCCCTCTCCCTACTGTCAGGCATTTCATCTAAGGTCCCTCACTTTGAGTCCTGAGAGTCTCTCACTTCCCAAGTCTCAGGTACATTTTGTAGGGTCCCCCAAACCTCCTACCTCCCCTGGTTGCATGTTTCTATTCTTTCTGCTGGCCTTCAGGCTTTGGTCCTTTAACTCACCTAATACCATATCAGATTCACCTTTACCCCTCCCATCACCTGTTCACTTTTACTCCCAGGTCCCTCCCTCCTTCCCATTTGTGATTGCTTTCTTCTCCCTCCCAAGTGGGACTGAGGTGTCATCACTTGGGCACTTTAGCTTATTGAACTTTACGAGTTCTGTGGACTGTATCTTGGGTGCTCTGAACTTTTTTGGGTCTGAGCTACCTCATTCAGGATGATATTTTCTAGTTTCATCCATTTGCTGAAAAATTCAAGATGTCCTGGTTATTAATAGCTGAGTAGTATATGAACCACATTTTCTGTATCCATTCTTCTGCTGTGGGATCTGGGTTGTTTCCAGCTTCTGGCTATCACAAATAAGGCTGCTATGAACATAGTGGAACACATGCCCCTGTAGCATGGTGGGCCATCTTTTGGGTATATTCTCAAGAGTGGTGTTGGTGGGTCTTCAGGTAGATCTATTTCCAATTTTCTGAGGAACCTCCAGACTGATTTCCAGAGTGGTTGTACCAGTTTGAAGTCCCACCAGCAATGGAGGAATATTCTTCTTTCTCCACACCCTCTCTAACATGTGTTGGCATCTGAGGTTTTGAACTTAGCCATTCTGATTGGTGTAAGATGGAATCTCAAGATCATTTTGATTTGCCTTTCCCTGGTCACTAAGGACTTTGAACATTTCTTTAGGTTTCTCAGCAACTCAAGATTCCTCTGTTGTGAATTCTCAGTTTAGTTATTATTATTATTTTCTAAGTTTTTTTATTTACATTCCAAATCATTTTCCCTTTCCTGGTCCTCCCTCCCCGAAAGTCCCATAAGCCCCCTTCCCTCCCTCTTTCCCATTCAACCCCCTCTCACTTCTCTGTCCTGGTATTCCTCTACATCCAGTCCTTCCAGGACCAGGGGTCTCTCCTTCCATCTTCTTGGAAATCTATTGATATGCGAATTGTGTCTAGGGTATTCTGAGATTCTGGGTTAATATCCCCTTATCAGTGACTGCATACCATGTGTGTTCTTTTGTGATTGGGTTACCTCACTAAGGATGATATTTTCCAGTTCTAGCCATTTGCCTAGGAATTTCGTGAATTCATTGTTTTTAATTGCAGAGTAGTATTCCATTGTGTAGATATACCACATCTTCTGACTCCATTCCTCCGTTGAGGGACATCTGGCTTCTTTCCAGCTTCTGGCTATTATAAATAAGGCTGCTATGAACATAGTGGAGCATGTGTCCTTATTGCATGTAGGTAAAGCCTCTGGGTATATGCCCAGGAGTAGTATAGCCGGATCCTCCGGGAGTGTCATGCCCAGTTTTCTGAGGAACCGCCAGACTGCTTTCCAGAGTGGTTGTACCAGCTTGCAATCTTTTTGATTGGGTTATTTGGGTTTTTTTGTTTTGTTTTGTTTTGGGTTTTTTTTTTTTTTTTTGGTGCTTAGCTTCTTGAGTTCTTTAGATATTTTGGATATTAGCCCTCTTTTGTGTGTGGGGTTAGTGAACAGTTTGTCCCAATCTGTGTGGTGCCAATTTGTCTTATTGACTATGTCCTTTGCCTTACAGAAGCTTTCCAATTTAATGAGGTCCCATTTAGCAATTCTTGATCTTAGAGCATGAGCCACTGAGGTTCCATTTAGGAAATTTCCTCCTGTGCCAATGAGTCCAAGGCTCTTTCCCACTTTCTTTTCTATTAGAATCAGTGTATCTAGTTTTACGTTGAGGTCCTTGATTCACTTGGACTTGAACTTTGTGCAAGGTGGCAAATATGGGTCTATTTTCATTTTTCTACATACAGATAGCCAGTTAGACCAGCACCATTTATTCAAGATGCTTTCTTTATTCCACTGTATATTTTTGGCATCTTTGTCGAAGATCTAGTGTCCATAAGTGTGTGGTTTTATTTTTGGGTCTTCAATTCTATTTCATTAATCAATATGTCCATTTCTGTACCAATACCAAGCAGTTTTTATCACAATTGCTCTGTAGTGAAGCTTGAGGTTAGGGATGGTGATTCCCCCAGCTGTTCTTTTATTGTTAAGAACTGTTTTCGCTATTCTGGGTATTTTACCTTTCCAGATGAATTTGATAATTTATTTCTTTTTTGCCAATTTGTATCCACTTAATCTCTTTTTGTTGTCTTATTGTTCTAGATAGCACTTTGAGTACTATATTGAATAGATATGTGGAGAGTGGCCATCTTTGTCTTGTCCCCTATTTTAGTGGGATTGCTTCAAGTATTTTTCCATTTAATTTGATATTGACTCTTGGTTTGCTATGTATTGCTTTTATTATGTTTAGGTATGGGCCTTGAATTCCTGATCTTTCCAATACTTTTAACATGAAGGGGTATTGTATTTTGTAAAATGCTTTTTCTGCATCTAAGGAGATGATCATGTGATTTTTTTTCTTTGAGTTTGTTTATATAGTGGATTGCATTAATGGATTTTCATATATTGAACCAACCTTGCATCCCTGGGATGAAGCCTACTTGATTGTGGTTAATGATGGTTCTGATGTGTTCGTGGATTCAGTTTGCATGAATTTCATTGAGTATTTTTGCCTTGAAATTCACAAGTGGTATTGGTCTGGAGTTCTCTTTTTTGGTTGGGTCCTTGTATGGTTTAGGTATCAGAGTAATTGTAGCTTCATAGAACTAGCAAGATAATGTTCCTTCTGTTTCTATTTTATAGAATAGTTTGAGGAATATTGGAATGAAGTTTTCTTTGAAGGTCTGGTAGAATTCTGCACTAAATCTATGTGTCCCTGGGCTTTTGGGTTGTGAGATTTTTAGTGACTTTGTCTATTTCCTTGTGTGATATGTGCCTATTTAGATAGTTTACCTGCTCTTTATTTAACTTTGATATGAGGTATCTGTCTAGAAAACCATTCTTGTGGAATATAGGTTTTTATAGTAGGATCTGATGATTTTTTGAATTTCCTCCATTTCTGTTATGTCTTCTTTTCTGATTTTGATAATTTGGATACTGCTTCTGGGCCCTTTATTTAGTTTGGCTATGGGTTTATCTATCTTGTTGATTCTCACAAAGAACATGTTTTTATTTTTATTGATTCCTTATATTCTCTTTATTTCTATTTGGTTGATTTCAGCCCTGAGTTTGACTATTTCCTGCCTTCTACTCCTCTTTTGTGAATTTGCTTCTTTTGGTTCTAGAGCTCTCAGGTGTGCTGTTAAGTTGTTGGTTTAAGATCTCTCCAGTTTCTTTACCAGGGCACTTAGTGCTATGAATTTTTCCCTTAAAACTGCTTTCATTGTGTTCCATAAGTTTGAGTTTGATGTGTCAACATTTTCATTAAATTCCAGGAAATCTTAAATTTCTTTATTTCTTCCCTGACCAAGTTATTATTGAGTAGAGTTGTTCAGTTTCCATGTGTATGTGGGCTTTCTTTGTTTTTGCTGTTATTGAAGACCAGCTTTAGGCCATGGTGATCTGTTAGGATGCATGGGATTATTTCAGTCTTCTTGTATCAGTTGAGGGTTGTTTTGTGACCAATTGTATGGTTGATTTTGGAGAAGGTACCATGAGGTGCTGAGGAGTTGTATTCTTTTGTTTTAGGGTGAAATATTGTGTAGATATCTGTTAAATCTATTTGGTTCATAACCTCTATTAGTTTCACTGTGTCTCTGTTTAGTTTCTGTTTTAATGACCTCTCCACTGATGAAAGTGGGGTGTTGAAGTCTCCCACTATTGTTGTGTGTGGTTCAATGTGTGTTTTGAGCTTTAGTAAAGTTTCTTTTATGAATGTGGGTGCTATGGCATTTGGGGTATAGATGTTCAGAATTGAGACTTTCTCTTGGTAGATTTTCTCCTTAATGAATACAAAGTGTCCTTCCTCATCACTCAATGACTTTTGGTTGAAAATCCATTTTATTGGATATTAGGATGGCAACTCAAGCTTGTTTCCTGGGACCATTTGCTTGGAAGACCTTTATCCATTCTTTTACTCTAAGATAGTGTCTGTCTTTGTTATTGAGGTGTGTTTCCTGTAGGCAGCAAAATGCTGGATCTTGTTTGCATATCCAGTCTGTTAGCTTATGTCTTTTTATAGGTGAGTTGTGTCCATTAATATTCAGAGATAATAAAGAGATGACTGTTGGTTCCTGATATGTTTTTTTTTAATTTACATTCCAAATCACTTCCCCTTTCCCGTTTCCTCCCTCCCCGAAAGTCCCATAAGCCCCCTTCCCTCCCTCTTTTCTCCATTCAACCCCCTCTCGTTACTCTGTCCTGGCGTTCCCCTACATCCAGTCTTTCCAGGACCAGGGGTCTCTCCTTCCATCTTCTTAGAAATCTATTGATATGCGGATTGTGTCTAGGGTATTCCGAGATTCTGGGTCAATATCCCCTTATCAGTGACTGCATACCATGTGTGTTCTTTTGTGATTGGGTTACCTCACTAAGGATGATATTTTCAAGATCTGACCATTTGCCTAGGAATTTCGTGAATTCATTGTTTTTAATTGCAGAGTAGTTTTCCATTGTGTAGATATACCACATCTTCTGAATCCATTCCTCCGTTGAGGGACATCTGGGTTCTTTCCTGCTTCTGGCTATTATAAATAAGGCTGCTATGAACATAGTAGAGCATGTGTCCTTATTGCATGTAGGTAAAGTCTCTGGGTATATGCCCAGGAGTGGTATAGCCAGACCCTCCGGGAGTGTCATGCCCAGTTTTCTGAGGAACCGCCAGACTGCTTTCCAGAGTGGTTGTACCAGCCTGCAATTCCACCAGCAGTGGAGGAGTGTTCCTCTTTCTCCGCATCCTCGCCAACAACTGCTGTCTCCTGTGTTTTTGATCTTAGCCATCCTGACTGGTGTGAGATGGAATCTCAGGGTTGTTTTGATTTGCATTTCCCTAATGACTAAGGATGATGAACATCTCTTTAGGTGCTTCTCAGCCATTAGATATTCTTCAGGTGAGAACACTTTGTTTAGCTCTGTACCCCATTTTTTAATAGGGTTACTTGCCTCTCTGGAGTTTAACTTCTTGAGTTCTTTGTATATATTGGATATTAGCCCTCTGTCAGATGTAAGGTTGGTAAAGATCATTTCCCAGTTAGTTGGTTGCCGCTTTGTCTTTTTGACAGTGTCTTTTACCTTGCAAAAACTTTGTAATTTAATGAGGTCCCATTTGTCTATTCTTGATCTTAGAGCATAAGCTATTGGAGTTCTGTTCAGGAAATTCTCCCCTGTGCCCATATGTTCAAGGTTCTTCCCTAGTTTCCCTTCTATTAGTTTCAGTGTGTCTGGTTTTATGTGGAGATCTTTGATCCATTTAGAATTGAGCTTAGTGCAAGGAGATAAGGATGGGTCAATTTGCATTCTTCTGCATGTTGACCTCCAGCTGAGCCAGCACCATTTTTTGAAAAGACTATCTTTTTTCCACTGGATGGTTTTAGCTCCTTTGTCAAAGATCAAGTGACCATAGGAGTGTGGATTCATTTCTGGGTCTTCAATTCTGTTCCATTGATCTACATGTCTGTTACTGTACCAATACCATGCAGTTTTTAACACTATTGCTCTGTAGTACAGCTTGAGGTCCGGGATACTGATTCCCCCAGAGGTTCTTTTACTCTTGAGAATAGTTTTAGCTATTCTGGGTTTTCTGTTATTCCAGATGAATTTTTGAATTGCTCTTTCTAACTCTATGAAGAATTGAGTTGGGATTTTGATGGGGATTGCATTGAATCTGTGTATTGCTTTTGGTAAGATGCTCATTTTTACTATATTAATCCTGCCAATCCATGAGCATGGCAGATTTTTCCATCTTCTGAGGTCTTCTTCAATTTCTTTCTTCAGAGACTTGAAGTTCTTGTCATACAGATCTTTCACTTGTTTGGTTAGAGTCACGCCAAGATACTTAATATGGTTTGTGGCTATCGTGAAGGGTATTATTTCTCTTACTTCTTTCTCAGCCTGCTTATCCTTTGAGTATAGGAAGGCTTCTGACTTGCTTGAGTTGATTTTATATCCGGCCAATTTGCTGAAGTCGTTTATCAGCTGTAGGAGTTCTCTGGTGGAGTTCTTTGGGTCGCTTATGTATACTATCATATCGTCTGCAAATAGTGATAGTTTGACTTCTTCCTTTCCAATTTGTATCCCTTTGACCTCTTTTTGTTGTCTAATTGCTCTAGCTAGAACTTCAAGTACTATATTGAAAAGATATGGAGAGAGAGGGCAGCCTTGTCTAGTCCCTGATTTTAGTGGGATTGCTTCAAGTTTCTCTCCATTTAGATTGATGCTCGCTACTGGTTTGCTGTAAATTGCTTTTACTATGTTTAGATATGGGCCTTGAATTCCTGATCTTTCCAAGACCTTTAGCATGAAAGGATGCTGAATTTTGTCAAATGCTTTCTCAGCATCTAAAGAGATGACCATGTGGTTTTTTTCTTTGAGATTGTTTATGTAGTGGATTACATTGATGGATTTCCTTATATTGAACCATCCCTGCATCCCTGGGATGAAGCCTACTTGATCGTGGTGAATGATCGTTTTGATGTGTTCTTGGATTCGGTTGGCAAGAATTTTATTGAGTATTTTTGCATCGATATTCATAAGAGAGATTGGCCTGAGATTCTCTTTCTTTGTCGGATCTTTGTGTGCTTTTGGTATTAGTGTAATTGTGGCTTCATAGAACGAGTTGGGTAGTGTTCCTTCTGTTTCAATTTTGTGGAACAGTTTGAAGAGTATTGGTGTTAGGTCTTCTTTGAAGGTCTGATAGAATTCTGCACTAAAACCATCTGGACCTGTGCTTTTTTTGGTTGGAAGACTTCCAATGACAACTTCTATTTCTTCAGGGGTTATAGGACGGTTTAGATGGTCTATTTGATCCTGATTTAATTTTGGTACTTGGTATCTCTCAAGGAAATTGTCCATTTCCTCAAGATTTTCTAGTTGTGTTGAATACAGGTTTTTGTAGTAGGATCTGATGATTTTTTGAATTTCCTCAGTTTCTGTTGTTATCTCTCCCTTTTCGTTTCTGATTTTATTAATTTGGATACTATCTCTGTGCCCTCTGGTTAGTCTGGCTAAGGGCTTATCTATCTTGTTGATTTTCTCAAAGAACCAACTCCTAGTTTTGTTGATTCTTTGTATGGTTTTATTTGTTTCTACTTGATTGATTTCAGCCCTGAGTTTGATGATTTCCTGCCTTCTACTCCTCTTTGGTGTATTTGCTTCTTTTTGTTCCAGGGCTTTCAGGTGTGCTATTAAGCTGTTAGTGTATGCTGTCTCCCGTTTCTTTTTGGCGGCACTCAGGGCTATGAATTTTCCTCTTAGCACTGCTTTCATTGTGTCCCATAAATTAGGGTATGTTGTGCCTTCATTTTCATTAACTTTCAAAAAGTCTTTGATTTCTTTCTTTATTTCCACCTTGAGCAAGTTATCATTGAGTAGAGCATTGTTCAGTCTCCATGTGTACGTGGATTTTCTTTTGTTTTTGTTGCCATTGAAGACCACCCTTATTCCATAGTGATCTGATAGGAGGCATGGGATATTTCTATCTTCTTGTATCTGTTGAGGTCTGATTTGTGACCAATTATATGGTCAATTTTGGAGAAGGTACCATGAGGAGCTGAGAAGAAGGTGTATTCTTTAGCTCTAGGATGAAATGTTCTATATATATCAGTTAGTTCCATTTGGTCCAAGGCTTCAATTAGATTCATTGTGTCCCTGTTTAGTTTCTGCTTTCCTGAACGATCCATTTCAGAGAGCGGGGTGTTGAAGTCACCCATTATTATTGTGTGCGGTGCGATGTGTGCTTTGAGTTTTAGTAAAGTTTCTTTTACGAATGAGGGTGCCCTTGCATTTGGAGCATAGATATTCAGAATTGAGAGTTCTTGATGGTGGATTTTTCCCTTGATCAGTATGTAGTGTCCTTCTGTGTCTTTTTTGATGACCTTAGGTTGAAAATCAATTTTATCTGATATTAGGATGGCTACTCCACCTCGTTTCTTGGGGCCATTTGCTTGTAAAATTGTTTTCCAGCCTTTTACTCTGAGGTAGTGTTTGTCTTTGACACTGAGGTGCGTTTCCTGCATGCAGCAAAATGCTGGGTCCTGTTTACGTATCCAGTCTGCTAGTCTATGTCTTTTAATTGGGGAATTGAGACCATTGATATTAAGAGAGATTAAGGCATAGTGATTATTGCCATCTGCCATTCTTGACGCTATCTTTATGTTTGAGTGGTTATCTACTTTTGGGTTTGATTCAAGAAGGTTATTATCTCTTTTTTTCCTGGGTGTTGTTTCTCTCCCTGTATTGGAGGTTTCTACCTATTATCCTTTGCAGGGCTGGATTTGTGGAAAGATATTGTGAAAATTTGGTTTTATCATGGAATATCTTGGTCTCTCCATCTATGGTGATTGAGAGTTTTGCTGGGTATAGTAGTCTAGGCTGGCATTTGTGCTCTCTTAGTGTCTGCATGAGATCTGCCCAGGATCTTCTGGCTTTCATAGTCTCTGGTGAGAAGTCTGATGTGATTCGGATAGGTCTTCCTTTGTATGTTACTTGGCCCTTTTCTCTTACTGCTTTTAGTATTCTTTCTTTGTTTAGAACATTCGGTGTTTTGATTATTATGTGACGGGAGGTATTTCTGTTCTGGTCCAGTCTGTTTGGAGTTCTGTAGGCTTCTTGTACGTTCATCGGCATCTCTCTCTTTAAGTTAGGGAAGTTTTCCTCCATAATTTTGTTGAAGATGTTTACTGGCCCTTTAAGTTGCAAATCTTCACTCTCATCTATACCTATAATCCTTAGGTTTGGTCTTCTCATTGTGTCCTGGATTTCCTGGATGTTTTGGGTTATGCGTTTTTTGCATTTTGCATTTTCTTTGACTGTTGAGTCGATGCTTTCTATGGAATCTTCAGCACCTGAGATTCTTTCTTCCATCTCTTGTATTCTATTGTTGATGTTTGCATCTATGACTCCTGATTTCTTCCCAAGGTTTTCTGTCTCCAAAGATGTCTCCCTTTGTGATTTCTTAGTTGTTTCTACTTCCTTTTTTAGATCCTGGATGGATTTGCTGAGATCCTTCACTTGTTTGTTTGTATTTTCCTGTATTTCTTTAAGGTATTTTTGCATTACCTCTTTCAGGATTTTTGCCTCTTGACCCAAGTTCTCCTGCATTTCTCTGAGCGATTTTTGTGTTTCCTCCTCATGGGCTTCCATCTGATGATCCAACGTCTCCTGCATTTCTTTAAGCAGTTCTCCTGTTTCCTTTGTAAGGGCATCTATCCGTTGATTCATTTCTTTTTTTTTTTTAATTTTATTTTTTTTATTTACATTCCAAATCATTTCCCCTTTCTCATTTCCTCCCTCCCCAAAAGTCCCATAAGCCCCCTTCCCTCCCTCTTTTCTCCATTTAGCCCGCTCTCGTTTCTCTGTCCTGGCATTCCCCTACATCCAGTCTTTCCAGGACCAGGAAATCTTCCAGGACCTTCCATCTTCTTAGAAATCTATTGATATGTGAATTGTGTCTAGGGTATTCCGAGATTCTGGGTTAATATCCCCTTATCAGTGACTGCATACCATGTGTGTTCTTTTGTGATTGGGTTACCTCACTAAGGATGATATTTTCCAGTTCTGACCATTTGCCTAAGAATTTCATGAATTCATTGTTTTTAATTGCAGAGTAGTATTCCATTGTGTAGATATACCACATCTTCTGAATCCATTCCTCCGTTGAGGGACATTTGGGTTCTTTCCAGCTTCTGGCTATTATAAATATGGCTGCTATGAACATAGTGGAGCATGTGTCCTTTTTGCATGCAGGTAAAGCCTCTGGGTATATGCCCAGGAGTGGTATAGCCGGATCCTCCGGGAGTGTCATGCCCAGTTTTCTGAGGAACCGCCAGACTGCTTTCCCGAGTGGTTATACCAGCTTGCAATTCCACCAGCAGTGGAGGAGTGTTCCTCTTTCTCCACATCCTCGCCAACAACTGCTGTCTCCTGTGTTTTTGATCTTAGCCATCCTGACTGGTGTGAGATGGAATCTCAGGGTTGTTTGATTTGCATTTCCCTAATGACTAAGGATGATGAACATCTCTTTAGGTGCTTCTCAGCCATTAGATATTCTTCAGGTAAGAACTCTTTGTTTAGCTCTGTACCCCATTTTTTAATAGGGTTACTTGCCTCTCTGGAGTTTAACTTCTTGAGTTCTTTGTATATCTTGGATATTAGCCCTCTGTCGGATGTAGGGTTGGTAAAGATCATTTCCCAGTTAGTTGGTTGCCGCTTTGTCTTTTTGACAGTGTCTTTTGCCTTGCAAAACTTAGTTATTTAATGAAGTCCCATTTGTCTATTCTTGATCTTAGAGCATAAGCTATTGGAGTTCTGTTCAGGAAATTCTCCCCTGTGCCCATATGTTCAAAGTTCTTCCCTAGTTTCCCTTCTATTAGTTTCATTGTGTCTGGTTTTATGTGGAGATCCTTGATCCACTTAGAATTGAGCTTAGTGCAAGGAGATAAGAATGGGTCAATTTGCATTCTTCTGCATGTTGACCTCCAGCTGAGTCAGCACCATTTGTTGAAAAGGCATTCTTTTTTCCACTTGGTGGTTTTAGCTCCTTTGTCAAAGATCAAGTGACCATAGGAGTGTGGATTCATTTCTGGGTCTTCAATTCTGTTCCATTGATCTACATGCCTGTCACTGTACCAATACCATGCTGTTTTTTTTAACACTATTGCTTTGTAGTACAGCTTTAGGTCCGGGATACTGATTCCCCCAGAGGTTCTTTTACTCTTGAGAATAGTTTTAGCTATTCTGGGTTTTCTGTTATTCCAGATGAATTTTTGAATTGCTCTTTCTAACTGTATTAAGAATTGAGTTGGGATTTTGATGGGGATTGCATTGAATCTGTATATTACTTTTGGTAAGATGGTCATTTTTACTATATTAATCCTGCCAATCCATGAGCATGGCATTGCTCCAGTGGCCGGGAAGTAGGGACTGCCAGGCTCTGAGACAGACAGGCATAATATCGCTTGGGTCTCAGGCGACTTGTGTGTATGCGGCTCCCAAGTGCTGGGCTGATCTGCAGTAACCAGCGCGCCAGCTCTGCTGTGGGACTTCTGCCTGGCAGAGGGACCCCGCACTGGGCGGGAGCCTACCAGCTTCCCTTTCGCGACCTCTGTTCTGGTAGACTGCACTGAAGAGGCAGGTACCCAGGCTCTCCCCAATATAACATCACTTGGGACACGGTCTGTTGGGGCTTCCGCCTGTGCCCAAGAATGGGACAGCGCTGTGGTCGTCTGGGTGCCAGATCTGCAGGCCATCGCCTCTGCAGGGTGAGCAGCGCCACGGAGAGAGTGCAGAGTGCACTCTGCCATCTTTGCTCCAGTGGCCAGGAAGTTGGGACTGCCAGACTCTGAGACAGACAGCTATGATATCCTTTGGGTCTCGGGCGGATTGTGTGTACGTGGCTCCCAAGAGCTGGGCAGATCTGCAGTAACCAGCATGCTAGCTCTGCTGTGGGACTTCTGCCTGGCAGAGGGACGCCCCCTCCCCCCCCACTCTAGGAGAGATCACACACCCCTACACAGGGCAGGAGTCTACCAGCCTCCCTTTGGCGACCTCTGCTCCAGGAATCCACTACGCTGAGCCTTTGGATGTGCAAGGACTCCCCAATATAACATCACTTGGGGCAAGGCACATCAGGGCTCCAAAGTCACTCAGGAGCAGGGCAGGCCTCAGAAATCTGTGCCAGGGGAATCCTGGTAAACCAGGGGGGGCAGAAATAGCTTTGCAGGCTCACAGGAGGTCCAACCAACAGCCAATGACAGCAGGACCCATTCATTTCTTTAAGCACTTTTTGTGTTGCCTCCCTATGGGCATACGTCTGTTGACCCATATTCTTATGCATTTCTTTATGCAATTTTTGTGATTCCTTTGAAAGTGCATCTACCCGTTGATTCATTTCTTTAAGCGATTTTTGTGTTGTCTCCTTGTGGGCCTCCATCTTTTGATCCATGTTCTCCTGCATTTCTCTAAACGATTTTTGTGTTTCCTTTGTAAGGGCTTCAAACCGTTGATTCATGGTCTCCTGTAATTCTTTATTAGATTTTTTTGTGTCCTTCTTGTGATCCTCTAATAGCATTATGAGAAGTGATTTTAAATCCAGTTCTTGTCGTTCGGGTGTGGTGGGGTATCCAGGACTTGTTGCTGTTGGAGAGTTGGGTTCGGATGGTGCCATATTACTTTGATTTCTGTTAGTAACGTTCCTACGTTTACCTTTTGCCATCTGGTTACCTCTGATGCTAGTTGGTCCTGCTGTCACTGACTGTTGGTTGGACCTCCTGTGAGCCTGCAAAGCTATTTCTGGCCCCCTGGATTACTAGGATTCCCCTGGCACCAATTTCTGGGGCCTGCCCTGCTCCTGAGTGACTTTGGAGCCCTGATGTGCCTTGCCCCAAGTGATGTTATATTGGGGAGTCACTGCACATCCAGAGGCTCAGCATAATGGATTCCCAGAGCAGAGGTCACCAAAGGAGGCTGGTAGGCTCCTGCCCTGTGCAGGGGTGTGTGATCTCTCCCAGAGTTGCGGGGAGGGGGCGTCCCTCTGCAAGGCAGAAGTCCCACACTAGAGCTGGCACACTGGTTACTGTAGATCTGCCCAGCTCTTGGGAGCAGTGTACACACAAGCCGCCGAGACCCAAGCGATATTATGCCTGTCTGTCTCCGAGCCTGGCAGTCCCAACTACCTGGCCACTGGAGCAAAGATGGCGGAGTGCACTCTGCACTCTCTCTGTGGCCCAGGTTACCCTGCAGAGGGGATGGTCTACAGCAGATCTCGCGCCCAGACGACCACAGCGCTGTCCCGTTCCTCTTAATTTTCTAAAACATTTTTTTTTACATTTCTTTCCTTTAATTTCTACATTTACAACTCATAGACTAAAATTTCAATTTTTGAATCATAAGTGATTATCTTCTCTTAAAACTTCCAGTACCTTCCAGTATAAAACTGGTAGATTTCTCTTAATATGGAAGTGAAAACCCCAAATGAAATAAATAAAGCCCTGGTATACATGAAAGTTCTATAATCCCACATGGGTTACTGAAAAGATTAAATGGAATAATTCATATAAAATTCTCACAGTATAGTTGGTCCAGAGAATTAATGAAGCTTTCAAGAATGGCATTTATTTTTAGCCATTCAACAAGTATGTTTCATGACTTTCAATGTGCTGGTACACACTAGTTGAAAAGTCCCACATTCCTCTACATCTTTTCTCCTCCATTGTCATGCCTCTGCCTGTTTTTATGGAGTACCAGAAAGGAAATTCACCTTGAAACTGACAGACACAGATTTTCCAACACCAAGCTTTATTGAATGAACTTAGGTAAATTTCTATAAACAATATAAATCTTGCATAGTTTAGTGCACATAAAGAGCGAGACTATTTGACTTCCTTAAGTTCTTCCTGTTGTGGATATCTGGTCTACTGGAGCTGGAATTACAGGTACTTTTGAGTTCCTAAACTTGAATGGTAGGTACCTAACTCTGATCCTCTTTAAGAGCAGCATACATGCTTTTAACTGCTTGAGCCATCTCTCAGCCACAGACTATGATGTTTTTATTCATCTCAACATTTGTAAAAGACAAGATAACTGGATCATGTGGTTAACTGTCTACATTTTTTTAATTCTCAGAAATATGCTGTTGAGAAATAACAACAACAACAAAAACAAAACAAAACAGTGCACTTTTCTGTGGTTCTCTTTTCAGTCTTGCATTATATTCAGCAGGTTGGTTATCGGTGGTTTCTTTAAGTCACTATGAGAGCCAGCCGTACTGATTAAATAATATCATGTTGGAGCAAGACACACATACCCCATTTAAAAAATAAAAGAACCATCATATCATATGTTGTTTTTGAAAAAGTTCTTTTGGAGTTGTGGAGACTGGCTTGTTCTGAGAAATGAGTTGAATTTCACTTAAGAAATATATCTAAATGATGTGAGTTTTCAAAGAAATTCAAATGAATTTTCTCCTCTTAATTTTGTTCTCACACTAGAAAATGTCTAGCATTGGCAGCTGACTCTGGATTTATCACTGAGTGCCCCCCCCCTCCATGCATGAAAGGCTCATGAAAACTCTCTGGATGCTCTCCAGGAGTTTTGTACCACTTTGTGTTGAATCAGAGGCATATGAGGACACATTTGCATAATAATATAGAAAGAAAAATGAACTTGATGTGAACAGAGTAAAATGTCCTGAGGAAGTTACATCAATGGATAGATAGAGAAATTCACATAGTCTGGGTTATATTGAGCTTGATTATCTATGACTTCAAAGAACAGATTAATGTCACACTCTGCCATAGAATAAGTAGTGGCAGTTTTTGACAACAGGAATATTCTAATCATTTATTTTGTATTTGGTAAAGGTAAAATTAAATTTTTGATTGGGTTCAAGAATTGAAATACTATCTTTACCTTAATGTTCACAGAGAGAGAAAATGTCTTCTAAGAAGGTCAGGGTCTATATTTAGCTGGTGATACCTCAATTCCCTTTTTGAAAGAACTGTATTCTTTTATGATCAGCAAGAATTTTTCCCTCCTATCTGAGTCTTTCCCTTCAGACTTACAACTAAGTTAAGAACATCTGAGAAGATAGGCAGTCTTGAAGTGTGCTCTGAAGAAAAACTGCAAAGTAAGCTACATGGATTTCATAAGATTGTAGCTTGTGTACATACAAAACAATCATTAGAATAATTATCTTTCTACAGACTGATATTTCAAATTCTAATTACAAATTTTTAGCCTCATTAGCACATGTTTTCATTTTATAACTTGGCTACCACATTTTATTGTTACAATTCATTAAAAATAAAATGAAAAATGAAGACGATCATAAACTTCATAGCAAAAGCAAAAAATAACTGCCTGAGTAATAACAATGCTTTATATTCACATAGCAGCTTCCCTTTAAGGCACTCAAAACATTTCACAAACATTCTCTCATTAATCTTATGGATACTGCTATGCAAATAGTTCTTAGATCTCTTGGCTAAAGTAATTTATACACTAAATAGCTTGTTTCTAGGTGTTTCATCTTGAATTATGAGCAAATAAAGTAAGCTATTCATACATATCCATTACTACCTTTAAGCTACGGTACCTAAAAGTTTGCTGTACATGTCTGCAAATTGTAAAATGTGTAGTTCAATGTAACTACTCAACAGCAGGTACAAAAGCCTTGGTCACTTTAAAGCTCTTCTTATTCCTATTTGTCTTCTTAAAATAATGCCTTTGAAGAACATCTGTGTTGCTGACTGAATCAGTACTTCATCATTATATCAATTAGTCAAATTCTGTTGTGTGGATCTAGTTGTCTATTTATTCATTAAATTACTACAATACACAGGATTAATCCCCTTTTTGGATTATTAATAAAGTAGCTATATATGTGTAGATTTTTCTGTGAAAACAGGTTTTATTTCTCTGTTAAGTACCCATAAGTGGGATTGTTTGGTTGTATGGAAACTCCATAAGATTTTTTTCTTTTAACTTTTTTAACTTTTGAGATTTTAATATGATCACACAATTTCTCACCTTTCCTCTCTCCAAACTCTCCTTTATACCCCTCCTTGCTCTCCTTCAAGTTCATAGCCTCTATTTAAATGTCAGTATATGTCTATATATACACACACTGTACCCCATTTTTAATTGGGCTACTTGGGTTGTTGGTGTCTAATTTCATGGACTCTTTATATATTTTTGATATTAGCCCTATGTCAGAGGTTGGGTTAGTGAAGATCTTTTCCAGATATGTAGGCTGCCTTTATGTCCAATTGATGATGTCCTTTGCCTTACAGTTTCATGAGGTCCTATTTATCAATTGTATATTATAGTTTCCTAATAATTACTTACTTTGAATAATTACTTATTTGAATAGTAATTATTTAAATAATTACTTAATTTTTATATAGATGGAAATTTGTAAGATTTCTTTCAAAGAGATATCTATTTAGATCTATTGCTTGATCTTAATCAAATTATATTTTCTGTTCAGTTATTGAATATTCAAATATATTCCAGATATTAACCCCTATTTTGAATATTAACCTATTATCAAATATGTAATTTGAAAATATTTTTATTTCAATGTGGAAGATCCTTCTTCAGTTTCTTGAGCTAGCCCTGTGTTGTTCAGAAACCTTTAATTTGATGTAATGGTGTTGACCTATTTTAACTATTACTTTCTGTATTTTTGAAGCATCACTAAGTTATTCTTGCAGAGTTGGATATGATAACATATGCCTATAATCTCCACACTTGGAAGGCAGTGGCTAGAGGATTTAGAGATCAAGGCCCAATTTAGTTGTACAAGGAGATTGAGCCTAGCCTGAGTCACATGACTCCCCATCTCAATTAAATAACTCCCATTTCCATTAAAACAAAATCCTTCCTCGTACCAGAATCATGAAGTACTGTCATTCTCCTAGTTTATTTTTTATTACTGTGATAAACACCATAACCAAATGGAACTTGGGAAAGAAAGGATGTGTTTCAGACTACAGTTCCATAGCAGCATCCATCACTGAGGGAAATGAGTGTGAACCTGAAGACAGGAACTGAAGCCCAGACCATGAAGGAAGGTTTACTCTCTCTTCCCACGCTTATGCTGTTTTCATCTACTACTCAGGACCATATGCCCAGGGGTAGTACCACCAAAATTTGCCTAGACACTTCTCCATCAATATTTAATTTAGAAAATACCCAACAGACATGTCTATGTACAATCTGATGGAGGTAATCTCTAGGTTAAAGTTCTCTCTTTACAGGTAACTCTACCTTGTGTCAAGTTAAACAAAACTATGCAGCACACAGTGTTCTCTTAGTGGTTTTACAGGATTAGGTCTAACATTTTTGTCTTTAATCCATTTAGATTTTTTTTAATTTTAAAACATTGTCATACAATGTATTTTGATTGTGTTTTCTTTCCCTTTCCAACGAACACCTGATAGATCTTTCCTACCACCCAACTTATGTGCTTGCTCTCTCTCTCTCTCTCTCTCTCTCTCTCTCTCTCTCTCTCTCTCTCTCTCTCTCTCTCTCTTTCCTCTCTCTCTCCCCCTCCCTCCTTCCCTCCCCCTCTCTCTCACATACACACATACCTTCTCTCTTACCTCTCACTCCCTCTTCCCCTCTCTGTTTCTGTTTTTCATAAATAATAACCAAAAATGAAGATCAAAACAACCTAAAGACCAGTATGTCAAAACTAAACATGGAGTTCATTTTGTGCTGGCCTACTACTCTTTAGCATGGGGCCTGCCCTTGAGTGTGGTTAATATACCTAGTGACACAACACTGGAAAAATATGATTTTCCTATTGCTAGTGGGAATCAATTGCAAATAGCTTCTTGGTTAGGGATGCATATTCACTTCCCCATCTCATTGCTGGTACCCCATCTGGTTTGATTTTCATAAAAGGTTAAAGAAGAGGATCTACTTTTACTCTTCTGACTATGGACATCCAAATTTCCCATTACAATTTACTTAAAATACTGCCCAATTGTTATCAACTTTGATAAACTTCAGTTGACTGAAGGTATGTGTTTCCTTGTAGGCTGTCTATTGTGTCTATTAACCTATGTGTCTGATTTTAAGATCATACTATTGTGTCCTACAGTTTTGAAGGACATTATTTTTCTACACTAATTTAAATTTTTGTGCCACTGTGTATGTGTGGAGGTCAAATGACAACTTATAACAGTCCCCTCTTCCTACCTCGTGGATTCCAGTGATCATGCTCAGGGGATCAGGCTTGGCAGCCAGGTACCTTTACAAATTGAAGTATCTGATTAGCCTGGTTCTTGTTTAAGTTATTGTTGGTGTTTGTTTTGCCTTTTTCAGAATTACTTTTAATCATTTTTTGTATGTTGAGATTATAATATAATTATATCATGTTCACCTTTCCTTTCCTTCCTCCAAGATCTTCCATGTTCACTTTCTTGCTCTCTTTCAAATTAATGTCTTCTTTTTTCATTAATTTTCATTACACATACATACACACACACACACACACAAACATACATACACAGACATACTCATACACACTCTTATTCCTGGATACAACCTAATCAGCCTATATAATATCACTTGTATGTATGTTTTCACGGTGGACACCATGATATTAGATAAATAACTGGCATTCTGTTCCCTGGGCAAAATTATTTCTCCAGCTTTCAACATTTCTTGGTGGTCTGTAGTGTAGGGTTGGGGCATGTTTACTGTTGTGTCCTTGTTCAGCTCATCTCTATTTTAAAAATTCCTTTTAAATTTTATGTTATTTGAAAAACATTTTAAAATCAGATTGTATACAATATCTTTGCTCTCAAGATGCCTTTAGCTATTCTTATATTTTTGTCATTTTGAAAAATTTTGTATCTGAATTGGTTACTTTTTATCATTGATATAGTAAAGTACCTTTAAAAAGTTAACATTAGGATGGAAAGTTTATTTTGTTGCCCAGTTGGAAGAAACAGGCCATCATAGAAGTGAAGTCATGGCCATCAGAATTTAAAGCAGCTGGTCACATGATGTCTATAGTCAGGAAGCAACAATGAATGAATACTGATGGTCACTTAACTTCTTATTATGAAGTCAAGGATTCCAGCCTATGAATGATACCACTCATAGTTAAAGTAGATATTCTCACCTAGATTAACATAGTATAGATAATTCCTCAGATTTAACCACAGACTTGACTTTCCAATAAGTCTAGATCCTGTCACATTGACAACCAATATTTTGACAATCTAAACCATTATAGTATTATTTTTTTAATTCTTTAGCAATTTTGTAATGATTATATTTAGTCTATGGACTACTTTGGCACATTAAACCATTTTAATTCTGTAATCTGTGAACAAAGATATCCTCTAACTTTTGTATATGCCCACTTATATTCCATATATTAACTTTTTAAGATCTTTAGCAATTTGGTTAAATTTATGACTAGGTATTTGAAAGTCTTACTGGAAGTAGGAGTTCCTTCTTAAATATTACTGTGGATACATACTATCCTGTTATATTAAAATCCTTGTGATTGTCATTATTATTTTTATATCTCATAATTTTGATGAATCAACTTACTAGTTTTAATACCATTCATTGCAGCCTTTGAGGTGTTCCAAATATAAGATCACATCATCTACAAACAACCATATTTTTATGTTTTCGGTAAACATTGACAATTTTCACTGTCCAATTTAGATTCCCTTCATCCCCATCTTAGAAATAAATAAGTCTTTTTATTCTGTATCTGTTGCCATGGAAAATTTTCATTAATATTAGGTTGATTTAGCTAGAGATAAAACTGCTTGCACTGTTTTATCTTTTAGTGTTCCTAAAGCACCTGAATACAATTTCAATATTTTAACCTCAAAGTTTTTCTAGTTCCCCAAGAGTTTCTCTATGGTGGATTTAGTAGTTAGGGTTACTCTTGCTATGAGGAAACACCATGGTCAAAAGCAAGTTATCTAGGAAGGGTTTATTTGGCCTATACTTCCATATCTCCGTTTATCATTGAAAGAAGTCAGGATAGGGCTGGAATCTGAAGGCAGAGGCCATGGAGGAATGATGCTTACTGGCTTGTTCACCATGGCTTGTTCAGTTTACATTATATAGAACCCAGGACCACCATTCCAGAGGACCATCACCCACAATGGGCTGGACCCACCCTCATCAGTCACTAATTAAGAAACTGCCCTACAGCCAGATCTTACGTAGGTAAGTTTCTGTGTTAAAAATGTAGGCTTGGGTCCACTTTTCCTCTCAGTACTGGGACCCATTTCTCGCTGTTCTCTGACTGTTCTACTTAAAATGTCTTGGAAGATGTTATACATATGTGTTGGCAGTAAAATTCTTGTTGCAGAACTTGGAGATAAATAATTGAGGGTTTTCTCATTGACTATGCTATTAGCTGTTGGCTTTTAATACATGGCAATCATTATTTTAGATACTTTGCTTCTGTATCAAATTTGAGTAGATGATTTTTTTTTATGAAATATATTTTACCAAATGCATTTTCTGAGTACAAATTTAGTATATTTTCTTTCTGATATTATGATATCATTTTTATTATATTATGTTAAATATAACATAAATTATATATAATTAAATATATTTTTACTTTTTATTTTTATTATACTTATTTACATTTTTATATTATATATTAAATATACTATATAGAATTTTAAAATTATATATGTAATAATATATATAAGTAAATATGTATAAAATGTGATATTTTATATTATGTTCTATGATCTATGTGATTATATTATATATAAATATTTCATATTTCTTTTTATCACATTTATATTTATATTTTGTTATATACATTAATTATATCAATAAATATATATTATTAAATATAAATATATCAACTTATTAATTTCATGTATATAATTTATATATTAGTTTATACATAGTTATGTAAATCAATAAATTTATTAAATATCATATTGTATTTAATGTATATAATGTAAAATATATTATCATATATTATATATAATGAAATATATATATAAATAAAGATAAATATATTAAATATAGGATGTTAAAGTCTCCTGTTATTATCTTACTAACATTACCATCTCCTTAACTTTACTAGTCTTTTGCTTTATGTGTATGGGTGTTGATCTTTGAGGTGCAAATAATTTAGAATTATTTTCATTTGGTGTATTAGACCCTTTTATCTTTATTTATTTACCTTGTCTCTTTTCATTTAGTTTTGATAAATTTTATTTCTTCTTAAGTATGGTTATTTCTGTCCCTATGGATTCTATTCACATTCTATAACAAGTTCCATCTCTTTGTTTTCAGTCTCGTAATAGAATATGAATTAATTTTCATGTAAATGACAGATGCTTTTCTTTTTTTATCCATTCAATTCATTCTTGGACGAATTGGTGATTCCAATCCATTTACTTTTACTTTGATTATCAATAGATCTCATGACAGTTACTTAAGAGTTCTTTCCAAATCTTTTTGATTTATTTCTCCTCCTCTTGGCGTGTTCCTTTGTGATTGATTTGTTCTTGAAACATATTTGTACTTTTTGCTTCTTTTGTCTTTTTGATTATAGATTTTTCCTTTGTGTTATTTTCAGCTTACAAAGCTCCTTTAAATCATACCAATCTATTTTTTAAATGACAGAAAGAAACATTATCAAAACCTAAGTACAGAACACAGTGAGAACACACTAGTAATAAGACTATCCAACCTCCTCAGCTTGACTTTGTAGCAATTCTTTCTGTATCTTCTAGACACTCTCTGTTTTTTAACATATTATTGTGCTAATTATTTTTGTCTCATGTTTCAGTATTCATTCTGAAGATTAATGGCTTATGCACAATGTCTATAAAATTAGCACTCTCTAATATTGTTTCTTTTGTCATTCTTATGCATAAATTTTTATGTTTGAATGTTTTTTTCATAGTCATTAATTTTTCTTTCTTTTTTTATTATTTTCTATATTTTTTTATTTTCATTCCAAATGATTTCCCCTTTCCCGTTTCCTCCCTCCCCAAAAGTCTCATGAGCCTCCTTCCCTCCCTCTGTTCCCCATTCAACCCCCTCTCACTTCTCTGTCCTGGCATTCCACTACATCCAGTCTTGCCAGGACCAGGGGTCTCTCCTTCCATCTTCTTGGAAATCTATTGATATGTGAATTGCGTCTTGGGTATTCCAAGATTCTGGGTTAATATCCCCTTATCAGTGACTGCATACCGTGTGTGTTCTTTTGTAATTGGGTTACCTCACTAAGAATGATATTTTCCAGTTCTGACCATTTGCCTAAGAATTTCATGAATTCATTGTTTTTAATTGCAGAGTAGTATTCCATTGTGTAAATATACAACATCTTCTGAATCCATTCCTCCGTTGAGGGACATCTGGGTTCTTTCCAGCTTCTGACTATTTTCATTTACTTTAAGAACACTCTTTAGAGAGGCATGGTGAAGGTAAATTTGCTCATTTTTTTCTATATGGAAATATTCTCTCTTGATTTATAAAAGAGAATTTCTGAAGACAATCTTCTTATATGATAATTTATTTTCTTGCGTGTTTATCAAATAGCGTGTCACTACTTTCTGACATGTCTCATTTCTTTGAGAAATCTACTCTCAGGTGAATAGGGGTGTGAATGTGTGTTTCCTGTTTTTTACTTTCTCCTTTAAGGATCTTCTCATTTTCCACATTTGAGAACTTGATTAGACTATCTTAGAATCAAGCTGTCTGAATTCAGTGTTACTGCTGACTCTTGCCATTCTTTTCCCTGGATATTTGTATCCTTTGCTAAGCTCGGGAGTCTCACTATTGCTATATCATTGGATAAACTTCCCATGCCTGTGACTCTATCAAGTCCCTCCTGAGTCACAATAACTTACATATTTTCTCATTTGACACTTTTTCAAAGCTATTTCAATCTTCACTTATTTTATTTACTGCCCTCATTCTCCTAGTGTGTATTTTTCAATGGGCTGTCCTCAAGTTTTCAAATTTGTTTTTCTGTTAGATCTGTGCTACGATAGATGCTTTCAATCATGCTTTGACTTTTACTAAGGCATTTTTCAGACCAAAGATTTCTGCTTGGCTTTTCTAAAGCTTCTTTGTTAACATTGTTGAATTGTTTCTCACATCTTGGAAGTATGCAGAATTTCCTTTAAACAGTAGTTTCAAATTCTCCTTCTCAATGTTCTACCATCCCGTCTATGTTTTATATGTTGTGGCTTCTTTTGACTGCCATATGAGGCTATGTCATCTTTTGAGCACTAAAGTATAACACATTTTTCCCAGTCTTTGTAATCTGCCTTCTTGGCTATGTTTCTAGAAATTATAAGCTGACTGCTTGATTTTTCTAAGCCTATAATCAGTTCTTTTGTTTATTTCAATACTAGATTGAACCCTACGTTCGGGTTGGCTATGAGTCCTCCATTAACATGTCACTATTTTGAATGCATATGTCCAAATCCATAGGTGAAGGATGTTCCCTATGGACCACTGTTCATGTATTTCTGTAGCTCCATTGGAAGGTGGTAGAACTTTTTAAGGTATAACCTAGTGGAAGAAAATTATGTCACACATTTTGTTCTTGACCACTCACTGTTTCTCCCTTTTTCTGAGTCACCAAAAAGTAAAGAGGTCTTCTCTGCCATTTGCTTTTGCCATGATGCACTGTACTCTTACAGGCCCAAAGCAAAGTCCCAGCAACCACAGAGACCTCTGAAACTGTGATCCCAAATAAAACCAGTTGTTTTGTCACCATGAAAAGATTAATAATCTACTCTTAAGTCTAATTGGAGAGGTACTCGTGTTCACATTCAATGTTCAGCACCAAATTAAGCTGTGTTTGACTCTATTGTCGGAAGAACCTCTAAGGATCAGGTGTGGAATGTAATAATTTAAAAATAATATGTAGGAATATCAAAATGACCAGAGCAGTTTTATGGTGGCTAATTTTCAAATTTCAGTGTCAACCTGGCTGAATGTAGAATCCTGTAGGAGCCAAGTTTATGAGAATGATACTTCTATTGATCTCTAAAACCATCTCATGGGTTTGGTTCTTGGATGTTGTGCACAGAGCATTTTCATTTATACTTTTGCCTTCTGGATATCAGCACGGGTGACCAATATGTTGGGCTCATAGTGCTAACTTCAAAGTCATAGTGGACTATATATCCTAAAATTGTGATTCAAATTAAAATTACATTTTAAAATGGCTCCTGTTGGATATTTTGTCTTAGAAACAAGGAAGAGCACATACACAGTAAATACTAAAATAGCATGCACACATATACAAACATGCATGCACAAACATGCATGGGTGCATGTATAGCCCCCATACAGACATACACATATTTTTTAAAAAAATATTTACTTATTTCTATTTATATGTATGTATGTATGTACATATGTATGTATGTATATATAAATGTGTGTATGTGTGTGTGTTTGTGAGTGTGTATGTGCATGTGTGTGTGTGTGTACCAGTGCCTATTGAGGGCAGAAAAGGGTGGTGTATCCTGTAGAGCTATAGAAAATAGGACTTAGGAACTACCTGGTATGGGTCCTGGAAACCAAACTCCTGTCCTCTAAAAAAGCAGCAAGTGCTCTTAATCACTGAGTCATCTCTCAACGCCTTGTTATACTGTTTTATTGAAGATATTGTCCATAACGATGCATGTGACTATGACATCTTTAGGGGTATCTTACCATGCTGGCCATAGCTGCATTCATAGATGTCAATGCTGCATAGGATGGTTGGTTGCTTCTGTTACCATGAAAGTTATTTCCCACAAAGGAGGCTTCTAGGAAAGATCAAGCTTGAATCCTCTGAGCCTTGTTTCCAAAGTGCATTGTAGACAACTATCTTGGAGGTAATCAACATCCATCTAATTAAACTTAGGGCCCACACAATAGGAGGTAGAAAAATGCCTGGTATTTGAAACCTCCCCAATTCACTGGAGCCAGTGAGGTCATGGACCTTAGAAGATAATCCTCAATCATCACTTTACTAAAATAGCGTAATCTATAACCATAGCTCAAAAAATGTATCCTTATGCCTATAGTTAAGTATAGCTCTTAACCTTCATCAAGGAAGCTTCTATTTGCAGCAGATGAAAATAATAACAAAAATCTATGACTTTTCAAAATGCAGAAAGAAATGATTGTGGAATATCCAGAACCAATGGATTCATCTACCCCATAACTCTTGAACCTTAAATCAGGAAATATATCAGAAGAGGGAAATATTTTAGAACTGTGGATGGGAAGATTATAAGAGCCAAGGGATTAGGAAGTCTGCTGTGATATGTTTCTTACAAATTACAAGAGAGCGACATCCATGATAACTCAACACTATGGCTATCTAAACAGTACCTGAACAATGACAATATCAATAGACATGTTATGAAGGAAGGGGTTAGTTTCACAAGCTTCAACTCTAGACAAAGAACTATAGGCACCTCAACTATAGACAAAGAACTATTGCTGAGGAAAGAAGAATCAATTACCCCAGAAATGAACCCCATAACAAGTTATTCAATTAAAAATGGCAGTCTTGAAATAATATTCATACAAGCAACACTAAACAGGCTCAACATGTTCTATATTTATATATTCTTATGTACATGTATCTAACAAGAATAATTAAAGGGAAATAAAGTGAAAGAGGCCATGATTTGAGAAGGAGTCAGGAGGTGGAAGAGATTGGAGGGAATAAAGAGAATAGGGAACTGATATAATTCTGTTTTAATTTAAAAGATAAAATAGATTTTTAAATTATATTTTCCAGGGAAGTATTAACTAATATGAATGGACTTCAAAGTTTTTTTAAAAAGAAATTTGAAACAATTTAATACACAAATATATATATATATATATAAAATGGATTTCTACAGATCTGTCATGGATTAGATTTTTCATTGTGTTAGTGAGCTCTCTGTCACTATTACTAAATACCTAAAACAATTAAATTTTAATAAAAAGGTATCTATACTTCCAGCTTTGGAAATTCTGGGCTGCTGTCTTTGCTTTAGCCTTTGGTAAGGCAGTGTAACATGATTGGAGAACAACTTTTGTTTCATCTCTAACAAGCAAAGAGAAAGAGGAGGAAGGACTGAGGTGCTCCAAGCTTTTTCAAGAGTACACCCACAATGACTTGAACACTCAGGATCATCCTCTTAAAGGGCTGGTTTCTAATGGAAACCTGAAAACCATCGCCTTAATCCACATGGGCTTTGGTAGGAAATTGAAAATCCACACCACTATACACTGGCTGTCTTGACAAACTGCCACTCAAATTTAAGACAAGATGAGATGTATTGTCTCTGAGTTTTAGTGCAGACACAAATAGCACCATAAAGCTGTAACTGAGAGTCCTTCCTTCCACCAGCTTCTCCTAGCTTTAGTTCTTTGGCTGATTGATACATAACTCCAATCTTCACTTCAGTTTTCAGATGGCCATTTCTTTGTCTCTGTGTCCAATAAAAGCATGTTGTTGAACACTGAGCTGTTCTCATCCAGGATGGACTCATCTTGAGATCTGTAATTATACCTTCAGTGATCTCTTTTCAAATGAGATCACATTCACAGACCCAAGTGCTTAGGATTTATACATGTCATTTTTGAGAGCTACAAACCATCTTACTACATCTTAGAGCATGGATAATGAACTGAACTGGGAATATTATATATATATATATATATATATAACAAATTTGATAGATTTAAGACAAGTGCAGTATGTAAAATATAATTATTTTGGTATACAAAATAATTTTACTAAGATAGAGAACTATTAAATGAATTAGAGATAGTGATATTTTAAATAAATTTGTATAATTGGGAAGTAAGATTGTTCACCTTATATATTATAAAGTGACCACTCTCTTAATAATATTTTTATATTATTATATATGATTGATAATGATTGATATGATTAACATCCCTGATAAATAAAATTATACTTATAAAATACAACACATAAAATTTAAAATAGAATGAAAAATTCTATTCTTGAAGAAATTTTAAATTTACCTGGACAAGTTAGAGAATTACTTACTTCAATATCTACAGCTACAGATTGATATAGTCTTATAACTCTAGGAAAACTTCAGAATTTGATAAGCTAAAGGAGGGATAAGAGGATATTAAAATCATTTTGACCTATAATATCATAACCATATTGAAATAACAGGAGCTTCTAAGTTATTGGCCAATCAAGCTAAAATTATCATTTGAGGATATAACAAACAGAAAAAATATGAAGTCTTTCATACCCTGTATGTCTAAGTTAGAACTGGCCTAAAGAATTGTCAGCCGTCCTCTAAGCAAATCAGTAGACTATCTTAATGTGTCTTTAATTATATCCATTAATATTCATTTGAAGAGAGTGCATCATGGTTTCTATTTCAAGAACAAAAGCTAAAACATTAAAGCCTGATTCTACCTAGAATATTCAGTTTGAGCATTGTCTTTTGAAGATATCTCTCTGAGGAGATCATTATGCATTGAGAGCTGTATGGATGGTAAGCTGATTCTCTTTTAAAACCAAAGGTAAATGATTTGACCTTGATTTAGTAATCTGTCTCATCATGGAGAATTAATTTGGACATTGGATTGGGATGAGAGTCGGTAGAGGGACTGACAGTCCTTGGTAATCACCAGAAAGCTCACTGCAATCAGTATTGGCTTCTACATACTACCATTAACATACATTTATTTAACATTTACTATGTGGCAGCCACTGTCAGCATTTATTCCTGCAATATGCTTACAAATGTCCTGCCATCTTTTTTTTAATAAATATTTTTTTTCTATTTTCTATATTTTTTATTTACATTCCAAATGATTTCCCCTTTCCCGGTTTCTCCCTCCCCGAAAGTCCCATAAGCCCCCTTCCCTCCCCCTGTTCCCCATAAAACCCCCTCTTGCTTCTCTGTCCTGGTATTTCCCTACATCCAGTCTTTCCAGGACCAGGGGTCTCTCCTTCCATCTTCTTGGAAATCTATTGATATGTGAATTGTGTCTAGGATATTCCAAGATTCTGGGTTAATATCCCCTTATCAGTGACTGCATACCATGTATGTTCTTTTGTGTTTGGGTTACCTCACTAAGGATGATATTTTCCAGTTCTGACCATTTGTCTAAGAATTTCATGAATTCATTGTTTTTTATAGCAGAGTAGTATTCCATTGTGTAAATATACCACATCTTCTGAATCCATTCCTCCGTTGAGGGACATCTGGGTTCTTTCCAGCTTCTGGCTATTATAAATAAGGCTGCTATGAACATAGTGGAGCATGTGTCCTTATTGCATACCGGGGAGTCCTCTGGATATATGCCCAGGAGTGGTATAACAGGATCCTCTGGGAGTGTCATGCCCAGTTTTCTGAGGAACCGCCAGACTGCTTTCCAGAGTGGTTGTACCAGCTTGCAATCCCACCAGCAGTGGAGGAGTGTTCCTCTTTCTCCACATCCTCGCCAGAGGAAATTGAGGCACAGACAGAATCAATAATGCATATTAAGAAAGTACCATAGCCCCGTGGACTTCCTATTTCATTTATGAAATCTCAGAAAAGGGGCTCCACATGTCCTCAAAAATTCAATATGCTGTAGGAGCCCCAGAAGCTTTCTTTGGGCCCTCTGTCTGGATATCGTGGTACCTCCCCTTGTCAGATCTCCCCTCAGGCTATTTCTCTTATTGTTTTAAGAAGGATAAAGTCAACTTCTGCTTCACCACAGTGGCTGTGGATGCTCACAGAAGACCACAGAAGCATCAAACAAGATGCTTTTAGCCACCGACACTTAACAGATATGTCCTGTTCGCTAGCTTCTGCTCGGATTTTGTCACATAGTTTCTACTTTCAACAGGCTATAATTCTATAGAGTTTAGACCTTTAGCTCTAAGAATACAATACAATTTAGATGGGAATAAATGGAACAATAAGCCAGTGGCATTTCAAGAAATTGGGGATAGAGGAAAATCAGGACACAGTACATTCAGAGTGCTAGCTACTTTCAATAACTAATGATTTTACTCTAACAATATGCAAACTGTACCACATAAGCATAGTGAACAGCATCATATCACATGATAAGACTAGAAATTCATTGCAAAATTTCTGACCTTAACTTTATAGATCTGGCTGGAGTCTATAAGTCTGGTATTTGAGTATCATGACAATAACATGTAGTTTCCATAAAGTAGTCCATAGATTACATTTAGGACAATGGCATCACAAGAAACAAATTTTAAAAATTAAACCAATTAAAAACAAATTAAGACAAAATAAAAAGCAATAATCATGAAATAACATGATAAGTGCTTTGGTGCCTGGACAAGGTGATACATGAAACATAGCTGAGCTTTTTTAGGGCACTTAGTCAGATTACATATTACAGTTCTATTCCAGCATTTTTTAATTAACAATAATTTCTCTAAACCATAAAAGTACTTGAAAATACCACTTAGCATTGTACAACATTATTAGGCTAGAAAATCTGTTTATTTCTCAAAGTAAGTAGTAGTTTAAACATTATGTAAACTTTCTTCATGATTGCCTTTTTAGATATGAAACTGAAAATACAAATATATTACTTTCCCAAAATATTTAATACTGCATCCCAAAAGCCTACACAACTTTTAGGTTGATTTTCCATGTCCCAGAATTTTAGATAGATGACAATAACGCAGCACAGATAAAGGAAAATGACAGGAAAACATTGGGAGAAGGAATAGAGGAGTGGAAAATGATGAAGCCAAAGAAGTGTACAGGATGCCAGCCATGCATGGCAAAGGAATCAAAGGCTAGATTTTATGTAGTCCCAGACTTCAGCGGCAATGCCATTATAGCTAAAAGATAACTAATGTGGAAATATAACCACAACATGTAGCCACATGTTGTGTTTGAATTTACATAGCAATAATGCCTACTCTCAAACTGGCTCAAGGTGACATTAAATGAATTTTAACACCATAAGAGAGGGACCCGATAACTTTGCCTTTAATGTACACCTTAAATATTTTTTAACCGAATTTGATGCTAAAACAGAAATGTTTATGATAAACTAGAGTAGTAATGTGGCGCATAGATTCATGCCAGGAGCCAGGAATTTGGAGCTAGTGAAATTTTGAGAAATGAATATAATTTTGCTATTCGGTCCAGGAGACCCTCTTAGGCGCGGCCCCTCCCCCACCCAGGTCCTTCAGGAAGATCCCAGGCTGAATGAAGTAGATTTGCATGTTTTGCCACCTTGTGGTCATTACAGTTATTTGCATGACTCCATCTGTGTTGTTGATCGAAGATTTTTTTCCTCTGCAAAGACCCATGCCCTTACTCATCTCAATAATAATAACTCTGACTAAAACACATTAGAGTAAACTGAAAAACACTAATGAAAAAAGGGAGCATGCTAATTAAATGGTGGTCTGATGGTTTATTCTGGGCTGATGTGTCTCCTGGGTGACCATCCTGAAATTTATTTTCCCCTCATATTTTTTCTCATGTTATTATTGAAAAAAAAAGTTAATAAAAATTAGAAAATTGAGTAATATTGAGTAACACCATGACATTAAACAAAAATAAAACCCATGGCTTAATGTACACCAAACATATGTTTGCATAAATGGGAAAATTTTCTCCGACACTCAAATCAAAACATCTTTGAACACAGGGTAACTTCTTGCTTCTATTTTGTTCTAGTTCAATGTCTAAGACTTTCTAGAGACATGAAGTATGTAATTGTCTCTAGAGGTGCAATAGCCACTGTCAGATAATTAAGGTGGTGTGGATAAATTCTAAAAGGTCATGGTAGCTTGTAAGATCATCATTTTTTTTTCATTTTATTATTCCTTCTCACATGAAACTAGAAAATTTTTTACATGCTTGTAAAACTGTGAAATGTTGGAACTAAAAGTTGCTCATAGATCATAATCTTGGCTTTTAGTAACTATTTTTTTTAGGAGTGAACACAGAAGTTTCTGTTCTTCCAAGTCATTAAATAACCACAGAATTTAGCAATGGCATTAGAATTCAGTCTGAAGAACAGAATTTGAACAAAATTTCACTAATATTTTAAGCTAACAGAATCTATACACTTTGAGTTACTGAGATGGATCAGCGAATATAGGTGTTTGCTGCTGAACCTGAAGACCTGAGTTCAAAATCTGGTACGCACATGGTGGGAGGGGAGAACCACTCCCACAAGTCTTCCTCTAATCTGCCATCTGCCCACCCATCCATCCATGCAAACAAACAAATGAATGTAATACAAATTTAGAAATATACACGTTGAGTCGATTAGGGTTTGGTAATAGATTAAAAGAGCATCTATCTATTATTCTTATTCAGTTAAGAAATTTACCTAAGTTATATCATTAATAAGAAGCCATATTTTTTAAAGAAAAAGTTTCAAAATACACAGTCTTGATCATGGAGATAAAAGTGTGGAGAGACAATTGTCCTTCATTTCTAGTACTAGAAAGCCAGCTCAAATTACTAATGTTCTCATGGTTAAGTCATTTGTGCATGTTCTAAATGATGGGTATCGTGCAAATTATTTTGATTGCTGTCCATTGAAGGGTTGATTTTCCTCAGAGCCATCAAGTATCCAAGATATGAAGGCTTCTATCATCTATTTATCTCCAATCACCCAATTGTAATGAGAAGAGAAATATCTTAAGAAAAACTACCTGTTGCATATTAGAAGCAACTTTAGACTCTTATTGAGCTAGCATTGAAAAGAGATACTTCATCTTTATATAAGAGAAGTCTCCAGTTACACAGCAAGAATGATAATCACAGTAATGTGATGGTAGATGCTGGGATAAAGAGAAAGGAGAAGAATCCACTCAGCTGCAAGCCACATTACATGTAGCTTAATAATTAACAATGTAAGTCAAAGAATGTATTGGAATATATTCAAATAAAAGCTGAATTTAAGTTTTTTCTATTCAGAGAAGTTATCAAACACTTCACATCTTTCTCATTCTTCATATGTACTACCAAAATAATTAGTTGCCTAAAGTGAATGTATAAATATTAAATTGGAGGGGGGTTGAAAGATGGCTCAGAAGTTAAGAGCTGGTCTTCCAGAGGGCCTGAGTTCAATTCCCAGCAACCACATGGTGGCTCACAACCGTCTGTAATGGGATACAATGCCCTCTTCTGGTAGGTCTGAAGACATTGACAATGTTCTTATACATTAAACAAATCTTTAAAACAAACAAACAAATAAATAAATAAATAAATATTATATGGAACATATTCCAAAATTATAAAAATGTATTAGGATAAACTATACTGCAGTTGTAAATATGCCTCAGCATTCCACTGGATTAATATAAACCATTTGTATGTTGCACATGTCATGATATAATGCAAGCTGATGAGGCTCTCTCTATCAGGGGCCTGGAGACCTGGGCAGAGCATGACCTTGGGAAGTACACCAACTCTTTCCTCTCCGAGAGAGCTGAACAAGAATCACATAATTTTTTCCCCAACGCTTAACTATTTAACATACTAGCATGACCTTGTGAGTCTGATAAACTTAGAGCCCACATGGATATGTGGTAAATACCAATGGCCTCTACTATGAATATTGTATTATTAGTATTGGCAAATAAGTACTGATGCATGTAGAACGCATAGTAAGCACACTGAATTACAGTTTGGGAGGATTGGGGGGAATTTTTCTTGGTTTGGGGGGTTTTGTTGTATTGAGTTTTTGTTCATTTGTTGAGAAAGAACTTAAAGGTAGGTGGGTAGAATGGGGAGAGGATCTGGAAGGAGTTGGGAGAGGGGAAGAACATGATCAAATATATTTAAATTTTAAAAATTTTAAATAATAATAAAATAATATATTAAAAATACAAAACAAATCAAATCCCACCCCATAGAGGATTTAACATACACACAGGATTTCAATAAATAATATTTCCTTCCCCATTGGAGACTATATTCTACTCAATAAAATCATGAACATCAGGAACAGAAGTGCCATTATAGAAATAAACCTAAATATGCTTCTATTTCTCTAAAATATCTGTTATTTGCATAATTCAGTAATAATTGATCACAGATCACTTTTGATATTTTTATTCAAAACTCTGAACCAGTGTGACCTGATTCAGAGTGAGGATCTCTTCTGTCTAGAACTTGTCAGAAGAGTTAAGTGATAGATGCAAAGTCATTTAATGTGCATCATATGTCCCTAGGGACATATTACATCCTCTTCATGTTACAAAACAGTAATTAACATGTGTGGCTTTCATCACTGTTTAACATGGACATTTGTATTACAATGAGGCAAACTGCAGCATTCAAATAGCCTGGTGTTCCTATCTAAAACACAGTGCAGTAAAGAAAGATTGATTATCTTTCTGGGCTCCCTTCAAATCAGGAAACTATTTATATATGTGATACAAAGCCAACACTTAATTTCTGAAAATTATGAAAAAAAATCTCACTATCTCTTACTAATGTAATCCTATGTGACTGTTTGGAAACACTGAATCAGAATTCATGTGGACTATCATTCAGCGATACATAGCAAGGAGGGCTGATTTCCCCCTTTTCTGAATTTTAGTGAAAAGGTAGAGGTTTTATCACATATCAGGCATAGCTCTAGAAATGTATGTATGTATATATGTATGCATGTATAAGCAAGCTTATAAAATATTGTGATCAAGAGAGAAAAGAAAATGGCTGAATAATCATCAAATTTCATGTTTATAAAAAAAATAATCGTGTTAAGTGACAGAGCGGATGGAACACACTGTAGTGTCATGAAAATACTCATCAGAGTTTACTTAAATATTTTTATTGAATCTAATTCCAAATAATAGTAGCAATAGACTCTATTGGCTGGTGTCTGCTACATATCAGCTCTGCTGGGGCTCTACCTCACAGAGGCACGGAGATGGCAATACAGCTGTTAGCTTCGTTTGACAAATGCAGTAACTGTAGCTCAAAAAAATAAAGGCAGAGTGTGGTGGAAACAGTCATGGGATTCAGCCTTCTTGTGTTTAGATTTTTCTTCCCGGTAGATACTTCCAGATCCTTATTCCATGTATTTGATAATTCATAACATAGAATCATGACTATTTTAAAAATAAATATCTGAAATGATATAATGTGAGACTCTAATTTTTTTAATTTAAATTATTTTATCTATTTACATTCCAGTCGTTGCCCTCCTCAGTCTCCCCTCCCACAGTTCATCATCCCATTCTTTCTCCCCCTTGCCTCTCAGAAGGTGCTCTCTCCCTTCTCTAGGGCCTCAAGGCTCTCAATGATTAAGTGCATCTTCTTCCACTGAGGCCAGACCAGGTAGACCACTGCTACACATGTGCCAGGGGCTTGATAAGCCCATGTGTACTCCTGGTTGGTGGCTCAGGCTCTGGGAGCTCCCTGGGGTCTGGGTTAGTTGAGACTGCTGGTCTTCTTATGGGGTTGCTCTACCTTTCAGCTTCTTCAATCCTTACCCTAATTCAACCATAAGGGATTCAGACTTAAGTCTGATGTTTGGGTATAAGTATCTACTACTGTCTCAGTCAGCTTCTGGTAGGGCCTCTCAGAGAACAGACATACATAGCATAATAGTGTCAGGCCTTGGTGTTTCCCCATGAGATGGATCTCAAGTTGGGCCGGTCACTGGACCTCCTTTCCTTCAGGCTCTTCTCCATTTTTGTCCCCACATTTCTTTTAGACAGGAACGATTCTGGGTCAGGAGTTTTGACTGTGGGTTAGTAACTCTGTCCCTCTACTTGAGGCCCTGTCTATCTACTAGAGGGGGAATCTTTGAGTTCCCTTTCCCCAGTGTTGGACATTTTGGCTAAAGTCACCCCCAATGAGTCCTGAGTCTTACCTGGAGGATCTCCAGTACTTTCAAAGGTTTCCCCCACCACCTCCCACTCCCTGAGGCTGCTTATTTTCATTTATTCTCTTGGCCCTCTGGGCTTCTCTCCAGTCACTTCCCCCCATATCTGATCCTGTTCCCCCTTTCCCCTTTCTCTCCCCTCCCCCACCCAGGTCCCTCCTTTTCTTCACCTCCTTTGTTTATTTCCTTTCCCCCTTCTGAGTGGGACTGAAAACTCCTCACTTGGGCATTTCTGCTTGTTACACTTCTTATAGTCTCTAGGTCATATTCTAGGTATTCTGTACTTTTTTGGCTAATATCCACTTATCACTGAGTACATACCATGCATGTCCTTTTGCGTCTGAATTACCTCACTCAGGATGATATTTTCTTGTTCCATCCATTTCCCTAAAAAATTCATGAGGTCGTATGAGGCTAACTTAGAATAACATAACTAGATGTTACCTAGATTCTAATTTACAAACTTCCCATGCAATGCATCTGCATGGTCATCCCAGTCTATGGCACTGAGAGACTGGAGATTTGAAAACATAGAATTCAGAGAGAACACATCCACTGAGCAGTCAGGGGAGAAGAGATGGGACTATAGAATGTTCAGTAAAACAGGGAAAAGCCAAATAAACTTGGAACAAGATAAAGGGACATATAAATTCTCAGTGAAATGATAGAGAAGGCAGAGGAAAGGATGATTCTTAAATCAAGGAGACTAAACACACAGGCTTGCCAGATGTGGAAGCCAACAAAAGGTGGTGAGTCATCACATATGCCTTCTAAAACCACACATGATTTGCTGTTTCCTGTAGTCAGTAACTAGAGGCAGAAAGTGGAAACACAGAATCTTCACATGCATTCTTCTTTTGTTCTAGTTCCCTAGATTTGGAGCTTTCTTTTTACTGGTTGAACAGTCCCTGCTCCGCATCCCAGTCTTCTGATGTCCACTCTTGCCTGACTATGACTTATTTCCCACATTGCCCCTAGAATGACATTCTTTTTTTTTTTAATTTAATTTAATTTTATTTTTTTAATTTACATTCCAAATCACTTCCCCTTTCCCGTTTCCTCCCTCCCCGAAAGTCCCATAAGCCCCCTTCCCTCCCTCTTTTCTCCGTTCAACCCCCTCTCATTACTCTGTCCTGGCGTTCCCCTACATCCAGTCTTTCCAGGACCAGGGGTCTCTCCTTCCATCTTTTTAGAAATCTATTGATATGCTGATTGTGTCTAGGGTATTCTGAGATTCTGGGTCAATATCCCCTTATCAGTGACTTCATACCATGTGTGATCTTTTGTGATTGGGTTACCTCACTAAGGATGATATTTTCAAGTTCTGACCATTTGCCTAGGAATTTCGTGAATTCATTGTTTTTAATTGCAGAGTAGTATTCCATTGTGTAAATATACCACATCTTCTGAATCCATTCCTCCGTTGAGGGACATCTGGGTTCTTTCCAGCTTCTGGCTATTATAAATAAGGCTGCTATGAATATAGTGGAGCATGTGTCCTTATTGCATGCAGGTAAAGTCTCTGGGTATATGCCCAGGAGTGGTATAGCCGGATCCTCCGGAAGTGTCATGCCCAGTTTTCTGAGGAGCCGCCAGACTGCTTTCCAGAGTGGTTGTACCAGCCTGCAGTTCCACCAGCAGTGGAGGAGTGTTCCTCTTTCTCCACATCCTCGCCAACAACTGCTGTCTCCTGTGTTTTTGATCTTAGCCATCCTGACTGGTGTGAGATGGAATCTCAGGGTTGTTTTGATTTGCATTTCCCTAATGACTAAGGATGATGAACATCTCTTTAGGTGCTTCTCAGCCATTAGATATTCTTCAGGTGAGAACTCTTTGTGGAGCTCTGTACCCCATTTTTTAATAGGGTTACTTGCCTCTCTGGAGTTTAACTTCTTGAGTTCTTTGTATATCTTGGATATTAGCCCTCTGTCGGATGTAAGGTTGGTAAAGATCATTTCCCAGTTAGTTGGTTGCCGCTTTGTCTTTTTGACGGTGTCTTTTGCCTTGCAAAAACTTTGTAATTTAATGAGGTCCCATTTGTCTATTCTTGATCTTAGAGTATAAGCTATTGGAGTTCTGTTCAGGAAATTCTCCCCTGTGCCCATATGTTCAAGGTTCTTCCCTAGTTTCCCTTCTATTAGTTTCAGTGTGTCTGGTTTTATGTGGAGATCTTTGATCCACTTAGAATTGAGCTTAGTGCAAGGAGATAAGGATGGGTCAATTTGCATTCTTCTGCATGTTGACCTCCAGCTGAGCCAGCACCATTTGTTGAAAAGGCTATCTTTTTTCCACTGGATGGTTTTAGCTCCTTTGTCAAAGATCAAGTGACCATAGGAGTGTGGATTCATTTCTGGGTCTTCAATTCTGTTCCATTGATCTACATGTCTGTTACTGTACCAATACCATGCAGTTTTTAACACTATTGCTCTGTAGTACAGCTTGAGGTCCGGGATACTGATTCCCCCAGAGGTTCTTTTACTCTTGAGAATAGTTTTAGCTATTCTGGGTTTTCTGTTATTCCAGATGAATTTTTGAATTGCTCTTTCTAACTTTATGAAGAATTGAGTTGGGATTTTGATGGGGATTGCATTGAATCTGTGTATTACTTTTGGTAAGATGCTCATTTTTACTATATTAATCCTGCCAATCCATGAGCATGGCAGATTTTTCCATCTTCCGAGGTCTTCTTCAATTTCTTTCTTCAGAGACTTGAAGTTCTTGTCATACAGATCTTTCACTTGTTTGGTTAGCGTCACGCCAAGATACTTAATATGGTTTGTGGCTATCGTAAAGGGTATTATTTCTCTTACTTCTTTCTCAGCCTGCTTATCCTTTGAGTATAGGAAGGCTTCTGACTTGCTTGAGTTAATTTTATATCCGGCCACTTTGCTGAAGTCGTTTATCAGCTGTAGGAGTTCTCTGGTGGAGTTCTTTGGGTCACTTATGTATACTATCATATCGTCTGCAAATAGTGATAGTTTGACTTCTTCCTTTCCAATTTGTATCCCTTTGACCTCTTTTTCTTGTCTAATTGCTCTAGCTAGAACTTCAAGTACTATATTGAAAAGATATGGAGAGAGAGGGCAGCCTTGTCTAGTCCCTGATTTTAGTGGGATTGCTTCAAGTTTCTCTCCGTTTAGATTGATGCTGGCTACTGGTTTGCTGTAAATTGCTTTTACTATGTTTAGATATGGGCCTTGAATTCCTGATCTTTCCAAGACCTTTAGCATGAAAGGATGCTGAATTTTGTCAAATGCTTTCTCAGCATCTAATGAGATGACCATGTGGTTTTTTTCTTTGAGATTGTTTATGTAGTGGATTACATTGATGGATTTCCTTATATTGAACCATCCCTGCATCCCTGGGATGAAGCCTACTTGATCGTGGTGAATGATCGTTTTGATGTGTTCTTGGATTCGGTTGGCAAGAATTTTATTGAGTATTTTTGCATCGATATTCATAAGAGAGATTGGCCTGAGATTCTCTTTCTTTGTCGGATCTTTGTGTGCTTTTGGTATTAGTGTAATTGTGGCTTCATAGAACGAGTTGGGTAGTGTTCCTTCTGTTTCTATTTTGTGGAACAGTTTGAAGAGTATTGGTGTTAGGTCTTCTTTGAAGGTCTGATAGAATTCTGCACTAAAACCATCTGGACCTGTGCTTTTTTTGGTTGGAAGACTTCCAATGACAACTTCTATTTCTTCAGGGGTTATAGGACGGTTTAGATGGTCTATTTGATCCTGATTTAATTTTGGTACTTGGTATCTGTCAAGGAAATTGTCCATTTCCTCAAGATTTTCTAGTTGTGTTGAATACAGGTTTTTGTAGTAGGATCTGATGATTTTTTGAATTTCCTCAGTTTCTGTTGTTATCTCTCCCTTTTAGTTTCTGATTTTATCAATTTGGATACTATCTCTGTGCCCTCTGGTTAGTCTGGCTAAGGGCTTATCTATCTTGTTGATTTTCTCAAAGAACCAACTCCTCGTTTTGTTGATTCTTTGTATGGTTTTATTTGTTTCTACTTGATTGATTTCAGCCCTGAGTTTGATGATTTCCTGCCTTCTACTCCTCTTTGGTGTATTTGCTTCTTTTTGTTCCAGGGCTTTCAGGTGTGCCATTAAGCTGTTAGTGTATGCTGTCTCCCGTTTCTTTTTGGCGGCACTCAGGGCTATGAATTTTCCTCTTAGCACTGCTTTCATTGTGTCCCATAAGTTAGGGTATGTTGTGCCTTCATTTTCATTAACTTTCAAAAAGTCTTTGATTTCTTTCTTTATTTCCACCTTGACCAAGTTATCATTGAGTAGAGCATTGTTCAGCCTCCATGTGTACGTGGGTTTTCTTTTGTTTTTGTTGCCATTGAAGACCACCCTTATTCCATAGTGATCTGATAGGAGGCATGGGATTATTTCTATCTTCTTGTATCTGTTGAGGTCTGATTTGTGACCAATTATATGGTCAATTTTGGAGAAGGTACCATGAGGAGCTGAGAAGAAGGTGTATTCTTTAGCTCTAGGATGAAATGTTCTATATATATCAGTTAGTTCCATTTGGTCCAAGGCTTCAATTAGATTCACTGTGTCCCTGTTTAGTTTCTGTTTTCCTGAACGATCCATTTCAGAGAGCGGGGTGTTGAAGTCACCCACTATTATTGTGTGCGGTGCGATGTGTGCTTTGAGTTTTAGTAAAGTTTCTTTTACGAATGAGGGTGCCCTTGCATTTGGAGCATAGATATTCAGGATTGAGAGTTCTTGATGGTGGATTTTTCCCTTGATCAGTATGTAGTGTCCTTCTGTGTCTTTTTTGATGACTTTGGGTTGAAAATCAATTTTATCCGATATTAGGATGGCTACTCCACCTCGTTTCTTGGGGCCATTTGCTTGTAAAATTGTTTTCCAGCCTTTTACTCTGAGGTAGTGTTTGTCTTTGACACTGAGGTGCGTTTCCTGCATGCAGCAAAATGCTGGGTCCTGTTTACGTATCCAGTCTGCTAGTCTATGTCTTTTAATTGGGGAATTGAGACCATTGATATTAAGAGAGATTAAGGCATAGTGATTATTGCCATCTGCCATTCTTGACGCTATCTTTATGTTTGAGTGGTTATCTACTTTTGGGTTTGATTCAAGAAGGTTATTATCTCATTTTTTCCAGGGTGTTGTTTCTCTCCCTGTATTGGAGGTTTCCACCTATTATCCGTTGCAGGGCTGGATTTGTGGAAAGATATTGTGAAAATTTGGTTTTATCATGGAATATCTTGGTCTCTCCATCTATGGTGATTGAGAGTTTTGCTGGGTATAGTAGTCTAGGCTGGCATTTGTGCTGTCTTAGTGTCTGCATGAGATCTGCCCAGGATCTTCTGGCTTTCATAGTCTCTGGTGAGAAGTCTGATGTGATTCGGATAGGTCTTCCTTTGTATGTTACTTGGCCCTTTTCTCTTACTGCATTTAGTATTCTTTCTTTGTTTAGAACATTCGGTGTTTTGATTATTATGTGACGGGAGGTATTTCTGTTCTGGTCCAGTCTGTTTGGAGTTCTGTAGGCTTCTTGTATGTTCATCGGCATCTCTCTCTTTAAGTTAGGGAAGTTTTCCTCCATAATTTTGTTGAAGATGTTTACTGGCCCTTTAAGTTGCAAATCTTCACTCTCATCTATACCTATAATCCTTAGGTTTGGTCTTCTCATTGTGTCCTGGATTTCCTGGATGTTTTGGGTTACGCGTTTTTTGCATTTTGCATTTTCTTTGACTGTTGAGTCGATGCTTTCTATGGAGTCTTCAGCACCTGAGATTCTTTCTTCCATCTCTTGTATTCTATTGTTGATGTTTGCATCTATGACTCCTGATTTCTTCCCAAGGTTTTCTATCTCCAAAGTTGTCTCCCTTTGTGATTTCTTAGTTGTTTCTACTTCCTTTTTTAGTTCCTGGATGGATTTGCTGAGATCCTTCACTTGTTTGTTTGTATTTTCCTGTATTTCTTTAAGGTATTTTTGCATTACCTCTTTCAGGATTTCTTCCTGATGACCCACGTTCTCCTGCATTTCTCTGAGCGATTTTTGTGTTTCCTCCTCATGGGATTCCATCTGTTGATCCATCGTCTCCTGCATTTCTTTAAGCAGTTCTCGTGTTTCCTTTGTAAGGGCATCTAACCGCTGATTCATTTCTTTAAGCAATTTTTGTGTTGCCTCCTTATGGGCATCCGTCTGTTGACCCATATTCTTCTGCATTTCTTTATGCAAATTTTGTGATTCCTTTGTGAGTGCATCTACCCGTTGATTCATCTCGTTAAGCGATTTTTGTGTTGTGTCCTTGTGCGCCTCCATCTTTTGATCCATGTTCTCCCGCATTTCTCTAAGCGATTTTTGTGTTTCCTTTGTAAGGGCTTCTAACCGTTGATTCATGGTCTCCTGTAACTCTTTATGAGATTTATTTGTGTCCTTCTTGTGATCCTCTAATAGCATCATGAGAAGTGATTTTAAATCCAGATCTTGTCTTTCGGGTGTGGTGGGGTATCCAGGACTTGCTGCTGTTGGAGAGTTGGGTTCGGATGGTCCCACATTACTTTGATTACTGTTAGTAACATTCCTACGTTTGCCTTTTGCCATCTGGATACCTCTGGTGTTAGTTGGTCCTGCTGCCACTGGCTGTTGGTTGGACCTCCTGTGAGCCTGCAAAGCTATTTCTGCCCCCCCCTGGATTACCAGGATTCCCCTGGCACCGATTTCTGGGGCCTGCCTGCTCCTGAGTGACTTTGGAGCCCTAATGTGCTTTGCCCCAAGTGATCTTATATTGGGGAGGCCTTGCACATCTAAAGGCTCAGCCTAGTGGATTCCTGGAGCAGAGGTCGCCAAAGGGAGGCTGGCAGGCTCCTGCCCTGTGCAGGGGTGTGTGATCTCTCCTGGGGGGGGAGGGGGCGTCCCTCTGCCAGGCAGAAGTCCCACAGCAGATCTGGCGCGCTGGTCACTGCAGATCAGCCCAGCACCTGGGAGCAGGTTACACACAAGCTGCCTGAACCCGAAGCGATATTATGCCTGTCTGTCTCTGAGCCTGGTGGTCCCAACTACCTGGTCACTGGAGCAAAGATGGCGGAGGGCACTCTCCGTGGCGCTGCTCACCCTGTGGTCACGATGGCCCGCCGATCTGGCACCCAGACGACCACAGCGCCAACCCGCCCTCGGGCACAGAAGGAAGCCCCAACAGGCCGTGTCCCAAGTGATGTTATATTGGGGGGAGAGCCTGGGTACCGGTCTCTCCAGCGCAGTCCGCGGGAACAGAGGTCGCGGGAGGGAAGCTGGCAGGCTCCCTCCCTGCGCGGGGTCCCTCCACCAGGCAGAAGGTCCCACCGCGGAACTGGCGCGCTGGTTACTGCAGATCAGCCCAGCACCTGGGAGCAGGTTACACACAAGCTGCCTGAAACCGAAGCGATATTATGCCTGTCTGTCTCTGAGCCTGGCGGTCCCAACTACCTGGTCACTGGAGCAAAGATGGAGGAGGGCAGTCTCCGTGGCGCCGCTCACCCTGTGGTCACGATGGCCCGCCGATCTGGCACCCAGACGACCACAGCGCCAACCCGCCCTCGGGCACAGAAGGAAGCCCCAACAGGCCGTGTCCCAAGTGATGTTATATCGGGGGGAGAGCCTGGGTACCGGTCTCTCCAGCGCAGTCCGCGGGAACAGAGGTCGCGGAAGGGAAGCTGCCAGGCTCCCTCCCTGCGCGGGGTCCCTCCACCAGGCAGAAGGTCCCACCGCGGAACTGGCGCGCTGGTTACTGCAGATCAGCCCAGCACCTGGGAGCAGGTTACACACAAGCTGCCTGAAACCGAAGCGATATTATGCCTGTCTGTCTCTGAGCCTGGCGGTCCCAACTACCTGGTCACTCTAGAATGACATTCTTAAAACCAAAGTTGATCATGGAATTCCCAGTTTCCTCTGAGATGCTCTACAGGTATATCCTTATCTGAATTCTGTCTACTTGGAAGCTTTCTTATGTAATATTGTTTGTCTTCAAGCCTTAGTATAAATAACAATTTCCTTGAAATCTATTAGAACAACTCACATACAAATGGAGATAAATGCCAGGTGGTTGTGGCCTTTAATCCCAGCACTTAGGAGGCAGAGTCAGGAAGATCTCTGAGTTCAAGGGCAGCCTGATCTACAGAATGAGTTCCAGGAGGACAGCTTGATAAAACAAAACAAAACCAACCAACCAAACACAAAATAAATGGCTATAAGGCTTAATAACTTTTTCTCCCTGCTTTCCATATATTCTTCTGCTCTTCTCAAAGTGATCTGCAGTTAGCAACTGCTAGCATAGTACTACCCTGGTGTATTTTGCTTCCTATATCTTCTGTTCACAGGGCAAACACTTTGTCTGGTTCATCTTTGTCCTGCCATCCCAAGTGTAAGAGTAAGGATGCCTATGATCAAAGGAAATGGAAGAATATGATCAGAGAGGAAGACCCAGACTTAGAATTGAAAGAGAACGATTGCACTTCATAAAGAGAGACTGGTTTCAGCTGGGTTTCATTCTTTTATGATAAAATATGTTTAGCAACTCCTTCCTGGACTTTTGACATAGTCCACCTTTAATTTTATTATCTTGTTTTTATCTTGCAACCTACCATGGTAGACAATTTTTTTAAAAAAAAAAAATCATTTCATTTACTATGGTTGAAGTCTCTGTTACTTGAAACCAAAAATCTTGTCGAGAATAAGGACTCTTGGAGAAATAACCTTCTGGCCTGAAAATAGTCACACCTCTTGGTTCTAAACACTAAATGAGACAGCATGAGGACTTAAACTTGGGAGTCCAATAGATGTGAAAAAAATTTAGAAGTTGATCAAATACATTTCAATGTATCTATTGATTTTACATTTAGTAAGTACTTTGTTATTTCAGTGTGTTCCCTAGGTATTAGGTATCCATAGGAAGGAGGTAGGATGAGAGTACATAATTAGCACTATTGTATTTTTATGTCACTTTTTATTTTATGTCTTTATGTTTAGCACTTCACATCTTTTTATGAAAACACTTCAACTTTCAGTAGTCTACAAAAGCAGGGCAAGACACTCAATTTAAGCATTTTGGGTTCCAGATTGTACTGCTTCACTACAATGAATCTGGGAGTTTAGGAGTGTCCCTGGGACTAGGTAGAAGGATTGAAGTCTGCACTGGGGTTCAGCCCTTTCATCACAAAGGACAGGCAAGACTCAGAGCCTGGATTAAGACTAACCTGAGTTAGTAAATGCTGAAAGTCCTGGAGTCTGGAAAAAAATTATACTCTGCACAGTAGTGGTAGAACTCATTGGGGTAGTCTGAGTTTAGAATACATCAATAGAGAAATATTTGCAAGCCCCAGAAAATACTAGAACATTTTGAAAGCCTAGTGTTTAACTTAAGCAATTGGAATTATTAGGGATAGATTAGAGAGAAAGGGAGAACTATGGACGAGTGAGGTCCCATGGAAGAGAAGGGGAGTTGGAAGGGCAGTACAAAGGACTGAGGCAAGTAGGAGGAAGCTGCTCCAGTTAACAAAAGTGCTTCCCATGGAGTTCCCAGTCAATGATGGATTGTCCCATTTCATTGCACTGCATTCATCATTCCAGTGCAAGACCACGATATTCTTGAATTAAATAAATGGATTTATTATATTCACAGGCTTCTTACTCTCCATATGCAAAGACTTTGCTAGCAGTATCTGTTAGCTCTGTGCTCCAAAAAAATTACTGTGTATATATTGATAGTGGTATTATGGAGAAGGGATGGAGGGAAAATAAAGTTGAATTCAGCTTTCAGCATTTGATACACCAAGAAACAAAAACAAAAGGTTACATTCATTTGAAAGATAAACCTATGGGTGGCCCATGTTGGTTTTGATATGAAATAATAAAAACAAACACATGAACAAACAGCAAAACCAACTAGGCATGGTGGCACACGTCTTTAATCCCAGTACTCAGGAGGCAGAGACAGGCAGATCTTTGTGAGTTCAACTCCAGCCTGTGCTACATAGGGAGCTCCAGGACAGCCAAAACTACTTAGAGAGACTCTCTCTCTCTCTCAAAAAAAAGTAATATAAAGAATAAAAATAAGCAAAATGCGGCATTTTGAAACTCTCAGAGTTGATGGTATCAAACATTCCAAAGAAATTGAACGTCCAGCATGCACAGTAGGTGTTAGGGAGCTGAAGTTTACAGAAGACCACTAAAATGTGGTACATTTACACAATGGAGTACTACTCAGCTATTAAAAACAATGAATTCATGAAATTCTTAGGCAAATGGATGGAACTATAAAATATCATCCTGAGTGAGGTAACCCAATCCCAAAAGAATGCACATGTTGTGCACTCACTGATAAGTGGATATCAGCTCAGAAGCCTAGAATACCCAAGATACAATTCACTGACCACATATAAGCTCAAGAAGAAGGAAGACCAATGTGTGGATAATTTGGTCCTTCTTAGAAGGTAGAACAAAATACTCACAGGAGGAGATACAGAGACAAAGTGTGGAGCAGAGACTGAAGGATAGGCCATCTGGGGGTCCATCCTGCATATCGTCACCAAACCCAGACACTATTGTGGATGTCAACAAGTGCTTGTTGACAAGAGCCTGATATAGCTGTCTCCTGGGAGGCTCTGCAAGGGCCTGAAAAATACAGAGGTGGATGCTCTCAGCCAACTATTGGACTGAGCCCAGGGTCCTCAATGGAGGAGCTAGAGAAAGGACCAAAGGAGCTGAAGAGGTTTGCAGCCCCATAGGAGGAACAATATGAACCAACCAGTACCCCAGAGCTCCCAGGTACTAAACCACCAACCAACGAGTACACATGGAAGGACCCATGGCTCCAGCAGCATATGTAGCAGAGGATGGCCTTGTTGGTCATCATCAATGGGAGGAGAAGCTCTTGGTCCTATGAAGGCTCGATGCCCCATTGTAAGGGAATGCCAGGACAGGGAAGCGGGGTGGGGGTGGGTTGATGAGCAGGAGGAGGAGGGATGGGATTGGAGGTTTTCAAAGTGGAAACAAAAAAAGGGGATAACATTTGAAATGTAAGTAAAGAAAATATCTAATAAAAAAAATCTCGGAAAAAAAAATAAGACCACTAGGGATGGACTTACTAGGCCTTCTGTCATTCATGTGAGTGTGGCTTATCCATCAGGTAGTAATATCGTGCCAGAGCTCCTTAATTGATATATGTCATGGTCTTATGGGAAGGACTCATTTATGAGTTCTTTTAAGATTATTTTAATGGAATCATAATTATTACAAAAATATTGTGAGAATCCAATTTAGAAAGCCTAACAATGTAATGGAAAATTTACAACACCCAAATGTAACATATTCTTGTTCTCAATACTTTTGTATGCCTAATCCTAGCAGGAAGTCATTCATGTTGACTCACTTACTATGTGATTCCATGACTGGTATTAACTATTACCTGTTTAGGTTAATATTTATTGGTGATAGATGGTGGTAAAAAGCACCAAGTTGCTATGAAAATTAATTTACTCTAATAGGAAACATATTTCTCTGAGTTACAAATGAACAAAAATAGAAATTCCTATGAATGTACACCTTAAAGATATGTGAAGTAAATTCTAGTAAAATTTTGGGGAGAGTGGTACAACAATAAAGACCTAAGAAGATTGTTATGAAACAACAGTTAATATAATTTTCTTACTTTGCCTAATTGCCATTCCACCTACAAAATTGAATTTAGTTCTCAAAAGTCCCGTAGAACCTCAATATCTTGTGTCATGTTTGTATATGAAATTCTTATAGCTGGTCACTCCGACCAGGTGCTACAGAACAAGCCATAATAGCATCTGAACAGTCCCAAGAGATGCACAGACAGGATAGAAATGATTGGTGCCAGTCGTTGTTCTGCCCACAGAGTTATAAACACTTTTCCTTTTAAAAGGCCCTAACATGAACCTGAAGCACAATGTAGAATCAATTTATTCGTTCATAATAGATCTTCCAAGTGCCTAATTTTGATATTAAAGGCCTCCAAGTATGCAGAACATTAATATTTGTTGAAAGGACATGAGTATATTAAAATAAACCCTGATTTCCAACAGGTGTCACCCAATGTGCAGCACATAAACTGTCAATTATTTGAAAGAACATTCAGTACTTAGGAGAAAATCAGAGTCTAAAACATAATGATAATTTAAAAGTTGTAATTAGAATTGGTGCTGGACATTTTCCATTTGTACTTACAAACCTACTCTGCTGTTTTGGGCCCTCAATATGTGTAGCAGAAGGCCAAATTATGTGGATTTCATTCTCTGGTTTCACAAATAAGGAAGGAACAGCAAAAGAAAGAAGAGAGGTGGGACCAATTTCATTATGTCTGTTGCTCTATCTCTTAAGGAGACAATGTATGCTGACTGAACATTCTTTCAAGGAGTTTCCTTGTGTACTTTTCTAATTAGTCTTTCTTATTGCTTATACAGGCAGAGAATGTGTTCCCTTGTTGTGAGCCCCATCCTGTGTGTACCTACCTCTTCTTGGTGTTTTATCTGATGCCCTTAACAGAATCATGAAAATTTGAGTAAAAACACACAGCTGATTAAACTCAATGAGGTCAAGAAACTTTGTCTGGTTTGCTAATGGCCTAGAAAACTACTTGGCACAGACTACTACTCATTAGCTATTTATTGAATAAATTATGTTGCTTACATCTCTTATGATCACTTTTAATCATAAGATTATGGTGATTATGGAGATAAAAATATTTATCTCATTCCAACATAGAAAGTATAAATAATTTTCCACCAAAATATAGCTCTTCCAATCACATCCATTTTTTATTATAAATACTAGATTGCTACATGTATATACATAGCATGATATTAATAAATGAGAAAGTTCATGATGGTAACCTTAAAATGGAGAAAGATATGCACTACTTAGAGATCTAATTTAACCTTGTAGGCAGGAGATAGTACTCCAGAGAGAGAGAGAGAGAGAGAGAGAGAGAGAGAGAGAGAGAGAGAGAGAGAGAGAGAGAGAGAGAGAGGAAGCACATGTAGAGTTCTGCATCATGAAAATATGGTTTGTTCTGGCATCTAGGAATTTCATTATGCCTAGAACATTAAGAAATGAAGGTAGAGAAAACAAACCAGATCAGCTAAGGATGTTACAATATATATCTCAAGCTAGTTAATCATTCACAGGATGGAGGAAAATTTTAGTTATTTTTCCCTGGCTGTGATAAAATACCATGACCAAGAGAATATATAGAAGTGTTTATTTGTGCCTATGATTCCAGAGGGTTAGAGTTCATGATGGCAGGACAAAGACATGGAGGCAGAAGCAGAAAGCTTACATCTTAAAACACAAGGATGAAGCAAGAGAAAGAACTATAAATGATGAAAGTCTTTAAATTCCCAATGCCCACCTTTGATGGCAGACTTCCTTCAACATGGCCATACCTCCTAAGCCATCTCAACCAGTGCCACCAACTGGAAACCAAGCATCCAACGGGGGATTTTTCTTTCAATCAACCACAGAGGAAAATAAAATGATTCTGCCTCTCTTTCCCTAAATATAAACATATGTACATATTTTACATTCCCTAAGTGGGGAGTAAATTAAGAATTGCCATAGTTATTATAAAGCTATATTCTTTAATTAATACAAAACTGTATTCTTTGACATTCTTCAATAATGACCCTATGGTCTGAGTGCAGCTCTCCAAAGGCATACGATGGAAACTTATTCCCCAGGCTGACTATGTGGAAGGTGATGGAAATTTAAGTAGGGAGCAGTGAGAAATCCTGGGATCAAATGCCTGTGTGCCTAGCAAATGACAGTGTAATTTCAGCCTCTCTTTGACTTGCTGTTTTGCAATATCCTCCTGTCTGGGCTCCTTTGATGATGTGACACAGGCAAGAGAGCCCTCACAGGAGCACAGGAGCTTCACTAACGCTTTTGAATAGCTAAAGATATAGAGCAAATAAACTTGTCTTTTGTAAGTTTTTTTCTGATTGAGGTATTTTTGACAGTAACATATAGTGGGATAATTATAATAAAATATCTAAGTAGTACTGTGTGTCTGTCATGCTACAGGTACTATTCCTTTGGCTTCGTATAAGGCTTTAAAACTCAGGATAACCTGTTGTCTCTTTTAGATGAGGACTATTATCTGCAATTTGCAGATAAGGAAAAAGTCAAAAGGGCCAGAGTTACTTGCTCAAGGTCACACAGCTAGGGAACGATAAAGATAAAAAAGGAGACTGAGAGTAGTCACTTCCTGTAACTTCTTAAAGAAGTTAGGCTGGGAAAATACCAAGAAAAAAAGCATTGAAGCTGATCATGAGTGGCAAGAACTATTCTGATAAAGCTTGCTTTGGTGAGAGGCAACAAATTGTGCCTGTCTTAGCTATCACAGTGAAAAACGAGTTTAGTCATTATTAAAAAAAAAGTCTTCTGGTGTTGGAATTTTTATCATTATGAATATAAAAAATAACTTGCTTTTCTAACATGGAGAATTTAGCAGCACTTTTTCAAAGTTAAGAAAATCATAGAAACTAAAAACTGAAAGAACCTAAAAGAGGTCACAAGCCAGTGTGACAAAACTCTGCTTGGATCTGTATTTTTACGTTACAGATAAAGGTATATTTCATATTGTCTTACTAGACTGCTTAAGAGTTACAGATCATGTGGTCATTTGAAAATAGTCTACACTAGACTTGAAAATAGAAAAGATAAAAAGTCATATGAATCAAATAACTTTTAATGTTTAAGTCCTTGATTTCCTGACTCCAGCAGATGGCAGCCTAACAAAATAATTTGTGTGTCCTACATTAACACTTCAGGACCCTCTGCAAGGCCACACAGACTAAAACCATTTTTTCTGTGATAGAAACTCCAGGCATGAGGAGTGCCTTTCAGAGCACCCAAACCCAGACAGTAGCTGCAAATAGCAAGGACCAGACTCACTCTTCTCTAATCATATAACTCTTATTTGGGGGGGAGGGGACACTGAAATTTGTTTTTTGTTTGTTGCTCTTTATTCTTTAAATACCCAACCTGCTGGATTCAGCACAAGACTCTTAAGTGTCCATGAGAATAAAGATATAAAACATAAGTAAAGTGAAAGGCATAATATAAACCTACTCAAATATTTTAATGTCAAAAGAAAGGACTTTAGAGAAACAGTACTTTTCTGAATTAAATTCCTCCATTGTCAGAGGTATCACATAGTTGGGATATTTTTAACAATCGAAGTAAACTTAATTCTCAGCATTAAGTTTGTGTTGGAGCTCATTGACATAATGTGTTTGAATGGTTTCAAATAGGATGTTGGTACTTGAGTGTTCTCTTCCGAATGCTATCATGTCTTAATTGTTATTCTTAAGGTTAAATACAGGACATTATGTCAAGATCATGAATAAACAGAGCTACACAGTTGAGTATATTACTACCAGGAAAGAAGTCAGGGTTTCTGCTTTTTTATTTTTTTTTAAATTTATTTTCTCCTTTTGTCTCCTTAATTCCAGCTAATGAATTTACAAGTCAAAACTTATTTACAATTTCCCTAGTTTTCTTTACCTTCGATAGGGTAGACTAATCCTAGTTTCTTTTTTTCTGTTTTTTCATTTGCCTCCATCTCCGAAGAAATGGTCCTTATGTTTTATAAAAGTGTTGTTTCATAAACTTTTAAAGGAACGGCTCTGAACAAATCAAACTTTGGTATAAGAACTTCTTAGGCTCAAGGCTCTTCTCTCTTCGGAGATGGAAACTACAGGCATAAAGAGTGCCTTTCAGGGCACCCAAACCCAGACATTAGCTGCAGAGAGCAGGCATCTTGAGTGAGATAGTGAGTCCAACTTCTTCCAGTGTAGGAAAGAGACGATGTGACGAAGTCGTGAAGAGCAATAGACACGCAAAAGAAGTTCAGAGTCCTATTTTTTTTCTGTGACTCCTACGTTCATCTCTCTTTGACTCCTAGGTTCATCTCTCTAGAACAAATTCTTCTAGACTTCATGAAAAGCAGTTATATAAATATCTTCATTTGTTTGAAGACCTGAACTGAGAGTAGAGAAAGACCAAACTGTCCAATTAGTTGTTGTAGGAATAAAAGGTATGGAGAACAGCAGAAATTAGAATGGCTTTCTGAGAAGATAGAATAGAAAACGAAGTAACTGGACTCCACGAAAGCCTTGGAGAACCAGCTGTTAGTGCTTGGAGTTTGGCATACATAGGAAGGAAACAAAGCTCAGTGAATTAATGTACAACTCTATGAAGACTAGAATTTTGAGTAATGATGGCTGACATTACAACTTATAGAGTGTTGTAAGCATTCTAAGTTAATTAGTTTAATTGCTATCTTCTTGTTGCTACTGTGTGTACATGTAAAACATGAGAATTTGCAGTATAAACAACTTCACCTCAGAAAATATTCAGGTGAACTGAATCTCGGCCACCTCTTGAATATTTTTTTGGGAGGGGGGACTTACCTACTAGACTTTGTCCGTGAGAAATCCATACTTATTTCTCTCAGCTGTCTTATGTAAAGATGGCTTTTATAGATTGTATAAAGTCAAAATAAATAGTACTTGTTTTCTTTTAAATGTATTTAATGATTTTTATTTATTTTTTGCTTTACGACAGTGTTCATGTGTGCTTGGTCATGAGCTCTCTTGAGTGTCTGTGAGAGAGTGCTTATGCTCATAACAGGCTTGTAGATGTCAGAGGATAACTTGTAGGAGTTGATTTTCCTCTTGCACTATATGGGCTTTGGGGATTTAAGAGTTGGAGCAGGTGTCTTTACTCACTGAGCCATCTTATTAACTGGATATGTTTTCTTTCAGTCATTGAGAAACACTGGCACTCTCTGGATTGAGGACAATGTGTCAAACAGCTCCATCTTTTCACCTCTGGGTTCAGCTGTTCTTCTCTTGGAACGCCTTCCAGACGTTCAGTGTGAGTCTCAGGAAGACAGAGGGTGCCCAAAGCAAGAGATTTTGGTTGAAGTTGAGAAAAATAACAAGTAGAGACTGTCAAGGAAAAGTTCTTCCACTCAGGAAGAAATTTTTGTAGACACTGTAAGGGAGTGATCAAACAAGGAACTCATCAAGGTGTGCTCAAGCCACTGGTGCAAACCTTCTATTCACAGGGATCCCTTTCCTGAGGAAACGAGACAGAGACGTGTCCTATTAGTTTGACATGTCCCACTCTCTTGTGATGTAAAGCAACACTCTTGTCTAGGACACATTGGCCAAATTCCAAGTTGTTCCTTCTTTGCTTTCTTCTCTCTGGTACACTCCTCTATCATAATGCTCTTTCAAAGTCATATTCCTCACCATTCCTTCCTTCTTGGCATTCTGTGATGGAGAGAGTTCCTGGGCCTTCTCTTAGCTGCTCTCTTTTCACACTCTCTTTCCATCAGCCCAATTTGTTTTCCCACTTTATACTAAAGAACTCCAAGGAGGGAAGCTAATAAAACCCATTAAAGCAGAAGTTGAGTAACTGCAGTCATTAGCTTCTCTGAAGTTTTTTCCTCCTTCTGTGTATTATCACCATGGAAGGCTAGGCTGATGTTTAGCAAAGAGCACCTGTCAAAACAAAAGAAGAGTTTCACACCTCACAATTTTAAGCCCCAGGTAAGAAACTCAGCCTGGTGGATCAGCGAAGAGGAAGACAAGAAATCTGAAACTCCCAGACTTGGAACAGAGTTAAATGAGTTTCCTCTGGGTACCAACAGGCTTTTGTTTAACATGATTAAATCCTCTTTGTTTTATTACAGACATCAATGGGAAAACAAACAGTGTGATCAAGATAAAGGCCCTGAGCAGCACTCTTGTTTCTGTCTCTCTTTCTTTTTCTCAGAGAGCTATCACCACCTTTCAGTGGACAGGCTTAAAGGAACTCAACCTGCCCACAGAAAATTGATGAGCCAAGCAGGACAGGTGGACAGGAAAGCTTTGGGCAGCAGGGTAACGGGATAGAAAAAGTGTGAAGCACTTATGTCCGTGACCAGATCAAGTGATAAGAGGACTGGCTTCCTTTGCTCTCCAATTAATTGTCTTCTTTTCAAAACAGTCTTAGCTTTCACCAAGCCCATGAGGATGCTAAGACATAGTCCTAGTGAAGTACACCAACCAAAGAATCCTTGTTGCAGAGGTTGCAGCTGGACATTGGTTGGGTAATATAGACAGGAGCCCTTGAGTGGGAGGTGGGGGATGCTTCAGAGAATCACTAAATCGTAAATATTGACTATTAAAGAGGCAGTGGTTGTCTGAATTCTGTCAAGGCTACAACCGAATCAGATCTAAGGTAACTTTCAAAGCAGTTCTTTCTGTATTAAATTAGTTACAACCCTAGCGTCTTTTAAAAACAAAACATGGTCATTGTCAGTGTAATAGCTGCACTGAACTGACAGAAGCTGGGGTCTTCTGTATTCACATTTTAATTACCTCGTTTTAGCCAGGAGCATCATTAGAGGTTTATTATTACTCTCTCCTATCTTGTGATCTTAATTGGCTCCCTTCACAGAGGACACCAAGAAGCCAAAGCAGAAGCCCTGGCAGCCTCCCAAAGATGGTGGCCAGATCAGTGGCACCTTACATTGATAGTGTCTGAAGTCAAGTATCAGGCTTGTTATGTTAGACTTGACTTGACATGGTCGCTTCTTCCAACACTTGAATGTGGACATGGGGCTGATTCAGTGTTTTCAAAATTACACTAAGAGTCATGGGGTTTTCACCCATTTTCATTATGGTTTTAGAAAGGGATCGGACCCATTATTATTACTTGTGGCTCTTTTGGGTTTGGGGTTGTGTGTGGTTATTTTCCAAATCTGTATTCGTTGACATTTGCAAATCTCCAATATTGGCTGTAGTTATTTTGATACTTGCTACTCAAAAGTGTGAGTTGTAGAGTTCCTTTAAATTAAGTTTATATTAACTACATTGAGCCTGAATAAACAATGGTAACTTAATTTCCAAAATATTTACTGTTATTTTGGAAATAATGACAATTTTTTGAGGCAAGAAAAAAAAGAGAAAGATTAGGAAACAATCCTACTACCTTGTCTATGAGAAAGAAAAGGGCAAAATTTAAACACGGGGGGTTCACTTCCAAGAATATTAGGATAATGATACTTCTGTACTCAGATTTTTACACATTGACTTCTACGTCTGTTTTTAGGCATTCAAAGAAAAAGCTAAGTCACACATAATCTAGAATTGGGTGATCAGCAAAGTTCAAAGAGGGAAAGACAATTTTTAAAAGGTTACAGATAAAAATGGTTTAGTTTAAAATTCTAATGATTAGGCTTCTTATTTTCATTTCATGGTTAAAACTATTATATGTATTTTTAATATATTCCTGACATTCCTTTAAAGATATTACTACCATCCATTGTGATCTGTCAACCTAAGGGAGGCCATCTACAATATTAAGGAATGAACCATGTAAATGACTAGACTTTTAGGAGTGAAATGTTTTATCCAATTTATTGAACTAATATACACATTGAAGTCTTCAGGCTGAACTGTCTGCCTTCTTTGCTTTCTTCCAAGAGTTTTATCAGAACAATAATATGCATGCTTTCTTTCTGACATGCTCTACAGCAAAGTTGGAAAACAGTTCATTACATAAACAAGGCTTTGTATTTCACTTTTGTTTTGTTATAAATTTAAGTATAGGTCAATGTTATGTAAACAAACAACACAAGTGATAACCCCACTCCACCTATGGAATTCCTGGAACAGATTGTGATGTCGATATCACTTCCTGTGATCGTGTATATTTAAGTGTAATTTCTAAACTGTAGGGAGGGTTTCAGATTTTAGAATGTATCTCATCAAACATGATAACTGATCATATCCCTTCTACAAAGCAGCTGAATTCTCAGTGAGAAGAAACTTGATAAAAAGGTGAAAAAATCCAAGGCACTGTATTTACTATGAGACAGATAAATACAATCCAAGCTATACAATGGCAAGAAGACCACATTTTTTTTTAACTTTTTAAAAAGATTTATTTATTTTATGTATATGAGTACACTATAGCTGTACAGATGGTTGTGAGCCACCATGCAGTTGCTGGAAATTGAACTCAGGACCTCTGGAAGAGCAGTCAGTGTTCTTAACTGCTGAGCCATCTCTCTAGCCCAAATAAAAACTTATTAAAGGAAGGTTTAGTTTGGCTCATGGTGCAAGAGTACAGTCAATCATGGCTACGAAGGCAGGGGGTGGGTTGGGTGGGAGTCTGGTCATACTGAGTCTGCAGACAGGAAACGGAGATAGATAAATGCTGTGGTCTGTCTGCTTTCTCCTTTCTTTTTTTTTTTTTTTTAATTTAATTTAATTTTATTTTTTTAATTTACATTCCAAATCACTTCCCCTTTCCCGTTTCCTCCCTCCCCGAAAGTCCCATAAGCCCCCTTCCCTCCCTCTTTTCTCCGTTCAACCCCCTCTCATTACTCTGTCCTGGCGTTCCCCTACATCCAGTCTTTCCAGGACCAGGGGTCTCTCCTTCCATCTTTTTAGAAATCTATTGATATGCTGATTGTGTCTAGGGTATTCTGAGATTCTGGGTCAATATCCCCTTATCAGTGACTTCATACCATGTGTGATCTTTTGTGATTGGGTTACCTCACTAAGGATGATATTTTCAAGTTCTGACCATTTGCCTAGGAATTTCGTGAATTCATTGTTTTTAATTGCAGAGTAGTATTCCATTGTGTAAATATACCACATCTTCTGAATCCATTCCTCCGTTGAGGGACATCTGGGTTCTTTCCAGCTTCTGGCTATTATAAATAAGGCTGCTATGAATATAGTGGAGCATGTGTCCTTATTGCATGCAGGTAAAGTCTCTGGGTATATGCCCAGGAGTGGTATAGCCGGATCCTCCGGAAGTGTCATGCCCAGTTTTCTGAGGAGCTGCCAGACTGCTTTCCAGAGTGGTTGTACCAGCCTGCAGTTCCACCAGCAGTGGAGGAGTGTTCCTCTTTCTCCACATCCTCGCCAACAACTGCTGTCTCCTGTGTTTTTGATCTTAGCCATCCTGACTGGTGTGAGATGGAATCTCAGGGTTGTTTTGATTTGCATTTCCCTAATGACTAAGGATGATGAACATCTCTTTAGGTGCTTCTCAGCCATTAGATATTCTTCAGGTGAGAACTCTTTGTGGAGCTCTGTACCCCATTTTTTAATAGGGTTACTTGCCTCTCTGGAGTTTAACTTCTTGAGTTCTTTGTATATCTTGGATATTAGCCCTCTGTCGGATGTAAGGTTGGTAAAGATCATTTCCCAGTTAGTTGGTTGCCGCTTTGTCTTTTTGACGGTGTCTTTTGCCTTGCAAAAACTTTGTAATTTAATGAAGACCACATTTAAAAAAAGAAAAAAAATCTTCTCTTCCCTTTACTACCAGTTGCAGCCTCTTGGAGGCCCCACTTGGAGGCCTGCTGGAGCAGGCATTTTTAGCCTCTGGAAGATGAATGGTTCTCTTCTTATCCTCATTTGTGCTTACCTGATGGATTTTCTCAATAAAGACATGAAAATTTGCTCTATTGCTAAAGTGTTTCACTGTACCGAAACAGGATTATGAAAATACAGCTGTTTCTAATATACTGGTAACAAAAATGCAATGAAATATTATTTTAAGGAAGAGTTATCAAAACTGGGGTGCCAATCACTCTGAGGAGCAGAGTAAAAATTATTTGCACTTCAATATTTATATTTATTACAAGAAAAAAAGTTTCTTTTTGTAGAAAGAAGGTGCAGAAAAGGGCACAGTATTAGCTAAATATTGTACCTTAGAACATCAGTCATTTCCCTCTCAATAGTACGGAAAGGGTCTAATTTATAAGTTTTTCCATCTCCCTGTTATGCTGGCTTGTAAGTTCTGACACTGCTACTGGTATGTTAATGAGAAGCTAGCGTTCCATTAAGAGAAAACCATATGCTCTGCTGCCTACTGTGAAAGAGAAAGCATGTAATGTGGCTGTTGCCTTAGCAACACATTAATTCATTTTGTCAGTGTTGGCACAGATCATTTCATTTATAAGAAAACAAGTATAATAGTTTACCACATCTATAATATTTACAGTGTTTCTGTTACAAAACAGTGACAAAATGAGTTTAAAAAATAGAGTTGGTATAATATCATTAAAATATGGAATTTGTGGTAAAAATTTCCCTGTAAAAATGGAAAAAAAAATGAAGATTGGTGTAAAATTTCTTTTCACAATCCTACTTAAAACATTTTAACACCAAACTGTTTGCTTTTTAGCATATTTGTATTATACTAATAATGTGCGTCTGCTGCAAAAAAAAAAAAAATTAGCCCATGAAAAACATAAGTGCATTAACAGTTTCTAATGAATGTTAAACAAAATATTTCATACAACAGTTTTGTTAAATTACAACCATTATAAACCTAATCGTATGCTAGCGTGTTACTCATAACAAGGCTAAACATTTATCCAGTTTTATCTGTTCTCCCAGATGTTTATTAGTATTCTAGCGCTCCTAAAATATTTAAATTAAACCACCCTATTTTCTCATGTGAATGCATTTTGGGTTTTATTCATAAAGGACTTAGTCACATGTATATCTAAATAAATATAGTACATTGTATATGCTTTATGCACAAGTGATACTTAATGCGAATTGAGATAATCCGAAGGCATGATAAAGGAGGGAAGTGATTAGAGGGAAGATAAGTTCTGGTTATTACAGCCTGCACCTGCAGTCGGGTATCTGTTCTACCCATCCGCGGGGTATTGCACACCTGTAAACACACATTCTTAACAGCCAACACTGCATCTGTGATGCTCACCTACGTTTTCTTAACCAATGAAAGGGAACCATGAAGAAGAGAGCGAGCAACTATCATTTGCTAGTTTATGTAGTGATTCGAGTTTTATGCCATTTGAAAGGGAGCATTTAAGCATTTACATGAGTTACACAAATTGGTACAAACCAGTATAGGGCTGGCCATCTAAGTAATGAATGGCCAATTATACGTTCAACACTATAAAACACCTTCCTAAAATATCAGTGTTCCGTGGCTTCATGCAAAGCTTCATAAACCAAATATGGGTGTTTTGGTTTCTACGACCTATTATTGCATCAAAGCTCTAAGTTTGGATGGGATTCTTTCTAATTAGAACCCAAGACCCAAGAGTACTTTAAAGAGTCTCCTATACAGACCTGCAATGTGATCTCTCCAAAAGACTCTTAAGAAAATAAAATTTATGATTAGCTTTGATGAAAATGACATATTATCTTTGCTTTGATAGGAATAAAATACTTTGAATGGCTACATCACCAGAAGAGAAAATATAACCAAACATCAATGTGATTTTATGTGATGCAAAATTAAATTTCTCTGAAATGTAATCATATCACATTGACTCACCCAATAAAAGTAACTTAATGAAGTATTTTATCTAATTCATATGTTTTGCTTATTAGTTTGTGGTACTTGAAAAAAATAAAGCTATAAACTTTTTAAAATCCTTCTTTCAACCACACTGCTCCTATCAATAAGACTAGTTTGTCAGCAGTTAAATGATGCCACATTTATGATTTAAGTACACTAAATTATAGGTAGCTTTGTAATGAAATTCCTTGATTAGACTTACTACAAGCAATATGATACATATTACTGCAATAAATACAAATTTATCTTGTGGTACATAAAACGTTGTACTCTGAAGAGTTTTATTATTTTCCTTCTATTTTAAAAACAAATAATATGGGCAAAGTTCCTAGACTCAATCACTCTCTCTCTCTCTCCTCTCTCTCTCTCTCTCTCTCTCTCTCTCTCTCTCTCTCTCTCTCTCTCTCTCAAAAATCACTTTGGGGCCAGAGAGATGGCTCAGAGGTAGTAAGCACTGGGTGCTCTTCCAGAGATACTGAGTTCAAGTACCAGAAACCACATTGTGGCTCACAGTCATCTGTAAAGAGATTTTATTTCCTCTTCTGGGTGTGTGTGCACTCATATAAAATAAATAAACAAACAAATATTATAAAAAATCACTATAGAAAAAAGATTTAAAAGGGGAAATACACACATTTATCTCTCTTGTACTTATTATTACCATTATCATCCTTTGAATATAAGCAAAATATTTTCTGTATTTAACCATTCTCTTCTTTTCTGATGATGATTTTCTAAATTCATATTTAAAATTAAAAATAAACAATCACATTATTTGACAATAAGGAATATATATGATATATATGTGTATATATGTTATATATATATTTATATGTATTTGCATATGTATATATATGATGTTCTCAACCAGGCTAATTATCAGTCCTCTCCTTATAGCAAAACTGATATTATTTTTATACAAAAGCATGATGACTACAGCAAACAGATCACAACTGCAAGTTATGTTCAATGTTATCCATGTGCCCTTCTATCTACCTACACCCACATACCAATTTTTAGCCCTAACTTCTCCACAGGTTAACTAACATGTTTTAGTCTAAGGATATGAACTCTGGCGATATTAAATCTTTATGCTGTTCCACAACTATTTACTCACAATATTATAAAATAAACCCAGTAATTGAAACATATGGCTGAAAGAGATGGCTCACAAAATAGTTATGAGCAATAACTACTCTTACAGATGACTCAGGTTTACTTCCCAGCTCCCATATGATAGCTCACAACCGTCTGTTTCTATAATCCCAGGGACTTAATGCCCTCTTGTGGTGTTTGTATTTACTATGCATGTATGTGGTATGAATACATACATGTAGGCAAAATATTCAACACAAAATAAAATAAATCATTTTAATTATTGCAATATATATACATATATGTGCATATATATTGAATTCAATAAATGTTAAAATAGGCATTGCTTGTATATCTTAACAATTATAAAGGAAAACAAATGAATTATATAAAACGAATCTAACTATAAATCTTTAAAAAATAATGCATGTCACCTAATAATGCTTGAACAGATATTTGTGTAATAAATGGACATGACATATGAAACCAAAATTTGCATTCATTCTTCCTTTCTTATAACATACTTTCTAAATTAATGGAATAAGTAATTTCACAAATGGAGAATTTTGCACATGAGTGCTAACTGTAAGCACTGGTAATTCCAAAGTCACAAATAAGGTTTAGTTTTGGAATTAAACTATTTATGTAACCTTATTGCTATTTAGTTCAGAGTAGATTTGCTAAATGTTGGAGAAATGGAGACAGAATGAAATGACTTCCCAATCCCTATGGGATTTTAAGATTTATAAAGTTTAAAATGTTTCTACTAAGCAAAGACCTGAATAACTTCCCACTGAGGCCGAATAAGGAAGTCATCTGCTACATATGTGCTGGGGATCTCTGACAATCCCATACATGCTCTTTGGTTGGTGGCTTAGCCTCTGGGAACTCCCAATGATCCAGGAAACTTCACATTATTGTTCTTCCTATGGAATTGCCATCCCCTTCAGTTCCTTCATTAGTTAACAGAAATTGTTTTTATTGGTTATTTTTTTATTTACATTTTAAATGTTGTCCTTCCTTCCTGTTTCCCCTCTGCAACCTCCAACCCCCTCCCACTCCCCCCTGCTTTAAAGATGGTGCTCCCCTACCCATTCACCCACATCCATCTCACTGCCCTAGCATCCCCCTATGTTGGGGCATCAAGCCCCCACAGGACCAAGGGCCTCCCTTCCCATTGATGTCAGATAAGGCAATCCTCTGTTACACATGCAGCAAAAGAACGTTGCCTAGTGTAGACAAACAGAACTGTGCTAAGAAATATTTGATGTAAGCTCTGTTGTTTCCTTAGAAAATTCAGAGCCTTTAAAGAAGCTTTTTTTTAATTCATTTTACCCGAAGGCATATTGCTCACGAATTAAATGAGGAAGATATTAATTTAGTGTGTATGTTATATGCCTTAATACTATAATCTTTAAAATACTTAATGTTACTGATTTTTACATTAGTTGTAGTTTCTTTAAGTTGACCTAAAAAGAACATTTGGAGATAGAAATTTTCCCCAAGTTCATCTGACAATTATTCAAATAACCACCATGAATTTTGTCTTCTTATTTCCATTCAATTTTTGGACAAAAGTGTCAGCAGCCTAGCAGCAGAGCAGAAAACATAGAGACAGTCATGGTAGCTGCAGAATGGTCATCTTCTTGCTGGAGGGACCCATGTCTTAGGCATTTGAGGATGACTTCTTTTGTGCTCTTATAATTTGCTTTATACTACCTAGATTCAGAAAACAAAACATGCACTTCAAAACACTCTTATGGTACAGAGCATACAGCATAGAAAACCAAATATCATTTAATTAGAGTTCCTTCTTAGGTATGAAAATAAAATGAAATTTTAAATTAGTAAGTCGATCTCAGGAGGACTGTGGTAAGGCATGCCTGTGACCTTTGGAAGGCTGAAGGAGAGAGTTACAACAGGCCAGCCAGGGCAACACAACACCAAGTCTTAAAAGTAAAGCAAAACCAAAATGAACAACAAACAAAACACCCAACCCAACCCAAACAAAACAAAACAATGAAGAATTAGTAAAATCTTGAAAACAGGAGCTATCTGATTAATGCATGTGAGCGTTTATTAAAAACAGCCTTTCTGTGTTTCCCTTTGTTTCAGAATGAGTATCCAAATTTTCTATCTAATTTTTTCATACTTCAGAAATGTGAAGATTCTAGCTTCTTTGCTGTGTAGAGTTTGTAGAATGGATGTCAAATTGATCCCACTAAATGTCTGATTACCAGAATTCAGTGGTAGGTAAATTTACCCTTCCCTACCAGTTGTGCTAATACAGCTTATGGAAATTATAGAAGTTACTATGTTCAGATGTAAATTATCTGCTTCTTGGTTTTCATGTTGTAAATATGAAAATGATTTTAATCACAATTTCTTCATAGAATTGTGAACTTACTGTTAAAATTTAAATAGTATCTAAGTAATATTATATTAGCTTCAATAAGTATAAAATATTAAAATATCAAACAAATATTCCAAGTAGTAGTTATTCATATGATATCATTTTAATAAATTAGTTTATGAATTTAAGAATTATTTGATGTATATCCACAGATTGAATATATGTCTGGGTTTTTTAAAATCAATTTTCCACAGTTCACTTATAAACTACCAAATGATTAAGGAAGTTTGATTTAAAACGGCATCTGGCTCAATAAATTTTACATGTAATTTAAATTTTTCATCCAGTTCTAAATTAATTCATCAGTTTAAATTATTAAATTAGCATATAATAATTGATATTTTATTGCTTTATGTTATTATGTATACCTCTTATTTATTTTATCATCATAATTTTGCACACTAAGTACAAATGGTTGTAATAAATCCAAAATCATAGAAAGTCTTATTTTCTTTTTACCTTTGATGTTTTTCCTGTTAAACCCATAGTAAATTATTACATTGAATATAGTACTACAAATTTTTATGACCATCCAACAGGAAGTCCTTTGACTCATTATATTATCCATTTACTGAAGCTATACAACTTTACCCTTAAAATGGGTGAAGTGCACAGTGTCATTGAAAACACTTTAGAATTTTAGACTTTACTAGGAATGATAACCTAAAAAAATGTGCATATTGGTTTGGTAAATGCAAGATCTCTTAGGAAGCTATAATCTATAAATTTTTAGGTAAAATGTGGATGTTTCTGAGATATTGAATGCATTTATTGCCAGAATCAGAAATATGTCTTATTCGGGGTTTCTATTCCAGCACAAACATCATGAACAAGAAACATGCTGGGGAGGAAAATGTTTATTCAACTTCCATTTCCACATTGTTGTTCATCACTAAAGGAAGTCAAGACTAGAACTCAAGCAGGTCAGGAAGCAGGAACTGATGCAGAGGCCATGGAGGAATGTTTCTTACTGGCTTGCTTCTCCTGGCTTGCTCAGCCTGCTCTCTTATAGAACACAAGGCTACCAACCCAGGGATGGTACCACCCACAAGGGGCCTACCTACTTTTGATCACTAATTGAGAAAATGCCCCACAGCTGGATCTCATGGAGGCATTTCCTTACCTGAAGCTCCTTTCTCTGTGATAACTCCAGATTGTGTTGACACAAAACCAGCCAGTACAGTATTCTACTAAAAAATATTAAGAAGCTGAGTGAGAGGAAGAGAAGAGAGAAAGAAGAGGAATTCCTAAAAAGAATAGAAGTAGAAGGGATCTTCCTGAATGATTGAACAATACTGAAAATAAAAGACGCACACACACACACACACACACACACACACACACACACACACACACACACATGCCCTGTAGAACCTTACTAAAGACATCTATGGTTCTATCTAATTCAAAAAGTAAGAGGCTATCAGGGCCCAAGAGCCCCCAGTGGAAACTGATCTGGAGTGTGATGTGCACCATAAAAGAGGCCAACGGGTGGCACCATTAGATTGAGACAGCTATGTTGTCTGGCAAACAAGAGGCTAAGTTTGGAATTAGGAAGAAGGAACAACATGAAAATATGGTGTAGACACAGATCATCCTAAAGAAAAACTAAACACAGAATTATTTCCCCACCAGAGGGGAAAATTAGCAATTATATCACTCAAAAATACCTTGTGAGCTATGATACTAACATACGCTCTCGGACTACAGAGTTAGGCAAATAGCGGCAGCCTCATGGAACTTCCTGACTGAGGAACCAACAGTCAACCACAGTAGTGAGCAGTCATAGTGTCATAGAGCTAACAATCTGATGGAATCAATGGCCAACCACACTGATGCAGAAACAGTTACAGCCTCATGTAGGCCACAGGGTGATAGAATACACAACTAGTGATTAACTCATCATCAAATAAACTCTTCCTAGCTTTTTGTAGGGAAGAAACCAGAAGTATGTTGTTTTGACACAAAATACTGCACTCCAGGAGATAGCAAGAATAGACACGTGATAGAAGAAATAGAATAGTGGTTCTCAACTGACCCCTTGGTGGGAGCTTCGAATGACCCTTTCACAGGGGTTGCCTAATACTATCAGAAAACATGGGTATTTATTTACATTACAATTCATAACCACAGCAAAATTACAGTTATGAAGTAGAAACAAAAATAATTATATAGTTGCAGTTTACCACAACTGGAGGAACTGTATTAAAGAGTCACAGCTTGAGGAAGGTTGAGAAGCACTGTTATAGAAGAAAAACCCACACTGGTAAGCCCTTAAATAGAAAGGAATTTGCAGTCTTTGACAGAGTAGACAATGACCCATGTGGCCATTGATTTGCCCTGTACAGACAAAACTGAGGAAATAGGCATAGAAAGTTAAGTAGGAGTTATAGGTAGTTAGAACACTACATGAGACATTTCACTGTGTTTATGTTGTGCAAAAACTGGTCTGGAGAAAGAATTCACTGTGAGCTTCTTGGTGGTAATAGCAAGGACTAGAGTAGATGCAGGATGCCACAAATGAAGACACTATCAACAAGATGGGATTGCTAATAGTGAAGAGTAGGACTATTCTAGATTTGGAGAGTGAATTGATCAGAATAGTACCAGAAAATGTATGCAAAGCAGGGAAAGGATTATGGTAAGGGTATCTTGGAATGGGGAAACCTTTGCTGTTATTCTATCTTTTGTAAAAGTTGAATAATGCTAAAAATAAAAATAAAAATGTCACAGTATTTTAATGAATTATTTGAAAATTTCATATATTCACACTATGTATTTTGAATGAATTTACCCCAACTCTTCCCAATCTACTCCCCAATTGTTCCCAACTCATTGTCCTTTAAAAAAATTGATCCAGGTAATGTGCTGCCCATATACTAATGGGTATGGAGACACCTGCTGTAGTGTGGTCACCATAACGTGGATATGGCCTTAAGAGAAACTGACTCTCCTTTCCCTAGAACCAACAGTACCTCAGCTAGGGTGGGAGCTCATGAGCCGCTTCTGGGGCATCTTTTCATATTTTACAATTCTTAATCAGTTTCTTATGCCAAATTTCAGTTTAAGATTCCTGTGTGGTTTTTAAAATGAAACGACATAATTAATTGCAAGGTCTGGTGAGATACAATATTTTATTCAGTTGTTTGTGTCCATTTCCAAAAGAATAGGGTATTCAGGATTTGTTATTCCGAAGGCTATTCTCCAGGAGGATAAGAATGCCCAGGGTCCCATTTTCAGTGTCAGGGAGCTTCCTCTGACCACTCTGATTCTTGTTCTAGCACAGATCACTAATTTGCATTCTGCTCACTCTATGTTCCATTTGCTAATGATTAGACTTTGTAAAACTTAAGACTATATTAGCCTCATAAAATAATGGTGAAGCTGGTATTTACTGTCATGTTTAATTATGAAGAATATTTAATTAAAAATAGCTTAATTGTGTAATTATAAGTAGAATTTACACTATTGAATTTATTTATTATTGGCTATGCAATTTAAACACATCTATATAATACTACTTTTTGGTTTTAAAAGAAAGAAAATAGCTATGAGTTTGTATAAATGTGAATTGATATGTGGACATCTTGCGGCAATATAAATTGTGAGGTTGTTTTTTAAGTACACATCAGAGATTTAAACTTTTGCTACTGATAAACAAAGAAACTATTATTGTCAGTCCTTAATAAGGAAAAGGGATGTATGAGAATTTTGTCTTTACACACATGCACACACACACACACAGACACACACACACACACACACACACACACACACATACACACACACGTGCTGCAAGCATGCCTGGTACCTACTAGGGTCAGAAGAAGGTGTCAGATACCCTGGAACCGGATTCCAGACACTTGTGAGACACCATGTGGATGTAATAAACAAAAGCAAGCTGCTCTGCAAGAGGAACAAGTGCCCTTAACTGATGATCATCTTTCCAGGCCATACATAGACATTTTGTGAATCTTGTGGCTGATGAGTCCTATATGATGATGCATGCCTAGCATTCACAAGATTTTAGGTTTGATTACCAGTGCCATAAAAACATAGATGTAAAAGTAACTTTTATTCACCTGATGTAATTGTCATCTTGGAGACTTACTATTGACTAAACTCACTCTTTCTAGCTCTTTCTGAACTCTGTCTGGTTCAATTCAGCTGTTCTGGATCAAACTCCCCTCCAAGCTGATTGATTCAAACTGACTTCTCTTGGTTTCTGACTGAATTGCTCTGCTTGACTTCAAATTAACTCTGGCAATCTGTTCTAATCTCCTGGCTCCTTCTCATTTGCTCTTTTTTTGGGTCTTTATCTGTGACCTGTCTCTGTAAAACTCACAGTAAACTCTCTCTCTCTCTCTCTCTCTCTCTCTCTCTCTCTCTCTCTCTCTCTCTCTCTCTCTCTCTCTCTCTCTCTCAAACTGAATTCAACTCAATTCCACTGTGAGCACTCTCAGCTGACTGAACTGCACTGCACTGAACTGAAACCAACTGTTAGGGATTTAAAGGTTTGTACTAAGGGCTTGTCTGGATTCCAGCAGGATCATATAGCCCTAGAAGATTTTTGGATGTGATCCCTTGCCAGAGCAGTCATGTTGCTGGATTAAAATTCCTCTACAAATAAATATGTTCCAATTTTAACAGTTGGGCAGTAGAGGCCAGGAGATCAGGAGTTTTGGCTACACAGTGAGTCTAGCTTGAGATGCAAGATCCTATCTTAAGTAAAATCAAAGTTTTTTTTTAAGAGCTTGTTAATCTCTCTAAAACCCTGATATTGCTATTTAGGAAAAAGAAATTAATAAGTTTTTTTAATTAATGACTGAGGCCAGAGAAATAAGTTGCTTGGCCATCAAAAGCACTTGCTGCTTTTGCAGAGGACCCAGGTTGGATTGGATTGCCAGTACCTACATCAGGCAGCACCCATCTACCTATATCTCCAATTTCAGGGGATTCAATGCCTATTTCTGTATTGTGCTAGCACTTAAAGTACATATTGAACTACATACACCTAGGCAGTCATGCATGAGTACATGCTGTGCACAAATGCACATGTATACACACACAGAGACACACACACAGATACACACACAGAGACACACACAGTCACAGACACACACACACAGACACACACACACACAGATATACACACAGACACAGATACACACACACAGATACACATTAATGTTTTACTCTTAAAAAAGTAACATTTAAACACGGGAAAAGTAATCCAAATGCAGTCATATTGGTTACTATTTTCATTGGCTAATTTCAACATTCTGTGTTTATTATTTTATGAAGAAATCTTATCACTTTTGTCTCCTGACTAAATCTTGGAAAAAAATAATTTTCAAAATTCTTTCTGTGGTTTGAAACTGTAGTAATATACTTTAAACTTCAAACAACAAAGAAATTTTAGTTTTACAATTTAAGAAGTAGATATCAAATTTCTTTGCCACCACCTGACTTCTGTTTTTTATTAAATATAATCTTCATTTACATTTCAAGTGGTAAAACCTTTCCCAGTTTCCCCCCTCCCCAATACCCTCCAACCCTTCATCCCCTTCCCTGCCTCCAAATATATACCCCTCGACCCAACCCACTCCCACCTCCCCCCGCCTCGATTTCTCCTTTTTGGGGCTTCTATTGAGCCTTCATCTGACCATGGACCACTCCTCCCACTGATGCCCAACAAGACATTCCTCTGCCACATTTTTGGCTGGAACCATGTGTACCCCTTGGTTGATGGTTTAGTACCTGGGAGTCCTGGGGCGTCTAGGTGGCCAACATCATAGTTCTTCCTATGGAGCTGTAAACTCCTTCAGCTCCTCCGTACCACCCTCCACCTCCTCCCTTGGGGACCCCACTCCAAGACCAGGTTGGCTGCTAGCATCTGCCTCTGTATGTGCAAGGCTCTGGCAGGGCTCCTCCGAAGACAACCATGGCATGTTCCTTTTGGTATGTGCTTCTTGTCATCCACAGTAGTGTTGGGGTTTGGTGACTGGTTATAGGATGAATTCCCTGGTAGAGCAGTCTCTGAGTGACCTTTACTTCAGTCCCTGCTCCACACTTTGCCTCCATTATTGTTCTTGTAAGTATATTGTTCACTTTCTCAGAGGAACCCAAGCACCCCCACTTCAGTCCTCTTTCTTCTTGAGCTTCCTGTGGTCTGTGAATTGTAACTTGTTTATTTTAGGCCTTTAGGCTAATATCCACTTATCAGTGAGTGCATACCATGTGTGTTCTTTTGTGACTGGGTTACCTCGCTCAGGATGACACTTTCTAGTTCCATCCATTTGCCTAAGAATTTCATGAATTCATTGGTTTTAATAGCTGAATAGTACTCCATTGTGTATATATATCACAGTTTCTGTATCCATTCCTCAGTTGAAGGACATCTGGGTTCTTTCCAGCTTCTGGCTATTATGAATAAGGAAGCTATGAACATAGTGGAACATTTGTCCTTATTACATGTAGGAGCATCTTCTGGGTATATGCCCAGGAGTGGTATAGCTGGGACACGGTCAGTAAGACAAAACGGCAACCAACAAATTGGGAAAAGATCTTTACCAGTCCTATATCCGATAGAGGGCTAATATCCAATGTATACAAAGAACTTAAGAAGTTAGGCTCAAGAGAGTCAAATAACCCTATTAAAAAATGGGGTACAGACCTAAACAGGGAATTCTCAGCTGAGGAGACTCGAATGGCTCAAAAGCACCTAAAGAAATGTTCAATATCCTTAGTAATCAGGGAAATGCAAATCAAAACAACACTGAGATTCCACCTCACACCGATCAGAATGGCTACGATAAAAAACTCAGGGGACAGCAGATGCTGGAGAGGATGTGGGGAAAGAGGAACACTTCTCCATTGTTGGTGGGATTGCAAGCTGGTAAAACCACTCTGGAAATCAGTTTGGCGATTCCTCAGAAAACTAGACATAGTACCTCCTGACTTCTGAATACATATTCAAAGGATTTAAATCCTTTGAGAAAGTTGTATGTTGGCTACTGGGTCACAAACCAAAAAAGGTCCCTCTTTGAATTTTGGGCAAGTCCTTTAACTGTTTTATTTTAAAGTGCACATTAGAACAGTTACTTCTCTATGAACTCCAAAATTATGACAGAAATTATATCGTCCAAACTCTAGGAATGGCTGTTGCAAACTCCTTGTATTTGTTGTCTTTAATTATCATTTTGAGAAATAATGGCTCCTTAGCCAAGAAAGTTCTCAAGAAAAGGCTGCAAGTCATATCTTTCCACATTTCTGGCCAACAGTCTCTTCCCTGTTCCAAAGCAGAGCTAGAGCAGTGTGCAAGAAGAACTCCTTGGCTTTTCTGTTCTTGATCAGCACGAGAAAGGATGATGTCACCAGTTTTCATGCCTAAGTTTTAAGATGACACATCCCTTATTAAAAACAAAATAAGTTAAACTTACCAGACAAGATAAAGTCTACCTTTTCCCTTGCTGAAATTGATGTAGTATGGATATATAAAATTATCCCTAAAAAAATAAGACCACAATAAATAGAGAAAAGACAGCTGCATTCTTAGATATTGTCACAAGAGGGCGTTTATGGATTAACTCATTGCAATTTTTTTCTGTATTTGGGAACACTGGAAAACATTTCTGACATGTACAATCTAAGAATAATTAAGAAAAATTATAAGAGGGAAGTCTCTAAGTTTTATAACAGAATTTATACCAATTCTGCTTTAGGAAATTGGCTTAGTTTTCAGAAATTTCTGTCAAATGAAAAGTTGTACATATTTATAGATTTTAGATGTCAGCAGCTCAATATCCCCAAATACTGAGCCCCTAAAAATAGTATTATCTAAATTATCCACCCACAATTTGTTTCTTGCATTTGCTTATGTTCTATCATACAGCAGATATATAAAATATATCATATTACAATTAGTAAAAGATAACCACATATTAAAATGCAGTTAATCCTTGTGTTGAAAAACAAGCTAATTAATATTTCTAAGTATTTTGAAAGCAGGTGCCATTTAGACAACACAAGGACAAGCATCATAAAAAATAATGAAAGGCTCTGTTATATTAGGAAGGTGATAAAGTAAATTGGTAGAGAGAGAAAGTGATTTGGCATACAGGAGGAAAATAGAAACCATTACCTAACAGTTTTTATTTGAGGCCTGTAACCCTGAATTTCCTAACACATTCACCTTCACCATACCAGCCCTTAAATGTCCTTGGGCCTACAGTAGACAGAGAGCATTGTAAACGAATATAGGAAAGCATCTCATATTAAAGGTAAATTTAGAGATGTCAGAACAAGAGAGAATTTTCAGAAATTGCTAATTACATAACTTTCTTGTTGCAGTGATTATTGTTAAGTTTTAACATTCCATGGGTAACTTAGTCTGGTCATCTGAGATTTTCAAACAATCGCAGAGCTGGTACCAGGTAAACAAATCATCCGGAGAGTTAAGGCAGTGCTGTCTACATGTTTATCTGCAAGAACAAAGCAGGTGAAGATATAGGCAGCTCTACCCAATGACTCCTGGGAACTATCCTGTCTAACAGAATGAGACCCTATGCATAAGGAAGGAACCCCATACCTTTTACCCAATTTATCTAATATTTTGCAAAATTCTCTTCTTAATGGATCAAAAGACCAGAAACCAAAATATTTAATAAACATTACATAATCATTTTATATAATTTCAATCAAAAGTACAGAAATGAAGCATTTTAGATAACCTGCCATCTTATTAGGGAAAAGCACAAATCTCCTTTAGGCATTTCAATATAATCAAAACATACTTCAGATTTGTTCTCATACTTACACTGCATCCTCGGCTTTCACAAATCATTGCTATCCTGCAGTACCACAGGATACTGAGATAAGATAAGCCGTCAAAGCTGTTGAGTTAAAAAGACCTGGATCCAGAGCACAACTCCAACACATACTAAAAAAAAAATGGTTTTCTCTATAAAATTAGAATGATGTTATTTGCATCAGTGAACTATTCTAGGTAGCAAACTTTACCATGTATAATTTGCCTGATGAATAAAAGGTAGTCCATAAACTTCAGAGTTTATATTTAAAAGACCATAGATGTTAACATTCTGGTTAAAAATGTTAATATTGTATGGTAGCTACAGAGATGATCACAAAGTACAATACATGCCTTTTGCATTTTCATACATACTTGCAATCAGTTTGAACATGAGGACACTTCTGACTAATTAGAGGTGGTGAGAGTGATAGATGTCATTTTCAGGCCCAGACAATTAAAAGCTACAAGATATCATCATCAGTACCACCTCCTACCACGCTGCTCTTGAAACCTGGTACTGAGACAGTGGCACCTCATTATAACAAGGCCTTTCTCAGCTGAATTGCCTCAGCACAGTGTAATGCACTAGAATCCTAGCAGACCAGTATTTGACCCATGTGAAAACTAAAACATGGGGAGTGCTTGGTCCTTGACTGTTAGGTGTTAAATTATTACTACAGCATAATGTAGTTTAGCTAATAAGATTATGATTTTTACCCAAAATAAACCTGTATTTCATGAATAGGAAAACTAGAGTCTAGCGAAATAAGTTTATGTAAAAAGAAAGACTAGAATGCAGACAATGAAAAAAAAAAGGTAGTATAGGCTCTTCCCAAAGCTTTATCTCTTGTAAACTATAGGCTACATTCTTTTATGTTTTATGCTGTAAGTTTTTTTTTATTGGATATATTCTTTATTCACATTTCAAATGTTGTCCCCTTTTCTGGTTCCCCCCTCCCACCGAAAATTCCATAAGCCATCTCCCCTTCCCCAATCAACCCTCCCCGCTTTTCTGTCCTGGTATTCCTCTACACCATGGCATCAAGTCTTTCCAGGACCAAGGGCCTCTCCTCCCTTTGGTGTCTAACAAGACCGTCCTCTGCTGCCTATGTGTCTGGAGCCATGGATAACTCCATGTGTACTATTTGGTTGATGGTTTTGTCCCTGGGAGCTCTGGGTTTACTGGGTGACTCATATTGTTGTCCCTCCTGTGGTGCTGCAAACCCCTTCAGGTCCTTGGGTCCTTTCTCTAGCTCCCCATTTGGGGACCCTGCGCTCAGTTCAATGGCTGACTGAGAGTGTCCCCCTCTGTTTTTGTCATGCACTAGGAGAGCCTCCCAGGTGATAGTTATATCTGGCTCTGGTCAGCCAGCACTTGTGGGCATCCACAATAGTGACTGGGTTTTGTAACTGTATATAGGATGAATCCCTGGGTGGGGTAGCCTCTGGATGGTCTTTCCCTCAGACTCTGCTCCTCCTTTTGTCTCCTTCTGTGGGTATTTTTCCCCACTTTCTACAAAGGACCCAGGATCCATACTTTGTTCTTCCTTTTTCTTTGACATCATTGATATGTGAAATGTGTCTTGGGTATTCTAAGCCTCTGGGCTAATATTCACTTATCAGTGAGTGCATGCCATGTGTGTTCTTTTGTGATTGGGTTACCTCACTCAGGATGATATTTTCCAGTTCCATCCATTTGTCTAAGAATTTCATGAATACCTTCTTTTTTAAATTTTATTTTCTATATCTTTTTATTTACATTCCAAATGATTTCCCCTTTCCCGTTTCCTCCCTCCCTGAAAGTCCCATAAACCCCCTTCCCTCCCTCTGTTCCCCATTTAACCCCCTCTCACTTCTCTGTCCTGGTATTCCCCTACATCCAGTCTTTCCAGGACCAGGAGTCTATCCTTCCATCTTCTTGGAAATCTATTGATATGTGAATTGTGTCTTGGGTATTCCGAGATTCTTGGTTAATATCCCCTTATCAGTGACTGCATACCATGTGTGTTCTTTTGTGATTGGGTTACCTCGCTAAGGATGATATTTTCCAGTTCTGACCATTTGCCTAAGAATTTCGTGAATTCATTGTTTTCACCTTTAATCCCAGCACTTGGGAGGCAGAGGCAGGTGGATTTCTGAGTTCAAGGACAGCCTGGTCTACAGAGTGAGTTCTAGGACAGCCAGGGTTACATAGAGAAACCCTGTCTTGAAAAAAAAAAAAGAAATCCTAACTAAGAATACCTTATTTTTAATGGCTGAATAGTACTCCATTGTGTATATATACCACATTTTCTGTATCCATTCTTCCGTTGAGGAACATCTGGGTTCTTTCCAGCTTCTGGCTATTATAAATAGGGTTGCTATGAACATAGTGGAGTATGTGTCCTTATTACATTCTGAGGAATTCTCTGGGTATATGCCCAGGAGTGGTATAGCAGGGTCCTCTGGTAGTATTATGCCCAGTTTTCTGAGGAACCACTAAACTCATTTCCAGAGTGGTTGTACCAGCTTGCAATCCCACCAGCAGTGGAGGAGTGTTCCTTTTTTTTCACAACCTCTCCAGCACCTGCTGTCTCCTGAGATTTTTATCTTAGCCACTCTCACTGAGGTGAGGTGAAATCTCAGGGTTGTTTTGATTTGCATTTCCTTGATGACTAAGGATGTTGAACATTTCTTTAGGTGCTTCTCACCCATTTGATATCCGTCAGGTGAAAATTCTTTGTTTAACTCTGTACCTTCTCTATAAATATGCCGGATATATATTCCAAACGTATTTTTACAAAATTTTCAGATATTCTTTTTTGGTTCATCACTGTCTTATTATTTCTCAGATGTCTTTAATTTACCAAAGTTCTAAATTGAGATAATCTGTTTCTACATTCTACAAATAACACAGTGCTCCTGATGGGCCAGTGTTTTTATTTTATACCATTTACCCCTAAGTGGAAGTTTTACTATGTTAATGTAAGTATTGGTTGGAATTTCTGGTTACATTTTGCTTTTCGGTTTTTTTCTACCTCATGAGAATGTTAATACTACCATTCATTATAGAGGGTTTTTTGGTTCGTATTTCATATACATATTGATATACATATACATATATATATCTTTGGCATTTTATGTTTCACTACTTAATAGTTGAAATATTCAAAACAATGTTCTAACTATTTGATGGATGTGAAATGAGCTTTAAAAATATAAGAAAGAAAAGGAAAATGGCTGTAGGACACATTATTCAAGGACAGTTCATTAAGAGAAGCCAGTGGGCAAATGAAGAGGAACCTTCATGTAAGGGAAAGAATGGTCAATAAAATAAGTTCTCAGGAGTCACAGGAAAGAAAGAATTTCAAGAAATTGGTGATAAGAAAACATCACATGAGCAATGATGAAATGGAGCAGAGGCAAAGTTTTCTTTGTCAGGCTTTGAGAATAATGACTCCTTTTCTGAAATATAATATATTATTCATTCTCTGACAATGTCATATATGCATACACTAGATTGTGATCATGTTCATCCCCTGTTCCTTCCACTAATTCCTCCCAGATTCACTGCTATCCTCTTACTTACCTATCTATATACCTTCCACCCATCTCCCATATAATCTGCTGAGTCAATACAACACAAGGATTCCTAAGGATTTTTCTCCTGTAACATGAGGCACATTACCAGGCCCATCAGGAGCACCGTGTTATTGTAAATGTCACCCCCCAAAAAAAAACCCAAACAAACAAAAACAAAACAGTATTAGGCATCAGAGTCTCCAAGAAGAATATGGCAGATTGAACCCTTTCAAATTACTTTAAGTCATTAGCCAGAGGATAAGCAACTCCTTACAAATGAATTTTTATGTTATTCCAAACCACTCCAATTCTCCTCCCTCCCTTTCCTCATCTCTCCTTGGCCTCTCCCCTGTCTGTTTTATTCTCTTTCCCTCTCATACTTTCCTTTCCCCTCTTTTGCCAGAGTGAGACCTAGTGCTCAGGAACACGTAGGAGCCTAAACTCAAAAGAGATGAGGAGGTATCAAGGTCTTCTATAATGAGTTAGTTAGCTGTGTGGATTCTGTTTTTGTCACAACATTAAGCCCTTCTTAAACTAAATACCTCATGAAGAAAGATTGCTGGTCTTTGTTATTGTTGCTTGTTTTGGTCATAGCCCTACTTGAACTCACACAGGGAGTTAACAGAATTCCGCAATATACTAGTACTAAATTATCTTAGACAAAGGAAAAAAGAGTTCTGAACAAATATCTAATTAAAATTGGCACTCGAGGATTGCTCCCTTGGAGTATTTATGTTAAACATGAGATCTGATATGATAAGCCAGATTTCAAGGACTTTAATATTAGTCATATATTTTCTATAGCCAAGTTGTAAAGATAAGAATTATTTTTGCTATTTTTATTGTTATTAACTGCTATTATTCGAGGCAGAATCTTGGCCCTGAACTCTCTATATTGACCTTCTGATTTGACTTTTGCAGCTTGAGTGCTGGGATTGCAGGTGTATGACCACTCCCTCAGTGATTGGTAACAGGGAAGCTCCCAGGGCTTCCAGAATTCTAGGAACGTGCACTCAACCAACTGACCTAAAAGTGTATATTATACTGCATTGATCAATAAGCACAAATATTTCTCAAGTATAGTATCTAGAATATTAAACATACAGTATTAGCTTTCCAGCTTTTACTTGAACTTACTTTATGATCATATTATCATAAGTGATCAATTATAAAAGGCTACATTAAAAAGATATATCACATGAAATATAAATAATTTAATACTCTCAATGTAAATTCTCAGCTGTACTCCAGACACTAAATCAGAACTGGAGGTGGGTCCTAGAAAAATATTGAACAAATCACTCAGCTGGCTTTGAAGATTGTAGAATGTCGATAATCCACAGCATTAGTGACAGAATTAGGAAATATATGACTTCTGATATAGCACTCTGGTGCTGGTTGCTTCACGGGCCTTCTAAGCTGTTTAATGTGTATAATGTGTAGCTGAGGAATCTTGTAGTGAATCACACAGAAGACTTCCTGAAAGATACTTGGTGGATAATAGTGGAGAGATAAATGTATGGCTAAAGGCGCCCTCCAGGACACCTTCCTATGTAATAACTGAATCAATGCCCTTTTATATCCTGACACACATAAACCACTTCCTTCTTTCTGTTCAGCATATGCATGTCCCATATCAATGACTGCTGATCGGGTGAATCATCATACATATTAGACCTCAACAATATTGTTCTTATAACATACACAATAAATGATGTTGAGCGCTAGAATTCATCCTTTATTTCATACAGATTCTTGTTCTATTTAATTCAAATGGCATATAAGCTATAACTCTAAATTTTAACTAATCTACTCTAAAAATCATTTCTCTAATTTGGTACTTTATTATTAGTAACCAATTGCTTGAGGGGCATCTCACAATTAATCAAGATTCATTATAATATTTGGCTATTTCAAGGTTGAGAAGAACAAATTTGCATTTATGTAAAGTGTTCAGGATTTTGAATCCAGCTTGGAACCATTTATCTTAAGGATACAATAAAGAGGACTGAGGCTCGGTTCACTTCATGGAATCACAATGGGTGTTCATCTGTCTCCCAGACCATTTGTCAGTTGCTGTCAGAATGTTGTAACCTTATTGTCCTGGTGAAGAAACCTAAGCCAACAGAGTCACCCCTGATGTCCTCATCCAGTATTCCTGTGTCTTAAGCATGATTCAATAATTGCTGCAGGGAAATGGGACCAAGTGCCGCTCTTTTCAATGTTGAGTCGTTTTCTGTACATCTTTGTTAGGGTACTGACATCTTATTCTCTGTATGGAGGTATTATAGCTTATTTTATTCTTTACTTTATAGAACCATGCATAAAAATACCAAGTAAGGCTACTGAGGTACTAAAGAACAGTTCTCCCAGCTTATTCCAGGGGTTCACTTGCTGTGCTCTCTGCTAAAATCTAATCCCTCTGAGGACAGGCAGGATTCTGAGCACTTCATCAACTGAATGTTCTTTGCCCTGGAGTAGTAGCACAGCACTGTTAATAGCGTAGAAACTTGATATTACAATCTGTTATTCTCCTGCCCTTGATTAAATTACAGCAGTAATTTCTTCTAAATATAGTTATTCCTAAATCAACACTATCCACACCTTGATAGTATCCCTGCTTGAAAGCAATGTCAGCTACCATGTAGAGATTTTGTTAAGGAAATGATTCTTAATTGCATGATGACTCATGAGGTAAGCACAGTGTTTGGAAAAACACCAGCCCAGGTCAGAATTATGCACACAACAGAGGTTTAAGGGAGGGATTGCTTTCTCAGGGACATCTTGAGGAAAGAGTCAAAATAATAAAGATAAAATACCAAAATAAAAATCTTAATTATAGTCCCAACTCTGATAATGTGTATACACTCAGAGAACTTACATTAGAAAAGAGAATATAGATACTATTACTATATACGATGCCAGTTATATGAAAAGATTTAAAAACACATCAATAACATTTGCACAGAATAATTAAAGTCAGAGATTCACAATGTTATAATATATGACACTAGAAAACTACAATTAAAATAAATTTTACATGTGTATTATATTTAATTTGTAAGGAACCCATCTCCTAAGTTGTTTCTTCTCCCCCCTCCTTCCTCCCTTCATCCCTTCTTCCTCTTTTCCTTCCTCTCTCTTTTATTCCTTCTTTCCTCACAACTTTGCTTCTACCCTACCTGTTATTTTTGAGACTTTTTTAATGAAATTCAGGCTAGCTTTAAAACCAGCATGTAGCAAAGGCTGGAATTGAATTCTTGATCCTCCTGGCTTTATCACAAGCACTGGAATATCAGGTGAGTACCTCCAGGCCCTGAATGCTTGTCGTACTATTTATGAACATAGAAAAAGATGGAAGCCTCTCTAATTTATTTTATGAAAATTAAAATATTTTGAGTATTAAAACCTCAACGATATACATTTTAAACAAAACCATAAATAGCTGATATCATTTCTTGTACAAAATTATCCATATAGCAATGGGTTATAAGATTAATGCACAATGATGAAATATACTTTATTCCAGAAATTGAAAGATTGTTCTCCTTGAAGTAGAGCATCAGGGCGACCACAGTGGTTCTTAGACTCTGGAACTGGAGCTGGCAATGGTCTTTATTATAGCACTCAAAGCTACAGCCTCTGTAACCAGCTCCCTCCTTTCAAAGTTGAGGATAATGATATGGCATAGCTCAGTGAGTTCATAAATATGAAGTGTTTAATTATGCCTGGCACATAGTGAGAAAACCACAAGCATCAGCTATTATTATCTGCAAACTCATGGCCCAAACCCAGGATTATATAAAAATGAACTTCATGGCACCTGAAAAAAAAATCAGCAATTCCTTATAAATCAGGATGAATTTTGTTGTGTTATAATTGTAATAGAATTAAATCCTAAATTTTGCCTATGCACAAACTGGATAAATAAACATACTTCAAATTTAAGGTTAAAGTATTTATCACAATATAACATGTTGAAATCATTCAATGTTTTAAGTACCCATTCCTAAGTTTGTTTCAGGATATGATACTCACCGATGTCGCTATTATTGAATGATCGTTCATCGGGGATTTCCAACTCCATTGCATAGATGTTTATGCTTATGTTCCAACAGTTATATTTAAAGTTGAAAATGTCATATTAAAAAATCTATTTCACCGAAGAGTGAGCAGAGATTGGACCTAGGCCCCCTGCTCATATGTAACAGGAGTAGCTTGGTCCCCAACAACAGGAGTTGAGGCTTTCTCTGAATCTGTTGTCTGAATACTTGTGGTTCCTGTTCTCCTAAATGGACTGACTTCAGTGGGAGAGGATGTATGTAGTCCTGTAGGGACCTGATGTGTCTAGAGGGATAGCAGGTTAGGGGGTGGGAAGGAGTATACCAGAGGGGGATAGTGGGTCAATAACAAGTGGTGTTACATATAGGGGATGTCCCCCTTCTAAAAGGAGAAGGGGAGGAAGGAATGGGGGCAGTTTTTCATGAGGGGGAACTAGTAGGGAGAAGGAGCTGATAATGTAATGTGAAGTGAATAAAAAAATCTATTTCACATAAATAGTTTACTAAACATCATGGCTTAGACTAACCTTCCTGAAACAGGTTCAAAATGCATTAACCTAGAGTTAGGCAAAGTCATCTATCAAAATATCTATTTAATAATGAAATGTTGGATATCTCATATAGTAGATTGTGTACCATACTTGAAGGGACAATGGAATAGTGACCTAGTGCCTCACATTAAAGTACACAGAGAAAATATTTGAAGCCTGAATAATATTTGGAGCATTGAACAAAAGGTAGTTACTGAGTGAAGGAGGAAGGGGCTACAGTATAGAGACACCAGTTTCTCGTTGACTAAGTTTGACAATAGCTGGGAGAAGACACTGAAACATCACCATTTACTACTTTAGCAGGCACAGTTTTTCTCAAGAAAATACCATGTTTTGACTACACAGCTTTTCTTCCTTTTTATTAAGTATTTATAGCAAGCAAATGTGTTAGAAAAACTTCCCGCACAAACACAAACAAATGCTTAATCACCCCAGACAGGAAACGATGACAGACCAAAGTACCAGTTCACCAAAGTCCAACCTAAAAACTTGCTTACAGAGCCAGGGTGATACATTACAGAAGTGTGGGTAATCCTAAAACAGTGACTGCCAACTCACATCCCGTCCTGAAGGGAGACTGAATGGAAGCTGCATTTTGGAATCTAGCTTTCAACCAGCTGTCGACGTTGTATACAGCCGCACATGTCCCAAGATCTCTTGCAGTTGGAGGAGAAAGTAATAGCTGGAATACCAGGTAAGAGTCTCTTGACCCTGCCTAGGGAGGGACCCTCACTCCATTACCATTAGCCCAGACCTGACTATCACTGTACTATTCTGCTCTTGTTGCCTTGGATACCAGGGCAAAGTCCAAGATGGTATCTTGTTATGACCAGAGGACAAACTGGCACACAATACAATGTTATATGTCTATCTGCCTCCCTGATCTTGCAGGTTTTTCATAGATGACACCCATTTTTACTCTGCTACAGACAGTGGCAAACACCATCAGCAACTTCTTTGCTATGAACTTTCTTGCTGCCTTTGTTATAACTTCTTACTTGACTTGTTTACCTCTTTCTTCCTCCAGTTTAATCAGCCGTGGACTGGAAAGCTCTTCAGTCTCAATAGCAGCAAGCTCCTGCGTACCCTTTTTACCAATGCCCAATTCTAACATTTCTCAAGCACCCCAACCTCCTTGCTGTCTCATCAATAGCAGGAGCACCATTAAAGCCTTTGGATGTGATGATAGAACTCAAAAGATTTCATGTAAAAGCATTTCTTCCATGTACCATGTGTGACTTCTCAGGATGTAGCAATATTCCAGACATTTAATACCTTAAAACCTTTCCAAAATTCTCAGTATGGCTGGTTAGAGGCCATTGTTTTATCATCCTTTGAATCCAATGTGTTGAGCAAAGAAACAATGGTCTTGGGTGAATGAGGAAGCAAATAGAGCACCCTTTTAGCAGGGCATCTTTGTTCTTTTGACAATAATCTCTTACCTATGGAATTCCATGACTGAAAAAGTAGTCTTCAGACAATGCAGATCCTTTCCAGTCTTTCTTGTTTTCTTGATAATGAAAAGAGAAAAGAATGCATTTTCATAGTATTAAATGTTCTAAGTCACCACTTGGTAGCTTAGAAAGAGCTTTAATTAGAATCTGATAACATTTCTACCCAAATGTAATCTTTTATGGGTTTTCAAGGTCATGAATTCTGGCACTGTCTTAGAATGCTGAAGATATAATATACATGTACCAGTACTTGCTTATACATTAACTATTGACATTGACATTATTTGTTCTGATAATATTTTGCAACTACAATTTTCCTATGCAGCTTTTCTGTTAAAATTTCATATGATGTATATTAGTATTTTCTATTTTGTGCTGGCCTTGATAGTGTAAAAATTATAATGCCTTAACAAGTACTGAAGCCATTGCTTGATAAAAATATTATTTGTGTGTGTGTATGTATAAATATATATTTTTATACAAATACTAATATATATGAGATAATGTGCTATTTTGACATATCAAAAAGATTTCTAGCCTTAGCCCAAAGTATCAGTAGTCAAAGTAGTGTGCATTTTTGCACCATGAATGTGATGAGTGCTTGGTCCTCTTAGTCATTTCCCCAACATTTTTGTCTATGGTGACAGCAAGTTTAACTGAAGCTCATCATTTACTGCACTATGGATTCATTATCACTTATGACAGATACCATGAATCACAAAAGTTCTAACTCATGTATAGTAACCAGTAGAAAATTTGCCTTCACATGAGGGAAGAATTCTGAGTTTTAAGTGAAGAGTAATTATCTTCTTTCTTGTAAGCAGATGCAGTTGGAGGTTTTCTAGATATGGTAGGATATGAAACACATTAGCAAAACTATTACCAGCAACATAATACAGCATAGAATATCAGTTGTTTATCTTCATAAGTGATAACATTTTTGACTGGGCTCTGTGATTCTTTCTCTGGCCAGTATCATGAAAAGTTACCTTACCACTCTCCCTAGCCTAGGAAAAGATTACAACTCAAAATTTGAAATACGGTATTTATTGAATGCATGTTATATTATTGTAAATATCACAAATCAAGTCACTGTAAGTCAGGTGACAAGTCTAGCTAAGTGTATTTGGATACAGGAAAAATTTTCCAAGGGTTTTAGTAATCATTTGAGGTGATGATATGGGAGTGTCCAACAACTTGAACACCAGTGAGACCGGGGCGGGTGAGGGGACCTCTTAATGAGTTAACTATTAATGTGAAACTAACATATAGTTTTCTTTTTCCTTCTTTTCTTTATGTGCCACAGAGTCAGCCAGCTGACTTCTTTTGGGACAAAATAGCTGGAAGAAAAGTAGGCATTGTTAAGCTAAAACCTTCTTTGCCAAGTTGTAAACTACAGCAAATTTTCATGGTTGAGTGGAAAAAAATCCTGAAAGACCAGGCTTATAATGGAAGTGCTGACAAAACCAGCTCTTGCAGCACAAACGGCAGGACTATTACCAGGCCCTTACGGTGGACTAGTTGATATCATTTGCACTTTAAGCAGTTTAGGTGTTAAATTGCATGCAATTGCACAGTGTGATAAAACACCCTTCAAAGATATGAAATAATCCCTCCTTTTTCCTGCACTATTTTCTTACAGGAAATCTTAACTCATAAATGGTAGTATTGGGTAATTTGTTTCTAGTAAAATGCAGCATAATCCATTTAGTTACAATGCTTATCCCATTCCAATGGCAAATGTAACAGGTGTAGGGTGCATTCAGTCGCCAGTGAGCCTAATTCACAGTTCTGGGTGTGGATTCAGATATGCGTTCACATTATTCTCTCACTGAATTTTTAATGGTAATTTAAAACCATTTGACCAAAAGAAAATAGCAAAGAAGTGGAATTTTATGTAAAAAAAATTAGTATAGTAGCTCTTTTATCATCTCTCATTTTCTAAAACTGAGAACACAATGAAAATAATCTGTTAGGTTCTGGGATACAGACAGTGCGGTTGCTCCGTTGTATTCACCAGCGATATTTGGTGTAATTGGTTGAGTGGCTAGTGTCCTTGCATGAGCAGTCTTCATCCACACTGTAGGTGCAAAGTGAAAGTAAAAATTATTTTAGTTTTATGGAGAAGGGGTCTTGGAAGGATTTTGAGAGGAAGATTTAAAATGTCAATTTATGGGGTTTGTCAAGCCTGGATTGGTCAAATACAGACATGTGATGCCTGACACCAGCTGTTGGTAGAAATGATGGTTTCAGCGGTAAAGATATGTTCTAGAAAACTTAAAGAAAAAGATCTAGATGTTATTTCATTTACTTTTATTATAGAATTCAAGAACCAGATATAAAAGTTGTTCTGAAGACAGAAATATGCTAAAAATAAGGTTACTCCTTATCCCTTCCAGTAACCTCTTTGGTTATAAAGTCCAAGATTCCACTCCATGGTTTCAACACAGTGCACTTAAAACAATTCCTGATGGTAAGCAAAGACCAAACAGTAGTATCCTCTGTAGCAACCCAATACAGAGGATATATAGGCCTGCCAAACATAGAGGTAAGCATTACTACTAATGGATAAAATATAATCAATATTCTCAAGGAATTTATAGAATAGTCAGTGATATTCAATAGTAGATTAGTTAATAAGAAAACTTCAAAACAAAAAATTTGGCAAGCCATGTCACAGGAAAATGCTGCTTTTATGAATGAGTTCGAAGTGATTGTTTACATAGATCACTTTCTAGGTAGCAATATGAGCTGCAGGAACTCAAAAATAACAACTCTCTCAACTCAGTGGGCTGTCTTAAGGAACCACAGGGAATCAAGAACAATTGCTACTGCTGATTGAACCACAAATGCATGGACACCGCAAAATGCGCTGCAGTACAAACTTCAAAATTTTAAGGAGACATTTGTGTATCACTGGAGCTACGGTGCTGAACTTGAGCAGTGAGGTGCAACAGGAGAACATGATGAGCTTTTAAATGATATTTTCCTTTCAATTAATCCATGCAGTAAAACGTTTACCCTGGCTTGAGCGCAGGTGCTCGTAGATTGTACAGAAGCACAATTAACTCAACTGATTGCTGAGCATCGGTGTCTGTGACTATTGTTTTTGATGAGGCAGGGCTATAGATCTGAGCCATCACAAAGTTCTGAGAACCTGCAGGAATCTGCATTTACTGCATGTGTGTGACCTCCCCGTTTCATTCTTTCTACTTCCACATGCCAACCATCTTGTGCGAAGTGCATGCACACACACACAAAAGTGTAATGTTTTCTCAACACAGCCGAGTAATCATCTCGTAATTTGTTTCCAAAGATACAACTTCAAGATCAGGTGCAAATAATCAACTGCAGGATCAACACATTTTGAAAGATGCCTGGGGAAAATAGAGACTGGGGTGGTAATAGATCCCAAGGTACTGTATGTGTGGTCTCATACATGGTTAGAAATTCACCATCATCTCCAAGCATGGCTAAATTTGCCCAGAAGGAAAAGCGTGGTTTACAGAGTATGGGCAGGAGGGAACATTTAGATTGCCATCCAAGTGAGATCCTTCTTATTCCATTTCAATGTTAGAACTTTGGCTATTTTTATAGCTTTAAACTTGTGATTCAGAAGGTTAACAACCTCTGGAAGAGCTAATTTTCACAAAGTCTGTTCAGGCAGAATTTTCTTTTCATTTTGCCTGATATCAAGTGGTCTTATTTTGATTTGAACAATTGGGTATTTAATTCAGAGAAATTCCACTTTTATTGGAGTCATTTTTTCTGTTTCATCTTTCTAGAAAAATATACTTGCATATTTTAAACATACATAGTTGTATATATAGTCTTCTGTAACTTGCTACCCTCATTTTCAGCACTTTAGTTTGTTCTAAATACATATCTATGTATCTATCTACCCATGTATATATCTGATATCAGATTCTCTTACTATTTTTACATCATTTTAAAATTCGGTAAAATTTGCTTTAGTCTTGTGGCTTATTTTTAAAATGAGGATAACATTTCTTTTATAGTGGTATGTGAATTAAATTAGAATATAAAATTTGTGCTTGGTAAGTTTTAGTTATTATTGAACTGTGGCAACAAAGTGTGTTCTGTACATATGTTTCCTTTTAAAAATCACTGAGGTTCATTTTATTTCTTAGTGGGTAAATTTTTCTGAATCTTTATGAAATGATTTTCTTTCTCAGTTAGTATATATCTCTCTATATATGTACTCCCTCTCTGTCCTTGCCTGTTTTGTGCATTTGTATGTAGTTTATGTTTGTGTATGTTTGAGCAATGTATGTGTGAAAAGTACAGAGGACACTATCGGGTGTCTTCTTAGGTTGTTCTCCACTGTATTTTACAGATAAGATTTCTCACTGAACTCTGACAGACAGGCAGATGGACTTTGGGTATCCACCTTTTTCTGCCCCTCCTCTAGTCTAATGTTGCAAATTTCAGTCCAAACTATCCAACCCTCCTTTTATTTTTTGGATGAGTGCAGTGAAAATTGATCATGTTCCCCTCTTTCCTGTCCAATTCTTCCTTATCCTCCTATCAAATTCCTACCTTCTTGTATAATTATTGTTCCTATGCATTTAAATATTGTTCACATACATTTCAGCTTATATCTATATACATTTGTGCAAATATATATTGTGTGTATATAAATATTACTGAGTCCAACTGGTGTTGTCCAAATGCACAGAGGTATAGGAGGAACACGACTCTGGGCAACCCATTATGGGGCTTTTCCCTAAATAAAACCAATTCTCCCTCCCTCAGCAACTGCAGACTCTCTGTAACTACTTAATTGTATCTTGGGTCTCATGAGCCCTTCTCTCATGTATGCTGGGATGTTGACTGGTGTTATCTAATGCAGGTATTCTTACAAAACCATAGTTGTTGAGAGATCATGGGTGTAACATTATCACATCTAGAATACACTTTCACATAAGTACTTCTGGTCCTCAAGCTCTTATAATTTTCAAACCCTTCTTCCACAATCCTTTCTGACACTTGGATATAGGGTTCATGTTACAGATTTCTCATTAGGGGATATGTGTTCTGTAGTCACCTATTCTCTATTCTTGGTTCATTTGTGGTTCTCTGTAATAGCTTTTGTCCTCTGAAAGTAGAAGGCTCATTGATAAGGAGTAAGGGCTATACTCATCTATGGTTGTAAGGATAGATATTTAGAAGCCAGTTGGAAACTACATTAATGTAGGTGAAATGAGAGTGGTTGGTTCTCCTTTAGGGTCTGGAATCTTTCCTGCTGTGGTATCATAGCCAGGTTTACAGTATCAGGCATGAGGCAATCAGGTAGCTGTTGGATATTCCCAAAATATTAATGCCACTACTTCATTGTTGGACATATTTTGCTGTGCTAGTCATTCTTGTTTGAAATATTTAGAGCACAGCAAGACCACACTGATAACATTTCTGCCCTGTCATCTGCACTAGCTAGAACTAGTAGTTGCGGGGAGACTTCCAGCTTCCACACACAATTTGGAAGCTCTCACTTCCAAAATTTGTGACGATGTCTTCAGTGCTAGGGTCTTATCCTCAAGCTCTTATAGTCAACCAAAAGGGATTGCAATAGCAAAACAAAACCAAGTTTCTGAAATGTGGGTAATAAGGAACCTGACTCCATTCTCAAGCTTGGGCACCAGTCCCTTTGCTCACGGAGACATCTCACCAGACCTCTGTATATGTTTTCTGAATACAGCTATTACTTATTCTTCCTGTTCTGGTCAAATTTGTTTTGTATATTTCAAGGATACATTTGTCAATATGTAAAAAGCTCTTGGGTGTCTGCAATTTGTCCTGTCTACAAGAGGTGCCAGGGTAACAATGGAGCAGAAATTGAGGGAAAGGTTAACCAATGACTGGCCCATCTAGAAACCTATGCCATGAGAGGGTGCCCATCTCTGACACAGTTAATGATATTTTCCTATACTTGCAGACAGGAACCTAGCATATCCTGTGGAATTGGGAGAGACTGAAGGAGCCAGAGAGGTCAAGGACGCAAGAAAACCTACAGAATCAATTAACCTGGGTCCACAGAGGTCCACAGAGACTGAACCATCAGAGGAACTTGCAAGGGATGGACCTAGGCCCCCTGGACATCTGTAACATTTGTGCATCTTGGTCTGAAAGTGAGATTCCTAACAGCAGGAGCAGGGGCTGTCTCTGACTCTGTTGCCTGCCCTTGGATCCCTTTCCCCACATTTGTCTAGCCTCAGTAAGAGAAGATGCTCCTAGTCCTACTGCAACTTCATATGCCAAGGCAGGTTGATAAATGGGAGGCCTCTCCTTTTCTTAGTAGAAAGGAAGAACTGGAGGTTGTTCAGGAGAAGAGGTGAGAGGGAGGGACTAGGAGGAGAGAAGGAAGAGGAAGCTGCAATTGGAATGTAAAATTAAAATTAATTAATTAAAAAGAGTAAAAAAATTGTCAGAGCAAAAATTAAAAAAGATTTCTGATCCAAGAGTATATTGCCCCCTTCATTTAATTCATGGAATAATTGTAAGTGCAGTTCTTATTTATGTCTTTTTTTTTTAAAAAAAAAAGTCTGTTTTGGGAATCATAGGCTCCCTAATCTATCCTTTATTCTTTTTTATCCCTCTCTTCTGAGTGTTGTTCGTATGATCCATATCAAGAGATTAAGCCCAAGAAGGACATTAAAGGAGAAGAGAGTGAAAGTGAGTCATGTTCAGCACAGTCTTTATCCTTGTGGATCACCACTAGTTGTAGGCTTTTCCTCGAGGTCAAAGCTCCCATCCAATGTCCTCTTCTTATAGCCTCTGGCTTCACTTAAGCATGCCCTCTCTGAGTCTCAGAGTTCTCAGTGACTTCTGGTAATTATGATCGGTTTCCTTACACTCTGCTTAATCTTCATAAGCAGTTCCTTTATTAAAATGGTTTAAAGTAGACACATAGAATATGATGAATTTTTTTTCTGGGACATGTGCTGGTAATTTTGGGAGGCAGAGACTTATGCACATAAATTCATAAATGGGAAAAACAAAATATCTATTAGTAATGCCTGTTTTACTATAACTGTGCCAAGTAAAAAAACATGTATTTCTTAAAGAATATGGTTTGTGCAGCAGAATTTTATGCAGGAGAAAGCAATATTATTGGAGAATATGCACCAATAAGACATGAAAGATACCTATTTTGTCAGGAATATGTTTACAAAGGTGACAAAGGACAGAAGACTGCCCCAAAGATTATATTCTTGGAGGTGTTTAGGAAGTTGGTCACTCCTTGTGTAAAAGCTAAATGTAGTTCATGTTGGACTTACTTGGTAGTATATATTAGTGTTTTTTTCCCCTTGGGGGGCGGGGGACTTTAGTGTTCTGGTTTGAAATAATACAGCTCCAGTTTCTAACATTTTCAATAAAAAGCAATATCGTAGCATACTTTTTGACAAAAACCTGATTCTTGGCAGTGCAATAGTACTTGAAAATTTGTTGCATAATTTAAAGAATTATTTCTTAACCTCCGTGCCTTATTGCACATCTGCAATGTGAACAAATTTAATGACAGTTATTCCTGAGACACCTTATATTCAAGGAGTAGAATATACAGAGTTGCATATGCAGGCACTGAAAACATTCTCTTTGGCTCCACCCCTCATCCTTACTGGTATGCTGCTTTGAACCTTACCAGGGCTGAAAGCTTGGCTTGGATCCTTTCACTACAACCCAGCAATCTCATTTATTTATATGATGTAAATGATCACTTCTTCCTGATGCTTTCCAAATATTAATGTCAAATGTCTGCTAGATCATTTTGATTTATCTGGTCATTTCCTGTTGCAAACTTTCTGTTTCTCCTTCACTTTATTAATCTTATCCATAATTTTCCTTTTTCAAAACTCAACTTGACAATAATGCAATAATAAAAATAATGATTTTTACTGAACTTCTTCTGCATTCCAAGGACAGCTCTAAACAATTTATAGTAATAGCCTGCTCACTCCATACCATGATACAGGTAAGATCATTTTATGATCATAGATGAGAAAACAGAGGTACAGAAGAAAGTGTCCTGACAGATCTTCAGGATCTACCTTCATTATCAAGATCAGTCACAAAACTCACCAAATAAATGCTCCTAAGATTTTCTTGCTATTATATGCCAAGTCCCTCATCTCCTAAATGTGTATAATAAATATTTATTTATAATTGTATTAATATTCACTGAGACTTTAACATGAACTAAAATTATTCTAAGAATATAGGTCAACAGTTAAAGTGTGAATATATTAGTGAATGACTTTTAAACAAATATTTTGTTTTAGAGTAGTTTTAGTTGCAAGGGACACTGCAAAAAAAAATAGTTCCTTTCTATCTTGCATTAAATTTTCTATATTTTTAGCATCTTACATTGCTGCTAGAATTGTTACAACCAAGAAACAAATTTCACACATTACTGTTAATCAATCATTGATATCTAATGTATATTGAATTCCCTTCATGTTCCTCTAAAGTTCATTCTCTGTAGTGTGCTTTAAGTGAAGAAATAACTACAGAAAGTAGACTTTTCTCCGTGTGTAGTTTCCCTCATTAATTTATCTCTTCCCTCTCCTATCCTCACATTTCCCACTCCCTTCCTTTCTTTCCTCCCTTCAGGGACCATGAACCACACAGTGACTATTTGTATTATCTAAGTACTGTTTGGGTTCTAATAGGATAAAAATCTTTTTGTTTAAAGATATACACTTCATGCTTTGAAATCGAGCAGGATGCTAATTAGGCATAAATTGTAAATAGTTAACATGAACAGTTAGGTAAACTGGATAGCAGCAAAATAGGGAAATCTCTCTTCTGACCAGAGTTGTCATTTGGGATGCATGTGGCTTTCTTTGAAAATAATAATGTAAAACATTATCTTAGTATATAGTCAGTTTTGAAAAATAGTTGTCTGAAAGCTGACAAGATATTAAGAAGCTAAAAATAGCATAAAGCTTTAAGTCACATGCATTGCATACACAGTAAAAGCTGGGGTGGGCGGGGGGGAAGTGGCATGCACCTGCAATCTCAGCTCCTGGGGAGGTAAAGCTCAAGGATTAGAAATTCTGCAGCCCAGCTAGTCTGGGTTAGGGAGTAAAAAGCTTTCAAAAACTGAATGCATAAATGAACAAAGAGAAAATCAAAAATGAATAAATAAATAATATAATGAAATCTTGAACCATCTGGCCTTCTCCAGATGTGAAGTCATTTTGTTTTCTGTCCAGACTATTCCTACTGCGCAGGCTACCTGCCTGCCACTCTGTCTCGGCTGTCACAGTAGCTGTCAGCGGTACTACAGGGCCGGCATTCCAGTAAACTTCATTGTATATGAGAATGTATCCAAAGTGCATGCATGAAAGTTTGTGGTGCAGTAGGAAAAGAAAGATAAGCGCTGAATCTGCGATCCGTGAAAACTGTGGAGAGGAAAACATAAAACTAAACCCAAAAAACATGCTAGCTTGGTTTTGTACCTGAACTGCCAAAGGTATGGTGTGGCGCTTGGTAAAAGTGGAAGGGACAGAAGCTGGGGTGAGGCTTACCGAGGAAGCTCATACTTTGTATTTGAGATTTCCTAGGTTTAGTCTGAGCCCAGTCAGAAGATGAAAAAGAAAACTATATTTCAGGATTCAACATTATTTTAAGTCTTAGGTTCTCACTGTGGGACCCTCTGTCAATGTGTGTAGACTACAGCATTGTATTTCAGTGTAGAGTAAGTGAATCTGGACTATGTATTCATTCAGCAGTGATCTCTGTTATTTCTTTTTATTAATTTTGTTCCCACAGAGTCATGTTTATATAGAAGACAGACCGTTTCTATGAGATTTTCATTTATAGAAAATAGTCATGTAAGGAAAGAATATGGAGAAGATTGCAAATTGTCATTTGCAATTGTCTTTCTGTTATCCAAGCCATCCAGGAGAGTTCATTTCTTTTTTTGTATTTTATACTCTGTCTCTCTCTTTATTAACCATTCCATTCATTTACATCTCAAATGATATCCCTTTTCCTTTACCCCTCCACAAAATCCCCATCCCATTTTCCCTCACCCTACACCCCTTTGCCTCTATGAAGGTGCTCCCCGACCCATCCACCCTCTCCTACCCTACCACTCTAGCATCCCCCTATGCTGGGGCATCAAACCTCCACAGGACCAAAAGCCTCCCCATCCATTGATGTCAGACAAGGCCATCCTCGGCTACATATGTATCTGGAGCCATGGATCCCTCCCTGGTTGGTGGTTTCTACTCAGACCAGAATGACACCAGTGTGCTTTGGTACATTTGTGAGGATCCTGTGGTCAAATCACTGTGTGGGCGTCTCTGCATGCTCACTGCTCCTCACATATCGACTGTAGGCCTTTGATTTCCTAGAGGGAAACATTTAGGGTCTGACTTGACGAACAGTACATGGTAGAGAGGAGAGAATGACAATGTCTTCTGTTGTCATTGGCCAGTTCCTTTCCTTATTGCCCCTTTCAGGTGGCGAGCTGTGATTTCGCAGTGTCAGAACTTGGGTAAGCCAAGCAGGGAATTCCGGATGCAGGGGTTCCTACATGCTTCCCCAAGTCTTCTTCCTCAGCTTATATGTTCCCCTTGCTCTCCTTTATCCTCACTTCTTGCTCCTCCCACCTTCCTTATCTTCATCTCTCTCACTCTCCTATTTTTCCTTCTGTTCCATTCCTTACTTGCCCTAAGTTGGTGCATTTACTAAACAGACTAAGGCTTTTGGGCTTGAGCACCGTATTTCTCTGTTTTTATTTTTCTGGTCCTTGATTTCTTATAAAACTGGGCAGAATGATCAGCCAGGATTCCATTGGAGAATGAATGACGAGGGTTGGAAGGTAGCTATCAGGCTCTTGTTGCATGTATTTGGATCCAGACTTTCCCTGAGCTCTCTATAGTAAAGAATTGAATGCCAGCCCAACTATTTGAAAGGGAGTCATTTGACATTATTTCTCTCTGAAAGCTCCCTAAGGGACACACCCCGAGGACTAGTGATTGGTGTTCCCGAACACAATCTTACCAAATCCCTACAAGGTCTCAGTTCTGAACAGTGGGATGGTTCAACTTGGTTTTAAAGATCCCAGAGGGAGAGTGGGGTGGGCTAGCATGGAGGTGATGTGAGAAGAACCCCACTGTGTTCTGATTCTATATTATCCCTCAAGCTTGTACTTAGTGCCTCTGCTTTGTGGGGAAAGCCCAAGCAGAGACTCTGAGAACAGACTTGCCATGGCACCTCCCTCTCTTATTTTCTTACCCTGAGAATGCCATTCCTCCCACCAAGGAGAAGTGTGATTGCTTGCATATGCCATCTGCTTGCAAACCCCCGTGAGCTGAAAATCTCCCCCAAAAGGTTTCTGGAAGCCCCCTGTGAACTCAATCCACTATGTTTTGCTCAGCTCAAATAAACATCGAAAAGTATCTAAGCATTTGAACTTATAATAACATATTTATCCCAACACACGAGGCTACTCATCATTGGTGTATGTGTAATATATAATTGCAGCATGCAGAAAACAAACAGCTCTCGCTCAGAGAAGTCTCTGGATCCCACGGGGCACTAATCATCAACCAAAAATAGAGATGGTTGGGGAAAATAACTTATAATTGCATTGGCAATCCACTATTAAAGTATAATTTCATGTTGTTTTCATTTCCAGCAAATAAATAATATAAAAACTGATTTGAAAAATTGCTCACTGCACTTGGTAGCAGACTCAAACATGAAATCTAAAAATTGAATATGTATACATATTTTGTTAAGTATGCATTTAAAAAATCTAGGAAAATATGCGCAGCACATATATATGTATATGAAGTCATATTCTTAATTTATAAATTAAAATTTTGGTTTGTACTGTTATAAAATTTAAATTATGTACTTCAAAATATAAATGTATGTTCTTATTTTATAAATAAAATTATAAACATGTGTATATATAGTTCCCTGTAATGACTTAAAAATATTTATATTTATAAAAACCTGGTTTTACCATGTGTTTCCAGGTAGAGGAATCACATTTTAATTCTATTTGCATAGATGAAGCATAGGTTTTCAAGTCGACCAACAAGCTGAAACTGCAATTACGTAATACCAATTGAATTGGAATGATTTGAACCAGAGAATTACATCCATGAAAATTATATCGACTTAATCAGAGAGGGCTAAACCCAGCATTCAGCAGAATAATAAAAGAACCTAAAAATAAGAAATGACCAAAAGTCCCTGGTTAACTGCACTCTGATTTCCTTTGCTGCCATTTCTTGAAAAAAATCTGTCCACAAAACAGGTCATAGTTGTAGTAATAAAAAATTAATCTGATATCACTAAAATGTTATCTATGTAAAAGCCATTTAAAACTTTCTACCAAATACCTAGTTAGTTTAGAGTTCAACAAAAATATGCAAAATAAGGCTTAAATAAAACAGAACAGAATGAAAAACATTATATAATAAAAAAACTTAGGACTTTAGTAATAAACACATAAGAATAAAATACTATTTCCATTCTGTTGCTAAACCTTATTCAAAGGAGGCAAAGGATTTTACAGGGAAGGGCATTGAGTGTCATGTCTTACCTCTTGAATATATCACCACAGAAGTTTGCCAGCCTTTTGGTGATAAGCATACTGAATGGAAGGCATAACCACCTTTCAAAATGGCCAGGACACTTTTTGCTTGCTGAAGTAAAGTAGGTGTGTTATAGGTCAACGGAGTGATCCCAAGACAGCTCCAGGGATTTTCTATCACTGCGAAGGTAGCAGTCTGGGTATAAATTAAAGATTGTATTGGTCTGATGACTGTCCTAAAGGAAATTATCTAAAAGTTTTGGGTTTTGAAATTCTTGTTCACCTGTCTTCTGGTCAGAGCAGTGACTAACAAGGATTTCTATTGCTGAACAGAGCAGTTCTGACAATGATGCAGACCTGTCAAACTCACTTACTAAAGCAAACATTGCCATTAACCTCTAGTTATGTATGGAAAAGATCAAAGAGCTCTTAGAGAAGTCCGAAACGGGTAGGAAAAAATATCTAAGGCAGCTAGTTGTGTGGGTTTTGTATAACATGTAACCTTTTAAAATAAAGTGATCTGCATTGGCTCATGTAGACTGTGGGAAGGAAGGCTTGGCGAGGAACACTCTTGGGTATATTCAAGTCTGTATAAATGACTCTCAATGTGTCATCTGAAAGCTGTTAGGATTGAAAAAGGCACTGGAACCAATTCTTTCTTTTGTCTCCAGGAGGATTCGAACAGCCCACTCTCCTGGACTGGGAGCAAAGTCTTTTTCACACCTCTCCCAAAGATACTGGTGCTGAAAGCCTGCCTGGGCCATATGTAAGAAGCAGTGAGCACAGAGACAGCCCTGCTGGTGCACCCCCAGTGGCTTTTAAAGGGCAGAGGCAAACTGACATGCCACCCTCTACCTACACACACCCTGCAACTTCTGTTGTTACATGTGCCACATTTGGGAGTTATCCTTACAGAGGTTATGGGGACTGGATAAATTCAAGCTTTGTTATTACATAGACTGAGATGTCCATGGATTTGAAGTTCTCAAAACTGTAATTGAGGGAGTGACAATATCCCCAAACTTGTAAAATGTGAAATACAAGATATTGTGTGTGATGAAACTATAACTTAGCTTCCAGGGCTATTGCTATTGCTCAGTAGTAGAGTGCATATCAACATGACTGAGGTTCTGTAGTTTAAACACTGAGAAAAGTCAGTTATGAGACGAAATAGCTGTCCTACTTTGTGATCAGTTAAGACTTCTCTATGTACTGAACTTCTATATTTAGAGCTTTGGTGATCTTAAGAAGCTACCGTAATATCAGATTACTGTATCCAAAGATAGTGAACTGGTTTGTGGCACTTCTAGCACTAACACTTTTACAGAACTCTTCCATATTTTTGGGTTGGAGGAGTAGCTCCATTGGTGAGTGCTGACCATCCATGCCAGAACTAAGGTTCAATCCTAAGTACCAAACACAACAGATGTGCCACTGCACACCGGCAGTCTCAGTGTGCAGGAAGCAGAGGATGCAAAGCTAACATTTTTAGGACATTCTTTACCCTAGCCCAGGTTGGAACACAGGAGATATTGAGCATATGTAAACAAGTCTTTATGCAAGATTTTGTCCATATTTCACTCAATATCCCATTCCAGAGACTCAATTCAGAACTAACCAATCAGTATGATTTTGAGAACAAGACATCTAAGAGGGAACACTGGTAATGACAATGGGGTCCAAATCCATCAGCTATTTTAAAATACTGTCATTGGCCTAAAATGAGTTCAGAAAACAAGAAAAATCAATCCAGAAACTTGGCCGTTTAGGTTCCAAGAAGCTCACTCCAGTGCACAGGTGAGTAGCTGCGTAGTGGGAAACTGGAATGTTGGGAAACTCTCCTGAATTGTTGAGTTTACAGTAATTAGCCAGAAAATGTTGAAAGTTAGAAAATATGAGTATTTTACAAATTTTACACTAATACTCTCTCAGCTGAGGATATACACATATTTCTTCTTTAAATTTCATTCTTTCATGTTCTTCTGAAAATGATTTCTCTCCCATTAAATGTACTACAATTATATTGAGGAAAAAAAATCACAGCAAGTGAAAACAAACATATTTTAAAGGCATTTGACTCAAATGAAATTACTTTCAGAAAAATTATGTTCCTATAAAGTCAGCTTCAGATTCATTTCTTGTAATTTTCAATGTGAAATACTGTGCTATTAAAATTTAGTAAAGTAAGATATGATCTAAATGTTGCTTATTACTGAGATAAATGTTTTTATTATATGTGCACTTTAAATGACAATGTATGCTTGTCATATTTATTCATGTACAATCATAGTACTTTTATATGGAATTATTTTAAGATATCTAGAGGAAACTTTTTAACTGAGTCTCAAGAAAAATGTATTATTGATAAATTCCATTACTTAGTACAAGCTATTAATGGTAAAATTTGCTTTCCAACAACAATAATGTATAGGCTGGGTATATAACTCAGGGTGGAGTGCTTACCGAGTCTAAGTAAGACTGGAGATTCAAAACTCAGAATCACACATAGAAAACAATGTATAGTAACACTGGGCACTCAGCACATACCATGCACTCTGGAAAAGACTTTCAAATAGTCCCCACTAAGTCTGCTCAAACCAGTTCTGGTATCTTGCTAGTTCTTGGCTCATCTTGGTAGAAAACCTTACCAAAATACCATACTTATCGTGTTACCCTGTATCCTGCGTTTCATCTGAATATAGTTTACTCTTTCACTGTATGAAATAGTAACATGCTGACTCATCAAATACTAATAATTATAACAGTAATAATAATAAAAATAAGTAATTATATGCATGTAATCTTCTTGTATCTCTCAACAGATGCTCACACTTCAATCATGGTTTTTAAAAGCATTTAAGGGCTGGAGAGATGGCTCAGCAATTAAGAGCACTGACTGCTCTTCTGAAGGTCCTGAGTTCTAATCCCAGCAACCACATGGTGGCTCACAACCATCCATAACAAGATCTGACGCCCTCATCTGGAATTTCTGAAGACAGCTACAGTGTACTTACATAAAATAAGTAAATAAATAAATCTAAAAAAAAATAATGGTTTTAAAAAAATAAATAAAAGCATTCAAAAAGATTCTGCTGCTTTGGACTCTTCCTTGACTTGATTACTTGGGATCTTTCATTCCTGTGATTTCTCATTGCATTACCTGACTCCTCATCATCATGCCATCCAGTCAAGATGAGGATTCCACAAAGATCCACTTTGAATTAACTTCTTTTTTCCACAGAACATTTTTATTGATTCTCTGGGAGTTTTATATCATTCACCTTGAAGACAATCCTTTTCCAGTCCTTCCATGTCTGCCCCTATTTATGACTCCCCCCACAAAATGTAAAACATAAAAAAAAATAAAAGAAATAAAGAATAAAGAAATTCCACTTTGTATTATCTATATATTCTCTGAAGCATGGTCAAATTCTTGGTGGTCTGCCCCTTAAAATAGAATTAATAATTTCTCTGCCCACACCTTCACCAGAAACCATCAATTGTGGAGAGCTACTCTTTGGCTTCCCTGTCACACTCTAATAGTTCTCTTTGGTGGCTTCCTGCCTGGGCTGTTACTTTTGGATAGAATGGGGAAGCAAGAGTTTTCACAGCAGCCTTCCATAGCTCTCCTTCTCAACTATGCATCCGCACTCATCACTACCACAGTAATAGTAGCCTCCTTCTTTACATTGTCAGTGGGAGCACAGATCATGGGCCTACACCAGGTTTCTGGCAACAGCACATACCATAATCATGGCCCTCTGCTGCAGCAGGACTACAGTCCTAGACAAGGCCCATGCAGGCCTCTCAGACCACAGACATCAGTACAGACTCAGGTGGTAGTTCAGGCTACCCACATCAACATGGCCCCAGGAGTCAGCAAGGCCTATTGACTTTGACATGTCTTTAGGCTGCAGTACAGATCATGGACATCCTCAAGGCCCTAGGTGGAAACATGTGACACAGAAATCTTCTGGCCCCCAGCAGGGCATGACTGATAAGGACCAGCAGTCACAAGCCTGGCTGACTTACCCTCACTCTGGGGACCAGAAAGTGGCATGAGTTCAGGATATTGTTTATTAACTTTTTGCCTTCTGTGCTTCCTTTGCAGGGGAACTTAGTTCAAAATTTGTGCTACAAAAACAAGAATTTTATCTGAATTCTTTCATTGTTTTATTCCTGAAACACAGAAATCTACCTTACTCCTGTTAGATGCTCAAGAAATACTTTCTGGATTCACTGGGAATGTGCCAGCTGAGCAGTCCAGGGAAATGGGTAAGCCACCTGAACACTTTTACCACTCTTTCCTCTCTGCCAAATCCAATTCCCCAGTCTCAACTCTAGCACTGCAACAGAATATCAACTGAAGCCTTCCTTCCCCCTTTTGTTCACATCTCCTGTGGATCCCACAAATCATCCTCTTGCCACCCCCAACTGTTGCTTTATCCCAACCCCCAAGTCCAGCGAGCATACCTTGCTAACTCATAGGCCAGGCCTGTCAGAAAACAATATGCCTGCAGATTTTCTCTTCTCCCTCTGTTCACCCAGATGTAATCTTCTAGTCCCATCCTCATCTCTGCAGCAGAACACCCTTGGTAGCCTTCCCTGCTTTGTTCCTATTTCTCCTTCTAACTTCCTTGTCTACTGTCACACTGCTCCATACCAGTCCTCAACTCCAGAAGGTACCAGAAGCTAATCCAAGGGCCTTTTCTACAAGGGCAACAAGTAGGCTGAAGGCAGACACCATCGCTCCTCCTGTTCCTCAACCTTCCACAACCCCAGTCTCATCCCAAGCTCTGTAGCAGAAAACCTGCTACAGTCTCCCTTTCTTCTTTGGCTTCCATCCTCAATGATTCACAAAGACCTTCTCCAACCTTGTTTTTTTAATAGCTCATCTCAGTATTCCAGCTTCCAACACCAGCAGGCATTCTCTGGGAACACACCAGCTGAACAGGGAGGAAAAACAGGTAAGTAAACTAAAAAGCTTCACCATTCCCTCCTCTCCTCCAAAACCAATCCCTCAGTTCCATCCTTATCTTTGTAAAAGAATGTATCCTTCCTTCTCTTTCTGCCCACATTTTTCTGTACCCTGCAGACATTCTTCTCCTATCCTCCCTCTCCCAGACCATCTCTTCTCTCTGCTTGTTGCTTTCCCAGTCCTCAACTCCAGGAGGCACTCCCTGCTAACCCACAGAACACTCCAACCAGGGAAGCAGGTAGACTATCTGTAGATATCCCCATCTCCTTTTGTTCCCTAAATTCAACCCTTTCTCCTCCTTTCCTCCCTCTTTTTCTTCCAAGTCCCTCCCTCCCTTTATCTCTTGTGAGTATTTTATTCCCCGTTCAAAGAAGGACTGAAGCATCCACATTTTGGTCTTCCTTCTTCTTAAGCTTAATATGATCTGTGAATTGTATCTTGGGTATTCTGAGCTTTTGGGATAATATCCACTTATCAGTGAGTGCATACCATGTTTGTTATTTTGTGACTGGGTTACCTCACTCAGGATGATATTTTATAGTTCCATCCATTTGCCTAAGAATTTCATGAATTCATTGTTTTTAATAGCTGAGTAGTACTCCATTGTGTAAATGTACCACATTTTCTGTATCCATTCCTCTGTCTAAGGACTTCTGGGTCCTTTCCAGCTTTTGGCTACTATAAATAAGGCTGTAGCATTTTCAACAGGCTACCTTTCATGGTCCCACATATAACCGCTAGTGCAATAGAAGCATTTATTAAAATCTTCCAACCAAAAATGGAGCCAAGGGACAGATGATTTTAGTGTAGGATTCTATCAATTTTTAAAGAAAAGTTAATGCCAATTCTTCTCAAATTATTCCACAAAATAGAATCAGAAGAGACAATGCCTTATTCATTTTATGAGGCCACAAATACCCTGATACCTAAGTCCCATAAAGACTCAAGAAACAAAGAGAATTACAGACAAATTCCCCTTATGAACACAAATAGAAAAATAATAAATTACTTGCAAACAATCAAAGAACATATTAAAAAGTTCACACACTGTAATCAAGTAAGTTTCATCTCAGAGATGCAGAGATGGCTCAATATATGAAAATCAATAAATGTAATATACCATATAAAGAAACTGAAAGAAAACACAAACAAACAAATGATCATCCCACTAGATATAGAAAAGGCCTTTAGCAAAAATCTACCAATATTTATGATAAAGTCCTGGAGAGATTAGGGCTACAAATGATATACCCAAAGATAAGAAAGGCAGTTTACAGCAAGAATCTAGCCAATATTAAATTAAATGGAGAGAAACTTAAAGCACTTTCACTAAAATCATGAACAAGATTGTCCACTCTTACAATATCTATTCAATATAGTACTTGAATTCTTACCTATAGTAACATGACAACTGAAGGAGATCTAGGGTATATAAATTGGAAAGGAAGAAGTCAAAATATGCTATTCACAGATGATATGATAGCATACATAAGTTACCCCCAAATTCCACTGGGAATTCCTACAGCTCATAAACACATTCAACATAGTAGCTGGATACAAAATTAACTCACAAAACCAATAGCCCTCATATTTATAAATGAGAAAATGTCCAGGGAAATATCACCTGCCACAATGGCCTCAAATAATATAAAATACCTTGGTGAAATGTTAGCCAAGAAAGTCAGAGACTTACATAATAAAACTTCTAGCCTTTGCAGAAAGAAATTGAAGAGGATATCAAAAAAATGGAAAGATCTTCCATTCTCACCGATCAGTAGAATTAACAAAGTAAAAAATGGAAATCCTACCAAAAGGAATCTACAGATTCTTTTTGTTGTCTAATTGCTCTAGCTAGAACTTCAAGTACTATATTGAAAAGATATGGAGAGAGAGGGCAGCCTTGTCTAGTCCCTGATTTTAGTGAGATTGCTTCAAGTTTCTCTCCATTTAGATTGATGCTGACTACCGGTTTGCTGTAAATTACTTTTACTATGTTTAGATATGGGCCTCGAATTCCTGATCTTTCCAAGACCTTTAGCATGAAAGGATGCTGAATTTTGTCAAATGCTTTCTCAGCATCTAATGAGATGACCATGTGGTTTTTTTCTTTGAGATTGTTTATATAGTGGCTTACATTGATGGATTTCCTTATATTGAACCATCCCTGCATCCCTGGGATTAAGCCTACTTGATCGTAGTGAATGATCGTTTTGATGTGTTCTTGGATTCGGTTGGCAAGAATTTTATTGAGTATTTTTGCATCGATATTCATAAGAGAGATTGGCCTGAGATTCTCTTTCTTTGTCGGATCTTTGTGTGCTTTTGCTATTAGTGTAATTGTGGCTTCATAGAACGAGTTGTGTAGTGTTCCTTCTGTTTCTATTTTGTGGAACAGTTTGAAGAGTATTGGTGTTAGGTCTTCTTTGAAGGTCTGATAGAATTCTGCACTAAAACCATGTGGACCTGTGCTTTTTTTGGTTGGAAGATTTCCAATGAAAACTTCTATTTCTTCAGGGGTTATAGGACGGTTTAGATGGTCTATTTGATCCTGATTGGAAAGGAAGAAGCCAAACTATCACTATTTGCAGACGATATGATAGTATACTTAAGCGACCCAAAGAACTCCACCAGAGAACTCCTACAGCTGATAAACGACTTCAGCAAAGTGGACAGATATAAAATCAACTCAAACAAGTCAGTAGCCTTCCTATACTCAAAGGATAAGCAGGCTGAGAAAGAAGTAAGAGAAATGATACCCTTCACGATAGCCACAAACCATATAAAGTATCTTGGCGTGACTCTAACCAAACAAGTGAAAGATCTGTATGACAAGAACTTCAAGTCTCTGAAGAAAGAAATTGAAGAAGACCTCAGAAGATGGAAGAATCTGCCATGCTCATGGATTGGCAGGATTAATATAGTAAAAATGACCATCTTACCAAAAGTAATATACAGATTCAATGCAATCCCCATCAACATCCCAACTCAATTCTTCATAGAGTTAGAAAGAGCAATTCAAAAATTCATCTGGGGTGCAGAGTGTACTCCACCATCTTTGCTCCAGTGGCCAGGAAGTTGGGACTGCCAGGCTCGGAGACAGACAGTCATAATATCGCTTGGGTCTCGGGCGGCTTGTGTGTACGCTGCTCCCAAGAGCTGGGCAGATCTGCAGTAACCAGCGCGCCAGCTCTGCTGTGGGACTTCTGCCTGGCAGAGGGACCCCGCACTGGGTGGGAGCCTACCAGCTTCCCTTCCACGACCTCTGTTCCGGTAGACTGCACTGAAGAGACAGGTACCCAGGTTCTCCCCAATATAACATCGCTTGGTACACAGCCTGTTGGGGCTTCCATCTGCTCCCAAGAACGGGACAGCGTTGTGGTCGTCTGGGCGCCAGATCTGCTGTAGGCCATTGCCTCTGCAGGGTAACCAGCGCCACCGAGAGTGTGCAGAGTGCACTTTGCCATCTTTGTTCCAGCATCAGGGCAGTTGGGACTGCCAGGCTCGGAGACAGACAGGCATAATATTGCTTGGGTCTCGGTCGGCTTGTGTGTATGCTGCTCCCAAGAGCTGGGCAGATCAGCAGTAACCAGCGTGCCAGCTCTGCTGTGTGACTTCTGCCTGGCAGAGGGATGCCCCCTGCCCCCCACTCTGGGAGAGATCACACACTGATGCACAGGGCAGGAGCCTACCAGCTTCCATTTGGCGACCTCTGCTCCAGGAATCCACTATGCTGAGCCTTTGGATGTGCAAGGACTCCCCAATATAACATCACTTGGGGCAAGGCACATCAGGGCTCCAAAGTCACTCAGGAGCAGGGCAGGCCCCAGAAATCGGTGCCAGGGGAATCCTGGTAATCCAGGGGGGCCAGAAATAGCTTTGCAGGCTCACAGGAGGTCCAACCAACAGCCAGTGACAACAGGACCAACTAACATCAGAGGTAACCAGATGGCAAAAGGCAAACGTAGGAACGTTACTAACAGAAATCAAAGTAATATGGCACCATCCGAACCCAACCCTCCAGCAGCAGCAAGTCCTGGATACCCAACCACACTCAAAAGACAACATTTGGATTTAAAATCACTTCTCATGATGCTATTAGAGGATCACAAGAAGGACACAAATAAATCTAATAAAGAATTACAGGAGACCATGAATCAACGGTTAGAAGCCCTTACAAAGGAAACACAAAAATCGCTTAGAGAAATGCGGGAGAACATGGATCAAAAGATGGAGGCCCACAAGGAGACAACACAAAAATCGCTTAAAGAAATGAATCAACGGGTAGATGCACTTTCAAAGGAATCACAAAAATTGCATAAAGAAATGCAGAAGAATGTGGGTCAACAGATGGATGCCCATAGGGAGGCAACACAAAAATTGCTTAAAGAAATGAATCAACGGGTAGATGCCCTTACAAAGGAAACACGAGAACTGCTTAAAGAAATGCAGGAGACGATGGATCAACAGATGGAAGCCCATGAGGAGGAAACACAAAAATCGCTCAGAGACATGCAGGAGAACATGGGTCAACAGGCAGAAATCCTGAAAGAAGTAATGCAAAAATACCTTAAAGAAATACAGGAAAATACAAACAAACAAGTGAAGGATCTCAGCAAATCCATCCAGGATCTTAAAAAGGAAGTAGAAACAACTAAGAAATCACAAAGGGAGACAACTTTGGAGATAGAAAACCTTGGGAAGAAATCAGGAGTCATAGATGCAAACATCAACAATAGAATACAAGAGCTGGAAGAAAGAATCTCAGGTGCTGAAGACTCCATAGAAAGCATCGACTCAACAGTCAAAGAAAATGCAAAATGCAAAAAACGTGTAACCCAAAACATCCAGGAAATCCTGGACACAATGAGAAGACCAAACCTAAGGATTATAGGTATAGATGAGACTGAAGATCTGCAACTTGAAGGGCCAGTAAACATCTTCAACAAAATTATGGAGGAAAACTTCCCTAACCTAAAGAGAGAGATGCTGATGAACGTACAAGAAGCCTACAGAACTTCAAACAGACTGGACCAGAACAGAAATACTTCCCATCACATAATAATCAAAACACCAAATGTTCTAAACAAAGAAAGAATATTAAAAGCAGTAAGAGAAAAGGGCCAAGTAACATACAAAGGAAGACCTATCCGAATCACATCAGACTTCTCACCAGAGACTATGAAAGCCAGAAGATCCTGGGCAGATCTCATGCAGACATTAAGAGAGCACAAATGCCAGCCTAGACTACTATATCCAGCAAAACTCTCAATCACCATAGATGCAGAGACCAAGATATTCCATGATAAAACCAAATTTTCACAATATCTTTCCACAAATCCAGCCCTGCAATGAATAATAGGTGGAAACCGCCAATACAGGGAGAGAAACAACACCCTGGAATAAATGAGATAATAACCTTCTTGAATCAAACCCAAAAGTAGATAACCACTCAAACATAAAGATAGCGTCAAGAATGGCAGGTGGCAATAATCACTATGCCTTAATCTCTCTTAATATCAATGGTCTCAATTCCCCAATAAAAAGACATAGACTAGCAGACTGGATACGTAAACAGGACCCAGTATTTTGCTGCATGCAGGAAACGTACCTCAGTGTCAAAGACAAACACTACCTCAGAGTAAAAGGCTGGAAAATAATTTTACAAACAAATCGCCCCAAGAAATGAGCGGGAGTAGCCATCCTAATATCAGATAAAATTGACTTTCAACCTAAAGTCATCAAAAAAGACACAGAAGGACACTACATACTGATCAAGGGAAAAATCCACCAAGAAGAACTCTCAATTCTGAATAGCTATGCTCCAAATGCAAGGGCACCCTCATTCGCAAAAGAAACTTTACTAAAGCTCAAAGCACACATCGCACCGCACAGAATAATAGTGGGTGACTTCAACACCCCGCTCTCTGAAATGGATCGTTCAGGAAAGCAGAAACTAAACAGGGACACAGTGAATCTAATTGAAGCCTTGGACCAAATGGAACTAACAGATATATATAGAACATTTCATCCTAGAGCTAAAGAATACACCTTCTTCTCAGCACCTCATGGTACCTTCTCCAAAATTGACCATATAATTGGTCACAAATCAGACCTCAATAGACATAAGAAGATCGAACTAATCCCATGCCTCCTATCAGATCACTAAGGAATAAGGGCGGTCTTCAATGGCAACAAAAACAAAAGAAAACCCACGTACACATGGAGGCTGAACAATGCTCTACTCAATGATAACTTGGTAAAGGAGGAAATAAAGAAAGAAATCAAAGACTTTTTAAAATTTAATGAAAATGAAGGCACAACATACCCTAATTTATGGGACACAATGAAAGCAGTGCTAAGAGGAAAATTCATAGCCCTGAGTGCCGCCAAAATGAAATGGGAGACAGCATACACTAACAGCTTAATGGAACACCTGAAAGCCCTGGAACAAAAAGAAGCAAATACACCAAAGAGGAGTAGAAGGCAGGAAATCATCAAACTCAGGGCTGAAATCAATCAAGTAGAAACAAATAAAACCATACAAAGAATCAACAAAACGAGGAGTTGGTTCTTTGAGAAAATCAACAAGACAGATAAGCCCTTAGCCAGACTAACCAGAGGGCACAGAGATAGTCTCCAAATTAATAAAATCAGAAATGAAAAGGGAGAGATAGCAACAGAAACTGAAGAAATTCAAAAAATCATCAGATCCTACTACAAAAACCTGTATTCAACACAACTAGAAAATCTCGAGGAAATGGACAATTTCCTTGACAGATACCAAATACCAACATTAAATCAGGATGAAATAGACCATCTAAACCATCCTATAAGCCCTGAAGAAATAGAAGTTTTCATTGGAAATCTTCCAACCAAAAAAAGCACAGGTCCAGATGGTTTTAGTGCAGAATTCTATCAGACCTTCAAAGAAGACCTAACACCAATACTCTTCAAACTGTTCCACAAAATAGAAACAGAAGGAACACTACACAACTCGTTCTATGAAGCCACAATTACACTAACACCAAAAGCACACAAAGATCTGACAAAGAAAGAGAATCTCAGGCCAATCTCTCTTATGAATATCGATGCAAAAATACTCAATAAAATTCTTGCCAACCGAATCCAAGAACACATCAAAACGATCATTCACTACGATCAAGTAGGCTTCATCCCAGGGATGCAGGGATGGTTCAATATAAGGAAATCCATCAATGTAAGCCACTATATAAACAATCTCAAAGAAAAAAACCACATGGTCATCTCATTAGATGCTGAGAAAGCATTTGACAAAATTCAGCATCCTTTCATGCTAAAGGTCTTGGAAAGATCAGGAATTCGAGGCCCATATCTAAACATAGTAAAAGCAATTTACAGCAAACCGGTAGTCAGCATCAATCTAAATGGCGAGAAACTTGAAGCAATCCCACTAAAATCAGGGACTAGACAAGGCTGCCCTCTCTCTCCATATCTTTTCAATATAGTACTTGAAGTTCTAGCTAGAGCAATTAGACAACAAAAAGAGGTCAAAGGGATACAAATTGGAAAGGAAGAAATCAAACTATCACTATTTGCAGACGATAGGATAGTATACTTAAGCAACCCAAAGAACTCCACCAGAGAACTCCTACAGCTGATAAACGACTTCAGCAAAGTGGACGGATATAAAATCAACTCAAGCAAGTCAGTAGCCTTCCTATACTCAAAGGATAAACAGGCTGAGAAAGAAGTAAGAGAAATGATACCCTTCACGATAGCCACAAACCATATAAAGTATTTTGGCATGACTCTAACCAAACAAGTGAAAGATCTTTATGACAAGAACTTCAAGTCTCTGAAGAAAGAAATTGAAGAAGACCTCAGAAGATGAAAAAATCTGCCATGCTCATGGATTGGCAGGATTAATATAGTAAAAATGACCATCTTACCAAAAGTAATATACAGATTCAATGCAATCCCCATCAAAATCCCAAATCAATTCTTCATAGAGTTAGAAAGAGCAATTCAAAAATTCATCTGAAATAACACAAAACCCAGAATAGCTAAGTCTATTCTCAATAGTCAAAGAACCTCTGGGGGAATCAGTATCCCGGACCTCAAGCTGTACTACAGAGCAATAGTGTTAAAAACTGCATGGTATTGGTACAGTGACAGGCATGTAGATCAATGGAACAGAATTGAAGACCCAGAAATGAATCCACACTCCTATGGTCACTTGATCTTTGACAAAGGAGCTAAAACCATCCAGTGGAAAAAAGATAGCCTTTTCAACAAATGGTGCTGGCTCCACTGGAGGTCAACATGCAGAAGAATGCAAATTGACCCATTCTTATCTCCTTGCACTAAGCTCAATTCCAAGTGGATCAAGGACCTCCACTTAAAACCAGACACACTGAAACTAATAGAAAGGAAACTAGGGAAGAACCTTGAACATATGGGCACAGGGGAGAATTTCCTGAACAGAACTCCAATAGCTTATGCTCTAAGATTAAGAATAGACAAATGGGACCTCATTAAATTACAAAGTTTTTGCAAGGCAAAAGACACTGTTAAAAAGACAAAGCGGCAACCAACTAACTGGGAAATGATCTTTACCAACCCTACATCCGACAGACTGCTAATATCCAATATATACAACGAACTCAAGAAGTTAAACTCCAGAGAGCCAAGGAACCCTATTAAAAATGGGGTACAGAGCTAAACAAAGAGTTCTCACCTGAAGAATATCTAATGGCTGAGAAGCACCTAAAGAGATGTTCATCATCCTTAGTCATTAGGGAAATGCCAATCAAAACAACCCTGAGATTCCATCTCATACCAGTCAGAATGGCTAAGTTCAAAAACACAGGAGACAGCAGTTGTTGGTGAGGATGTGGAGAAAGAGGAACACTCCTCTACTGCTGGTGGGATTACAAGCTGGTACAACCACTCTGGAAAGCAGTCTGGCGGTTCCTCAGAAAACTGGGCATGACACTCCCAGAGGATCCGGCTATACCACTCCTGGGCATATACCCAGAGGCTTTACCTGCATGCAATAAGGACACATGCTCCACTATATTCATAGCAGCCTTATTTATAATAGCCAGAAGCTGGAAAGAACCCAGATGTTCCTCAAGAGAGGAATGGATTCAGAAGATGTGGTATATCTACACAACGGAATACTACTCTGCAATTAAAAACAATGAATTCACGAAATTCCTAGGCAAATGGTCAGAACTTGAAAATATCATCCTTAGTGAGGTAACCCAATTACAAAAGAACACACATGGTATGCAGTCACTGATAAGGGGATATTAACCCAGAATCTCAGAATACCCAAGACACAATTCGCATATCAATAGATTTCTAAGAAGATGGAAGGAGAGACCCCTGGTCCTGGAAAGACTGGATGTAGGGGAACGCCAGGACAGAGAAACGAGAGGGGGTTGAATGGAGAAAAGAGCGTGGGACGGGGGCTTATGGGACTTTCGGGGAGGGAGGAGACGGGAAAGGGGAAATGATTTGGAATGTAAATAAAAAAAAAATCTTAGAAAAGAAAAAAAAAAGAAAAAAAAGGAATCTACAGATTCAATGCAATCCCCATCAAAATTACAACACAATTCTTTTCAGACCTTGAGAGAACAATTTTCAATATGATATGTAAAAATAAAAAGCAAACAAACTCTGAATAATAAAAGAACTGCTGAAGATCTCATGATTCCTGGTTTTAAGTTGTTTTTTGGAGCTATAGCAATAAAAATTGTGTGGTATTGGCATAAAAACAAATATGTTGCTCAATAAAATGGAATCAAAGGCCCAAATATAAATCCACACACATATGGGCACCTGATTTTTGATAAAGAAGCCAGAAATATGCATTGGGGAAAAAAAAGACAGCATCTTCAACAAATGAAGCTGGTGAAATTGGATGTTTACCATCCAATAGAAGAATGTCAATAGAACTATACTTATCACCTGGACAAAACTCAAGTCTGAATGGATCACAGATCTCAGAAGACCTCTTATACTTAGCAGAATGGTTAAGTTCAATAATAGAACAAATCATGCTGGAGAGATGTGAAATAAAGGCAACACTTACTTCTACATTGCTGGGATGCAGAGCAAACTTGTATAGCCACTGTGGAAATCAATATAGTGGTTCATTTGAAAGTTGAGAATCAATCTACCTCAAGGCTAAGCAAAGCCACTCTTGGACAAATACCCCAAGGATGCTCCATCCAACCACAAAAATACATGCTTAATCATGTTCATTGCTACTCTATTCATAATATCCAGGGACTGAAAATAGTCTAGATGTCACTCAGCAGAAGAATGCACAAAGAAAATCTAAATTTACACAATGTAGTATTACTCAGCTCTTTAATGAAATGGCATTACAAAGTTTTTAGGAAAATTGATAGAACCAGAAAAAAATTATACTAAGTGATAAACTAGACCCACAAAAATAAACATGGTATACATTCACTTATATGTTCATATTAGTCATTAAATAATTGATAACCTACAAACCATAGATCCAGAGAGGTTAGGTATAGATAAAAGGACTTGGGGATCACATGAATCTCCTTGGAAAATTTTGTTGTTGGACTGGGGTGATTGGGAACAGGAACAGGAAGACTATGAGAAATGTTGTAGTAGAGATGGGTTGAAGAAGGGAATGGAGGAAAGATAGCTGCAAATGAGGGGAATTTGAAGGATGATATGGAACCTAGCACAGTGGAAACTTAAATTATATGAAGACAATACTAATGAGCTCTCCTAATAATGGGGGATATGGAGTCCCACTGGCCATCTCTTATCACCAAATAAAGTTTCCAGTCACGAGACTCAGTTTGGTTTCGTTCTATTGAATGGTTGGTCAACGTCATTTCATGGAAATCTCAAGCAAGCCAATCTGTTGCTAAGACAATTGGCTGCAGACTGACAGCAAAGTCTCATTGCTATGGACAATACTTCCACAACTCATTGATAATGAAAATTATGAGCTGGTGCCTTCATGGAGCCTTCACAAGTTGTAGTGTTCTAGGAATGGGAAGATACTGGCCTGACTAACAAAGGAGAAAGGTAAACACCAACCTAGATACAAAACCTTTGACCTTCACTCTGTCCTCCATTCAAAATATGCTAGAACCACAAAGGAACAGAACTTGTGGAATATCCAAACAATGTCTGATTTGACTTAAGGACTTCTGAACAAGACAGAAGAACCCACACTAAATACTGTTTTGGATGACCAGGGACCAGAGAGCGCATAGTCCAGAGACCTAGGATAAAACCAAACACTAATGTTTTTTTTAAAAATGTATCAATAATATGATTTCTTTTTTTAATTAAATGAATAATTTTATTTGTTTATATTTCAAATGATATCCCCCTTCCTGTTTTTCCCTCCACAAAACCCCCCTCACATCCTCCCCTCCCTTTGCCTCTATGAGGGTGCTCCTCCACCCACTCACCCACTTCCACCTTACTGCTCTAGCATCCCCCTACTCTGGGGCATCAATCCTCCTCAGGACCAAGGGCCTTCACTCCTATTCTAATGACATTCTTCTGTACTCATAAATCAGTACCTCATCATAATCATTCATCATCAGAGAAGATTCCTCCTGCAACAGAAAGGAACACATGGAAAGACCTTCAGCCAGACATTGAGTGGAGAGTTTGTAGAACACACAGTTCTAAATGAATATCCCATCAGAGGAGGAAAGTGTATAAGAACCCAGTGGTACACAAGAAGATACATGTTAATGCTGTTTCTCTTGGTTGGCCACTATAACTAGGTAGTAAGAATCTATTGGTTAAGACATAACACATTTTGAGTGTAGGATACATAAGATAAGTCTTAAACAGACCAGGAAACTCTACTTGCTGGCCAGCATTTATAGTACTGGAATGTGTTATAAAAGCTACAAGGGAAGAAAATATACCAATTGTCTTTATACAGGCTGGACCCTGATTGCTACCATAGCAGCCTGCCAGGCAAAATGTGTGCATTAATGCAATAGTGTCAAAACTGTTTGTGGAGATAGCCTATAGGTCTCTTGTATAGAGCTAAGACTTATTCCATATGTGGTAATTCAGGTATAGTACTGTAAATGTGATCAAAACCCATGGCTTGGGCAGTCAAAGGTCCTAAGAGAAAACCAAGGTATTTTTTTAATGGTCATGTTGCCAAACCTCTATCTACATATTTTTTATATACATATACTTATACTGCTCCTAATCTTCACTACAGGAACTCCCTATTGTAGTGACAAGTAGTTATTGTAGAGATGCATTACTGCTCAAAGTGTTTAAAGTAAGTGTCTGTGAGTGCTCAGTTGTGGAAGAGACATATTCCTTTCAAGGCTCAGAAAGCATCATGAAAGAAAAATCCCAAAAATGCAAGACTGAGAAGTTTGGGAGGAGTGGTGTAAAATGCTGTAATCTAGATATGACTCAACTGTTGTATAGTTGAACTCACAGTAGCTTCTTTACACACTCACAAGTCCTGTACAATATCAAGCCAATTAAGAATCCTTTCCTGGACGCCAGAGTTGGTCCTGAGTTTCCACCTCTAATTGAGAGATATTGGCATTGATTTTCTTCAGTAATGTGACCACTAGTGTACCCCAGGGGAAAGCATAATGCCTATGCACATGTGTGGCAATGCTAATTGAATCCAGTGAATTAAAAGTTAATTAATTAAAACTGATAAAGAAGAACGTGGAATTGGGAGGGAGATATGATAGGGGAGGCCCAGTGGGGGATATATATATACAATGAAGATATGTTGTATACATGTATGAAAATCACCAATATAAATAAATATAAAAGTAAAGGAAATGCTAGTGCTCAGCAAGGTGCAGGGTAAAGCTAGTAGGGCAGGCATTAAATTAATACTAATTGTAAATAAATTTATCAATAATGCACATATTAACAACATGTCCTGAAACAAATGCTTAATGTAAATATTACATTTGATTTTTAAAGAAATGAACTTAGGAAAATTGCAGCATCTGAAATGGCCACAGGCTGTTGCTATTTACCAACAATTTGGTAACTAGGAAGAATTTTGTATTATATTGTATAATGTCTTTACCAGTTTATCATTCTACTGGTTCCTATTGACTAATTTACATGCCACGTTTTATATACATACCAGTGTATATTGAATTATGTATAAGAACATATATATCAACCTTGTCTCTTTTCTACATTGCTTTTCCCAGTAAAAATAATTCAAACCATTTACATGAATGGTACAAACATTCTAGATCAAAATGTTAGAATGAATTATTTTTCTGTTTTCATTAGTAATAGGCTAAGAAATTCTATAACATTTTATCTTAATTCTTGACAGTTTTTGGAGAAAACAGACCTATCACTAACACAGGTGTATGCCCACACTCACGCACATCTGTGTGATTTCTAAAGACATCTCAATTCCTGGTACTCTTAGCTGACTTCCCAATGCTGTCTGCTTTGGTAGTAAATGACAGAAATTCCTATTCATGCTTAAGCTGCCAATCTCTTCAAACTGTTCTAGTTTACTGTCTCCATACTTCTCTTATATTTTAACATATTTGTGAGAAAGCACTAAAGATTTAAAGAAGTGAACTAATCAATTCACTAATCAAGCCTGTCCACTTCACACTTTGTAGAGATAAATTAGCATACATTTTTTTTAGAACTCAGCATCATACAGTTTTTTTTACCAATATGGAAACTAAACTTCCTTTGTGCATGATATTCTTTCCTAGTCACACTCAGCTATTTGAGAGGCTTTAAAGGAAAAGTTTCTATTTGTTGTTAATTTGAATGTCTTTTGAAATCAAACCCTTAATTTCCTTTCATGTCTGACAGCCTTCTAGTCTTTTGAAATCTTTAGTTAAGAAATGAGCATTAAAATAGCATGTCATTAATTTCACACCAACTAATAGGGTTACATCTTCCTCAATCACTAAAAGAAATTGCAAGTAATAATTTTGCTATTTTTTTAAAACTAGGAACACCTACTGTCAATGTACAACACACAGCTTAAATTCTCAAAGCATGTTTGGCCATTGTGGCAATGCTTGAAACTTCAGCTTAAATGTAATTGCATCTTACTGATAGTTCTGTAGATAGTCAAATACGTGGCATGTTGGGAAGGTCAGGGCTTCAAATACACTAGTATGAAGTAAAATATTAAAAGAAAAATATATTATTAATATGAATTTTAAATTGTCATCAAATTATTCTTCTATTTCTATGTTTATTTAACCAATAGAAAAACATAATTAACACTAATGTATATATTAAAATAGAATAACAACCTTAACAATCTTTAACAGTGTGAAAATGAATATATTTGATGGTATTGGCTATGTTTAAAGACATCTCTTTTTTTGTAACAAGATTTGACAAGATTAAGCCAACCAAATTTCCAGTACTGATGAAGGAGGGTCTCATGAAGTCCTTAACCTAGGTGAGAAGATATTGGAAGTTGACTCCTGAGAAATGGAGGGTCAGCTTTCTTGAGGTATGGATTCTTTGGGAGGTTACATATTCCTGAGTATGCACATACCCATATTGGTGGCACAAAGTATACTCAATTAAAATTAGCACATAAAGAAGGAATACTGAGTTGTGAGTAGTTGGGGAGAAATTGGAAAAGAGTGCATGGGGGTAAATTTGATCAAAACCATTATATGCATGTAAGAAATTATCAAAAAATAAAAAACTAAAATGATATAAAATATAAAATTGCATAGAACAGGTTGTACAACATATTTTGATGTGTATGCATGTGAAATTTTTGTTATTATTGTCAAGCAAATGAGCATCATTAAATAGAGCCTCCAGATTCAATCTCCATCAATTCTTCCTACTCCCTGCCATGTGCTCTTGGCTCAGTCTTTAGGCAAGGACCCTAGAATTGTGCTACCATTCATCCCCAGGATCCAAGTGCTGTTCCTTTCTAGGTAAAGGTCCAAGATGCACACTAACAATTCCTCCCAACATCCTGACCCGCCTTAGGACCGTGTATCTTGTGTTGCCTTCTTGTTTCCCTTCAGTAGTGACCCCAGATTCCTGTTGCCAACTTCAGATATCCTCACTGAGCACTCTTGGAATGGACTTATTATCTTAGTTATTCATGTTTATATTTTTGCAAAGGGATGCTTATCAAAGTCAAAGAGGATTACAAAACAAATAATAAACAAAACTATAAAAAAATCATTCATATGTCTTACAATGGTCAAAACACTAAATGCACAAAAGAATAACAACAAAGCGATATTGAAGGCAGCAAGTGAAAAGGATCAAGTGATATATAAACAGCAATATCAGCAAACCATTAGCTGTATTAATCAAAAGAAGGTATGAGGATCCCAAATTAGAGATGAAAATGGAGACATTGCAGAAGACGTTGAGGAAATGCATGGCTACATTTCTGAGCATTCCAAACTATGAACTTAAATCAAGATAAACTGAACAATTTAAGTAATAATTGAGCAATAATTACATATCAGAAAACAGCTAATGTAATAGAAGCAGTAATTTGAAATTTTCCAACTTAAAAAAAAGGAGCGAAAGGACAGATAATATCAGTACAGAATTCAACCAGATATTCAAAGAACTAATACTCTTCAAAATATTCCACAAACTAGAATAGAAGTATACTTCTAATACATCCAAATTCCTTTTATAAAACCAATATTACTTTGATACCCAAACTTGACAAATACCTAGAAAAAAATGAAATTATGGTACAATATATTTGATAAATACAGATAAAAGATTTTCAATATTTGAAAACTGGAATCAAGAACATTAAAAATTAACTATACCCAATCCCACACCACCCAGAGGAAGCTGGATTTCAGGTGCTCTAACATGCCCAGGATCATAGATGAGGAGGCCACAACATCTGCCCCAAACCAGGAGTAACAGGGACCACTCGGGATCCTGGGAGCAGGAACCCTCCCCCACCCCAACCCTCCACGCTCCCACCCCTGCCCCACTAGTAGCACAGGTTCCTTCCGGTCTGAGCTGGTACCCTGAGCAGACCTTGGGCACTAACGCTGTACCCAATCCCACAATACCCAGAGCAAGCTGGACTTCCAGGTACTGTAACAGGCTCAGGATCATAGGTGAGGAAGCCAAAACACTAGCACCAAATCAGAAGTAACTGGGACCCCCAGGGATCCAGAGACAAAGGAACCCCTGCCTAGCCAGTGGCATGGGTTCTTTCCTGTCTGAACCAATGCCCTGGGCAGACCTTGGGCACTAGCTCTGCATTAAATCCCACAACACCCAGAGGAAGCTGGACTCCCAGGTGCACTAACACGCCTAGGATCTTAGAATCATAGGATCAAAGGATCTCAGGAGCTTTGTCACACCAGGATTTCAGGATCCCAGATGCAGCTTGACTCTCAGCAGTTATTGCATCCAGGATATCAGAATCAAAGAATCACAGAGACAACTGGCTCTTAGGAGGAGTTCTGACACAACCAAGATAACAGGAGGGACAGGCTCCAGTCAGAGACAGTGAATGTACATAGCACTACAGATAACTAGATGGCAAGAAGCAAGCTCAAGAACATAAAAAACAAAAACCAAGGTAACTTGGCATCATCAGAACCTAGTTCATCCATCATAGCAAGTCCAGGATAACCTGTCACACTGGAAAAGCAAGATTCAGATTTAAAGTCACTTCTTATGATGATGATAGAGGACTTTAAGATAGACACAAATAACTTCCTTAAAGAAATACAGGAGAACACAAGTAAACAGGTAGAAGTCCATAAGGAGGAAACACAAAAATCCCTTAAGGAATTACAAGAAAAAAGAGCCAAACAAGTGAAAGAATTGAACAAAATCATCCTGATCTAAAAATGGAAGTAGAAACAATACAGAAATCATAAAGGAAGACTACCTGGAGATAGAAAACCTAGGAAAGAGATCAGGAGTCATAGATGCAAGTATCACCAACAGAATATAAGAGATAGAAGAGAGAATCTCAGGTGCAGAAGATACCATAGAAATCATTGATACAATAGTCAAAGAAAATGCAAAATGCAAAAAGCTCCTAACTCCCCCCCCCAAAAAAAAACCAAACAGGAAATTCAGGACACAATGAGAAGACAAAACCTAAATATTGTAGATTTGGAAGAGAGCAATGATTCCCAACTTAAAGGGCCAGTAAATAGCTTCAACAAAATTATAGAAGAAAATTTTCCTAACCTAAAGAAAGAGTTGCCCATGAACATACAAGAAGCCTACAGAACTTCAAATAGAGTAGACCAGAAAAGAAATTCCTCCTGTCACATAAAAAAAATCAAAATACCAAAAGCACGAAGCAAACAAACCAAAAAGAATATTAAAAGCAGTAAGGTATAAAGGTCAAGTAACATATAAATGCAGACCAATCAGAATTAAACCAGACTTCTCACCAGAGACTATAAAAGTCAGAAGACCCTGGACAGATGTCATACAGACCCTAAAAGAACACAAATGCCAGCCCAGGCTACTATACCCAGCAAAACTGTCAATTAACATAGATAGAGAAACCAAGATATTTCATGACAAAAGCAAATTTACACAATATCTTTCCACAAATTCAGCCTTACAAAGGATAATAGATGGAAAAGGCCAACACAAGGAGGGAAACTGCACTCTAGAAAAAGCCAGAAAGTAATCTTTCAACAAACCCAAAAGAAAATAGCCAGACAAACATAATTCCACCTCTAATAACAAAAATAATTGAAAGCAACAATCACGTTTTCTTAATATTTCTTAACATCAGTGGACTCAATTCCCCAATAAAAAGACAGACTAACAGACTTGATATGTAAACAGGACCCAAAATTTTGCTGCATACAAAAAACAAAGCTCAGTGACAAAGATAGACACTACTTCAGAATAAAAGACTAGAAAACAATTTTCCAAGCAAATGGGCCCAAGAAATAAGCTGGAGTAGCCATTCCAATATTGAACAAAATCAATTTTCAACCTAATGTTATAAAAAAAAAATAAGGAAGGCCACTTTATACACATAAAAGGAAAAATCTACCAAGATGAACTCTCAATTCTGAACATCTATGCTCCAAATGCCAGGGCAACCACATTCCTAAAAGAAATTTTACTAAAGCTCAAAACACACATTGCACCTCAAACAATAATAGTGGGAGACTTCAACACCCTATGCTCAGCAATAGACAGATCATAGAAACAGAAACTAAACAGAGACACAATGAAACTAACAGAAATTATGAACCAAATGGATTTAACAGATATCTATACAACATTTCATCCTAAAACAAAAGAATTTATATTCTTCTCAGCACCTCATGGTACCTTCTTCAAAATTGATCACGTAATTGGTCACAAAACAGGCCTCAACAGATACAAGAAGACTGAAATAATCCCATGCATCCTATAGGATCACCACAGACTAAGGCTGGTCTTCAATAACAAGAAAAACAATGGAAAGCCCACATACATGTAGAAGCTGAAAAATGGTCTACTCAATGATATCTTGGTCAAGGGAGAACTATAGAAAGAAATTAAAGACTTTTTAGAATTTAATGAAAATGAAGGCATATCATACCAAAACTTGTAGGACACAATGAAAGCAGTGCTAAGAGGAAAACATTTAGCTCTAAGTGCCTACAAAATGAAACTGGAAAGAGCATACACTAAAAGCTTGACAACACACCTGAAAGGTCTAGAACAAAAAGAAGCAAACATACCCAAGAGGTTAGGGTTAGGACTAGAGGTTAGGGTTAGGGTTGGGGTTAGGGTTGGGGTTAGGCAGCAGGAAATAATCAAGCTCAGGGATGAAATCAACCAAGTAGATACAAAAGCAATCATACAAACAGTCAACAAAACCAGTAGCTGGTACTTTGAGAAAATCAACAAGATAGATAAACCCTTAGCCAGACTAACCAGAGGGCACAGAGACAGTATCCAAATTAGTTAAATCAGAACTTAAAAGGGAGACATAACAGTAAACCAGGAAATAAAAAAAATTATCTGATCATACTACAAAAACCAATACTTCTACAAAACTGGAAGAGTCTGGATGAAATAGACAATTTCCTAGACAGATACCAGGTACCAAAGTTAGATCAGGATCAGATAAATCATCAAAATAATCCCATAATCACTAAAGTAATAGCAGCAGTCATTAAAATTTCCCAACCAAAAAATGGCCAGGATGAGGTGCTTTAGTATAGAATTCTATGAGATCTGCAAAGAAGACCTAATCCTAATTCTCTTCAAACTAATCTACAAAATAGAAACAGAAGGAATACTATCCAATTCATTCTATGAAGCCACAATTAAACTTGTACCTAAACCACACAGAGACCCAATAAAGAAAGAGAACTATGGACCAGTTTCACTTATGAATACCAATGCAAACATATTCAATAAAATCCGAATCCAAAAACACATCAAAATAATCATCTATTGTGATCAAGTAGGCTTTAACTCAGGAAAGCAGGGATGGTGCATTATCTGGAAAGCCATCAATGAAATCCCCTATATAAACAAACACAAAGTAAACCCCCCACATGATCATTTCATTAGATGCTGAGAAAACATTTAACAAAATTCAATACCCCTTTATGGTAAAAGCCTTGGAATGATCAGGAATACAAGGCCCATATCTAAACATAGTAAAAACAATATACAGCAAATCAGTAGCCAACATCAAACTAAATTGAGAGAAACTTGAAGCAATCCTACTAAATCAGGGACTAGACAAGGCTGCCGACTCTACTTACCTATGCAATATAGTACTGGAAGTCCTAGCCAGAGCAATTAGACAATAAAAACAGGTCAAAGGGATACAAATTGGACAGGAAGAAGTGAAAATATCACTAGTTGTAGATGATATGATAGCACTAAGGTGACCTCAAAAATTCCACCAGAGAACTACAGCTGATAAACAACTTGAGCAAAGTGGCTGGATATAAAATTAACTCAAACAAACAAGTAGGCTTCCTCTAATCAAAGGATAAACAGTTTGAGAAAGGAATTAGGAAGACAACACCCTTCACAATAGTCACAAATAATATAAAATACCTGGATGAGACTCTAACCAAGCAAGGGAAAGATCTATATCACAAGAACTTCAAGTCTCTGTAGAAAGAAATCAAAGAAGACCTCAGAATATGGAAAGATCTCCCATGCTCATGGTTTGGCAGGATTAATGTAGTAAAAATGGCCATCTTGCCAAAAGCAATATACAGATTCAATGCAATTCCCACCAAAATTCCAACTCAATTCTTCATAGAGTTAGAAAGATCCATTCTCAAATTCATTTGGAATAACCAAAATCCCAGGATAGTGAAAATTATTCTCAACAATAAAAGAAATTCTTGGGGAATCAGTATCCCAGACTTCAAGCTGTACCCCAGAGCAATAGTAATTAAAACTTCATGGTGTGGTACAGGGACAGGCAGGAAGATCAACAGAATAGAATTGAAGACCCAGAAATGAACCCACACATTTATGACCACTTGATCTTTGACAAAGGAGCTAAAACCATCCAGTGCAAAAAAGACAGCATTTTCAACATATGGTGCTGGTTCAATTGTTGGTCAGCATGTAGATCAATGCAAATGGATCCATTCTTTTTGTATTATTATTAGATATATTCTCTATTTACATTTCTAATGTTGTCCTCTCTCCTGTTTTCCCTCCAAAAAATCCCCTAACCAATACCCCCTCCCTCTGCTCACCAATCTACCCACTCCTTCTTCTCTGTCCTAGCATTCCCCTATACTGGGGCATTTAGCCTTCTCAGAACCAAGGGCGTCCCCTCCTTTTGATGTCCAACAAGGCCATCCTCTGCTGCATATGCATCTGGAGCCATGGGTCACTCCATGTATACTCTTTGTTTGGTGGTTTAGCTCCTGGTTGTACTGGGTGCTTCATATTGTTGTTCCTCCTATGACACTGCAAAGCCCTTCAGCTCCTTGGGTCCTTTCTCTAGCTCCTCCATTGGGGACCTTTTGCTCTGTTCAATGGTTGAATGAGAGTGTCCCCCTCTGTATTTGTCATGCACTGGCAGAGCCTCTCAGGTGAGAGCTATATCAGGCTCCTGTCAGCAAGCACTTATTGGCATCCACAAGAGTGTCTGGGTCATGTGTGTTCTTTTGTTATTGGGTTACCTAACAGATATCTATATTACCTAGATGCTATTCTCTAGTTACACCCATTTGCCTTGGAATTACATGAATTCATAGTTTTTTTTTATTATTTATTTTATTTTATTATTATTTTTTTAAATTTACATTCCAAATCACTTCCCCTTTCCCGTTTGCTCCCTCCCCGAAAGTCCCATAAGCCCCCTTCCCTCCCTCTTTTCTCCATTCAACCCCCTCTTGTTACTCTGTCCTGGTGTTCCCCTACATCCAGTCTTTCCAGGACCAGGGGTCTCTCCTTCCATCTTCTTAGAAATCTATTGATATGCGGATTGTGTCTAGGGTATTCCGAGATTCTGGGTCAATATCCCCTTATCAGTGACTGCATACCATGTGTGTTCTTTTGTGATTGGGTTACCTCACTAAGGATGATATTTTCAAGATCTGACCATTTGCCTAGGAATTTCGTGAATTCATTGTTTTTAACTGCAGAGTAGTATTCCATTGTGTAGATATACCACATCTTCTGAATCCATTCCTCCGTTGAGGGACATCTGGGTTCTTTCCAGCTTCTGGCTATTATAAATAAGGCTGCTATGAACATAGTGGAGCATGTGTCCTTACTGCATGCAGGTAAAGTCTCTGGGTATATGCCCAGGAGTGGTATAGCCGGATCCTCCGGGAATGTCATGCCCAGTTTTCTGAGGAACTGCCAGACTGCTTTCCAGAGTGGTTGTACCAGCTTGCAATTCCACCAGCAGTGGAGGAGTGTTCCTCTTTCTCCACATCCTCGCCAACAACTGCTGTCTTCTGTGTTTTTGATCTTAGCCATCCTGACTGGTGTGAGATGGAATCTCAGGGTTGTTTTGATTTGCATTTCCCTAATGACTAAGGATGATGAACATCTCTTTAGGTGCTTCTCAGCCATTAGATATTCTTCAGGTGAGAACTCTTTGTGTAGCTCCCCATTTTTTAATAGGGTTACTTGCCTCTCTGGAGTTTAACTTCTTGAGTTCTTTGTATATCTTGGATATTAGCCCTCTGTCGGATGTAAGGTTGGTAAAGATCATTTCCCAGTTAGTTGGTTGCCGCTTTGTCTTTTTGACGGTGTCTTTTGCCTTGCAAAAACTTTGTAATTTAATGAGGTCCCATTTGTCTATTCTTGATCTTAGAGCATAAGCTATTGGAGTTCTGTTCAGGAAATTCTCCCCTGTGTCCATATGTTCAAGGTTCTTCCCTAGTTTCCCTTCTATTCGTTTCAGTGTGTCTGGCTTTATGTGAAGATCTTTGATCCACTTAGAATTGAGCTTAGTGCAAGGAGATAAGAATGGGTCAATTCGCATTCTTCTGCATGTTGACCTCCAGCTGAGCCAGCACCATTTGTTGAAAAGGCTATCTTTTTTCTACTGGATGGTTTTAAATCCTTTGTCAAAGATCAAGTGACCATAGGAGTGTGGATTCATTTCTGGGTCTTCAATTCTGTTCCATTGATCTACATGTCTGTTACTGTACCAATACCATGCGGTTTTTAACACTATTGCTCTGTAGAACAGCTTGAGGTCCGGGATACTGATTCCCCCAGAGGTTCTTTTACTCTTTTTTTTTTCTTTCTTTTTTTTTTATTATCATACTTTTTTTTTAATTTACATTCCAAATCACTTCCCCTTTCCCGTTTCCTCCCTCTCCGAAAGTCCCATAAGCCCCCTTCCCTCCCTCTTTTCTCCATTCAACCCCCTCTCGTTACTCTGTCCTGGCGTTCCCCTACATCCAGTCTTTCCAGGACCAGGGGTCTCTCCTTCCATCTTTTCAGAAATCTATTGATATGCGGATTGTGTCTAGGGTATTCCGAGATTCTGGGTCAATATCCCCTTATCAGTGATTGCATACCATGTGTGTTCTTTTGTGATTGAGTTACCTCACTAAGGATGATATTTTCAAGATCTGACCATTTGCCTAGGAATTTCGTGGATTCATTGTTTTTAATTGCAGAGTAGTATTCCATTGTGTAGATATACCACATCTTCTGAATCCATTCCTCCGTTGAGGGACATCTGGGTTCTTTCCAGCTTCTGGCTATTATAAATAAGGCTGCTATGAACATAGTGGAGCATGTGTCCTTATTGCATGCAGGTAAAGTCTCTGGGTATATGCCCAGTTTTCTGAGGAACCGCCAGACTGCTTTCCAGAGTGGTTGTACGAGCTTGCAATTCCACCAGCAGTGGAGGAGTGTTCCTCTTTCTCCACATCCTCGCCAACAACTGCTGTCTTCTGTGTTTTTGATCTTAGCCATCCTGACTGGTGTGAGATGGAATCTCAGGGTTGTTTTGATTTGCATTTCCCTAATGACTAAGGATGATGAACATCTCTTTAGGTGCTTCTCAGCCATTAGATATTCTTCAGGTGAGAACTCTTTGTGTAGCTCTGTACCCCATTTTTTAATAGGGTTACTTGCCTCTCTGGAGTTTAACTTCTTGAGTTCTTTGTATATATTGGATATTAGCCCTCTGTCGGATGTAAGGTTGGTAAAGATCATTTCCCAGTTAGTTGGTTGCCGCTTTGTCTTTTTGACAGTGTCTTTTGCCTTGCAAAAACTTTGTAATTTAATGAGGTCCCATTTGTCTATTCTTGATCTTAGAGCATAAGCTATTAGAGTTCTGTTCAGGAAATTCTCCCCTGTGCCCATATGTTCAAGGTTCTTCCCTAGTTTCCCTTCTATTAGTTTCAGTGTGTCTGGTTTTATGTGGAGATCTTTGATCCACTTAGAATTGAGCTTAGTGCAAGGAGATAAGGATGGGTCAATTTGCATTCTTCTTCATGTTGACCTCCAGTTGAGCCAGCACCATTTGTTGAAAAGGCTATCTTTTTTCCACTGGATGGTTTTAGCTCCTTTGTCAAAGATCAAGTGACCATAGGAGTGTGGATTCATTTCTCGGTCTTCAATTCTGTTCCATTGATCTACATGTCTGTTACTGTACCAATACCATGCGGTTTTTAACACTATTTCTCTGTAGTACAGCTTGAGGTCCGGTATACTGATTCCCCCAGAGGTTCTTTTACTCTTGAGAATAGTTTTAGCTATTCTGGGTTTTCTGTTATTCCAGATGAATTTTTGAATTGCTCTTTCTAACTCTATGAAGAATTGAGTTGGGATTTTGATGGGGATTGCATTGAATCTGTGTTTTACTTTTGGTAAGATGGTCATTTTTACTATATTAATCCTGACAATCCATGAGCATGGCAGATTTTTCCATTTTCTGAGGTATTCTTCAATTTCTCTCTTCAGAGACTTGAAGCCCTTGTCATACAGATCTTTCACTTGTTTGGTTAGAGTCACGCCAAGATACTTAATATGGTTTGTGGCTATTGTGAAGGGTATTATTTCTCTTACTTCTTTCTCAGCCTGCTTATCCTTTGAGTATAGGAAGGCTTCTGACTTGCTTGAGTTGATTTTATATCCGGCCACTTTGCTGAAGTCGTTTATCAGCTGTAGGAGTTCTATGGTGGAGTTGTTTGGGTCGCTTATGTATACTATCATATCGTCTGCAAATAGTGATAGTTTGACTTCTTCCTTTCCAATTTGTATCCCTTTGACCTCTTTTTGTTGTCTAATTGCTCTAGCTAGAACTTCAAGTACTATATTGAAAAGATATGGAGAGAGAGGGCAGCCTTGTCTAGACCCTGATTTTAGTGGGATTGCTTCAAGTTTCTCTCCATTTAGATTGATGCTGACTACCGGTTTGCTGTAAATTGCTTTTACTATGTTTAGATATGGGCCTTGAATTCCTGATCTTTCCAAGACCTTTAGCATGAAAGGATGCTGAATTTTGTCAAATGCTTTCTCAGCATCTAATGAGATGACCATGTGGTTTTTTTCTTTGAGATTGTTTATGTAGTGGCTTACATTGATGGATTTCCTTATATTGAACCATTCCTGCATCCCTGGGATGAAGCCTACTTGATCGTGGTGAATGATCGTTTTGATGTGTTCTTGGATTCGGTTGGCAAGAATTTTATTGAGTATTTTTGCATCGATATTCATAAGAGAGATTGGCCTGAGATTCTCTTTCTTTGTCGGATCTTTGTGTGCTTTTGCTATTAGTGTAATTGTGGCTTCATAGAACGAGTTGGGTAGTGTTCCTTCTGTTTCTATTTTGTGGAACAGTTTGAAGAGTATTGGTGTTAGGTCTTCTTTGAAGGTCTGATAGAATTCTGTTATAAAACCATCTGGACCTGTGCTTTTTTTGGTTGGAAGACTTCCAATGACAACTTCTATTTCTTCAGGGCTTATAGGACGGTTTAGATGGTCTATTTGATCCTGATTTAATTTTGGTACTTGGTATCTGTCAAGGAAATTGTCCATTTCCTCAAGATTTTCTAGTTGTGTTGAATACAGGTTTTTGTAGTAGGATCTGATGATTTTTTGAATTTCCTCAGTTTCTGTTGTTATCTCTCCCTTTTCGTTTCTGATTTTATTAATTTGGATACTAACTCTGTGCCCTCTGGTTAGTCTGGCTAAGGGCTTATCTATCTTGTTGATTTTCTCAAAGAACCAACTCCTCCTTTTGTTGATTCTTTGTATGGTTTTATTTGTTTCTACTTGATTGATTTCAGCCCTGAGTTTGATGATTTCCTGCCTTCTACTCCTCTTTGGTGTATTTGCTTCTTTTTGTTCCAGGGCTTCCAGGTGTGCCATTAACTTGTTAGTGTATGCTGTCTCCTGTTTCTTTTTGGCGGCACTCAGGGCTATGAATTTTCCTCTTAGCACTGCTTTCATTGTGTCCCATAAATTAGGGTATGCTGTGCCTTCATTTTCATTAACTTTCAACAAGTCTTTGATTTCTTTCTTTATTTCCACCTTGACCAAGTTATCATTGAGTAGAGCATTGTTCAGCCTCCATGTGTACGTGGGTTTTATTTTGTTTTTGTTGCCATTGAAGACCACCCTTATTCCATAGTGATCTGATAGGAGGCATGGGATTATTTCTATCTTCTTATATCTGTTGAGGTCTGATTTGTGACCAATTATATGGTCAATTTTGGAGAAGGTACCATGAGGAGCTGAGAAGAAGGTGTATTCTTTAGCTCTAGGATGAAATGTTCTATATATATCTGTTAGTTCCAGTTGGTCCAAGGCTTCAATTAGATTCACTGTGTCCCTGTTTAGTTTCTGCTTTCCTGAACGATCCATTTCAGAGAGCGGGGTGTTGAAGTCACCCACTATTATTCTGTGCGGTGCGATGTGTGCTTTGAGTTTTAGTAAAGTTTTTTTTATGAATGAGGGTGCCCTTGCATTTGGAGCATAGATATTCAGAATTGAGAGTTCTTGATGGTGGATTTTTCCCTTGATCAGTATGTAGTGTCCTTCTGTGTCTTTTTTGATGACTTTAGGTTGAAAATCTATTTTATCTGATATTAGGATGGCTACTCCACCTCGTTTCTTGGGGCCATTTGCTTGTAAAATTGTTTTCCAGCCTTTTACTCTGAGGTATTGTTTGTCTTTGACACTGAGGTACGTTTCCTGCATGCAGCAAAATGCTGGGTCCTGTTTACGTATCCAGTCTGCTAGTCTATGTCTTTTAATTGGGGAATTGAGACCATTGATAGTAAGAGAGATTAAGGCATAGTGATTATTGCCACATGCCATTCTTGATGCTATCTTTATGTTTGAGTGGTTATTTACTTTTGGGTTTGATTCAAGAAGGTTATTATCTCATTTTTTCCTGGGTGTTGTTTCTCTCCCTGTCTTGGAGGTTTCCACCTATTATCCGTTGCAGGGCTGGATTTGTGGAAAGATATTGTGAAAATTTGGTTTTATCATGGAATATGTTGGTCTCTCCATCTATGGTGATTGAGAGTTTTGCTGGGTATAGTAGTCTAGGCTGGCATTTGTGCTGTCTTAGTGTCTGCATGAGATCTGCCCAGGATCTTCTGGCTTTCATAGTCTCTGGTGAGAAGTCTGATGTGATTCGGATAGGTCTTCCTTTGTATGTTACTTGGCCCTATTCTCTTACTGCTTTTAGTATTCTTTCTTTGTTTAGAACATTCGGTGTTTTGATTATTATGTGACGGGAGGTATTTCTGTTCTGGTCCAGTCTGTTTGGAGTTCTGTAGGCTTCTTGTATGTTCATCGGCATCTCTCTCTTTAGGTTAGGGAAGTTTTCCTCCATAATTTTGTTGAAGATGTTTACTGGCCCTTTAAGTTGCAAATCTTCAGTCTCATCTATACCTATAATCCTTAGGTTTGGTCTTCTCATTGTGTCCTGGATTTCCTGGATGTTTTGGGTTACACGTTTTTTGCATTTTGCATTTTCTTTGACAGTTGAGTCGATGCTTTCTATGGAATCTTCAGCACCTGAGATTCTTTCTTCCATCTCTTGTATTCTATTGTTGATGTTTGCATCTATGACTCCTGATTTCTTCCCAAGGTTTTCTATCTCCAAAGTTGTCTCCCTTTGTGATTTCTTAGTTGTTTCTACTTCCTTTTTTAGTTCCTGGATGGATTTGCTGAGATCCTTCACTTGTTTGTTTGTATTTTCCTGTATTTCTTTAAGGTATTTTTGCATTGCCTCTTTCAGGATTTCTTCCTGATGACCCACGTTCTCCTGCATTTCTCTGAGCGATTTTTGTGTTTCCTCCTCATGGGATTCCATCTGTTGATCCATCGTCTCCTGCATTTCTTTAAGCAGTTCTCGTGTTTCCTTTGTAAGGGCATCTAACCGTTGATTCATTTCTTTAAGCAATTTTTTGTTGCCTTCCTATGGACATCCATCTGTTGACCCACATTCTTCTGCATTTCTTTATGCAAATTTTGTGATTCCTTTGTGAGTGCATCTACCCGTTGATTCATCTCATTAAGCGATTTTTGTGTTGTCTCCTTGTGCGTCTCCATCTTTTGATCCATGTTCTCCCGCATTTCTCTAAGCGATTTTTGTGTTTCCTTTGTAAGGGCTTCTAACCGTTGATTCATGGTCTCCTGTAACTCTTTATGAGATTTATTTGTGTCCTTCTTGTGATCCTCTAATAGGATCATGAGAAGTGATTTTAAATCCAGATCTTGTCTTTCGGGTGTGGTGGGGTATCCAGGACTTGCTGCTGTTGGAGAGTTGTGTTCGGATGGTCCCACATTACTTTGATTTCTGTTAGTAACATTCCTACGTTTGCCTTTTTCCATCTGGATACCTCTGATGTTAGTTGGTCCTGCTGCCACTGGCTGTTGGTTGGACCTCCTGTGAGCCTGCAAAGCTATTTCTGCTCCCCCTGGGTTACCAGGATTCCCCTGGCACCGATTTCTGGGGCCTGCCTGCTCCTGAGTGACTTTGGAGCCCTAATGTGCCTTGCCCCAAGTGATCTTATATTGGGGAGGCCTTGCACATCCAAAGGCTCAGCCTAGTGGATTCCTGGAGCAGATGTCCCCAAAGGGAGACTGGTAGGCTCCTGCCCTGTGCAGGGGTGTGTGATCTCTCCTAGCGGGGGGAGGGGGCATCCCTCTGCCAAGCAGAAGTCCCACAGCAGAGCTAGCACGCTGGTTACTGCAGATCTGCCCAGCTCTTGGGAGCCATGTGCACACAATTCACCCAAGACCCAAGTGATATTATGCCTGTCTGTCTCAGAACCTGGCAGTCCCAACTTCCCAGCCACTGGAGCAAAGATGGCGGAGGGCACTCTGCACACTCTCGGTGGCGCTGCTCACCCTGCAGACGCGATGGCCTGCTAATCTGGCACCCAGACTACCACAGCGCTGACCCGTTCTCGGGTGCAGACGTAAGCCCCAACAGGCCGTGTCCCAAGTGATGTTATATTGGGGAGAGAGCCTGGATACCTTTCTCTTCAGTGCAGTCTGCGGGAACAGAGGTCGTGGAAGGAAAGCTGGTAGGCTCCCGCCCAGTGCGGGGGGGTCCCTCTGCCAGGCAGAAATCCCACAGCAGAGCTGGCGTGCTGGTTACTGCAGTTCAGCCCAGCACTTGGGAGCCGCACACACACAAGCCGCCCGAGACCCAAGCGATATTATGCCTGTCTGTCTCAGAGCCTGGCAGTCCCAACTTCCCAGTCACTGGAGCAAAGATGGCGGAGGGCCGAATTCATAGTTTTAATAGCTGAGTAGTACTCTATTGTGTAAATATACCACATTTTCTGTATCCATTCCTCTGTTGAAGTACATCTGTTTTTTTTCCCCCAGCTTCTGGCTATTATAAATAAGACTGCTATGAACATAGTGGAGCATGTGTCCTTATTACATGTTGGAGAATCTTCTCAGTATATGCCCAAGAGAGGTATAGCTGGGTCCTTAGGTGGTACTATGTCAAATTTTCTGCGGAGCCACCAAACTGTTTTCCAGAGTGGTTGTACAAGCACGCAATCCCACCAGCAATGGAGTTGTGTTCTTCTTTCTCAGCATCCTTGCCAGCATCTGCTGTCACCTGAGTTTTTGATTTTAGCCATTTTGACTGGTGTGAGGTAGAATCTCAGGGTTGTTTTGATTTGCATTTCCCTAATAACTAAGGATGCTGAACATTTCTTTAGGTGCATCTCAGCCATTAGATATTCTTAAGGTGAGAACTCTTTGTTTAGCTCTGTACCCCATTTTTTAATATCGTTATTTGGCTCTCTGTAGTCTAACTTCTTGAATTCTTTGTATATGTTAAATATTAGTCCTCTATAGGATGTAGGATTGGTAAAGATCTTTTCCCAATCTGTGGTTGTGGTTTTGTCCTATTGACAGTGTCGTTTGCCTTACAGATCTTTGCAATTTAATGAAGTCCCATTTGTCGATTCTTGATCTTAGAGTATAGGCCATTGGTGTTCTGTTCAGGAAATTATCCCCTGTGACATGTGTTTGAGGATCTTCTCCACTTTCTCCTCTATAAGTTTCAGTATATCTGGTTTTATGTAAAGGTCCTTGATCCACATGGCCTTGAGCTTTGTACAGGGAGATAAGAATAGGTTGATTTGCATTCTTCTACCTGCTGAGTGTCAGTTGAACAAGCACCATTTGTTAAAAAAGCTGTCTTTTTTCCACTGGGTGGTTTTAGCTCCTTTGTCAAAGATCAAGTGACCATAAGTGTATAGTTTCATTACTGGGTCTTCAATTCTAATCCATTGATCTTCCTGCCTCTCTCTGTACAAATACCATACAGTTTTTATCACTATTGTTCTGTAATTAAAGCTTATCAGGGATGGCGATTTTCCCCTGAAGTTCTTTTACTGTTGAGAATAATTTTCACTATCTTAGGTTTTTTGGTATTACAAATGTTTGCAAATTAGTCTTTCTAACTCTATGAATAATTGATTTGAAATTTTTATGGGGATTCCATTGTATCTGTAGATTGCTTTCAGGAAGATGGTCATTTTTATTATATTAATTCTGCCCATCCATGTGCATGGAAGAACTTTCCAACTTCTGAGATCTTCGATTTCTTTTTACAGAGAGTTGAAGTTCTTGTCATACAGATCTTTCACTTGCTTGGTTAGAGTCACACCAAGGTATGTAATATAATTAGCAACTATTATGAAGTGTGTTGGTTCCCTAATTTCTTTCTCAGCCTATTTATCCTTTGAGTATAGGAAGGCTACTGGCTTGTTTGAGTTAATTTTATATCCAGTCACTTTGATGAAGTTGTTTATCAGATTTAGGAGTTCTTTGGTAGAATTTTTGGGGTCACTTAAGTATATGATCATATCATCTGCAAATAGTGATGTTTTGACTTCTTTCTTTCCAATTTGTATTCCATGCTCTTCTTTTGTTGTGTAATTGCTGTAGCTAGAACTTCAAATACTATATTGAATAGGTAGGGAGAGAGAGGGCAGCCTTGTCTGGGATTGCTTTAAGTTTCTCTCCATTTAATTTGATGCTGGCTACTGGTTAGCTGTATATTGTTTTTGCTATGTTTAGCTATAAGCCTTGAATTCCTGTTCTTTCCAAGACTTTTAACATGAAGGGATGCTGAATTTTGTCACATGCTTTTTCAGTGTCTAATGAAATAAATGATCATGTGGTTTTTTGAGTTTGTTTATGTAGTGGATTACATTGATGGATTTTCATCTATTGAACCATAACTGCATCCCTGGGTTCAAGACTACTTGATCATGGAGAATGATTATTTTGATGTGTCCTTGGATTAGGTTGACAAGAATTTTATTATTTTTGCATCGATATTCATAAGGGAAATTGGTCTGAAGTTTTCTTTCTTTGTTGGGTCTTTGTGTGGTTTTGGTATCAGTGTAATTTTGGCTTCATAGAAGGAATTGTGTAGAGTTCCTTCTGTTTCTATTTTGTGTAATATATTAAAGAGTATCAGTGTTAGGTCTTCTTTGAAGGTCTGACAGAATTCTGCACTCAAACCCATCTGAACCTGTGATATTTTTGGATGGGAGACTTTCATTGACTGTTTCTATTTCTTTAGGGGTTATGGGACTGTTTAGATAGTCCATCTGATCCTGATTTAACTTTGGTATTTGGTATCTGTCTAGAAAATTGTCCATTTCATCCATATTTTCCAGATATGTTGAGTATAGGCTATTGTAGTAGGATCTGATGATTTTTTGAATTTCCTCAGTTTCTGTTGTTATATCTCCCTTTTCATTTCTGATTTTGTTAATTTGGATACTGTCGTTGTGCCCTCTGGTTAGTCTGGCTAAGGGTGTATCTATCTTTTTGATTTTCTCAAAGAACCAGCTCTTGGTTTTGTTGATTCTTTGTATAATTCTTTTTGTTTCTACTTGGTTTATTTCAACCCTGAGTTTGATGATTTCCTGATGTCTACTAATCTTAGGTGTATTAGCTTCTTTCTGTTCTAGCACTTTCAGGTGTGCTGTCAAGCTGCTAATGTATGCTCTCTCCAGCCTTTTTTTTTTTTTTATTGAGGCACTCAGAGCTATGAGTTTTCCACTTAGCACTGCTTTCACTGTGTCACATAAATTTGGGTATGCTGTGTCTTCATTTTCATTAAATTCTAAAAAGTCTTTGATTTCTTTCCTTATTTCTTCCTTGACCAAGTTATCCACGAGTTCACGTTCCATGTGTATATGGGCTTTCTGTTGTTTTTGTTGCTATTGAAGACCAGCTTTAATCCATAGTGATCTGATAGGAGGCATGGGATTATTTCAATCTTATATCTGTTGAGGTCTGTTTTGTGACCAATTATATGGTCAGTTTTGGAGAAGGTACCATGAGGTTCTGAGAAGAATGTATATTCTTTTGATTTAGAATGAAATGTTCTGTATATATATATATATATATATATATATATATATATATATATACACATATCTGTTAGTTTCATTTGGTCTAAGGCTTCAATTAGTTTCACTGTGTCTCTGTTTCTTATTTTTCCCTCTGATGTATCCATTGATGAGAGTGGGGTATTGAAGTCACCCACAATTATTGTTTCAGGTGCAATGTGTGCTTTGAGCTTTAGCAAAGGTTTTTTTTTTGTTGTTTTGTTTTGTTTTTTATGAATGTTGGTGACTTTGCATTTGGAGCATAGATATTTAGAATTGAGAGTTGTTCTTAGATTTTTCCTTTGATGAGTATGAAGTTTCCTTCTGTGTCTTTTTTGATGACTTTTGGTTGAAATATCGATTTTATCTGATATTAAATTGGTTACTCTAGCTTGTTTCCTGGGACAATTTGCTTGGAAAATTGTTTTCCAGCCTTTAACTCTGAGGTAGTGTATGTCTTTGACACCACAGTGTGTTTCCTGTATGCAGCAAAATGCTAGGTCCTATTTACATATCCAGTCTGTTAGTGTACTTCTTTTATTTTTTTTTGTGGAATTGAGTCCATAAATGTAAAGAAATATTAAGGTGAGGTGATTGTTGCTTCCTCCTCTTTTTGTTGTTATTTTTATGATGGTGTGGTTATCTAATTTGGGGTTTATTGAAACAATATTGCTTTCTTGCTTTTTCTAGGGTATAGTTTCCCTCCTTATATTGGCATTTTTCATCTATTATCCTTTGCAGGGCTGGATTTGTGGAAAGATATTGTATAAATTTGGTTTCATCTTGGAATATCTTGGTTTCTCCATCTACAGTGATTGAGAGTTTTGCTGGGTATAGTAGTCTGGGCTGGCATTTGTGTTCTCTTAGAGTCTGTATGAGATGTGCCCAGTATTTTCTTGCTTCCATGGTCTCTGCTGAGAAGTCTGGTGTAATTCTGATAGGTCTGCCTTTACATGTTTCTTGACCTTTTACCCTTACTGCTTTAATATTCTTTCTTTGTTTAGTGCATTTGATGTTTTGATTATTATGTGACAGGAGGAATTTCTGTTCTGGTCCAGTCTGTTTGGAGTTCGGTAGGCTTCTTGTATGTTCATGGGCATCTCTTCCTTTTGGTTAGGGAAGTTTTCTTCTATAATTTTATGGAAAATATTTCCTGGTCCTTTAAGTTGTAAATCTGCACTCTCTTCTATACCTATAATTCTTAGGTTTGGTCTTCTCATAGTGTCCTGGATTTCCTAGATATATTTGGCTACAAGGTTTTTGCCTTTTGCATTTTCTTTGACTGTTGAGTCCATGTTTCCTACAGTATCTTCAGCACCTGAAATTTTTTCTTCTATCTCTTTTACTTTATTTTCTATATTTTTTTTATTTACATTCCGAATGATTTCCCCTTTCTGGGTTCCTCCTTTCCTGAAAGTCCGATAAGCCCTCTTCCCTCCCCCTGTTTCCCATTCAACCCTCTCTCGCTTCTCTGTCCTGGTATTCCCCTACATCCAGTCTTTCCAGGACCAGGGGTCTCTCCTTCCATCTTCTTGGCTGATCCAAAGGTAGTGAGTTATCTCAATTGATTGTTCACAGTCAGTTACAGATTGAACTCCTGTTCTACCCTTTCTTCTATTTCTTATGGATGGTTTTAGCTACTTTGTCAAAGAACAAGTGACCATAGGAGTGTGGATTCATTTCTGGGTCTTCAATTCTGTTCCATTGATCTACATGCCTGTCACTGTACCAATACCATGCAGTTTTTAACACTATTGCTCTGTAGTACAGCTTGAGGTCTGGAATATTGATTACCCCAGAATTTCTTTTACTCTTGAGAATAGTTTTAGCTATCCTGGGTTTTCTGTTATTCCAGATGAATTTTTGAATTGCTCTTTCTAACTCTATGAAGAATGAAGTTTGGATTTTGATGGGGATTGCATTGAATCTGTAGATTGCTTTTGGCAAGATGGTCATTTTTACTATATTAATCCTGCCAATCCATTAGCATGGCAGATTTTTCCATCTTCTGAGGACTTCTTCAATTTCTTTCTTCAGAGACTTGAAGTTCTTGTCATACAGATCTTTCACTTGTTTGGTTAGAGCCACATCAAGACACTTTATATTGTTTGTGGCTATTGTGAAGGGTATCATTTCTCTTACTTCTTTCTCAGCCTGCTTATCCTTTGAGTATAGGAAGGCTACTGACTTGCTTGAGTTGATTTTATATCCGGCCACTTTGCTGATGTTGTTTATCAGCTGTAGGAGTTCTCTGGTGTTCTTTGGGTCGCTTAAGTATACTATCATATCGTCTGCAAATAGTGATAGTTTGACTTCTTCCTTTCCAATTTGTATCCCTTTGACCTCCTTTTGTTGTCTAATTGCTCTAGCTAGAACTTCAAGTACTATATTGAAAAGATATGGAGAGAGAGGGCAGCCTTGTCTAGTCCCTGATTTTAGTGGGATTGCTTCAAGTTTCTCTCCATTTAGATTGATGTTGGCTACCAGTTTCCTGTAAATTGCTTTTACTATGTTTAGATATGGGCCTCGTATTCCTGATCTTTCCAAGAACTTTAACATTAAAGGATGCTGAATTTTGTCAAATGCTTTCTCAGCATCTAATGAAATGACCTTGTGGTTTTTTTTTTCTTTGAGATTGTTTATGTAGTGGATTACATTGATGGACTTCCTTATATTGAACCATCCCTGCATACCTGGGATGAAGCCTACTTGATCGTGGTGAATGATCGTTTTGATGTGTTCTTGGATTTGGTTGGCAAAAATTTTATTGAGTATTTTTGCATTGATATTCATAAGAGAGATTGGCCTGAGATTCTCTTTCTTTGTCGGATCTTTGTGTGATTTTGGTATTAGCGGAATTGTGGCTTCATAGAACGAGTTGGATAGTGTTCCTTCTGTTTTTATTATGTGGAATAGTTTGAAGAGTATTGGTGTCAGGTCTTCTTTGAAGGTCTGATAGAATTCTGCACTAAAACCATCTGGACCTGTGCTTTTTTTGGTTGGAAGACTTCCAATGACCACTTCTATTTCTTCAGGGCTTATAGGACGGTTTAGATGGTCTATTTGATCCTGATTTAATGTTGGTATTTGGTATCTGTCTAGGAAATTGTCCACTTCCTCCAGATTTTCTAGTTGTGTTGAATACAGGCTTTTTTAGTAGGATCTGATGATTTTTTGAATTTCCTCAGTTTCTGTTGTTATCTCTCCCTTTTCGTTTCTGATTTTGTTAATTTGGATACTGTCTCGGTGCCCTCTGGCTAGTCTGGTTAAGGGCTTATCTCTCTTGCTGATTTTCTCAAAGAACCAACTCCTCATTTTGTTGATTCTTTGTATGGTTTTATTTGTTTCTACTTGATTGATTTCAGCCTTGAGTTTGATGATTTCCTGCCTTCTACTCCTCTTGGGTGTATTTGCTTCTTTTTGTTCCAGGGCTTTCAGGTACTCCATTAAGCAGCTAGTGTACGCTGTCTCCCTTTTCTTTTTGGCAGCACTCAGGGCTATGAATTTTCCTCTTAGCACTGCTTTCATTGTGTCCCATAAATTAGGGTATGTTGTGCCTTCATTTTCATTAAATTTTAAAAAGTCTTTGATTTCTTTCTTTATTTGCTCCTTGACCAAGTTATCATTGAGTAGAGCATTGTTCAGCCTCCATTTGTATATGGGTTTTCTGTTGTTTTTGTTGCCATCGAAGACCAGCCTTATTCCATTGTGATCTTATAGGAGGCAGGGGATCAGTTCTATCTTCTTATATTGTTGAGGTCTGATTTGTGACAAATTATATGGTCGATTTTGGAGAAGGTACCATGAGGTGCTGAGAAGAAGGTGTATTCTTTTGCTCTAGGATGAAATGTTCTATATATATCTGTTAGTTCCATTTGGTCAAGGCTTCAATTAGATTCACTGTGTCCCTGTTTATTTTCTGCTTTCCTGAACGATCTGTTTCAGAGAACGGGGTGTTGAAGTCACCCACTATTATTGTGTGAGGTGCGATGTGTGCTTTGAGCTTTAGTAAAGTTTCTTTTACTACAGAATAATTTTGCTCAGTTCTCTCCTTACAAAGAAAGTCCTTTGCTTATCTGCACCAGGGTAGCAACAGTTCCCAGTGATACCACTCCGGCTTCTGGTTACTATGAGATGACCCTTTAAGATTCTTTGTAGACTTGATTTTGTGGTGTGGCCCACTGGATATAGGTATTCTGCAAGGAAGTAGAAACTTGTAATACAAAGTAACGATTCCTCTGAAGTGAAAGAATGTTTTAAGAGGGAACCTTGGCCAATCTTAGTATTTATAAGGGAGATGAAGCAAGAACCCTGTGTGCTACTTGGTGTGCAAGAGTACTGGCTGCTGTGCTGAACCTTCATGTCTTTTCTAGTGTGCAAACAGGCTTCCAAAATAGCACTGAACTCGGAGGCCCCAAGTAAGGCCTAGAATTCTCTGCTACTCTAATCCTCTAAGTATTAAATGCACTAGGCTAGTAGCCCCTGCCTTGCCTTTCCTGAAACTCTCTTTCACCACAACTGTGTCTATATGACTACTGCTCATGCTTCTGAGGTTAGCTCACATGTGACGTCTGTGAACTGGTCACATGCCTGAATTCATTGCACTTTACATCTTGGCATGCCTTGCTCACAATACTCATTATGCTGTGTGAGGATTTCCTGATTATTGGAAACTGATCTCTGCTATCCTAGTTAAGAACCCCTTGAGTGCAGGTACCATTTTGTGCTTACTTTAATATTTCCAGCACCAAAAAAGTTCCTGGCACGTAGTCCATAGCTTTTGTAGAAAGGAGATCACCAGCTCTGTCAGTGTTTTGTTTCCTCATCTATTAAACAGAGTTGTTTTTTCTGGTTGCTAGGGAAACTTGTAGTAATACAAGTTGGTATTTTAGATTCTTCTATCGCTGTTTCATTTTGCTGTGTGTCATCTTTTGTTATCAAGAGAAATGTATGATGCTTGCTTTATACTATAGCCATCTATATTGTAATTTATCTATACAATTAAACAAATTTAATGACACTCTAAAAAAGAAAAAAAGTTTCTTTTACGAATGAGGGTGCCCTTGCATTTGGAGCATAGATATTCAGAATTGAGAGTTCTTATTGGTGGATTTTTCCTTTGATCAGTATGTAGTGTCCTTCTGTGTCTTTTTTGATGACTTTAGGTTGAAAGTCAATTTTATCTGACATTAGGATGGCTACTCCACCTCGTTTCTTGGGGCCATTTGCTTGTAAAATTGTTTTCCAGCCTTTTACTCTGAGGTAGTGTTTGTCTTTGACACTGAGGTGCATTTCCTGCACGCAGCAAAATGCTGGGTCCTGTTTACGTATCCAGTCTTTTAGTCTAAGTCTTTTTGTTGGGGAATTAAGACCATTGATATTAAGAGAGATTAAGGAATAGTGATTATTGCCACCTGCTATTCTTGACTCTATCTTTATGTTTGAGTGGTTATCTTCTTTTGGTTTTGATGCAAGAAGGTTATCATCTCGTTTTTTCCAGGGTGTTGTTTCTCTCCTTGTATTGGCTGTTTCCACCTATTATCCTTTGCAGGGCTGGGTTTGTGGAAAGATATTGTGAAAATCTGGTTTTATCATGGAATATCTTGTTCTCTCCATCTATGGTGATTGAGAGTTTTGCTGGGTATAGTAGTCTAGGCTGGCATTTGTGTTCTCTTAGTGTCTGCATGAGATCTGCCCAGGATCTTCTGGCTTTCATAGTCTCTGGTGAGAAGTATGATGTGATTCGGATAGGTCTTCCTTTGTGTTACTTGGTCCTTTTCTCTTACTGCTTTTAATATTCTTTCTTTGTTTAGTACATTTGATGTTTTGATTATTATGTGACAAGAGGTATTTCTGTTCTGGTCCAGTCTGTTTGGAGTTCTGTAGGCTTCTTGTACGTTCATCAGCATCTCTCTCTTTAGGTTAGGGAACTTTTCCTCAATAATTTTGTTGAAGATATTTACTGGCCCTTTAAGTTGCAAATATTCAGTCTCATCTATACTTATAATCCTTAGGTTTGGTCTTCTCATTGTGTCCTGGATTTCCTGGATGTTTTGGGTTACATGTTTTTTGCATTTTGCAATTTCTTTGACTCGAGTCAATGCTTTCTATGGTATCTTCAGCACCTGAGATTCTTTCTTCCATCTCTTGTATTCTATTGTTGATGTTTGCATCTATGACTCCTGATTTCTTCCCAAGGTTTTCTATCTCCAAAGTTGTCTCCCTTTGTGATTTCTTAGTTGTTTCTACTTCCTTTTTTAGATTCTGGATGGATTTGCTCAGATCCTTCACTTGTTTGTTTGTATTTTCCTGTATTTCTTTAAGGTATTTTTGCGTTTCCCCTTTCAGGATTTCTGCCTGTTGACCTAAGTTCTGTATTTCTCTAAGCGATTTTTGTGTTTCCTCCTCATGGGAATCCATCTGTTGATCCATCGTCTCCTGCATTTCTTTAAGCAATTCTCGTGTTTCCTTTGTAAGGGCATCTACCCATTTATTCATTTCTTTAAGCAATTTTTGTGTTGCCTCCCTATGGGCATCCATCTGTTGACCCATATTCTTCTGCATTTCTTTATGCAATTTTTGTGATTCCTTTAAAAGTGCATCTACCCGTTGATTCATTTCTTTAAGCGATTTTTGTGTTTCCTTTTTAAGTGCTTCTAACCGTTGATTCATGGTCTCCTGTAATTCTTTATGAGATTTATTTGTGTCCCTCTTGAAATCCTCTAATAGCATCATGAGAAGTGACTTTAAATCCAGATCTTGTCTTTCGGGTGTGGTGGGGTATCCAGGACTTGCTGCTGTTGGAGAGTTGGGTTCAGATGGTGCCATATTACTTTGATTTCTGTTAGTAATGTTCCTACGTTTGCCTTTTACCATCTGGTTACCTCTGGTGTTAGTTGGTCCTGCTGTCACTGGCTGTTGTTTGACCTCCTGTGAGCCTGCAAAGCTATTTCTGACCCCCGTGGATTCCTGGGATTCCCCTGGCACCGATTTCTGGGGCCTGCCCTGCTCCTGAGTGACTTTGGAGCCCTGATGTGCCTTGCCCCAAGTGATGTTATATTGGGGAATCCCTGCACATCCAAAGGCTCAGCATAGTGGATTCCTGGAGCAGAGGTCGCCAAAGAGAGGTTGGTAGGCTCCTGCCCTGTGCGGGGGGTGTGTGATCTCTCCCAGAGCAGGGGGGTTTCCCTCTGCAGGGCAGAAGTCCCACAGCAGAGTTGGTGCATCAGTTACTGCAGACCTGCCCAGCTCTTGGGAGCAGGGTGCACACCAGCTGCCTGAGACCCACGCGATATTATGCCCGACTGTACCTGTGCCTGGAGGTCCCAACTGCCCTGATGCTAGAACAAAGATGGTGAGTACACTTTGCACTCTCTCGGAGCAGATCACTCTGCAGGGGAGGTGGCCCACAGCAGAGCTGGTGACAGATGACCGCAGTGCTGTCTTGCTCTTGGGCACAGATGGAAGCCCAACAGGCTGTGTCCCAAGCGATGTTATATTGGGGAGAACCTGCGTACCTGTCTCCTCAGTGCAGTCGGTCCAGGAACAGAGGTCGCCAAAGGGAAGCTACCTGCAATTCTTTAAGGGACTTTTGTGTTTCCTCTTTAATGGCTTCTACCTGTTTACCCATGTTCTCCCGTGTTTCTTTTTTTTTTTAATCTTTTTTATTTACATTCCAAATGATTTCTCCTTTCCTGTTTCTTCCCTCTCCTAAAGTCCCATAAGCCCTCTTCCCTCCTCCTGTTCCCCATTCAACACCCTCTCACTTCTCTGTCCTGGTATTCCACTACATCCAGTCTTTCCAGGACCAGGGGTCTCTCCTTCCATTTTCTTGGAAATCTATTAATATGTGAGTTGTGTCTTGGCTTTTCCGAGATTCTGGGTTAATATCCCCTTATCAGTGATTGCATACCATGTGTGTTCTTTTTGCTATTGGGTTACCATCCTAAAGATGATATTTTCCATTTCTTATCATTTGCTTAAGAATTTCGCAAATTCATTGTTTTTAATTGCAGAGTAGTATTCCATTGTGTAAATATACCACATCTTCTGAATCCATTCCTCCTGTCAGGGACATCTGGGTTCTTTCAAGCTTCTGGCTATTATAAATAAGGCTGCTATGAACATAGTAGAACATGTGTCTTTATTTCTTGCAGGGGAAGCCTCTAGGTATATGCCCAGGAGTGGTAAAACTGCATCTTTTGGGATTGTCATGCCCAGTTTTCTGAGGAACTGCCAGACTGCTTTCCAGAGTGGTTTTACCAGCTTGCAATCCCACTAGCAGTGGAGGAATGTTCCTCTTTCTCCACATTCTCGCCAACAACTGCTGTCTCCTGTGCTTTCGATCTTAGCCATTCTGACTGCTGTGAGGTGGAATCTCTGGGTAGTTTTGATTTGCATTTCCCAAATGACTAAGGATGTTGAATATTTCTTTAGGTGCGTCTCAGTCATTAGATATTCTTTAGGTGAAAACTCTTTGTTTAGCTCTGTACCCCATTTTTTAATAGGGTTATTTGGCTCTCTGGAGTCTAACTTCTTGAGTTCTTTGTATATATTGGATATTAGCCCTCTGTCAGATGTAGGGTTGGTAAAATCATTTCCCAGTTTGTTGTCCTTTTGACCTTGATCCACTTAGAATTGAACTTAGTGCAAGGAGATAAGAATGGGTCAATTTGCTCTTAGCCAGACTAGACAGAGGGCACAGAGACAGTATCTAAATTAACAAAATCAGAAATGAAAAGGGAGCTATAACAACTGAAATTGTGGAAATTCAAAAAATCATCAGATCCTACTACAAAAGCCTATATTCAACACAACTAGAAAATCTGGAGGAAATGAACAATTTCCTAGACAGATACCAAATACCAACATTAAGTCAGGATCCAATAGACCATCTAAACCGTCCATTAACCCCTGAAGAAATAGAAGTGGTCATTGGAAGTCTTCCAACAACAACAACAACAACAACAACAACAAAGCACAGGTCCAGACGGTTTCAGTGCAGAATTCTATCAGATCTTCAAAGAAGACCTAACACCATCTGGTTACCTCTGGTGTTAGTTGGTCCTGCTGTCACTGGCTGTTGGTTGGACCTCCTGTGTGCTTGCAAGGCTATTTCTGCCCCTCTCTGGACGACCGGGATTCCCCTAGCACCAATTGCTGAGGGGATGCCCTGCCCCTGAGTGACTTTGGAGCCCTGATGTCCCTTGCCCCAAGTGACTCAGAGGAGTCAATCCCTGGAGCAGAGGTGGCTATGGGGAGGCTGGTGCGCTCTCTCCTGCTGTGCTCTCTCCAGGTGCAGTTCCCTCTGCAGTGCAGATGTCCCACAGCAGAGCTAGCACATAGGTGACCACAGAACTGCCCAGCTCTTAGGTGCAGGGAGCACACAAGCTGGATGAGTCCCAAGTGATGTTATGCTTGGTTATCTCTGCGCCTGGAGGTCCCAACTGCTTTGTTGCTGGAACAAAGATGGCAGAGTGCACTGTTCACCCTCTCTGTGCAGATCACTCTGCAGGGCAGATGGCCCACAGCAGATCCAGTGCCCAGACGACCACAGAGCTGCCCTGCTCTTGGGCGCAGATGGAAGCCCAGCAGGCTGTGTCCCAAGCGATGTTATATTGTGGAATCCCTGCATACCTGGAGACTCAGCATAGTCAATCCCTGGAGCAGAGGTCACCAAGAGGAGGCTGGTGCGCTCCCTCCCTGTGCAGGTGCCCTCTCTCCCAGTGCAGGTTTCTCTGCAGGGCAGATGTCCCATAGCAGAGCTGGCATGTAGGTGACCACAGAACTTCCCAGCTCTTGGGTGCAGGGAGCACACAATCTGACTGAGTCCCAAGCGATGTTATGCTCAGTTATCCCTCTCCTGTGTTTCTCTAAGGGATTTTTTTCCTCTTTAAAGGCTTCTACCTGTTTACCCATGTTCTTCTGTATTTCTTTAAGGGAGTCATTTATGTCCTTCTTGATGTCCTCTATCAGCATCAAGAGATGTGATTTTAAATCCATATCTTGCTTTTCCGGTGTGTTGGGATATCCAGGACTTGGGGTTGTGGAAGAACGGGGTTTGGATGGGGCCATGTTGCCTTGGTTTCTGTTGGTAATGTTCTAGCATTTGCCTTTTGCCATCTGGTTATCTCTGGTTTTAGTTGGTCTTGCTGCCTATGACTGTGCCTTATCTGTACTGCAAGCCTGTGTATCTGTACTCCTGTGAGACCTGTTCTATCTGGGGGGAATTTAGATATGGAGAGCTGTGATACAGGGTGAGCTCAGATATGCAGACAGAAACCAGAAAGATCCTGTCCACAGCGGATCCTTGGTTTCTGTGTCCTGATGCTTCTGGTAAGGTCCCTCTTGGGACAGGAATTTGAAGAGAAGTAGTGGTCTTACCTGTGCTCAGAGGTATTTAGGCACTCGTGGGAGACCAGCTCTCTTGTGGTGGTATCTATGTATGTAGCTCTGTGGCCCATTATCAGCTCTTGGTGTAGACAGAAATTGGAAGACTCCTGGGCTCTTGTGCCTCAGGGTTTTGGGTTGGTTTCTCTGAACATCTGGGATGGTTCTGCCTGTGCTCTCAGGCCTCTCCACACTCCTGTGTGGTCAGCTGTTTCCCTGTGCCACCTGGATATGCTGGATATTGTGCTTTGTGGTCAAATTGTTCCATTCTTATCTCCTTGTACATAACTCAAGTTCAAGTGGATAAAGGACCTCCACATAAAACCTGATACACTGAATCTGATATAAGAGAAAGTAGTGAAGATCCTCAAATGCATGAGCACAGGGGAAATTTTCCTGAACAGAACACCGATGGCTTATGCTCTAAGATGAAGAATCAACAATGGGACCTCATAAAATTGCAAAGCTTCTATAAGGCAAAGGACACTGTCAATAGTAAAAAACAGCAAGCAACAAATTGGGAAAATTTCTTTACCAATCCTACATCCAATAGAGGATAATATCCAGTATGTACAAAGAACTCAAGGAATTAGACTCCAGACAATCAAATAACCCTATTACAAAATGGGGTACAGAGTTAAACAAAGAATTTTCAAATGAGGAAACTTGAATGGTCAAGAAGCACCTAAAGAAATGTTCAATAATTTTAGTAATAATGAAAATGGAAATCAAAATTACCCTGAGATTCTATCTCACACCAGTCAGAAAGTCTAAGATCAAAAACTCAGGGGACAGCATATGGTGGCAAGGATGTGGAGAAAGAGGATCACTCCCCCATTGTTGGTGGGATTGTAAGCTGGTATAATCACTCTGGAATTCAGTCTGGCAGTTCCTCAGAAAATTGGGCATAACATTACTTGAGGACCCAGCCATACCACTCCTGGGTATATACCCAAATGATGCTCCAACACATAGCAAGGACACATGCTATACTATGTTCATAGTAGCCTTATTTATAATAGTTAGAAGCTGGAAAGGAACCAGATGTCCTTCAATAGGGGAATGGATACTTACAATGTCATACATTTATGCAATGGAGTACTATGTAGCTATTAAAAACGATGACTTCATGAAATTCTTAGGTAAATAGATTGAACTAGAAAATATTATCCTGAATGAGGTAACCCAATCACAAAAGAACACACATTGTATGCACTCACTGATAAGCGTATATTAGTCCAAAAGCTTGGAATACCCAAGATACAATTAACAGACCACATGAGCTTAAGATAAAGGAAGACCAAAGTGTGGGTGTTTTGGCCCTTCTCAGAAGGTGGAACAAAATACTCGTGGGAACAAATATGAAAACAAAGTGTGGAGTAGGAAATGAAGGAAAGGCCATCCAGAGGCTGCCCTGCCTTGGGGTTCATCCCATATACAGTCACCAAATTCAGACACTATTGTGGATGCTAAGAAGTACATGCTGACAGGAGCCTGATATAGCTGTCTCCTGAGAGGCTCTGCCAGAGCCTAACATATACAGAAGTGGATGTTTGCAGTCAACCATTGAACTGATCACAGGGTCCCTAATGGAGGAGTTAGAGAAATGACTGAAGGAGCTGAATGGGTTTGCAATCCCGTAGGAAGAACGACAATATCAACAAACCAGAGCTTCCAGGGTCTCAACCACAAGCCAACACATGGAGGGACCTATGGCTCCAGCCATATATATAGCAATGGATGGCCTTGTTGGGAAGAGGCCCTTGGTCCTGTGAAGGGGATTGTGAGGGAGGAGAGGTGGTAGTGGGTTGGTGGGGGCACACCCTCATAGAGGCAGGAAGGGGGGATGGGATAGGGAGAATCTGGGAGGGGGAGGAATGAAGAAAGGGAATAACATTTGAAATGTAAATAAATAAAATATCCAATAAAAATATTTGCACATAAAAAAATCATCTACAATGATCATGTGCCCTCCATTCCAGATATGGATCAAGATACAGAAATCAATAAATACAATCTACCACATAACTAAAGGGCAGAAACCATATATTCATCTCATTAGAGGCAGGAAGGACCTTTGACAAAATCTAAGATCCATTACAATAAACATCCTGGAAAATCTAAGGATTTAGCATACACATATCAATATAATAAAGACATTATATAACAAACCCACAGTTAGCTTCATCTTAAATGGACAAAAATTCAAAAGAATTTCTAGAAAATTAGGGGAGGGAGGAAACGGGAAAGGGGAAATGATTTGGAATGTAAATTTAAAAAAAATAAAATAAAATAAATAATTAAAAAAAAAGAAAATTAGGAACAAGATAAATATATGCACTCTTTTCTCTCCTGCTCAACCTAGAACTGGAATCTTAACCAGAGTAGTATGATAGTAAAAGGAGATAAAAGGGATATAAGCAAGGAAATAAAAAGTTATAGTATCTTTATGTGTAGATACTGTGATTCTGTTCATGAAGGACAGAAAATTCCACCACAATGATACAGATGATAAACACATTCAGCAAAGCAGTAGAATGCATATTTAACAACTCAAACATAAAAAAGAATCAATACATCTAAAGTAGAATAAAAATAAACCAGGAATATATTAGCAATAAAAGCAAGAACAACAATATAAACCAAAATAACTGACAATAAATCTAACCAAGGAATGTAAAGACTGGTACAATGATAGCTTTAAAGACTCTGAAAGAGAAACTGAGCAAGATGTCAAAAAATGAAAAGATCTCCAAAAATCACAGATTAATAAGATTAATATTGTGACAATAGCACTTGCATCAAATGTAATATACATATTCCATACAATACCATTTCCATCAAAATTCCAATAGAGTTTTTTACAGAAAGCAAAAAACCAAATATTAAATTTCGTATAGAAATTCATAAGACCCAGAACAAGTGAAACCATCCAGAACAACAACAACAACAACAACAAAAAACTACTGGAGAAATTGCCATCTTGACCTCAAGTATTAATACAGTGCTATAGTAGTGAAAAATAGTATGATGCTGACATAGAAACATTTTCATTGATCTATGAAGTAGAACTGAGGTCCTCAAAATAAGCTCATACTCTTGCATCCTGTTAGGTTTCGACAAAGAGGCCAACGAACACATTGGAGAAAAGACGGCACCTGCCATAAATGCTACTAAGCAAACTGGGCAGCCTAATGTAGAATAATGAAACTGGCTCTTTATCGTTGAGGCTGCTCTACATTCCCCTCTAAGTAAATCAAGGACACAAGAAAATGCCTGACACTGGATATAGGAGAAAGTAGGGAATACACTGTACATGAAAGAACACTGTCGTATGCATAAAGAGCCATCCTACAGAATGGGAAAAAAATTCTTTACCAGCTCTACACTAGACAGAATCTTACTATAAGGAACATACAAAGAACTCAAGAAATTAAACATCAAGAATGCAAGTAACTCACTTAAAAATAGGAGATGGAACTAAACAGTTCTCAAAAGATGAAATACAAACAGCTGAGAAATATTTTAAGTGTTCAATATTCTTAGCCATCAGGAAAATGCAAATTAAAATTACTATTAGATTCCATTTTAACTGAGTCAGAATGCATTTTTGATAAAATTAAAAATATGCATTTGAAAAAAGACATCAACTTTAACAAATAAATGGTGCGGCTTAAACTGGATGGTAGAAGAACTCATATCGAATCATTCCTATCACCCTGGACAAAAATGTAAGTCCAAATGGATCAAAGATATCAAAATAAAACCAGGTACACTGAATCTGATAGAGAAAGTGGGGAATAGCCTTGAACTTATTGACATAGGAGAAAGCTTCCCAAGCAGAACACCTGTAATACAGACCTTAAGATCAACAATTAGTAAATGGGACCTCATGAGATTGAAAAACTTCTGCAAGCAAAGGACACCATCAATTCAATAAACAGCATCCTACAGAATGGGAAAAAGGGTTTTACCAACTCCACATGTGATAGTGAGCTAATATTCAAAATACATAAAAAATAACCTCATGAAACATGACATAAAAAACCCATATAACTCAATTAAAAGGAGGAAAAGATATAAACAGAGAATTCTCTATTGAGTACACTCAGATGGTTGACAAACAAATGTTCAACATCCTTAGCCATCAGGGAAATGTGAATCAAAACTATGAAATTTCATTTTATACTTGTCAGAATTGTAAGATCAGCAATATAAGTAACAGCTCACGTTGGTAAGGATGTTGAGCAAGAATAGTCCTCCAGTGCTAATGAGAGTGTAGAATGTACAGCCACTGTGGAAACCAATGTACTGGTTACTCAGAATATTGGGAATTAATCTACTTCAAGACCCAGCTATATTACTCTTGAACATATTCCCAAAGGAAACTTCGTTGTACCACAAGGACACTTGCTGAACCATGCTCATTGCTGTTCCATTTTTAATAGGCAGAAAGCAGAAACAAACTAGATGTCCCTCAACAGGAGAATGGATAAAGAAAATTGTGGCATATTTACACAATGGAGTATTAGTTGTATCTTTTTAAAAATGACATCATGATATTTGCAGGTAAATGAATGGAACTAGAAAAAATCATCCTGAGTGAGATAATCCAGACCCAGCAAGATAAATATGGTATATGGATATAAATAAATAATAAATAATAAATGGATATAAATAATCTATTAAATAAATGATAACCAAGATACAATTCATAGACTCAAGGAAGCTAGATATAGAGAAAGGGACTCTGGGGACATAGATCTCCTTGGGAGAAGGAGAGATAATAGGTTTTAAGGGTGGATTGGAGCTGGGGATTAGGTGGTGGGCCCAGAATGGAAGGATCATGTGAGAATGGTGAAGATAGATGGGACTGAAGGAAGGAATAGGGAAGATACAGCTAGTATTGAAGGGCTTTTAGAGGCAGTATGTAAATCTAGTACGGTGAAAACTTTCTATAATGTAGAAGGGGATACTAGTGATGAACCCCAATTGACCATCTCTTATTACCAAGAACTGAGACTGGGTTTTATCCAACTGAGTTGGCCAAAGGGGTCTCATAGAAATCCTCAAACAACCCAGGTTGTTGTCAAGACAATAGGTTGCTCTCCACAAACTGAGAGTAAGGCCCCATATCTGAAAAATACTCATACAATGTATTGACCATTGAGATGGTGAGCCAGTGCTTATGCTGAACCTTCACTCCCATGTTCTAGTGTCTTTGGCATGGAAAGTTCCTCTGTAGGTTACCCAAAGAAAAATGCAGACATCAATTCAACAACAAAACCTTTGATCTACAAACCCCTTGCATTTTTATACGTGGCTATAATGGAGAAAAGGCAGAGTAGACTCTGAAAAGAGAGAAAAACCAACACTCTATATCAGACTTTACCTCTAAGAAGAAGCTTGTGAAATTGTTTGAATAGAAACTTAGTTTTACACATTCAATAATTCCCCCTAAAATAATAAAATAAGTCATCTACCTCACATATGAGAGAACTAGTTTCATAACTTTGAAATAATTTTCCTGAAATTATACCCAATCACCTGCTTACTAACCAATGCTGTTAATTTATTGCCTATACATTAAAAATAAATTAGACCCTGTTGGATTGTGTAGGATTTGCAACAAGAATTTGATTTTGTTAAATTGACTTCAGAAATGTTTGAGTGGCTATGATAATAGTCTGGTTCTCGAGAGAAGCAAAGTCAATAGGGAATGGACAATTTGTACACGCGCACACACACACACACACACACACACACACACACAGACTCACACTTGTACACGTGTACACATTCACATACATGGTAGATAATGTTTCAACCTAAATATATGGGTTCTTAACTGAAAAGCTCAGTGCCAGGCAAAGGATACCTCCCTATCATTTTGTCCCCAGAGCATTCCAAAAACTTAGGCTACTGCCATTATTGCTATTGGTTGCGCAATATTACTATATGTAAAGATCCTATTATTGAAGACATTACATTGATCTAGAAATCAATTTGCAAATGGTCTGGAAATTCCTCCATGTTGCTAACTTCATAGTACTGCAATATACTACTGAAGTCACTGGGATGGTGGAGGGAGAGAAAAGTTCATTGATAATTTTACTCAGTGGCGTATACTGCATCCTACAATATTGCCCTGTCATGCAAGGTGTATCCATTAATACAATCTGGGCATGATGACTAGGGTAGTAGCGAACCACTTTCTGATTATATTTGAAACCTGTTCCACAGGAAGGAACTCATGCTCGGTACTGTAAATTTGGTCAAGCTTCTGTATCTAGGGAGATCACAAGGTGTATTCTTCTGTTTTTTCAAACCTATCAACATGTTTTTAAATTGTCTTCTCAACATATTTATACATATAGATTAGTAATGGTCCCAGCTTTACATAGAGAAAGGACTTTTTGCAGCACACAGTGGCTAATTTTTGAAAAACAGAAATAACAGATGAATATTTATCACAAAAATAGGCACTTCACTATTTAGAGAAAATTCTACAATGTACACACACACGCACACACACACACACACACATACACATAAACAACACACACAATATCCTCCAAGCATTATATTGAACAAATATTTATATTATATATAATATTCACTTTCTTTTTTTTTATATTTTATTTTATTTTTTTTAATTTACATTCCAAATCATTTCCCCTTTCCCGTTTCCTCCCTCCCCGAAAGTCCCATAAGCCCCCTTCCCTCCCTCTTTTCTCCATTCAACCCCCTCTCATTTCTCTGTCCTGGCGTTCCCCTACATCCAGTCTTTCCAGGACCAGGGGTCTCTCCTTCCATCTTCTTAGAAATCTATTGATATGCGAATTGTGTCTAGGGTATTCCTAGATTCTGGGTTAATATCCCCTTATCAGTGACTGCATACCATGTGTGTTCTTTTGTGATTGGGTTACCTCACTAAGGATGATACTTTCAACTTCTGACCATTTGCCTAAGAATTTCGTGAATTCATTGTTTTTAATTGCAGAGTAGTATTCCATTGTGTAGATATACCACATCTTCTGAATCCATTCCTCCGTTGAGGGACATCTGGGTTCTTTCCAGCTTCTGGCTATTATAAATAAGGCTGCTATGAACATAGTGGAGCATGTGTCCTTATTGCATGCAGGTAAAGCCTCTGGGTATATGCCCAGGAGTGGTATAGCCAGATCCTCCGGGAGTGTCATGCCCAGTTTTCTGAGGAACCGCCAGACTGCTTTCCAGAGTGGTTGTACCAGCTTGCAATTCCACCAGCAGTGGAGGAGTGTTCCTCTTTCTCCACATCCTCGCCAACAACTGCTGTCTCCTGTGTTTTTGATCTTAGCCATCCTGACTGGTGTGAGATGGAATCTCAGGGTTGTTTTGATTTGCATTTCCCTAATGACTAAGGATGATGAACATCTCTTTAGGTGCTTCTCAGCCATTAGATATTCTTCAGGTGAGAACTCTTTGTTTAGCTCTGTACCCCATTTTTTAATAGGGTTACTTGCCTCTCTGGAGTTTAACTTCTTGAGTTCTTTGTATATATTGGATATTAGCCCTCTGTCAGATGTAAGGTTGGTAAAGATCATTTCCCAGTTAGTTGGTTGCCGCTTTTTCTTTTTGACAGTGTCTTTTGCCTTGCAAAAACTTTGTAATTTAATGAGGTCCCATTTGTCTATTCTTGATCTTAGAGCATAAGCTATTGGAGTTCTGTTGAGGAAATTCTCCCCTGTGCCCATATGTTCAAGGTTCTTCCCTAGTTTCCCTTCTATTAGTTTCAGTGTGTCTGGTTTTATGTGGAGATCCTTGATCCACTTGGAATTGAGCTTAGTGCAAGGAGATAAGAATGGGTCAGCAGGCTGAGAAAGAAGGAAGAGAAATGATACCCTTCACGATAGCCACAAACCATATAAAGTATCTTGGCGTGACTCTAACCAAACAAGTGAAAGATCTGTATGACAAGAACTTCAAGTCTCTGAAGAAAGAAATTGAAGAAGATCTCAGAAGATGGAAAAATCTGCCATGCTCATGGATTGGCAGGATTAATATAGTAAAAATGACCATCTTACCAAAAGTAATATACAGATTCAAAGCAATCCCCATCAAAATCCCAACTCAATTCTTCATAGAGTTAGAAAGAGCAATTCAAAAATTCATCTGGAATAACAGAAAACCCAGGATAGCTAAAACTATTCTCAAGAGTAAAAGAACCTCTGGGGGAATCAGTATCCCGGACCTCAAGCTGTACTACAGAGCAATAGTGTTAAAAACCACATGGTATTGGTACAGTGACAGGCATGTAGATCAATGGAACAGAATTGAAGACCAAGAAATGAATCCACACTCCTATGGTCACTTGATCTTTGACAAAGGAGCTAAAACCATCCAGTGGAAAAAAGATAGCCTTTTCAACAAATGGTGCTGGCTCAACTGGAGGTCAGCATGCAGAAGAATGCAAATTGATCCATTCTTATCTCCTAATATTCACTTTCAATTAAAATGAAATAATAATGCATCTATCAAATGCACTATTATTTTCTTTTTTTGGCTTTTCTTTTTTTTTTTAAGTTTTTTTAATTAGGTATATTCTTTATTTACATTTCAAATGATTTCCCTCTTACTGGTTCCCTCCCTCCCCAAAAGTCCCAAATGCCCTTTTCCTTCGCCCTGCTCCCCAACCAAGCCACTCCTGTCTCCCCTTCCTGGTATTTCCCTACACTGCCTCATTGAGCCCTTCCAGGACCAGGTGCCTCTCTTTCCTTCTTCTTCGGTATCCTTTGATATGTGAATTGTTCCTTGGAAAATCCAAGCTTCTGGGATAATATCCGCTTATCAATGAGTGCATATCATGTGTGATTTTTTGTGAATGGGTCACCTACTTAGGATGACATTCTCCAGTTCCACTCACTTGTCTAAGAATTTCATGAATTCATTGTTTTTAATAGCTGAGTAGTATTCCATAGTGTAAATATACCACATTTTCTGTATCCATTCCTCCATTGAGGGACATGTGTGTTCTTTCCAGCTTCTGGCTATTATAAATAAGGCTGCTATGAACATAGTGGAGCATGTGTCTTTATTGCATGTTGGAGAGTCCTCTGGGTATATGCCCAGGAGTGGCATAGCTGGGTCCTCCGGTACTATCATACCAAGTTTTCTGAGGAACCGTCAAACTGATTTTCAGAGTGGTTTTAAAAGCTTGCAATCCCACCAGCAGTGGAGGAGTGTTCCTCTTTCTCCACATCCTCACCAGCACCAGCTGTCTCCTGAGATTTTGATCTTAGCCATTCTGACTGGTGTGACGTGAAATCTCAGGGTTGTTTTGATTTGCATTTCCCTGATGACTAAGGATGTTGAATATTTCTTTAGGTGTTTCTCAACCATTTGATATTCCTCAGGTGAAAATTCTTTGTTTATCTCTGTACCCCATTTTTAATAAGATTATTTGGCTCTCTGGAATCTACCTTCTTGAGTTCTTTGTATATCTTGGATATTAGTCCTCTGTTGGATGTAGGGTTGGTAAAGATCATTTCCCAATTAGTTGGATGTTGTTTTGTCTTTTTGACAGTGTCGTTTGCCTTACAGAATCTTTTTAATTTTATGAGGTCCCATTTGTCAATTCTTGATCTTAATGCATAAGCTATTGGTGTTCTGTTCAGGAAATTTTCCCCTGTGACCATGTGCTCAAGACACTTCCCCAGTTTCTTTTCTACTAGTTTTAGTGTTTCTGGTTTTTTGTGGAGGTCCTTGATCCACGTGGACTTGAGCTTAGTACAAGGAGATAAGAATGGGATCAATTTGCATTCTTGGGCATGCTGACCTCCAGTTGAACCAGCACCATCTATTGAAAAGGCTATCTTTTTTTCCACTGGGTGGTTGTAGCTCCCTTGTCAAAGATCAAGTGACCATAGGTGTGTGGGTTCATTTCTGGGTTTTAAATTCTGTTCCATTGATCTATCTGCCTGTCACTGTACCAATACCATGCAGTTTAACACTATCGCTCTGTAGTACTGCTTGAGGTTCGGGATACTGATTCCCCCAGAGGTTCTTTTACTCTTGAGAATAGTTTTAGCTATCCTGGGTTTTCTGTTATTCCAGATGAATTTTTGAATTGCTCTTTCTAACTCTATGAAGAATTGAGTTGGGATTTTGATGGGAATTGCATTGAATCTGTAGATTACTTTTGGCAGGATAGCCATTTATACTATATTAATCCTGCTGATCCATGAGCATGGAAGATCTTTCCAACTTCTGAGGTCTTCTTTGATTTCTTTCTTCAGAAATTTGAAGTTCTTGTCATACAGATCTTTCACTTGTTTATTTACAGTCACACCAACATACGTTATATTGTTTGTGGCTATCGAGAAGGGTATCATTTCTCTTATTTCTTTCTCAGCCTGCTTATCCTTTGAGTATAGGAAGGTTACTGACTTGCTTGAGTTGATTTTTTTCCAGCCACTCTGCTGAAGTTGTTTATCAGCTGTAGGAGTTCTCTGGTGGAGTTCTTTGGGTCGCTTAAGTATACTATCATATCGTCTGCAAATAGTGATAGTTTGACTTCTTCCTTTCCAATTTGTATCCCTTTGACCTCCTTTTGTTGTCTAATTGCACTAGCTAGAACTTCAAGTACTATATTGAAAAGATATGGAGAGAGAGGGCAGCCTTGTCTAGTCCCTGATTTTAGTGGGATTGCTTCAAGTTTCTCTCCATTTAGTTTGATGTTGGCTACTGGTTTGCTGTATATTGCTTTTACTATGTTTAGGTATGGGCCTTGCTATCCTGTTCTTTCCAAGACCTTTAACATGAAAGAATGCTGAAATTTGTCAAATGCTTTCTCAGCATCTAATGAAATGACCATGTGGTTTTTTTCTTTGAGTTTGTTTATGTAGTGGATTACATTGATGGATTTCCTTATATTGAACCATCCCTTCATTCCTGGGATGAAGTCTACTTGATTATGGTGAATTATTGTTTTTCTGTGTTCTTGGATTTGGTTGACAAGAATTTTATTGAGTATTTTTGCATCTATATTCATAAGGGAAATTGGTTTGAAGTTCTCTTTCTTTGTTGGATCTTTGGGTGGTTTTGGTATCAGCGAAATTGTGACTTCATAGAATGAGTTGGGTACTGTTCCTTCTGTTTCTATTTTGTGGAATAGTTTGAAGAGTACTGTTGTTATCTCTTCTTTGAAGGTCTGATAGAATTTTGCACTAAAACAATCTGGTCCTGTGCTTTTTTTTGGTTAGAATACTTTCAATGACCACTTCTATTTCTTTAGAGGTTATGGGACCATTTAGATGGTCTATCTGATCCTGATTAAATTTTGGTAGTAGGTATCTGTCTAGGAAACTGTCCATTTCCTCCAGATTTTTCAGTTGTGTTGAGTATAGACTTTTGTAGTAGAATCTGATGATTTTTTTAATTTCCTCAGTTTCTATTGTTATTTCTCCCTTTTCATTTCTGATTTTGTTAATTTGGATACTGTCTCTGTGCCCTCTGGTTAGTCTGGCTAAAGGTTTATCTAACTTGTTGATTTTCTCAAAGAACCAACTCCTGGTTTTGTTGATTTTTTTAATAGTTCTTTTTGTTTCTACTTGGTTAATTTCAGCTCTGAGTTTGATGATTTCCTGCCTTCTGCTCCTCTTTGGTATATCAGCTTCTTTCTGTTCTAAAACTTTCAGGTGTGCTGTTAAGCTGCTAGTGTATGCTCTCTCCAGCTTCTTTTTGGAGGCACTCAGAGCCACAAGTTTTCCTCTTAGCACTGCTTTCAATGTGTCCCATAAATTTGGGCATGTTGTGCCTTCATTTTCATTAAACTCTAAAAATGTTTTGATTTCTTTCTTTATTTCTTCCTTGACCAAGGTACCATTGAGTAGAGCATTGTTCAGCTTCCATGTGTATGTGGGCTTTCTGTTGTTTTTGTTGCTGTTGAAGACCACCCTTACTCCATAGTGATCTGATAAGAGGCATGGAATTAGTTCAATTTTTTTTTGTATCTGCTGAGGTCTGTTTTGTGACCAATTATATGGTCAGTTTTGAAGAAGGTACCATTAGGTGCTGAGAAGAAGGTATATTCTTTTCATTTAGCATGAAATGTTCTATAAATATCTATTAAATCCATTTGGTCCAAAACTTCTGTTAGTTTTACTGTGTCTCTGTTTAGCTTGTGTTTCCCTGATCTGTCCATTAAGGAGAGTGGGGTATTGAAGTCACCCACAATTATTGTGCAGGGTGCGATGTGTGCTTTCAGCTTTAGTAAGATTTCTTTTACGAATGATGGTGCCCTTGTATTTGGAGCATAGATGTTCAGAATTGAGAGTTCTTCCTGGTAGACTTTTTTCTTTAATAAGTATAAAGTGTCCTTCTGTGTCTTTTTTGATGACTTTTGGCTGAAATTCTATTTTATCAGATATTAGAATGGCTACTCCAGCTTGTTTCCTGGGACCATTTGCTTGGATAACAGTTTTCCAGCCCTTTACTCTGAGGTAGTGTTTGTCTTTGACACTGAGATGTGTTTTCTGTATGCAGCAAAATTTTGGGTCTTGTTTACATATCTAGTCTGTTAGTCGATGTCTTTTTATTGGGGAAGCCCATTGATGTTAATAGACATTAAGGAAAAATGATTGTTGCTTCCTGTTATTTTTGATGTAGTTTTTATGTTTGTGTGGTTATGGAATAGGATTAATTTCTTGCTCTTTCTAGTGTATAGTTTCTCTCCTTTTGCTGATGTTTTCCATTCATTATCCTTTGAAGGGCTGGATTTGTGGAAAGATATTATGTAAATTTGTTTTTGTCATGAAATACCTTGGTTTCACCATCTATGGTAATTGAGAGATTTGCTGGTTATAGCACTCTGGGTTGGCATTTGTCTTCTCTTAGTGTCTGTATGACATCTGCCCAGGCTCTTCTGGTTTTCATAGTCTCTGGTGAGAAGTCCGGTGTAATTCTGATAGGTCTACCTTTATATGTTACTTGACCTTTTCCCCTTACTGCTTTTAATATTCTTTCTTTGTTTAGTACATTTGGTGTTTTAATTATTATGTGACGGGAGGAATTTCTTTTCTGGTCAAATCTTTTTGGAGTTCTGTAGGCTTCCTGTATGTTCATGGGCATCTCTTTCTTTAGGTTAGGGAAGTTTTCTTCTATAATATTGTTGAAGACTTTTACTGGCCCCTTAAGTTGGAAATCTTCACTCTCGTCTATACCTATAATCCTTAGGTTTGGTCTTCTCATTTTGTCCTGGATTTCTTGGATGTTTTGGGTCAGGTTTTTTTGCATTTTTCGTTTTCTTTGACTGTTGTATCAATGCTTTCTATGATATCTTCTGCGTCTAAGACTCTCTCTTCTATCTCTTGTATTCTCTTGTTGATGCTTGGATCCATGACTCCTGACTTCTTTCCTAGGTTTTCAATGTCCCGAGTTGTTTCCTTTTGTGGTTTCTTTATTGTTTCTCCCTCACTTTTTAGATCTTGGATGTCTTTGTTCAATTCCTTCACTTGTTTTGTTGTGTTTTCCCTTAGTTCTTCAAGGGCTTCTCCCTGTTTACTTGTGCTCTCCTGTATTTCTTTAGCGGAGTTATTTATGTCCTTCTTGAAACCCTCCATCAGCATCATGAGCAGTGAATTTAAATCTAGTTCTTGCTTTTCTGGTGTGTTGGGGTATCCAGGGCTTGTTGTTGTTGGAGAACTTGGTTCGGGTGGAGCCATGTTGCCTTGGTTTCTGTTGGTGGTGTTCTTGTGTTTGCCTTTTGCCATCTGGTTATCTCTGGTGTTAGCTGGTATTGCTGTCTCTGACTGTGGTTTCTCTGTGCTCCTGGGAGACCTGTTCTCTCTGTGTACACTGATATTTAAGTACTTCTGCAAGACTTGCTCTCTTACAGCTGTATTTGGGTATGTACCTCTGTGGCCCAGATCAACTCTGGGTGCAGGTGGTAATCAGAAGACTCCTGTTCCAGTCTGTTCCTAGGCTCTTGTGTCCTCAGGGTTTCAGGCGGTTTCCTCTTAGCAGTAGGGGTGGTCCTACTGTACCACCAGGCCTTTGTACATTCCTGAGTGGTTAGTTACCTCCGTGTATCCCTTGGATATGGTATCCAGTGGCAGAAGATGGCTCCTCTGCTCTGCAATGTAGGTCTCTCCTGTGCTGGCTGACTCCTCCAAGTAGCTGGGTAGACCGTTGGCTTCCTCCTCCACTTGGAGATGGTTTGCTATGGCAGAAGATGGTCCCAAAGCTGGGAACAGAGCCGGAAATCTGCCAGACTATTCAGGATGGGGTCCTCTGCCCTGCAATGCAGGTCTCACCTGTGTTACCTGACTCCTCCATGCAGCTAGGTAGATGACTGGCTTCCTGCATCACTTGGAGATGGCGCACTGGAGTCCCTGTCTGGTCTATCACCAGAGAAAAGATGGCAGAGGCTGTGGCGCTCCCTCCAGGCGCTGATCACTCTGCAGGGCAAATGTCCCACAGCAGAGCTGGCGCACAGATGACCACAGAGCTGTCCAGCTCTTGGGTGCAGGCAGCACCCTAGCTGGCTGTGTCCCAAGCAATGTTATACTTGGGATATCTCTGTGAACCTGGAGTCCCTGTCTACTCTGTCACTGGAGCAAAGATGGTGGACCCATATCACACTATTATTTTCTTAAGTTATCTACTATGACTCCACAGAGACCATGTTGGCACAAAATGCAGATCAAAGATGCATCTCTGTTATGTACAGAACATTAGCGATTGCTATGACTTATTTTTAAGTTTATTCAACTCACTGAACCTAGATCATATTGGCAAGCAGTTTCTAGGACCCACAACTCAAAGGATTTCAACAACTCTTTCCTGAAATTTATTGAGAGGAATTAAAAAGATAAACATTCTAAACTATAAATTTTCTTTAAAGGAGGTACATGGCTTGACATTTAATAATGAAGGGCTTTGGATAGGTTTAATTTGGATGAATTAATTCTTAATTCATAAGAATTAAAGGATAAAGGAACTACAAAAATTAACTGTTTCATATGGGAATGTAAATATTGTCGTGCACTCTGGGTCTCAGCGCTGAGGGTGGGCGATGGAAACCTCAAACCAAGCAGTTACCTGCAATTAACACCTGCTTGAAGAGGAAAAAGTTGTTTTCTACAATGGAGTCTCATTGGATATATTAACCACACAAAACGGGATGCCCCATGCCCAACAGTAGATGGCCAACACAAAACAAACTCAATGGTATTTTGTAGACTTTTGTCTCATGTTGCTTTGTTTGAGCATTTTTGTCTTATTGCTTGTATGTAATTATTTCCCATTTTTCAATTTATGATGAGTGTGTGTGTGTGTGTGTGTGAGAGAGAGAGAGAGAGAGAGAGAGAGAGAGAGAGAGAGAGAGAGAGAGAGATATTCTTGTGCTTTGTTTTTATTTAAAATTCTGAATTGTTTGTTGTTTTTGGCTGATTGTTTTCTTTCTAAAGAGAGAAATAAAGGAAATGGAATAAGGTGGGTAGGGTGAGTGGAGAGGTGGACTGGAGTTAAGGGAGGAGAAACAATGATGAAAATGTATTATATGATAAAACTTCATTTAATTAGAAAATGCATTTAAATTATTGTTAAAATTGCAAAATCAATGCTTCCATGGCTTTAGGAGTGCAACTATCCATGGCACATTTATTTCAGGAAAGTTATTGGAATTTGGAAAGAATGTCAACTTAAATTTTTTTTAACAGGTGCCAATACCAACTTTCTTGATCTCTATTGTACCTTGAACCATGAAAAAAATAATCATCTTAGCTGTCACTAGCATACTATAGAGAGATTCTGATTTTTTTTTTGAATTGTCTGGCTGTCCTCTAGACATTTAAATTTACAGGAAGGATTTGATTTGATTTGATGCAACTCAGATGTTAATCTGCACCATGTTTTCCTGTGATATGAAAACTCTCAGTTTCAGTCACATTTATTATGTCCAAGACAGCAGCAACAATTAGAGCAAATAATAATCTATCACCTTCGACCACCAAAAAGCACAATATTAGTTAGGGTTTCTGTTACTGGGACAAAATATCATGACCAAAAGCAGCTTTGGGATAAATTGTTTATTTTTATTAGTATCTGTAGCTCATCATCCATGTAAGACAGGGCAAGAACTTAAGAAAGAAATCTAGAGGCAGGAACTGAAGCATAAATCTTGGGGGAATACAGATTACTGGGGATTGTATCCTAGTTACTATCTACTTTTTTGGCTAATATTCACTTGTTAATGAGTACATATCATGCATGTCCTTTTGGGACTACGTTACCTCACTCAGGACATTTTCTAGTTCCATCCATTTGCCTGCAAAACTCATGATGTCCTCATTTTTAATAACTGCTTTGTATTCCATAGTATAAATGAGCCACATTTTCTGTGACCATTCTTTTTTTTTTAACATCATTCCTGAACCTCTTTATGAAAGAAATGCATAAAATACATAAAGATACACTGATGTTTCTATTTTCAAAAACAAATAGGATAAGAATGTTGCTTTGTGTTATGTATTATACAATTTGTCAGTTACATAGATGAGCCTATCCATCCATCACAGATGCTCACAGCTCAATGCAGCAGTGCGACCATTCTTTGTGGAACATCTGTGTTGTTTCCTGCTTCTGGCTATTACAAATAGGGCTGCTGATATGAATATTGTGGAGCATGTGTCCCTGTGGTGTGATGAGACCTCTTTTGGGTATATATCCAAGAGTGATATAGCTGGGTCCTTCTGAGGAAACTCCAGATTGATTTCCAGGATGTTTGTACCAGTTTGCAATCCCACCAGCAATGGCGGAGTGTTCCTCTTTCTCCACATCCTCACCCACATGTAATCTCAGGGTCATTTTAATTTGCATTTCCCTGATGACTAAGGACTTTGAACATTTCCTTAAGTGCTTCTCTCTCTATTTAACTGAATATGCTATTATTTGATTGGATTGTTTGTTTTATTTGAGGTTAGCTTCTTGAGTCCTTTATATAGTTTTGATATTAGCTCTCTATCAGATATGGGGTTAGTGAAGGTGTTTATTTTCCCAATCTGTAGATGTCAATTTGTCCTATTGACTGCATCTTTTGCCTTATAAAAGCTTTTCAGTTTCATGAGGCCCCATTTATCAATTTTTGAGATGGAAATTTTAAATGTTTGTGTTTAATGTTAAAGTATTTTAACCTTTTGACTTATCTTTAATTACTTCATCTCTCCATTTCCTCTAAATTTCCCATAAAAACTCCTTTTTCTCTTTTAAATTCATGGTCTGTTGTTACATATATATATATATATATGTAACAACAGATATCTATATCTATATCTATCTATCTATCTATTTATCTATCTATCTATCTATCTATCTATCTATCTATCTATCTATCTATCTATCTATCTATCATCTATCTCTATATCTATCTATCTATCTATCTATCTATCTATCTATCTATCTATCTATCTATCTATCTATCTATCTATCTATCTATCTATCTATAGAGAGAGAAAGCGAGAGAGACTTGCTCAATCTATATAATGTTACTTATAGGTATGTTTTCTTGACTGAATATTTAGTATTGGATAACCAGTCAGCATGTGCATCCTTGGAGAAGACTAATGTTTTTGATGGCTGTCTGTAGTTCTTTGTGTAGAGTTGAGGCCTTTGGGCTTGTCTCTATCTACTTTGTCACATGTACTGCCTTGTTCAACTCATATGGAGGGCATTATGTTGTTGAGAGTCCATGTACTTTCTTAGATTACTAGGTGACAGATTCATAGCAAACGCTCTGATCTTTGGATTTTTACAATCTTTACAGCCCCCTTTACCACAGTATTCTTTGAACTTAAGGTCCATGAATTGGTTTGTAGATGTATCTCTTGGGGCTGGGCTCCACAACTCTACATTTTTTTCTTTTTTTTTACTAGATATATTCTTATTTACATTTCAAATGATTTCCCCTTTCCTGGATCACCCCTCCCAGAATGTCCCATAAGCCCTCTTCCCTCCCCCGTTCCCCAGTCAACCACCACCTGTTTCCCTCTCCTGGTCCCCTACACTGCTGCATCGAGCCTTTCCAGGACCAGGGGACACTCCTTCCTTCTTCTTGGGCATCATTTGATATGTGAATTGTTTCTTGGTTATTCCGAGCTTCTGGACTAATATCTGCATACCATGTGTGTTCTTTTGTGATTGGGTCACCTCACTCAGGATGACATTCTCCAGTTCCACCCACTTGCCTAAGAATTTCATGAATTCATTGTTTTTAATAGCTGAATAGTATTCCATAGTGTAAATATACCACATTTTCTGTATCCATTCCTCCTATTGACGGACATCTGTGTTCTTTCCAGCTTCTGGCTCTTATAAATAGGGCTGCTATGAACATGGAGGAGTATGTGTCCTTATTATATGCTGGAGAATCCTTTGGATTGCCCAGGAGTGGTATAGCTGGGTCCTCCAGTAGTATTATGCCTAGTTTTCTGAGGAACCACCAGATTGATTTTCACAGTGGTTGTACCAGCTTGCAATCCCACCAGCAGTGGAGGAGTGTTTCTCCACATCCTTCTTGAGTTCTTTGTATATTTTGGATATTATCCGTCTGTTCGATGTAGGGTTGGTAAAGATCTTTTCCCAATTTGTTGGTTGCCATTTTGACTGATTGTTCTTTGCGTTACAGAAACTTTGTAATTTTATGAGGTCCCATTTGTCAATTCTTGATCTTAAAGCATAAGCTATTGGTGTTCTGTTCAGGAAATTTTCCCATGTGACCATGTGATCAAGGGTCTTCCCCAGTTTCTTTTCTATTAGTTTCAGTGTGTCTGGTTTTATGTGGAGGTCCTTGATCCACTTGAACTTGTGCTTAGTACAAGGCAATAAGAATGGATTGATTTGCATTCTTGGGCATGCTGACCTCCAGTTGAACCAGCATCATGTGTTGAAAAGGCTATCTTTTTTTCCACTGAATGGTTTTAGGTCCTTTGTCAAAGATCAAGTGACCATAAGTGTGTGGGTTCATTTCTGGGTCTGCAGTTCTATTCCATTGATCTACCTGCCTGACCCTGTACCAATATCATGCAGTTTTTAACACTATTGCTCTGTAGTACTGCTTGGGGTCTGGATTACTGATTACCGCAGAAGTTCTTTTACTCTTGAGAATAGTTTTAGATATTCTGGGTTTTGTGTTATTTCAGATGAATTTTTGAATTACTCTTTCTTACTCTATGAAGAATTGAGTTGGGATTTTGATGGGGATTGCATTGAATCTGTATATTGCTTTTGGCAAGATGGTCATTTTTACTATATTAATCCTGCCAATCCATGAGCATGGCAGATTTTTCCATCTTCTGAGGTTTTCTTCAATTTCTTTCTTCAGAGACTTGAAGTTCTTGCCATACAGATCTTTCACTTGTTTGGTTAGAGTCATTCCAAGATACTTTATATGGTTTGTGGCTATCGTGAAGGGTATCATTTCTCTTACTTCTTTCTCAGCCAGCTTATCCTTTGAGTATAGGAAGGCTACTGATTTGCTTGAGTTGATTTTATATCTGGCCACTTTGCTGAAGTCGTTTATCAGCTGTAGGAGTTCTCTGGTGGAGTTCTTTGGGTCGCTTAACTATACTATCATATCGTCTGCAAATAGTGATAGTTTGACTTCTTCCTTTCCAATTTGTATCCCTTTGACATCTTTTTGTTGTCTAATTGCTCTAGCTAGAACTTCAAGTACTATATTGAAAAGATATGGAGAGAGAGGGCAGCCTTGTCTAGTCCCTGATTTTAGTGGGATTGCTTCAAGTTTCTCTCCATTTAGATTGATGCTGGCTACCGGTTTGCTGTAAATTGCTTTTACTATGTTTAGATATGGGCCTCGAATTCCTGATCTTTCCAAGTCCTTTAGCATGAAAGGATGCTGAATTTTGTCAAATGCTTTCTCAGCATCTAATGAGACGACCATGTGGTTTTTTTCTTTGAGATTGTTTATATAGTGGATTATTGATGGATTTCCTTATATTGAACCATCCCTGCATCCCTGGGATGAAGCCTACTTGATCGTAGTGAATGATCATTTTGATGTGTCTTGGATTCAGTTGGCAAAAATTTTATTGAGTATTTTTGCATCGATATTCATAAGAGAGATTGGCCTGAGATTCTCTTTCTTTGTCGGATCTTTGTGTGCTTTTGGTATTAGTGTAATTGTGGCTTCAAAGAACGAGTTGGGTACTGTTCCTTCTGTTTGTATTTTGTGGAACAGTTTGAAGAGTATTGGTGTTAGGTCTTCTTTGAAGGTCTGATAGAATTCTACACTAAAACCATCTGGACCTGTGCTTTTTTTGGTTGGAAGACTTCCAGTGAAAACTTCTATTTCTTCAGGGGTTATAGGACGGTTTAGATGGTCTATTTGATCCTGATTTAATGTTGGTATTTGGTATCTGTCAAGGAAATTGTCCATTTCCTCAAGATTTTCTAGTTGTGTTGAATATAGGTTTTTGTAGTAGGATCTGATGATTTTTTGAATTTCCTCAGTTTCTGTTGTTATCTCTCCCTTTTCGTTTCTGATTTTATTAATTTGGAGACTATCTCTGTGCCCTCTGGTTAGTCTGGCTAAGGGCTTATCTATCTTGTTGATTTTCTCAAAGAACCAACTCCTCGTTTTGTTGATTCTTTGTATGGTTTTATTTGTTTCTACTTGATTGATTTCAGCCCTGAGTTTGATGATTTCCTGCCTTCTACTCCTCTTTGGTGTATTTGCTTCTTTTTGTTCCAGGGCTTTCAGGTGTGCCATTAAGCTGTTAGTGTATGCTGTCTCCCGTTTCTTTTTGGCGGCACTCAGGGCTATGAATTTTCCTCTTAGCACTGCTTTCATTGTGTCTCATAAATTAGGGTATGTTGTGCCTTCATTTTCATTAACTTTCAAAAAGTCTTTGATTTCTTTCTTTATTTCCATCTTGGCCAAGTTATCATTGAGTAGAGCATTGTTCAGCCTCCATGTGTATGTGGGATTTCTTTTGTTTTTGTTGCCATTGAAGACCACCCTTATTCCATAGTGATCTGATAGGAGGCATGGGATTATTTCTATCTTCTTGTATCTGTTGAGGTCTGATTTGTGACCAATTATATGGTCAATTTTGGAGAAGGTACCATGAGGTGCTGAGAAGAAGATGTATTCTTTACCTCTAGGATGAAATGTTCTATATATATCTGTTAGTTCCATTTGGTCCAAGGCTTCAATTATATTCACTGTGTCCCTGGTTAGTTTCTGCTTTCCTGAACGATCCATTTCAGAGAGCGGGGTGTTGAAGTCACCCACTATTATTGTGTGCGGTGCGATGTGTGCTTTGAGTTTTAGTAAAGTTTCTTTTACGAATGAGGTTGCCCTTGCATTTGGAGCATAGATACTCAAAATTGAGAGTTCTTGATGGTGGATTTTTCCCTTGATCAGTACGTAGTGTCCTTCTGTGTCTTTTATGATGACTTTAGGTTGAAAATTAATTTTATCTGATATTAGGATGGCTACTCCACCTCGTTTCATGGGGTAATTTGCTTGTAAAATTGTTTTCCAGCCTTTTACTCTGAGGTAGTGTTTTTCTTTGACACTGAGGTGCGTTTCCTGCATGCAGCAAAATACTGGGTCCTGTTTTCGTATCCAGTCTGCTAGTCTATGTCTTTTAATTGGGGAATTGAGACCATTGATATTAAGAGAGATTAAGGCATAGTGATTATTGCCATCTGCCATTCTTGACGCTATCTTTATGTTTGAGTGGTTATCTACTTTTGGGTTTGATTCAAGAAGGTTATTATCTCATTTTTTTCCAGGGTGTTGTTTCTCTCCCTGTATTGGCGGTTTCCACCTATTATCCATTGCAGGGCTGGATTTGTGGAAAGATATTGTGAAAATTTGGTTTTATCATGGAATATCTTGGTCTCTCCATTTATGGTGATTGAGAGTTTTGCTGGGTATAGTAGTCTAGGCTGGCATTTGTGCTCTCTTAGTGTCTGCATGAGATCTGCCCAGGATCTTCTGGCTTTCATAGTCTCTGGTGAGAAGTCTGATGTGATTCGGATAGGTCTTCCTTTGTATGTTACTTGGCCCTTTTCTCTTACTGCTTTTAATATTCTTTCTTTGTTTAGATCATTTGGTGTTTTGATTATTATGTGACAGGAGGTATTTCTGTTCTGGTCCAGTCTGTTTGGAGTTCTGTAGGCTTCTTGTACGTTCATCGGCATCTCTCTCTTTAGGTTAGGGAAGTTTTCCTCCATAATTTTGTTGAAGATATTTTTGGCCCTTTAGGTTGCAAATCTTCACTCTCATCTATACCTATAATCCTTAGGTTTGGTCTTCTCATTGTGTCCTGGATTTCCTGGATGTTTTGGGTTACACGTTTTTTCATTTTGCATTTTCTTTGACTGTTGAGTCGATGCTTTCTATGGAATCTTCAGCACCTGAGATTCTTTCTTCCATCTCTTGTATTCTATTGTTGATGTTTGCATCTATGACTCCTGATTTCTTCCCAAGGTTTTCTATCTCCAAACTTGTCTTCCTTTGTGATTTCTTAGTTGTTTGTACTTCCTTTTTTAGTTCCTGGATGGATTTGCTGAGATCCTTCACTTGTTTGTTTGTATTTTCCTGTATTTCTTTAAGGTATTTTTGCATTACCTCTTTCAGGATTTCTGCCTGTTGACCCACGTTCTCCTGCATTTCTCTGAGCGATTTTTGTGTTTCCTCCTCATGGGAATCCATCTGTTGATCCATCGTCTCCTGCATTTCTTTAAGCAGTTCTCGTGTTTCCTTTGTAAGGGCATCTACCCGTTGATTCATTTCTTTAAGCAATTTTTGTGTTGCCTCCTTATGGGCATCCGTCTGTTGACCCACATTCTTCTGCATTTCTTTATGCAATTTTTGTGATTCCTTTGTGAGTGCATCTACCCGTTGATTCATCTCGTTAAGCGATTTTTGTGTTGTCTCCTTGTGCACCTCCATCTTTTGATCCATGTTCTCCTGCATTTCTCTAAGCGATTTTTGTGTTTCCTTTGTAAGGGCTTCTAATCGTTGATTCATGGTCTCCTCTAATTCTTTATTACATTCATTTGTGTCCTTCTTGTGATCCTCTAATAGCATCATGAGAAGTGATTTTAAATCCAGATCTTGTCTTTTGGGTGTAGTGGGGTATCCAGGACTTGCTGCTGTTGGAGAGTTGGATTCAGATGGTGCCATATTACTTTGATTTCTGTTAGTAACATTCCTACGTTTGCCTTTTGCCATCTGGTTACCTCTGATGTTAGTTGGTCCTGCTGTCACTGGCTGTTGGTTGGACCTCCTGTGAGCCTGCAAAGTTATTTCTGTCCCCCCTGGTTTACGAGGATTCCCCTGGCACAGATTTCTGGGGCCTGCCCTGCTCCTGAGTGACTTTGGAACCCTGATGTGCCTTGCCCCAAGTGATGTTGTATTGGGGAGTCCTTGCACATCCAAAGGCTCAGCGTCGTGGATTACTGGAGCAGAGGTCGCCAAAGGGAGGCTGGTAGGCTCCTGCCCTGTGCAGGGGTGTGTGATCTCTCCTAGAGTGGGGGGGAGGGATCGGGAGGGGGCGTCCCTCTCCCAGGCAGAAGTTCCACAGCAGAGCTAGCAGGCTGGTTACTGCAGATCTGCCCAGCTCTTGGGAGCCACGTACACACAATCCGCCCCAGACCCAAGTGATATTATGCCTGTCTGTCTCTGAGCCTGGCAGTCCCAACTTCCCGGCCACTGGAGCAAGGATGGCGGAGTGTTCTCTGCACTCTCTCCATGGCGCTGCTCACCCTGCAGAGGCGATGGCCTGCAGATCTCGCACCCAGAGGATCACAGTGCAGTCCCGTTCTTGGCGCAGGCGGAAGCCCCAATAGTTCCTGTCCCAAGTGATGTTATATTGGGGAGAGCCTGGGTACCTGTTTCTTCAGTGCAGTCTACCGGAAACAGAGGTAGCGGAAGGGAAGCTGGTAGGCTCCCGCCCAGTGCGGGGTCCCTCTGCCAGGCAGAAGTCCCACAGCAGAGCTGGCGCGCTGGTTACTGCAGATCAGCCCAGCACTTTGGAGCCGCATACACACAAGCTGCCCGAGACCCAAGCGATATTATGCCTGTCTGTCTCAGGGCCTGGCAGTCCCAACTTCCTGGCCACTGGAGCAAAGATGGCGGAGTCTTAATGTCTTTCTTAAAAGATTAAAAGTTTTCATTGTGGAGATTTTCACAATGGTTAGATCTATTCCTACATATTTTATTACTTTGAGTTTATTATGAATGAGAATGTGTCCATAATCTTCTTCCAGTATGTTGGTTATTAGTATATATTAAAACAATTTATTTGTTCAGGTTGATTTTTGTAACCAGCTATATTTCTATATTGGGTTATGGAAGTTTTCTTGTAGGATATTGGGGATGCATAATGTATACTATCTTTCTATTTGCAAATAGTCTGACTTCTTTCCCTTTTTTATCTTTTTAATTTATTTCTAGGTTATGTCAACTTGATATGATTTAGAGTTATTAGGGAATAGAGAACCTCATTTGAACTCATTCCCCATACAATATTGACAGTAGAGAAGCCTATGGGGAGTTTTTTTGATTAATGATAATGGAGGGCCTGGTTCACTGTGGACAGTGCTTCTCCTGGGATAGAGGTCCTGGGTACGCTAAAAATTCAGGTTGAGTGTGGTGTAAATAAGCCAGTAAGCAGCACTTCTCTATGACTTTTCCCTTAGTTCCTGACTCCAAGTTCCTGCCTTTGAGTTCCTGACCTGTTGCACGCACTTGCATAATAGACTACAAGCTTTTAGATGAAATAAATCTTTCCTTCCCTGAGTTGCTTTGGATTATGCAGTTTTAACACAGTAATACAAAGCCCAACTAATCCAGGCACTTCAGTGAGAGTTCCATTGAGAAATTTAAATAGATCTCACACAGATTTACAATTTTTGAGGGCCACACACAAGGAGAGGGCTCTGCATATATCCATGAAAGAAGTAAAATAAGTTTAAAGGAAGATAACTTAAGATGATCCACAACTATACATAATGCAAATGGGAAAAGCTGGGGAGAGTGGAAGCCAATAGTCTTCAGTGCTCCAATGAAAAGTGATGTCTTCTCATATAAGAAATTATCTTCTGATTGTTACCCTTAATAAACAACTTATCAGTAGAAATTATACAGGAATAAGATGACTTATTCACATTGTTGAAAGCATAATACTGTCAACTAATAACTGTTTTCCATTGAAAATCTAAGAAAATATATCCAAAGATAAGCAAGATCTGATAAACTTTATCACTTGAAGAAGTCCCTCGAATAAGTGCAAAAGATACACCATGCCTCAGGTACAAAGGCTAACAAACAAAGTGTCCCAGGACCCTCTGCCACTGAACCACACTTCTGTTGATTCAATCACTCCTGGAACTGATAGATAAGTAGTTCCCCAGTTCCTAAATCCTAAGAACCCTCCCCGAACTTCCTCCATCTCCTTTGCCGACAGATAAGCATTTTCCATATCCTCTCCTTCTTATTCCTAGTATATATTTCTAATCAACTAGCTAAATTCAGGTGCATAAATCTCAGCCAGATATTTAAAACATGAAAATTCAAGACAGGCCCTCTCAAAAGCTTCCTAATCACATATTAGCTCCAATGAAAATAACTGGAAAGAATTTCCAGACAAAGAATTTAAAAGAATGATTATAACAATGCTCTAAAAAAAAAATCAGATCAGGTATGACTATGGTCCAAGAGAACAATATATATAAAAGTATGTTATATATATGTATATGTATATATGTATATATCTATATCTATATGTGTGTATATGTATGTATATGTGTATGAGTATGTGTATATGCATATATATGTATACACACATCTATCTATCTATCTATCTATCTATCTATCTATCTATCTATCTATCTATCAATGAAATAAGAAAGGCAATAAAGGATATGAAAATAAAAGCTAGAAGAACAGGTGTGGGGCATGCTAACCAGAAGAAAAGATAGGCTGCTTCTCTTCCTGGAACTCTCCCACTCCCACGGATTGGTTCACAAAGATCCAATCTTCTGCCACCCCTCTGACCCCACCACGTGACCCTGTTGCCACCCCCAACTAAGGCAGATGCTCTGGTAAAGGCCATACCAGTCAGAAGAACAGAAAACACCAGCTACAATAACAGGAATGTGAACTCTGGTAGAGACCCACTGCTGGAAAAGCATACCAGTTGCCTGAACTCCAAATAGATGGCTTACCCATGGACCTCCTCCTCTCAGTGTTACCCCACACAATCCCCAAATCCTCTCCCATCTTCATCACTGTGTCCCAGTCCCCACTCAGACAGAGACTCCCTGCAGGACCAGAGGCCACTCCTGCTTCCAGAACTCTAGACTAGAAAGATCAAAAGACTAAAGAACAAACAGAAACCAAGAAAAAAAGACAAATTCAGAATAAGGCACTTAGATGTACAAGCAACCTGAGCCCATATGCCTAGATACCAGTGTAAGAACAGAATCAACAATAGCCAGGACAATATGTCTCCACAGGAACCCAGCTATCCTGCTATGGCAAGCCCTGGGAATTCCAACACAGCTAAACACATGACAAAGAACTTAAGTCAACTTTAGGAAGGTAATAGAGGTCTTAAAGAAAGCCAGGAAAGTCAGAACAAACTACAAAAGAGTTTAAGGTGTTAAAGTTTCAGGTGTTAAACAAAACAACCAAACCAACCAACAACCAAACAAACAAAAACTCAAAATGAATAACAAATACAAAACAAAACCAAAAAAGAAAGAAAGAAAGAAAAGAAAAAAGAAAGAAAGAAAAAAACCAAAAAAAAAAAAAAACCCAAAAAGACAAAACAAAACAAAACAAAACAAAAACCAACCCCAGGGGCAAATGGTTTTAACAAAAAAATTCTACCGTTCTACCAGACATTCAAAGAAGAACTAATACTAATACTTCTTACTCCTCAAATTACTCCACAAAATAGAAACAGAAGGAATATTGTCAAATTCATTTTATGAGGCCACAGTTACCCAGAAACCCAAACCACACAAAAACTCAAAAGAGAAAGAAAATTACCGACCAATTTCCCTTATGAACCTTGATGGGAAAATATTCAACAAAATACTTGCAAACCAAATCCAAGAACACTACAAAAGATTATCTACCATGATCAATTAGGCTTCTTCCCAGAGATGTAAGGATGGTTCAACACAAGAAAATCAATAAATATAATTAACCATTTAAACAAAATGGAAGAAAAATCAACATGATTATCTCATTAGATGCTAAAAAAGCTTTTGATAAAATCCAGCATCCCATTATGATAAAAGTCTTGGAGAGATAAGGGGAAAAAACACACATACCTATATGTAATACAGATAATTTATAGGAAAACTATAGCCAACATCAAATTTAATGGAGAGAAACTCAAAGCCACTTTACTACAATCAGGAACAAGTCAAAGCTCTCTACTCAGACTATATCTATTTAATATATTAGTTGAAGTTCCAGCTCGAACAATACCACAACTGAAGAAGATCAAGAGGATACAAAGTGAAAAAGAAGATGTCAGTGTATTGTTATTTGCAGATGATATGGTAGTATACATAAGTGACTCCAAATACTGTACCGGAGAACTCCTACAATTGATAAACTCCTTGAGCAAAGTGGCTAGGTACAGGATTAACTAAAATTAATTAGTAGTCCTCTTTACAAATAACATAAAAAAATGAGGAAGAAATCAGGGGAAAAAACACCCTTCACAATGGTTGCAAATAATATAAAATATTTTGGAGAAAACTCTAAACAAGCATGTCAAGCCTTTGAATAAAGAAATTGAAGAAGACAACAAATGAAGGAAAGATCGCCCATGCTCAGGGATCAGCAGGATTAATATAATAAAATGGCCATGTAAACAAAACAATCTACAGATTCAATGCAGTCCCAGTCAAAGTTTCAACATAGTTCTTTTCAGATCTTTAAGGGAAAATGTCTAACTTCATATGAAAAAACAAAACAAACCAATCCAACCAAACAAAACCGAAAAAAGGAAAACAGGGTAGTTAAAACAGTGGTATACAATAAGAGAACTTCCAGAGGTATCACCATCCATGATTTCAAACTTTTCTAGAGAGCTATAGTAATAAAAACCATATGGTATTGGTATAAATCCAAGCATGTTGCTTAATGAAACTGAATCAAAGACCCAAACAGAAATTCATACACCTATGGACCTGATTTTTGGTAAAGAAATCAGAAATATGCGATGGAAACAGGGACAATTGTCTTCAACAGATGGCACTGATCTAACTGGATGTCTGTATCACTCTTCACAGAACTCATGATGAAGTGAATCACAGACCAGACCAAACAACATAAAACCAGAGATTTCAATATGATAAATGAGAAAGTAGGAAATAGTTGCAAAAGCATTGACACAGGAGACAACTTTCTTAACAGAATACAAATAGCACAAGTGCCAAGATCAACAATTACTAACTGGGACATCATGAAACTGTAAAGCTTCTATAAAGCAAAGGGCATTGTCAATATGACAAAACATAAAAGGGAAAAGATTTTCATCAACTCCACATCTGACTGAGGTCTTATTCCAAAGTATATAAAGAACTCAAGAAATTCAACATCAACTGACCAAATTATTCAATTAAAATAGGATAAAATTCTAAAGAGAATTTTCAACACAGTAATCTCAAATGGCTGAAGAACACTTAAACAATTGCTGAACATCCTTAGCTATTAGGAAAATGCAAATAAAACAACTTTTAGATTCTATCTTACACCTGTCAAAATAGCAAAGATTAAAAGCACATAGGATAGCTCAGACTTGGGAGGATGCAGAGCAAGGGGAACAGTCCTCTATTGTTGGTGGGAGTGCAAACTAGAACATATATTTTAGCAATCAATATTGTGGTTCCAAAAATATTGTGAATTAATCTTCTTCAAGGCTTCACCATGCCATTCCAGGGCATATCCTCAAAGGATGCTTCATCCTACCACAAAGACACTTGTTCAACGGCGTTCATAGCATCTATATTCATAGTAGCCAGAAGCTGGAAACAACCAAGGTGTCCTTCAACCAAACAATAAATAAAGAAACCTTGGTACATTTAAACAATGAGTTATTGCTCAGCTGTTAAAGAATGACATCCTGAAATTTGCGGGCAAGTGGATAGAACTAAGAAAAAATTCATCCCAAGTGAGATAACCCAGACACAGAAAGACAAAGAAGATATGTTCTCACTTATCAGTGAATTATAGCTGTTAGGTAAAGGATCATTATGTAAATTTAAAAAAATTTTAAAGTAAAAAAAGCATGAGTTAAATAATTTTGTGGTGTATATATGGAGGATATAACTTCCCTTTTTTATTTTATGAAGATATTGTTTTAAAGTTCCATGGGCCTGCTCCACAATGCCTTGTCCTTGAGGATCATAAGGAATCCTAGTAATATGGGTGATATTAAAGTGTTGGCATAACATCTCAAATACTTGACTGTAAAGGCCAGTTCCATTATCTGTTTTAATGTGATTTGGAGTACCTAGCATAGAAAACCAATGTAGGCAATGACTAATTACATTTTTAGTTGCTTCTCCTGTTAAAGCAGTGGCAAATAGAAAGCCTGAAAAGGTGTCAATAGTCAACATTAATCTGTTGGCTGCCAAGGTACACGGCTTGAAACTAAAAACGAACCCCCAAACAGAGTCATTAATATAACAGGCTAGTTAGCCAGGGACGAGTAAGATTCTGCACAAAGCCTTACAAACCTAAGACAAAGGCATGCACCAAAAGGCTGTGCTTATTAATGAACACTAATAATGCCATGTTTGCTTATTAATAAACTCTAATAAGACTGTGTTTGTTCAAATAACACAAACAAGCTTCATGTGACCTTGAATGTGACCTTCATGTTCTTCTGAGAACGACCTAAGACAGGCTCAGCCTTGTTTTTGAAATAAAAAGGGGGGAGATGTAGAGAGCCTTATTGGGGTGCTGTGCCACCTAACAGGAACTTGACATTGACCAAGGACAAGGGTTTCAGGGTATGTGAACAGGAGAGATAAGTCCAGGTGTCTATGTTGAATGATGGAGGGAGTACTGGGACAGTCATGGCACAGGTCTCAAGCTGGAAAAGTTATTGATAAGCTACTTCCGTTTTTGTTGTTGTTTGTTTGTTTGTTTTGGTTTTTTGTTTTTGTTGTTTTGGTTCGCTTTGATTTTCACCATCTTTACCCCAAAACATCTTGCAGGCAGGACTGATTGTAGGTTGAAGATTTTTGTGGCTGGGTTGGTGTCCCAATCCTTTCACTGGAACCTTCACTTGGTTGCAGAAGATGGAAAAGTTCAGGTTTCATAGTCCCCATTACTAGGAGTCTTCACTAGGGGCATTCTTGTAGATTCCAGGAAGTTTCCGTTGCACTAGATTTCTACCTGGCCACCAAAATGCCCTCCAATTTCAGTCATTTCTTCCAGTACTGTCTTCCTTCCTTCATTCCCCTGACCTCATTCCTCTGGTTTGTATCCCCACCTGGCCCCAGACCACCCACAAGATCTATTTTCCCTTTCCAGGGAGATCTATATATCCCCTTCCCCTCTCCAGCCCTCCTTGTTACTAAACCTCTCTGGGCTTGTGATTTGTAGCAAAATTACCCTTAAGGATAATAACAAGACTAGCAACAAACAATCATACAAATAGTAAACAAAATAATTCCTAATGATATTCTGCTATACTAGGAGATTGAAGTCTAGCATAATTGCCATCATATAAGATTCATACAGCACCTGATAAGAGCAGATGAAGAGACCCACAGCCAAACATTAAGCAGGGGTCTGGGAATCCAGCCAAAGGTAGAGAGAAACCTAGAGGGGTTAAGGATATCACAAGAACACTGCCCATAGAATCAATTAAGCAGGGCTTGGGCTCACAGAGACTGGACTGATAATCAGGGAGCTTTTAAGGGTCTGGCTTAGGGCCTCTGCATGTATGCTATGGTTGTTTAGCTTAGTGTTCTTGTGGGACTCCTAATACTGAGAGCACTGGGGCTGTCTCTGACTCTTTTATCTGCTTTTGTGATCCCTTTCCTCCTACTGGGTTGCCTTGTCCCACCTTGATTTGAGGGGAAGTGCCTAGTCTTTTTGCTTCTGGTTATGCCATGTTGGGTTGATATCCCTGAGAAGCCTTCTCTTTTTTGAAGGGAAACAGAGAAGTGGATCTGAGGTGGGCAGAATGAGTCTGGGAGTAGAGAGGGGAAGCCAACCATGGTTGGGTTGTCATATGTGAGATAAGAACATGTAAATAAATTAACATTAGAAACTTATTCTGCTGAAGTTAAAATTGAAAGGAAACAAAACTGAAGCATGCAAGAAATCAGTGAAATTAAGAACTTTTTTTTCCTTTAATAAACGTTTACAAACCTCTAGATAAACTAACCAAAGAGAGAGGATCCAAACCGATAAAATTAGAGATGAAAAGGGAGACATTACAACATACCAATAAAATTCAAGAAATTATGCAGACATAATTTAAAACCCATAGTCTTCTCAATTGGTGCCAGTCCATTACAAAGTCTTCTAAACAAAAAGGCTTATACAGATTTTTATTCATTCTATGATTTCCATTTATTCTGAAAATGTCATCTTGAAAAAAATAACATTTTTAAATAATTAAAGCACAAAATTTCTGTGCAAAACAATAGCCAAATCCAGTAACTTATGAAATAATTACATGCTATAGGCAACTGATAGATATTGCAGGGAAGAAGTCTATCTTGACATTCCAAAGTCTATTTCTGTAATAGTAAAACTGAATAGTAAAATAGTAAAAATGAAAAAGGGCCAAATCTTTATCCTGTGTGGAAAAGGCCTTTGACAAAATTCAGCATCCCTTCACTATAATTCAGTTAGACTAGGGCTACTAGGGAATTTTCTTCCCTTATAAAAAGGCACACATGGTATAAGCACTTATATCTGTTAAAGCAGCATTGCTAATGTTGATACACAAATGCTGAGCCTGCTGAACACAATCAATTAAGCTCAAGGTTTGCATGTACTGTAATCATTTGCATTCAATTTTCCCCTTTCTATGAAAACACAAAGTAACATATTTCCTTGTGGCACTTTTTTTTACATGCTTAAAGTTTTTTTAACAAGCATACCCTGCTTCTCCTCCATCCCCACCCCCACCCTGCCTCACCCTGTTTACATCCTCTGCTTCCAGTATTCCTCTTTCCAATTTCACACCACTTGTGTTCCACTGCCTTCATCTTTTACATAATTTAAAGGGTATTTGCTCCTTCCATGGCTTCCTATTTAGTTTCCTGATTTTCATCAATTATCCACACTTACTTAGACATATAAAAAACATATATAAAAATTAGGTGGTAATGTCACCTCATGAAAGGGAAAAATGCAGTTTCTGTGTATTGGAACTTGGATTATCTCAATCAATAAATAATTTTCCAGTTCACCCCTTCTTGCTGAAATGCCACAACTTTATTTTACATTGTGAATATGCAACACATTTTAATTATGCATTCATCTGCTAAGCTGGCCATAATTCTTTGTAATTGTGAATTGAACATCAATCAGCAAAGATGTATAAGTTTTATCTGTGGAAGGAAATAGCATCCTTTGATTATTGGACTCCTACTCATAAATTCAAAGTCATATACCTAAGTGATATAGTTCTCATTTTATGTGTATGCCTGCATGTATATCTGTCCACTGGTTACATCCATTGCATTTGAAGGTCAAAAGAGGGCAATAGATCCTCTGGAACTAGAATTGCAGACCTTTTTTAGCAGGCATATTGATGCCTGAACCATACCTAGGAAGTCTGTAAGAGCAAGAAGTGCTCTTAATCTTTGAACCATCTGTTCAGTCACCAAAAATATGTTTATTTTCATAGTGGCTGTCCAGTTCATACTCTAACATGCTTTCCCCCAAATTCTTGACAATATTTGTTGTCATATTTTGTTTTCATTTTTATTTGCATTTCTTTTCTTTTTATTAATCATTCCATTCGTTTACATCTCAAATATGTATCTACTTCCCAGTTACCCCTTCACAACCCCCTCTTCACATCCACCCTCTCTCACCTTCTTTTTGCCTCTATTAGGCTTCTCCCCCACCTACACACCTTCTCCTGCTCCACCAATTCAGCATCCCCCTATGCTGAGGCATCAAATTGCCATAGGATCAAGGGCTCCCCCTCCCACTGATGTCAGACAAGACCATCCTCTGCTACATTATTTACATTTTTAAAGTTCAATCATTAAGTATGTATTTATACCATGCTGTCTTCTATCTCCAACTCTGTCCAGGCCTCATACAGCCCTTATCAAATTCAAACTGCTTTATAGTAATTATTGTAACACATGCACAAAATACATATAACATAGTTATATGTACAGGTGGGTCCACCAACAACTGCTCACATTAGGGCTGACACTTGAGATTGTTTAATCTATCAGGAGTCTTATTCATGGAGAAGGTTCTCTTTCTCTTAGCAGCCATTAATTACCTATGGCTCTTGAGCTAGGAGTGGGGCCTTGTGAGACTCTTCCAATCAACTGTTGACTGGTATTGCCATCATGTAAGTCTTATTAGATGACTGTATTATTAAAATTTCCCATGCAAAACTCCTGTCTGTCATACAGAGGATACTAACTAGTAGCAGATATCCTGATCCAATGGTTCTTACAGACATTCTGTCCCCTCGTCTGTGATGTTTCCCGAGTCTTGGGTGAAAGGATTTTATTGTAGATGTACCTATTGATTGAGATGAACAGCAGCATCTGATTAGTTGTTATCTGCATTTTGACCAGTTATAGATTTCTGTGACAGTCTCTGTTGGCTGGATAAAGAAGTGTCTTGGATGAGGGGTAAAGTTGCACCTAACTGTGGATATGACCGATATTGAGAATGCAGTTAGGAGTTATACAAGTTTAGGAAAGGGGCAGTAGTGGGTTCTCTAGGGTTCATGGCCTTACTAGTTACAGGCACTTAGTGAGGATTATAGTACCAGGCATGAAATGTCTTCCATTGAACAGGTCTTAATTGAAGGCTTTTACCCTCAAGCTACTTGTGCACTATTTCATACTGGACGTGCACTATTTCATGCTGGTCATTGTTATCATTGTCAGGTTTATGGGTAAGACTACTAATTTCTTCTTTCCCTGAGCAACTTGCAAAGTACCTTCAGATTCTACAAGAGAGATTTTCCTCAGGGAGGAGGCTGTTAAATCAGTTCCAGCATGATTCCTCAAAGTCCTTTGTGTAAAGTTGTGTCTTCAGAAAGTTGATTTGTCTGGAAGGAAACCAAAGGCAATGGCAGTAGCCTATCATGTTCTTGGAATCTCTTGGAGTCCCTTGACCAATACCTCAAAGGAAGGTTTTATCTCTGGATTGGGGATTTTGTTAAATCTTTGATGGCTCTTGAGACAAAATTATTATCTTAAGTGGCATAACCTCATGTAAATTATTTACATATGTATACAAAATATATGTAGTATATTTATTTTCAGTAAAGACACAATAGCATGTCTCCTTGTATATTTCTCTTCCCTCCTTCTCCCTCAGTATTGAGCTACTTCCCCACCAAGTAAATCCTCATCTTACTAATTTTCCACTTCGTAGACTCTATCACCTTCTCTAAAAGCTTCTCTATCTCCATCATTCAATTTTTTCTTTCCTGTCATCTAGGTTTAGAGATTGGGTCTCTAAATAAGAGAATATGTGATTCTTGTGTTTCAGGGAATAGCTTACTTCACTAAGTAAGATATTTTCTAGCTCCACCCACTTACCTGTAAATTTAACTAATCTTTCTTTATATCTCAATATAATTCTACTGCATTCCGTATTTCCATTATACAGTCAATAGCTGAAGGTTATTTAGTGTGCTTCCATTTCCTATGTACTGTGAATAAAGCGAAGATGAACATGGCTGAACAAATCTGTGAAGTAGAATGTTGAATGATTTGTCCACGTGCTAAGGTATGGAAAAATAGGCCATATGATTGTACTACTTTTAGCTTTTGGAGAATTCTTCACATGGATTTCCATAGTGACTGTATAGATTGACAAGACTACCATCAAAGAATGAGGGTTTCTCTTCCCTCATTGGCATTTGTTTTCTTTTGTTTTCTGGATCTTGACCATTTAATTGGGATGAGATAACATCTTAGTACAGTTTTAATTTTCATTTCTTTAACTGCTAATATTACTTTTTGTAATATTTCCCAGGTATTTCCTTCTCCCCCTCGTCCTTGTCCTCTTCCTCCTCCTCCTCCTTCTCCTCCTCCTCCCCTTCTTCTTCTTCTTCTTCTTCTTCTTCTTCTTCTTCTTCTTCTTCTTCTTCTTCTTCTTCTTCTTCTTCTTCTTCTTCAAGTTTTTTGTTCAGATTTGTAAATGTATAGCTAGCAAAGAGTCTCTCCTACTCCTTAGGCTTTCCATTGAATTGAAGTTGGGCTATCAACTTTCAATTGATAGTTTCTTTAGCTGTGCAGAAGTTTTAAGTGTTGTGAGGCCTCATTCTCTCTTTAGTTGTTTGCCTTAATTCTTGAACAAAGGAGGTCTTATTCAGAAAATACTTTCATATGTCTATATTGTATAGTTCAAGGCCTAGGATTCTTCTAGCAGTTTTAGGTTTCATTTTTGCCCAAGGTAGTATATACAGGTCCAATTTTATACTTACACTGCTTTCCAAGTGCAAATTGTAGAATGCCATCTTTTGACTACTGTGTTTTTGGAATCTTTGTCAAATATCATATACCTATATTTTATTATATTCATGCTTGTATCCTCTATTTTGTTTCTTTGGTCTACATAGTTGTTTTTATACCCATACTTTATTTTTTATTACTCTGACTCTGTAATATATCTTGAGATCTGGAACAATTACCACTCATTTTTCTTTCTAAATTCTATTTAGCTGTGAAGCAAATTGCCTTTCTTGCTGTGGATTATCTTGGCTATCTGAAATCTTTTGTGATTACAAGTGGATCTTAAAATTGTTTTCTTTTTTAGTCTACTTCTGTGGATAATGTTATGGGGATTTTGATTGGGATTGCACTAGATCTGTAAATAACTTTTGGTACAAACTGTTATTTTCACAATATTAATCTAGCAATTCATGAGCATGAGTTATCTGTCAATTTTCTAATGTCTTTATTGCTTTCTTCAGAAGTTCAACGTTTTTCCTCTAGAGGTTCTTCAATTCCTTGATTTTGATTATTTCTCAATATTTTACTTTCTTTGAGTTTATTAGGTGGACTGTATCCAGGACTTCTTTCTTAGTGTGCTTGTTGTTGTTGAATAGAGAGGCAACTGACTAATATAAATTTATTTTGTGCTATGCCAGTTTTTTGAAATTTTGGCCATTACCTAAAGGTTTCTGGTGAACGTTTAGGGTTCTCTTGTATATAATTTTATCTCATCTGAAAAAGGAGATACTTTAAATTGTTCTTTTCCTATTTGTATCCTGTTAATTTTAATTAGTTACCCTATTAGTCTAGAACTTCAAGAGCTACATTAAAAAGAAATAGCGGTAGTGGTTGGCCCTGCCTTCTCCCTGATTAATGTGATTAGTTGATTTTTTTTTCTGTTTAGGTCTGTACTGGCAGGCCATAGCCAGACATAGCCCTTATTATATTTTTTTTTAATTTAATTTTATTTTATTTTTTTAATTTACATTCCAAATCACTTCCCCTTTCCCGTTTCCTCCCTCCCCGAAAGTCCCATAAGCCCCCTTCCCTCCCTCTTTTCTCCGTTCAACCCCCTCTCATTACTCTGTCCTGGCGTTCCCCTACATCCAGTCTTTCCAGGACCAGGGGTCTCTCCTTCCATCTTTTTAGAAATCTATTGATATGCTGATTGTGTCTAGGGTATTCTGAGATTCTGGGTCAATATCCCCTTATCAGTGACTTCATACCATGTGTGATCTTTTGTGATTGGGTTACCTCACTAAGGATGATATTTTCAAGTTCTGACCATTTGCCTAGGAATTTCGTGAATTCATTGTTTTTAATTGCAGAGTAGTATTCCATTGTGTAAATATACCACATCTTCTGAATCCATTCCTCCGTTGAGGGACATCTGGGTTCTTTCCAGCTTCTGGCTATTATAAATAAGGCTGCTATGAATATAGTGGAGCATGTGTCCTTATTGCATGCAGGTAAAGTCTCTGGGTATATGCCCAGGAGTGGTATAGCCGGATCCTCCGGAAGAGTCATGCCCAGTTTTCTGAGGAGCCGCCAGACTGCTTTCCAGAGTGGTTGTACCAGCCTGCAGTTCCACCAGCAGTGGAGGAGTGTTCCTCTTTCTCCACATCCTCGCCAACAACTGCTGTCTCCTGTGTTTTTGATCTTAGCCATCCTGACTGGTGTGAGATGGAATCTCAGGGTTGTTTTGATTTGCATTTCCCTAATGACTAAGGATGATGAACATCTCTTTAGGTGCTTCTCAGCCATTAGATATTCTTCAGGTGAGAACTCTTTGTGGAGCTCTGTACCCCATTTTTTAATAGGGTTACTTGCCTCTCTGGAGTTTAACTTCTTGAATTCTTTGTATATCTTGGATATTAGCCCTCTGTCGGATGTAAGGTTGGTAAAGATCATTTCCCAGTTAGTTGGTTGCCGCTTTGTCTTTTTGACAGTGTCTTTTGCCTTGCAAAAACTTTGTAATTTAATGAGGTCCCATTTGTCTATTCTTGATCTTAGAGTATAAGCTATTGGAGTTCTGTTCAGGAAATTCTCCCCTGTGCCCATATGTTCAAGGTTCTTCCCTAGTTTCCCTTCTATTAGTTTCAGTGTGTCTGGTTTTATGTGGAGATCTTTGATCCACTTAGAATTGAGCTTAGTGCAAGGAGATAAGGATGGGTCAATTTGCATTCTTCTGCATGTTGACCTCCAGCTGAGCCAGCACCATTTGTTGAAAAGGCTATCTTTTTTCCACTGGATGGTTTTAGCTCCTTTGTCAAAGATCAAGTGACCATAGGAGTGTGGATTCATTTCTGGGTCTTCAATTCTGTTCCATTGATCTACATGTCTGTTACTGTACCAATACCATGCAGTTTTTAACACTATTGCTCTGTAGTACAGCTTGAGGTCCGGGATACTGATTCCCCCAGAGGTTCTTTTACTCTTGAGAATAGTTTTAGCTATTCTGGGTTTTCTGTTATTCCAGATGAATTTTTGAATTGCTCTTTCTAACTTTATGAAGAATTGAGTTGGGATTTTGATGGGGATTGCATTGAATCTGTGTATTACTTTTGGTAAGATGCTCATTTTTACTATATTAATCCTGCCAATCCATGAGCATGGCAGATTTTTCCATCTTCCGAGGTCTTCTTCAATTTCTTTCTTCAGAGACTTGAAGTTCTTGTCATACAGATCACAAAAACAAAAGAAAACCCACGTACACATGGAGGCTGAACAATGCTCTACTCAATGATAACTTGGTCAAGGTGGAAATAAAGAAAGAAATCAAAGACTTTTTGAAAGTTAATGAAAATGAAGGCACAACATACCCTAACTTAAGGGACACAATGAAAGCAGTGCTAAGAGGAAAATTCATAGCCCTGAGTGCCGCCAAAAAGAAACGGGAGACAGCATACACCAACAGCTTAATGGCACACCTGAAAGCCCTGGAACAAAAAGAAGCAAATACACCAAAGAGGAGTAGAAGGCAGGAAATCATCAAACTCAGGGCTGAAATCAATCAAGTAGAAACAAATAAAACCATACAAAGAATCAACAAAACGAGGAGTTGGTTCTTTGAGAAAATCAACAAGATAGATAAGCCCTTAGCCAGACTAACCAGAGGGCACAGAGATAGTATCCAAATTAATAAAATCAGAAACGAAAAGGGAGAGATAACAACAGAAACTGAGGAAATTCAAAAAATCATCAGATCCTACTACAAAAACCTGTATTCAACACAACTAGAAAATCTTGAGGAAATGGACAATTTCCTTGACAAATACCAAGTACCAAAATTAAATCAGGATCAAATAGACCATCTAAACCGTCCTATAACCCCTGAAGAAATAGAAGTTGTCATTGGAAGTCTTCCAACCAAAAAAAGCACAGGTCCAGATGGTTTTAGTGCAGAATTCTATCAGACCTTCAAAGAAGACCTAACACCAATACTCTTCAAACTGTTCCACAAAATAGAAACAGAAGGAACACTACCCAACTCGTTCTATGAAGCCACAATTACACTAATACCAAAAGCACACAAAGATCCGACAAAGAAAGAGAATCTCAGGCCAATCTCTCTTATGAATATCGATGCAAAAATACTCAATAAAATTCTTGCCAACCGAATCCAAGAACACATCAAAACGATCATTCACCACGATCAAGTAGGCTTCATCCCAGGGATGCAGGGATGGTTCAATATAAGGAAATCCATCAATGTAATCCACTACATAAACAATCTCAAAGAAAAAAACCACATGGTCATCTCATTAGATGCTGAGAAAGCATTTGACAAAATTCAGCATCCTTTCATGCTAAAGGTCTTGGAAAGATCAGGAATTCAAGGCCCATATCTAAACATAGTAAAAGCAATTTACAGCAAACCAGTAGCCAGCATCAATCTAAATGGAGAGAAACTTGAAGCAATCCCACTAAAATCAGGGACTAGACAAGGCTGCCCTCTCTCTCCATATCTTTTCAATATAGTACTTGAAGTTCTAGCTAGAGCAATTAGACAAGAAAAAGAGGTCAAAGGGATACAAATTGGAAAGGAAGAAGTCAAACTATCACTATTTGCAGACGATATGATAGTATACATAAGCGACCCAAAGAACTCCACCAGAGAACTCCTACAGCTGATAAACGACTTCAGCAAAGTGGCCGGATATAAAATCAACTCAAGCAAGTCAGAAGCCTTCCTATACTCAAAGGATAAGCAGGCTGAGAAAGAAGTAAGAGAAATAATACCCTTTACGATAGCCACAAACCATATTAAGTATCTTGGCGTGACGCTAACCTTATTATATTTAAAGCATGTTTGTTCCAATTCTGTTTTCCCTAGGAGTCCAATAAAGAAGCCATTTTTGATTTTTGTCAAAATGTAGGTTTTCATTAATTGAAGCGATCACAGAATTTTTGTCTTTATACCCATTGATGTGATTTATTACTTACATTGACTTGTGTTTGTTGAACCATACCTAGACTTCCCAAATAAAACCGAATTGGTCATGGTCAATGATATTTTTGTTGTATGTCTGTCTGAACCCTATCAAACATTTTGGTGAGGATTTTGAATTAGTGTTAATGAGAGATACTAACTTATAGTTTACAGTTCCTGTTGTATCTTTCCTGGGTTTGTTATTAGAATCATAGAATTTAATCATTAGAATTTAACTTTGTAAAAGGAGTTTGCAAGTGCATGTATGTTTAGATTTGAAAAGTAATTTAAGAGATGTTGGCTTTATATTTTCTTTGAACATCTGGAGAATTCTGTGAATCATGTGGGCTGGACTTAAATATTTGTTTTTGTTTTTATATTATACACTATATATTAATTTATTCTCTCATACATTGCACTTTGACCTTAGTTTCCCCTCTCTCCTTCTGCTCCCCATATCCTCCATTTCCCCACACTTTCTCCTCCTCTGTTTCCCATCAGAAAAGGGTAGGCCTCCCAGGGGCATCAACCAAACATGGCATATCAAGTTGTAATAATATCAGGCACTTCCCTTCATACTAAGGCAACCCTGTAGGAGAAGTTTCCCAAAATGGGAAAAAGCATCAGAGAGAGCACCCACTCACTCTGTTAGGAGTCCCACAGAAACACCAAGCTATACAACTATATACAGAGGGCCTAGGTGAGATCAATATAGGCTCCCTGATTAGCAGTTTGCTATAAGTGAGCTATTGTGAGTACAGGTTTGTTGATGATGTAGGTTTTCTTGTGGTGTCCATTTCTTTTTTTTGGGGGGGGGAGAGTGTTCCATGTTTTTATCATCCCAAGTCATCCCCATCCCATTCTTCTGCTGGTTTGGTAAATATTGAAGCTGGGAATGAGCCATGTGTGATGGAATTAAAATATTAGTTATCCATTGCGAAATGAATTATCCCTTCCCTTAGTTTAAGATGAGTGTCATGCATTGTTTTACACAGTTGCTGGAGTCAGGAATCAGGAGTAGTTAGAAAGGTGATCTAGCCTCAGATTCCCTAATAGGTTTCAACTGTTCAGGGCTTGGGGCACTTGAAAGCCTGAGAAGGTCTGTTTCTGAGATGTGGCCTCTGATCCTTGCCACACGGCTCTCTCCATAGGACACTGGGATCATCCCGTGTGATCTCAACAGTAACTTGTTCAGGGATGTCTTTAGCTCTGCGGTGGGCCACTTGCCTTTCCCTGGAGCTCAGCTGATTCGTCATGAGAAGGAAAACACCAGACAATATTAATTTAGAATCAACAGGTAACAATCTCTGGGCGCAGAATTTAGTCCACCAGGATCTGCCACCTGAACTAACAACCTCCAGCCTACATTGTGTCTGCCTTGCTCCTGCAGTCCAAAAAGCCGTGTCCATACTTGACCCCTCTGACTCCTATAATCCTTCTTCCTGATTCCTCAGCAGGATTCTCTAAATTCTGCCTAATGTTTGGCTGTGTGTCTCTGCATCTATTTCCATCAGTTTCTGGATGAATTCTCTCTGATGACAATTGGGCTAGGCACCAATCTATGAGTATAGCAAAATATCATTAAGCATCATTTTATTGACATTTGCTTTTGCCTGTTGTGTGTGGTTCTATCCCAGGCCTGCGTGCCACCAGGCCTCTCATTTCTGTTCAGGGGTAGGATCCCTCTTGTGACATGGGTCTCAAACCCACCCAGTCATTTACTAGTCATTTCCACAATTTCTGTGCCATCTTTACCCAAGTGCTGGCAAGACAAATTGTAGGTCAAATGTTTTGTGACCGTGATTGCGTCTCAAACTCTCTACAGGAAGTCTTATCTGGATATAGGAGATGGCTGATTTCAGCTCTGTATTCTCCAGTACTAGAAATATTAGTTAGGGTCACCCTAATAAATTCCTGGAAGTTTCCATTGAATTGGGTTTCCATTGAATTGGGTTTCTATCATGCACCTGAATTGAACCCCAAATTATTTGTTTCTCCCAGTACTTTCTCCATCCTCTCCCAACTTGATCCCTCCTGTTCCCTTCCCCACCTGCCCCAGTCTACCCGAATTATCTATTCTACATCCACTTTCCAGGAAGAACAATGGATCCCACCTTGAGCCCTCCTTATTACTTAGGCTCTTTGGGACTGTTGGTTGTAGCATGGTTATCCTTTTCTTTGTAGTTAATGTTCACTTATAAGTAAGTGAATACCATATTTTTCTTTCTGTGTCCGGGTTGCTTCACTCTGAATAATTTTTCTTTCTTGTTCCATCTATTTGTCTGCAAATTCAAGATGTCATTGTTTTTAACAGCAGAGTAAATGTGCACATATTCTTTATCCATTCTTTGATTGAGGTACATTTAAGTTGTTTCCAATTTCTGGCTTTTATGAATAAAGCTGCTATGAACATGTTCAGCAAGTGCCTTTGTGGTAGGATAGTGCATCTTTTGGTTATATGCCTAAGAGTGGTATAATTGGATCTTGAGGTAGATCGATTCCCCAATTTTGTACAGGGAACCACCATGTTGATTTTCAAAGTGGCTGTACCAGTTTGAACTCCCACATACAATGGAAGACAGTTTTCCTTGCTCCACATCCTCCCCAGCATGAACTGTCACATTTTATTTTATCTTAGCCATTCTGACAGGTATAAAATAGAATCTCAAAGTTGCTTTGTATCGTGTTTCCCTGATGGCTAAGGAAGTTGAAATTTTCTTCAAGAGCTACTGGGCTATTTGAGATTCCTCTGGTGAGAATTTACTTTGTTAAAGTAAATAAGAATATTTGGTTTGTTGATGTCTAGTTTCTCAGATTCTTTATTTATTTGTGAAATTAGCACTCTGTCAGATGGAGACTTGGGGAAAATATTTTCCAGTTCTGTAGGCAGCTGTTTTGTTTTATTGATGGTATAAATTGCCTTGTAGAAGCTTTTCTGTTTTACCTCACCTGGAATTGTTGTTTATCCATATGAAGTTGAGCATTGTTCTTTTAAGACCTGTAAAGAATTGTGTTGGAATTTTGATGAATATTGCACTAAATCTATAGATTTCTTTTGGTAAAATTGTAATTTTTTACTACATTAATTCTAATGATCTATGAGCCTGGGAGATCTTTCCATTTTCTCTTATTTTCTTCAATTTTTTTTCACTGATCAGCATTTCTTGTCACAGGTTTTTCACATGCTTATTTAGAGTTACTCTATGAGTTTTTATATTATTTGTGACTATTGTGAAGATTATTTTTCCTGATTTCATTCTCAGTTTATCATTTGTATATAGAACTACTGATGTTTGTGAGTTAATCTTGTTTCCAGCCACTTCATTGAAGGTGTTTATCAGCCTTAGGAATTATTTGGTAGACTTTCTGTGGTAACATGTATACTATCATGTCATCTGCAAATAGCAATATTTGATTTCTTTCTTTCCAATTTGTATCTTCTTTATCTTCTTTTGTTGTCTTACTGCTTGATCTAAAACTTCAAGTACTATACTGAATAGATATTCAAAGAGTAGACAGCCTTATCTTTTTCTGGATTTTGGTGAAATTGCTTTGAGTTACTCTTCATTTAATTTGATGTTGACTATCAGCTTTCTGTATATTGCCCGTATTCTGTATTTTGATCTTTTTACTGTGTTCTGAATTTCATGGAGGTTTTATATTGAGAAATTTTTAAATTTAACATTCTTTTTGACTGATGTATCTGTTTCTTCCATTATATCTTCAATGTCTGAGATTCTCTATTCCCTCTCTTGTATTCTGCTGGTGATGTTTGGGTCTGTAGTTTTGATTTCCTTGTCAAGATTTTCTGTCTCCAGATTCTATTTGTGTTTTCTTTATTACTTCTATTTCCATGTTCAGGATTTGAGGAGTTTTATTTGTTTTCTTTAACTGTTTGATTTTTATTGGTGTTCTTTAATGGATTTATTCATTTTTTCCACTTGTTTGTGTTTTCCTGAATTTTGCTAAGGGATTTATTAATTTTCTCCTTACGAATCTCAATCACCTTCATAAAGTTGATTTTTAGGTCTTGTTCTTGTACTTCTCTCCTCTCTCTCTCTCTCTCTCTCTCTCTCTCTCTCTCTCTCTCTCTCTCTCTCTCTCTCTCTCTCCCCTCTGGAATATTCAGGGATTGCTGTAGTATGATAGCCTTATACATTGACTGTTTTTTCTTACATTCTAATGGTAGCCTCTATACATCTGGGTTTGGAGTAATTATAGGTTTGGTTACATTTTCTGAGCATGTCTTTGTAGAACGCATGTTTCATTCCTTGATTTATGGTACCTCTATGGACTTTTATTCCGTGTAGTCTGGGATTCTCCAAGTATGCAGTTTCTGGTAGAGCATGATGTCTACAACCCCATTAGGGAAAGGCAACTAAGAGGGTGCAGGACTGGTAATAGGTAGAGATGATGATGAGATAGTCAGAGATTGAGGGAGATTGAGTGGCAAGTAACCTACCTGGAATTGTCCTAGTCTGCTTCGTCTCTGGTAGAGTAGTGAAGCTCTGCCCCATTTGCTGGCTGGGACACAGCAACAAGGAGGGTGCAAGCTGGAAATTATGGTTGGGAGGACACCCTATTGTGTGAGAGTGCGGAAGAACAGTCTCCCTGGATTTTTCTGATCTGCTAGGTTTCTAGTACAACAGGAGATCTCTGCCCTGTGCTGTTCTCTGGTATAGTAGTGAATCTTCATCCAGTTTGGGGCTGTCAGATGGTGACAATGAGAGTGGGATATTGGGGATAGGGTGAGTGTATGCCAAGAGTTGGGGAGTGTAGCACACAGGCAAACTACCTGGACTTCTCGCAGTCTCCAAGGTCTCTAGTAGAGCAGGGAGTCTGTGTTCCTGTTCGAGGTTGGGAGAATAGCAAGTGATAGAGAAAGAGACTAAAGATAGGTTAAGGACATGCTGAGATAGTGAGATAGTGAGGAAGTTTTGGGGAGTAACTTACCTGGGCTTCTCCCAATCTGTGAAGTCTGTAGGCTTATTTACTTATTTTTGGAGGAAGGAATTTTATTACTGTTGCAGTCTCCTCATTTTTCATGCATATATTTAGTTTCCTGATCTCTCTTAATTAAACTTGGAAGGTTTAAATTAATCTAGATATCTATTCATTTCTTTTAGATTTTTTCCATGCTTCAGCATATATATTTAATATATTCCCTTATAATATTCTGAGATTCCTTTTGTGTCTGTTGTAATGTTTCCCTGTTCATTTTTGATTCTATGAATTTTGACCCTTCATTCTTTTCTTAGTTGGACTAGGGGTCTATTTATCTCATTTATCTTCTCAAAGACCCAGATCTTTGGTTCTATGATACTTTTATAGTTTCTATTCTATGAACACTTTGTTTGTGTTTTTTTTTCCAATCTACTGGATTTTCTATTGTTTTGATCTTGCTTTTTCCAAGGTCTTCATTTGCACCGTTAACTCATTTATGATTTTTCTGAGTTCTTGAATGTATATGCTTACAATGCTTGAATTTCTCTCTTAGGATTTATTTATTTTATTGTGTTGTGTTTTCATTTCCATTTGGTTCTAGATAATATTTTATTTCTTCTTTTTTATTTATTTATTTTATTTTATTTTTTTAATTTACATTCCAAACCATTTCCCCTTTCCCGTTTCCTCCCTCCCCGAAAGTCCCATAAGCCCCCTTCCCTCCCTCTTTTCTCCATTCAACCCCCTCTCGTTTCTCTGTCCTGGTGTTCCCCTACATCCAGTCTTTCCAGGACCAGGGGTTTCTCCTTCCATCTTCTTAGAAATCTATTGATATGCGGATTGTGTCTAGGGTATTCCGAGATTCTGGGTCAATATCCCCTTATCAGTGACTGCATACCATGTGTGTTCTTTTGTGATTGGGTTACCTCACTAAGGATGATATTTTCAAGATCTGACCATTTGCCTAGGAATTTCGTGAATTCATTGTTTTTAATTGCAGAGTAGTATTCCATTGTGTAGATATACCACATCTTCTGAATCCATTCCTCCGTTGAGGGACATCTGGGTTCTTTCCAGCTTCTGGCTATTATAAATAAGACTGCTATGAACATAGTGGAGCATGTGTCCTTATTGTATGCAGGTAAAACCTCTGGGTATATGCCCAGGAGTGGTATAGCCGGATCCTCCGGGAGTGTCATGCCCAGTTTTCTGAGGAACCGCCAGACTGCTTTCCAGAGTGGTTGTACCAGCTTGCAATTCCACCAGCAGTGGAGGAGTGTTCCTCTTTCTCCACATCCTTGCCAACAACTGCTGTCTCCTGTGTTTTTGATCTTAGCCATCCTGACTGGTGTGAGATGGAATCTCAGGGTTGTTTTGATTTGCATTTCCCTAATGACTAAGGATGATGAACATCTCTTTAGGTGCTTCTCAGCCATTAGATATTCTTCAGGTGAGAACTCTTTGTTTAGCACTGTACCCCATTTTTTAATAGGGTTACTTGCCTCTCTGGAGTTTAACTTCTTGAGTTCTTTGTATATATTGGATATTAGCCCTCTGTCGGATGTAAGGTTGGTAAAGATCATTTCCCAGTTAGTTGGTTGCCGCTTTTTCTTTTTGACAGTGTCTTTTGCCTTGCAAAAACTTTGTAATTTAATGAGGTCCCATTTGTCTATTTTTTTTTTTAAATTTTCATCATTCTACATGAAGAAAGATGGTAAGTAAGGACAGCAGTCACCAATCTTTGTTTTGTTCTGTTTTTGGTTTTTCGAGACAGGGTTTCTCTGTATAGCCCTGGCTGTCCTGGAACTCGCTCTGTAGACCAGGCTGGCCTCGAACTCAGAAATCCGCCTGCCTCTGCCTCCCAAGTGCTAGGATTAAAGGCGTGCGCCACCACCGCCCGGCTCCATTTGTCTATTCTTGATCTTAGAGCATAAGCTATTGGAGTTCTGTTCAGGAAATTCTCCCCTGTGCCCATATGTTCAAGGTTCTTCCCTAGTTTCCCTTCTATTAGTTTCAGTGTGTCTGGCTTTATGTGGAGATCTTTGATCCACTTAGAATTGAGCTTAGTGCAAGGAGATAAGAATGGGTCAATTTGCATTCTTCTGCATGTTGACCTCCAGCTGAGCCAGCACCATTTGTTGAAAAGGCTATCTTTTTTCCACTGGATGGTTTTAGCTCCTTTGTCAAAGATCAAGTGACCATAGGAGTGTGGATTCATTTCTGGGTCTTCAATTCTGTTCCATTGATCTACATGTCTGTTACTGTACCAATACCATGCGGTTTTTAACACTATTGCTCTGTAGTACAGCTTGAGGTCCGGGATACTGATTCCCCCAGAGGTTCTTTTAGTCTTGAGAATAGTTTTAGCTATTCTGGGTTTTCTGTTATTCCAGATGAATTTTTGAATTACTCTTTCTAACTCTATGAAGAATTGAGTTGGGATTTTGATGGGGATTGCATTGAATCTGTGTATTACTTTTGGTAAGATGCTCATTTTTACTATATTAATCCTGCCAATCCATGAGCATGGCAGATTTTTCCATCTTCTGAGGTCTTCTTCAATTTCTTTCTTCAGAGACTTGAAGATAGATAAGCCCTTAGCCAGACTAGCCAGAGGGCCCAGAGATAGTATCCAAATTAATAAAATCAGAAACGAAAAGGGAGAGATAACAACAGAAACTGAGGAAATTCAAAAAATCATCAGATTCTACTACAAAAACCTGTATTCAACACAACTAGAAAATCTTGAGGAAATGGACAATTTCCTTGACAGATACCAAGTACCAAAATTAAGTCAGGATCAAATAGACCATCTAAACCATCCTATAAGCCCTGAAGAAATAGAAGTTGTCATTGGAAGTCTTCTAACCAAAAAAAGCACAGGTCCAGATGGTTTTAGTGCAGAATTCTATCAGACCTTCAAAGAAGACCTAACACCAATACTCTTCAAACTGTTCCACAAAATAGAAACAGAAGGAACACTACCCAACTCGTTCTATGAAGCCACAATTACACTAATACCAAAAGCACACAAAGATCCGACAAAGAAAGAGAATCTCAGGCCAATCTCTCTTATGAATATCGATGCAAAAATACTCAATAAAACTCTTGCCAACCGAATCCAAGAACACATTAAAACGATCATTCACCACGATCAAGTAGGCTTCATCCCAGGGATGCAGGGATGGTTCAATATAAGGAAATCCATCAATGTAATCCACTACATAAACAATCTCAAAGAAAAAAAACCACATGGTCATCTCATTAGATGCTGAGAAAGCATTTGACAAAATTCAGCATCCTTTCATGCTAAAGGTCTTGGAAAGATCAGGAATTCAAGGCCCATATCTAAACGTAGTAAAAGCAATTTACAGCAAACCGGTAGCCAGCATCAATCTAAATGGAGAGAAACTTGAAGCAATCCCACTAAAATCAGGGACTAGACAAGGCTGCCCTCTCTCTCCATATCTTTTCAATATAGTACTTGAAGTTCCAGCTAGAGCAATTAGACAACAAAAAGAAGTCAAAGGGATACAAATTGGAAAGGAAGAAGTCAAACTATCACTATTTGCAGACGATATGATAGTATACTTAAGCGACCCAAAGAACTCCACCAGAGAACTCCTACAGCTGATAAACGACTTCAGCAAAGTGGCCGGATATAAAATCAACTCAAGCAAGTCAGAAGCCTTCCTATACTCAAAGGATAAGCAGGCTGAGAAAGAAGTAAGAGAAATAATACCCTTCACGATAGCCACAAACCATATTAAGTATCTTGGCGTGACTCTAACCAAACAATGAAAGATCTGTATTTTATTTCTTCTTGTTGTATACTTACTAGAAAATTTGTTTGTTATCAATTTAAATTTTATTGCATTATGGTCAGATAGAATACACAGATTTATGTCAATTTTTCTGAATTTGATAAGATTTATTTTGTGTTTTATGATATGGTATATATTAGAGAGGCTCCATGGTCTGCTGAGCAGAATGTATATTTTGGTGTTTAGGTGGAATATTCAGTAGATTTGGGTGAAATATTCTGGAGATTAAGTCCATTTGTTGTGTGATGTCATTTAATTTTGTAGTTCCTCAGTTAGTGTTTGGTTCTGTACACCTGTCTACTGGAGAAAATGGGGGTATTAAAATTAGCTAATATTAATTTGTTGATGATAATTTATGTCTTTAAATCCAGTAGTAAACTTTTCACAAAACAGCATTTGGTACATAGATGTTTAGGATTATAATGTTGTCTTTGTTAATTGTTCCCTTGATTTGAATAAAATGCCCTGCTTTATTTCTTCTTATTAATTTTAGTCTGGTGTCTGTTTTGTTAGATACTAGAATAGCAGTATCTGCTTTCTTATGTCCTCTTCTCCAGCTAATTTAGTCATTTTTCAACATTTCACTTTAAGGTAGTGCCTACCTTTAAGTCTGAGTTTATTTTAGACAACAAAAATTTTGTTACTTATTCCTTTCAGTATGCAGGTGTCTCTTGAGTCTCCAAAGTAAGGCCGATAATGTTTACAGATATTATTGAAAGATGTGAATTGATTACATTCATCTTGTGATCTTACTTTTTGAGTTCTCAGTTGCACTTTGTTTTTCAGTAATCATAGCTTCATTTATTCTCAAAAGACTCTAGGCTTCTGAAGCATTTCTTCCAGTATTACTCTTTGCAGGGCTAGTGTACATTCTTTTAGCCTGTTTGCACCATGGAACACTTTTATTTGTCCTTCAAGATTGCCAGAGTGTTTTGCTGGGTACATTAGTCTTGGGTGCATTATGGTCTTTTAGAACTAGAAAGCATTTATTGCTTTAGGATGCTTTTTGTCATGTTTTCACTGTCATTCTGATAGGTTTTCCTTTATATGTGGCTTGTGTTTTACATTGAGGCCATCTATATTCTTTCTTTGTTCTACATATTTTATGTTTTAAGTGTAATATTCAATGGAGAATTTCTTTTAAGGTTTTGTTTAATTTGTGCTCTGTATAGCTCTATCTCTACCTCTCTCTGTCCTTATATAATACATATATTATATATATCCTTATTTTGGGAAAATATTCTTTTATGGTATTGTTGAGAGTTTGGCCCATGCCATTGTCCCTGGATTCTTTTTCTTTATCTCTACTTGATGAAAATTTGTCTTTTCATGATGTTTCAGTTTCTTCATGTTTCTTTCATGTTTGTGATTTTTTTCTCATGTTTTATTGATTGGTGCAGTTTCTCTATCTAATCTTTAAGTCCTGGCATTGAATCATCTACTTGTTAGGTTTTCCCTTGCTGTTTTTACCTTGGTTTTTTAGTTCTTCATTTTCCTCTTCATTTTAGCTTGAGGTCTTCTCTTCTGAATTCATTTTTCAAACTCTGTGTTGTCTTTGCCATGCCATTTGGCTGTGTGTTTATATTTTCCTAAGCATCACTCAGATGTCCTTTCCTTTTAAGTGTATTGAGCTGTTTTTCATTGATATCTTTAAACTTTCCATTTGTTGATGAAGTTTATGACCAGCATTTTAAGCTCTGTGTTCTGGGATTCATTTGCATAATTATCTCTGGAGAACATTTATTTTCTTGTTATTTCTGATTTTGTGATGGGAACTAGACATATACATTTTTTGTTCGTTTTTTGTTTTGTTTTTCTAATAGCCTATTGAATGAGATTTTCGACTGCCACTGTTGAGTAGAAGTTTGTTTTTGTTTATATTGTTGTATACGTTTAATTGATTTGAGGAAAGTGGGTGATTCCAAGGCAGTGGCAAGCAAGAAAGCATGTAAATGGTGGAAATAGATGGATCCACTTGGCATGGTGTTCAAGATGTGCTGTCAATGCACTCCTGGGAGTTTGAGAATGGATTTGTTATGTGAGGATTTGCTCACTCACCACAGATGAACATATCTAGACTCTTCAACTTAAGCTACGTTTGAGGGTTGAGGATAGATAGTACAGGATGGCAAAGTTCTAAGGGCTAGCCATGCTGAGCAGGTGCACAAATGTGAGTTACCAGCTAAGCTTGAAGGTTCTATGTGACATGGGTAAGTTAAGGTTGAGAACACTCAGAAGTGTATGTTGGTACACAAAATGTATTCCCAGGGCCATGCCTAAAGATTAGGAATAGAATAGGTGGATCTCATCAGACTGAGTACAGAAGATGTGTAGGCATGCCTTTGTCTAATGATTGAGAGTAGTATAGGTAAGCGGGGGTTCAGGAAATCCAACAGACTGGACCAGAGCACTGGATGTGCTACCCTGGGTAGTCCTGGAGTTTAGATGTGGTACTTCATTTGTATTCTGAAACTAGTCATTCTAAAAGAGGTGAGAAGGAATGTTAAAGTAGTTATAATTTGCAGCATTGTGTTGGCTAATGATATTTGTCAAATATTTTATATGTATGTAAGTATATGTGTGGGTATATATACAAGTATACATGTATATATATGTATACACATATGCATAAGTAATACATGCTGAATCTATATAATAATACTTGTATTATGCTTTTAGGGTAGTCCATATAGTGTTAGATAATGAGTTGATGTGCTCTTGGCTGGGGAAGACTATTTCTCCCACTCTCAGTCTTCCTTAGTTGCCTGTAGTTATCTATTTAGACTTGAAGACTTGTTGGCTTTCCTTCTTCCACCTTGGCATGTCTGTTAGTGGTATCCTGGTTTAGTTTATGTTTGGTCATTCATGTTAGTGATATTGTGGTACAACTTCTGACATTATAAGTAGACACACTCTAACATGAAACTCATTTTTCCCCTGGCTCTTACAATGTTGTGTCCCTCTTTTCTGCAATGTTCCTTGAGCCTGAGGTGTAATTGTGGTTTTTTTAGATATGTCTATTGGGACTGGTTTCCAAATTGTGCATTTTTATTGATTTTACTTTTTTTTTTGTAGTAGTCTCCAACTAATGTAAAAAGTTTCTTTGACACAGGCTTAAAATTACACTTATTTGTGGATATAAGGACAAGTGTTTATGGTTGTTGGGGATTATGCTGGATTACTAAAGAAAGTTGCAGGTTCTCCTCAATATCCACATCTTCACCAGAACTGAGTAGTTAACTAGAATTACAGTAGTTGGTATGGTTTCCTTCTCACTGTGTAGGTCTTATATCTGCACCCTTAGAGTTGCTGTGTCATACTAGTCACTGATGTAGTTGATAGGCATCATTGCTGGGTAGGAATATTGGTTGCTTCCCTCTTTTGAAAGCTTTCATGGGGCCTTCTGCTACCATGGAAGTTGATCCTCAGAGATGAGGCATTTAGGTAAGTTCAAGCTTGGGGATCCTTATACTCTCTATCTGAAGTGCATAGTTTTTTAACAATAGGGCTTACCTTCCACTTCTAGGAACAACCAAGGACAACAACGATATGGTGCATGTTGTACACTGAAAATGATAAACCCTATCATAAAAATTAAATCCCTAAACAAATGGAAAGATATATGTGTTTTTTAATTTGAATGTAGTGCTGGCTGCTAGGATGGAAATATTATTTAACTCGTTCTACACATTTAATTCAGTCTATGTCATTATATTCTAGGTGTCATTTCAGGAAATAAAAAGGTAATTCTAAATGCAAGTTTACAAACATATATTCATATATAAAATAGTATAACATCTTGTTCTTGTTCTCTATGATTTTGGAAAACAGAATAGAAGTTACTGCTAATGGAAAATTTGTTTTCTTTTTTATTTATGAAAAGATCTGTAATTAATTAATTATGTTGGTTATTCAAATTTGTAGATATAGTAAAACATACCAAATATTATACTTTAAAGTATAAACTTCTTAAAATATATGTCTTTCTCAATTTAAATGAGTGAATTAACAAATTAGCTGCATCATTAAAAAATTTTGTCCAGCTTTTGACTGGATGATTTTGCTTTGTGAAATTTTTCATTAACAACTCTCAAGTCTTTAAAATACAGGCGATTACTAATATCTGTGTGTTCTGCCTCTAATATGAGCTGAACTGAATAGTATATTTAGTTTATCAAGAAATGACACTGTAAAATTTTTGTAAGATAATTGTTTAATTCTTAGCATTTTTGTCCAAGTATGTAAGTCAAATCCATTGAAAGGAATTTTCTCTCTACATCTGAGTCAATGGTTTTAGATAAACATGTAAAATTTTGCATGTGAAGTTGTTTACATTTGTTTATTTATACAGTTATACAGTGCCACAGAGGTAGAAATTAAAGATATTTGTAGCCAGTATGAATACAAATAATAATTAATTAGAACAAGAACATTTTTCTTTTTTTAAGAGATGTTTAAATGTAATTTGGATAATAGATATAGGCAATATTTACTAAAATCTCTCTCTCTCTCTTTCTCTCTCTCTGTCTCTGTCTCTCTGCTTCTCTCTCTCTCTCTCTCTCTCTCTCGTGTGTGTGTGTGTGTGTGTGTGTGTGTGTGTGTAGAAGACAATCTAGGGTGTCATTTGACAGGAACTATCCACTTGTTTACTGAGAAAGGATCTTTAACTGACTTAGAACTCACTAGGTAGGTTGGCCTGCCCTGTTAGCACCATTGACTACATATTAACCTGTATTGACATCTACAAGGTAATGGAAGACATAAACGATCCCATAGAAGTAACACAAAGTCACACAACTATTTTGTAGCTAAAGCTAGAATTCAAATCTAGCAAAATATAGATATTCTTTTAATTGTTATAGAATGATAATGTTTAGTTAAAAGAAAAAACCAAGAAAACTTGTTTCTTACTAATTCGGTGAAAGAATAGGAGATTATTTAGTTGAAAGAATTAGTATTAGATTATTTGTAGATTTCCATGGCTATCAATAGCTCCTGAGAGCATCTCCTACTTTTACTAAAAAGATTCAGGTATTCATAATCATTGTCAGGTCTGCAGGAAATTTGATCAGGCATATTTTCAGATACCAACCTACATCATAAGACATGACTATTAGAATGGAGTTTCACTGCTTTACAAGTTCTATCACTGAGCCACATTAATCAAGAGAGAAAAATAAACTAGACCTCTCTGGAGACCCAGATAAGGGCAGTCCTACTGAAGTACCCTGCTAGGGAGTCCCACCACTCAAATTTTGCAAATATATATGAGAAATTTGGGTGCAAAATATATTCAATTTCAAAATAAGTTTATTTTGCACCCACTATGATATTCTAGAAATGTTTATGCTGCTGAATCTGGGTATGCAAATTATAGCTTAATAAATGTGACACTCTACCTCAAACTAATTAGAATGGTTATATCAAGCAACCAGTTTATCGAATAGAAAACAACAAATGGTTGAAGCACTGTGGTGAAAATATTTGTTCATCATGAGTGGTAACATAAAATAATATGGTAGCTTTAGCAAATAGAATGCATAAAAGAAAAACAGAAAAACATAGAATTGTATTATATACTCCTGGGTATAAAAAAAAAAGAAAGAAAGCATGGGCCCAAATTGATATCCACCCTGTACAGAGCATTTTCCTTGAGGAAGGAAAGGCTGCCACATTAAAAGGTGGAGTCCAAACATGTGAACATTGACAGATTGGTGGGTGAACAAAATGTGGTATACACAAAACATAGAATAATATTGTATTGAAAAGTAATGGCATTCAGACAACTCTCTGACTTGAATGAATACTGTACATATTACAGTAGTTACAAAGAGCTAGTCACCAGAGGATGAGTGTTCAGCGAATCCACTTACATGAGATACCTAGAACAATGAGAGCCTTGTGGATCATAGAACGAAGCTCACACAGACCGAAGACTGGAGAATTTTGCTTAATGAACAGAGCCTACATATTTCAGGAAAAAAAATGGATTCTCAGGGAAAAAGTGCACGAAAATGTAAATGTTCTTGATTTTTTTTTTAAAAAAAGGTATATTCTTGGAAATTGAAATGGTTAAACTGCCAAATGTTATGACATGGATAGTTAATACAATTAAAATTCATAAAGAAAAGAAAGAAATGAAAGTGTCAGTCTCTTATGTAATCTTTCTCACATTCCAGCTTCTTAACCCTATTTAAATGCCCCAGATAAATCTCTTCTTAGATTATCTCCAGAATCTCACATGATAGGACTACCATATATTTCTTATCCAAACTTTGGAATAATAGAATTATTGAAGAGGAGAAGAATGAAGAGTGTTGGTTCATGATGTTAAGATCAACACCTTAAACCAGAATTGCTCAATTCTAAATAAGAGAGCTACAGTGATGTTTCAAAATCATCAGATCATCTTGTACTAAAAATCCACAAGTGTCCTGTTCCACGTGTAAATAAGAGCTCCCCTCTTAGGCAGGCTGATTCTGATAATTGTAATGTAGATGACTAAGCTGCCTTTTTTTCTAAAAATAAAACTTTCAAACTAACTCAAATATAATAATTTTATATTTAAAGGTAGTGTATATCTAGGAGAGGATGGGTGGTAATAATTTCATTGACAATTGTTTTTATATGTTGTGTGGTTCTATTCTAGCCACTTTGTCCCATGTCTGTCATGAACTAATGAAGTAAGAAATATATAGGAATATCTAAATGAAGTCTGAGTTTTATATAAGAATAGAAATATTTAGTAATACGCATAGAATTTGAGGAATAGTTTTCTGTAATGCTTTTGTTTCTTTTCAATTGTTCTTGTGAATGGTGTTAAGTAGTATGAAAATGTTTGTGCTCAAAGATAAAAAAAAAATCAAAACCTTGAGATCATGCCTGTGTACTGGTAAAGTCAGAAAAGTCAACAAAATATCCTTAGGATTAAAGAAATTTCTTCTAAAAAGCAATAATGTTCCCATTAGCATTTTTCATCAACCTTGGCAACCACAAGTTTTATTTTAGTAGCAATATAGTATGCAGAGTTATAATAAAAGTGTGGATAGATATTACCGGATGGTTAGTATCACAAATATGGAGTTCTTTTAATGACTCAACATTTTCTATATGCATATGAATACATCCTTAATATATTGAATTACTATTATTATTGTTAAATTACTTGATAATATGAGAATACTGATACAGGGATGGATAATTTGAGAATGGTCTTCTTAGATGGATCAAAAAGCACACTCAAAAGCATTTGAAAATATTTTTTAACTATTGTCCTGCATATGGTCTCAAGCAAAGTAAGATGAAGAGGATGTGTAAGTGAGGGTTTATGGTCACAGGTGTATGTATAGGAAATAAAGTCGAGTCATAGAGTCATAGAACCCATGGTACTTTATACATGTTCATTTCTCCATTTTTAATTTGTTTCTCCATAATGAAATAGGAAACCATTTAAAGTACCATATCAAGAGAAGAGGATTCAGAGCAGAAATCTGGTAATTAAACTACTTTGTTTGGCAAGGAAACTACTGGGAGGTAAAGACTCTGTAGAATAGACTAGTAGTAATCATAGTAGACTTTAATTCAAATTAATGTGTTTCAATACCAAATTTGATCTGTAGGAGCTATTCTATTTAAAATAAGAGTTAAAAGACATGGATGGTTGCATAAATCTGATCCATTAAAACCTTATAGAGATAAAGATTTGGTTTCACTGGCTTTATCTATAAAGATATAGTTGTTTAGCATAAAGATTTAATATTTTACAAAGACCTCCCTTGTCACTATACACATGTATTCACACACATATGCAATGAATGATGATATTGGATAAAGAACTAAGGTGAAATCCCCAAGCTACTTTCCTTTTAACCCCATGAAATCAAGGCCCCGGCAACTGATTCCCTGGCAGTTGGGAACCAGCTGCATGTGAAATCTTCCCTATTGATGTCGCATTCTATAAACGACAGAAGCTTCAACCTTTATTTAGCAGGAGAAACCATTAATCTGTCTTCAGACTTTCCCCTACCTCCCACAGAAAAAAACAATTTGCTTTTCAAAAGTTTGTTTGGAAATGAAACCAAATTCTGTGTTTCCTCTACAGATGGTTGACCTCTTTCAGTTGATGACTGCATTACTCATTTAAACAATTATACAGGTCAATATAGTGTAATCTAAATTATTTAGTCTCTTGGTGTTTTTCAGACACTACTGACAGCTGGAGAGAGTCCAGCTGTTGCTTGTACCTGAATTTGAACTCCACACAATGATAACAGAACTCGATACTGAATTCCAGAATTGTCCATTGACCACTAGCCTACTTGGCAGCTTTGCACACTGTTCCTTAGGGAGTCACAACTTAAGTATGACAGAGTCCACAAAAATAATTCATTACTTTCAGATTAAACTTTAAGAATACATGTGGTTTTTAAAAGAGTCAGTCTTACCTAGCTGGTCTTTCCTCTGAAGTCTAACTTCAAATTATCTTTTATTTTTGTTTGTTGTCCTCCACAGGGAGCAATTCAATTCTACCAAATAACTAGGACAATATTATGATAACCTTTTCCATTCTAATTTGTACTGGGGGCTGAGTGTGTACCAGGATCAACGTTAATTACTGTATAGCATTTCAGCAGTGGAGTTCCTGGAAATGTCAGAGAGTTAACTGAGGGGACCTGGGGTCTTAGAAACATCAGGGGAGAGGCAGCAAAGGAGCATGCACTCCATGGGACAATGAAGGTTTACAAACATGAAATTCGGAACTGAGGTGAAAATATACCCAGAACTATCACATTCACACCAAGACAATCCAATAAAAGTTGGTATCTCGAGACAGAAAGGAGGCACCAATGTTCCAGTTAGTATTCGCAGCACCTCTGAATTATTTTAAAATTTGGAAAATTTAGGATAGAAGAGTTAACGTAACAGCTGTAAAAATGATTCGTTGTAATAAGGGATCTAGCTTGTTCAAGTTAATATACCAGTTTGAATTAATGAATTTTTAATTCAGATTCTCTTTGCAGCTTGAATTCAGACTAATTACAGGTTTTAAATTGTCACTAGTCGGAGCTCAGCCAAGGCATATTTCCTCTCCACTTTACTTGCACCCTGAGAATTCATGAATCAATTTTTTTTTCTGGGTCATGACTTTGCCCCACCAGGAGTAGAGAAAACCGTTCAGCGAGAAGAAAACGCAATGGCAGGGATCCCAGTCGGTCACACTGTGGACAAAGGTGGGAGGAAATAAATGACAGAGGAAACTTCCCAGCAATTATGGAGAAAAGCTGAAAGATTGCATCTATAAATGAAATAATAATCAATTTGGTAACTATTTTTAAGTCCTGCAGTATCTGCTTGTATGCTTGCAATTTAGGATTATTGAGGATCCTAAAGGAGGGATTGCTTTGTGCAAACCTTTCCTTCAAACAGCAGAGGTCACCTTAGCAAGAGCCTTCTCTGGGGTGTGGGTGGAGGAGACTTTCTGCTCAGTGGTGATACACTGTAAATCTCCAGCAACCCTTCTCTAATTTGTCTGGAGCTCAGAATCAAATACACATTGGTAACTGTATTTTTTTAAAGAATTGAACAAAGTAAAATTTAAAACCTAAATTACTTCCTTCTTTTACAAGTGAGTTAGTATGAAATTATTTAATAAACCATTATTTAAGTTCGATTTTTCAATTTATGTAACAGCATTCCTTTCTGTATTTACTATTGGAAAAACTATCCAGCACATTTCTAGTTCTTCTCATAGGATTTAGTTTAAAATGAAATGTGCCCATCAAAGATTACCTGCCAATAAAGAATATGCAGCAAATAACTCATCATGGAGAATCAATTCCAAAGTCAAGAAATAGTTAAACTATTTACTAAGGTTTCATTAACGGAAGGAAAAAGTGACTTAGTAAAACTGGTAGTTTAGGTTTTGTTTGTTGACTGTTCCAGCCCTGAATGACTTTTAGTGATTGCTAGTTCAATAGAATATACTTTTAATTAGCAAACCTCTTATGTTATATGACCTTTAAATATGTAATTCATAATTTATAATGCACTCATTCATAAATATAACTAGTTTTAAATAATTCCTTCTAGCAATCTTTTGTGCAAATGCCAATATATCATTGTAAAGAACTACACTGACTATTTTGGCAATAGTGATAAGATATATTAAGACTCCCTCCTTTTTATGTATTTTTTCTCCCCTGTTAGTTAACAATGGGGTAGTAACTTTCACACTGGGACAGCTTAGACAGTTGCCATCTTTCATAGAATGAGGGTGGGGGTGGGGAGGTCCAAAAAAATAAAAATTCCCAGGAAATTCTTAAATGCTATTTTAGATTTTAATCACTTTATTAGATTTCTTGCTTGAGTGATTTGTGCAGAAAACATTTTATCTATTTTGTTTTCCTCTGATTACCGAACTGTGTTATACACAAAAGTCTACTTGAAGCTCGCTCACAGTTTAAAGACAGGTTTAATAACAGGTGAACACTGGAAAATATGCAAACAAAATGGCAGACATGAATGACTTCATTTAAGGCATAATTGCTTCTCATCAACCAAAGAAATCATGCAGAAACAGTCTCTGTTTTACCCAGCCAGGAAGAGACCAGAGAAATCACTCAGGCAGAGACACTAAAGGAAGGTCCATTCTTGGGTCTCAGCCAGACAACTAATCCACACACAGATCCAAGTTTAAGACAATAGGTCTTAGAATCACAGTTCATCATAACAGATAATTATACAGCCAGTAAGACAATAAGGTTTTTTGGCCTCTAACTATATAAACTAATTGCTGGCTGTGGAGCTCTGCCTGGAAGGCATACAACCCAGCCCCTGCAATGTCTTTTTATTATGTGGGCACTGGTATAATTTGAGTGGACAAGAGAGTTAGTGTCTAGTGAATTCCATATGGTGCCTTTTTCTCGTCTGTAGATTATTTACTCCTGACAGACATTATCCATATTTCAAATGGCTCCTTCCTCCCTCCTGAAAAGAGGTTTTAAGAGAAATCATCCTGTCTAGATTTCCAAAGAAGGTTCCAGTTGATTAAAAATAACAATAAAATTGAAATTCAAGAAAACAGCCTTTTAGTTGAATAGTTTGCCAGCGTATACTTCACAATATGAGACTGGTACATAGATGCATGCCTACTTAAATGCACTGAACGTCCATATATCTGTTCAGTTAGGCATGCAAAACTAAGATTTACTAAACAAAACTGGGTTCAAGTATGCATCTGGATTGAATAAAGTCACACCTTCATTTTGATTTTGTTTTATCTTATATTTTCCCTTTCATCCTAACAGACTCTCCCACATTCGCTTTTGCCTTCTATTTATTGTCATCATGAAAGTTAAAAGATGACTTCTTTGAGGATATTTATATAGACACTAAAGAACAAGGATCCTTCCCACCAGGGGCAAATTATATCTCTTCAATTTATGTAGCTGCAAACACCAGTCAATTAACTTGAAGTTGAGTTTTGACTCAAACTCTTGACCCTTCCAGACACAGATCTTTACTCTACATCTGGTATTATTGAACCAAGTTAGGATAAAAATAATCCCTGTTATTGTTTTTCTGTATATGTTGCTTAGTTCCCCCTTGATTTAAAAAACAAACAAACAAACAAAAAACCAATTAATGCTTTTGAGCTCCTGAGGTCTTGGGCATTCCTAAAACTCTCAACATGATATTTGTATGTTTTTACCTCTTTTGGAGGCAAAAAGCTCTGGGACAGAGTATTTTGATAGAATAAAGTTTGCAATTCATTAAAGGCTTTCTGGCTCCCCTGTGCAGATGCTGATCATGACATCATATGCCCTGAGGCCTGCTAGCAAAGAGAAAGAGGGTGAAATCAGCAAAAAATAAAAGAGTCTTCCTGGCTTGAATTTAAAAAATGAGCTTGTTTTTTGTTAAACACTACAAATTTTCAGAAGGCTGGCAGGAGTAATAGCATTCTAAGCATGCGGTCCCTCGGAGGCACAAAGCCCTCACTTATAGAAATATACTGCCAATCTGCACTTTGATCTCCAAGATTTATTTAAATAAACCAAGTTTCCAAGCACCATCATCTATCTACCCTGAGTTTTAAAAATTCTTTTATTGAGAAGGACTAAATATACTAAACAAAACAAACTTCATTTCATTTATTTTTATCACAAGTTAATGAAAATAGTCTTCTGAAAAGAAAGAAGGTGGCTTTCTTCTGAAGTAAGGTGAGCCAAGAATGAAATTAGGTCCAAAAGAGCTTACTGAGAGTAGAGAATCTGTTCTCTATTGTTCTGAGTTTTCCTGTTTACCAAGAGTTCAGCAAGGTTTGGCAATTGGAATGTCTAGCATGAAGGTTTCAAATAGAGTATATAGTCCGATACAGTGAGTGATACTGAGGGGGAGAGAGGGAGAGAGGGAGAGAGGGAGAGAGGGAGGAGAGGGAGAGAGGGGAGAAGAGGATCCAGTTCTGTTATCTGATGCATGTTTCCAAGTACGGATTCACATAATGCTTCAGTGTGGGAGCCAGTAAATACTCATTGAATTTTTTACCCCATAGAGTGTCTATTTTTGTACTGAAAGTCAAGTGAACTCACCAATTATTTGTGGTTCAGTTTGAAGAAGAAAATAAAAGCAGAGCCAAGTCCAACAAGGCCATTCCCTGTGCAGCGTAGGCAGGGCTTTCATATATTTTCTCATTGTGTGAGTATTTTTTCAGAGTACACAGATCTTAAATAACATAGCTTGAAAGTTGATATGGTTTGGATTTCAGATGATAAACAGTACCAAACGGTGTCATATTAAAATGTAAAAACTATGTATGCGTGCCACAGCCTCTGTCTGCTATGAGTTCGGTTGTACGAATGTTTTTCTGACTTCTAAATCACACGTTTACTAAAATGAGCTCTGCTAGATATCAGTTTGCGCACAGGCACAATGTGTCTCAGTCAGATTCATAAAACAGATAGCTGAACTATACTTTGACTTCTGACATCAACAATCTGACTTCAATATTTCTCCACAAAAAAGAGACTCCTGACTCTGTGCTGTTGCACTGTGATGGATAGCTTTGCTGCTGACAGCCCTGAGCATAATGAACATATTCATCAGCATGAGGGGCTGTGCGTCCCCCATCTTAAGTTTTTCAGCTAGTGGCTTTGAAATGCCACCCAGAAACACCTGCGCCTTTGCCTCATCTCTGCAGAACTGCAAAGCCACTGTGAAGAAATATTATTATAAAGTTGTCTGTATATCAGCATTTCTGTTCTAAACAACCTTTTAATTGCCTAGCCTCTAATTTGTCTTTGCCTGGAAACACTTGTAGACACATATTTTAATTTAAGCTGCTCTGTTTGACTCCTCTGATCATCTGGGCTTTTATTGTCACTGCCTCACAATAATCTAATGTCATATATAATGGCATCAAATTGGGGAAAGCCCTAAAAGCTGCCAATCCAAAATGATCTGAATGTTCTCTCATATTCGTTTAGATGGGCTTGATTTGTTTGTGCCAATGTTATTCATTACATTCTGAGTCTAACTAGGCCAGTGTTCTCTTGCATTCTCTATTCCTTTCAGCATGCACTGGGGTTTCTTAATCGGTTCGTCTCCTGTTCTATATAGTCCTCAGAATGGTTGCAAGCCGTGCATTGTCACCAAACGATGGAACACCAGTGCCCTGACAGTGCTTACCACACTCCAAGAAAACATTTTACCATACTGTTCCTTAACTTTGGTCTTATAAAACAAATCTTGTTTTATTTGCAGCTAGAAGATGAGAGTTGCACCACATGCACAATTGAACATTTGCTGGAGAATTACATGTGGTACTATTACAGAGAGCTAACTTCTATTAATGAGAACTTACTGAGGAGGCTACTCCAAAGATGATCATATATGTCTTCCTGGGAGGAGAAGAGTTTTATTTTATAGCTAATTAAAAGTTTCTAAAGATGCTGTGGATTTTTTGTGCAAATTAAAATTAATTAGAGTTATTAAGGAGCCATGAAAAGAAAGATTTGAGAAATAGTGAGAAATATTATTTAAACCCTAATGGAATTCAGTGAAACCCACAGGTCTATTACAGGCCTCTGATTTGCCAGGATCACTGCAGGGAATCTAACATTAATAAGCACACTGGTAATTAAATCATTTGTTACTTTGTCTGTAATGTTGTAATGTTTCACTGATACTCTGTCAGAGCTCTTTGTGCAGATCAGAGCTAATCAAAGGTAATCAATTTTCAGCATTTGAGAAATCTGTAAATGATTATACATTCATCAGATCATTTAGTGGAGTGCAAGGAAAGTGCAATGCAATTAATCTTCCTGCATGAGGAGGAATTACCACCACAGAATTCAACAGTTATAATTAATTTCATTGTCTTGCTGTGAATTTTGATTGCTTTTCTTTGGACTGTATAGTACAAATGATGATTCATTGCAAAGTATTTGCAAAGCAAACACACCAGTGTGCTATGCAAATTAAAGAAGCTGTATAACAGATAGGTTTCAAACTTCCTATTTACTCAGGGTTGTTGAGTACTAATTTGCCAAATAATAATTGCTTGTTAACTTTATACACTCTTCCCTTGAATATCAAGATTGGTAACCAACGTAAACAGAAAGCACGTGCTATTTTGTATTTTATGGTATGTATGCAAAATACTAGTTAGTGCTTAAACTTGCTCCTTTTACTAAATAAGCATTAAAGATGCTTATTTACCTCTGAAATCATTTGCTATTTATTTTAGTTAGACAAAATAGATATAAGAAATATATTATGCATATAAATTTGCTTGCATGTATGCTGGTCTTTTATTGTTGAAAATACAAACCTTTAAAAGATTTTTACTTCAAATATCTGATAATTTGAATTTACTTATTATCTAAAATGTCAATTATTTAAATATTGTTTTGGTCCAAGATACAGTGTTATTAATTCTATCATTTAAAGATTTCCTGCACAATACCTTTCAGTTTGCCAATATTCTGTTCACTTCAGACTATGCTTGTGGAAACAAAAACTGACTAAGAAATGACCTAAAGTATACTCTCACATTTTATGATTTACTCCTCAGCAATATGATTTACAAATGTAAATAAAGGTCACAGTTAAATGAAGAAAATGCATAAGTGCAACGTTCATGTTTGCCAAAATGACTCTAGTTTCTGCAATAATTAAAATGTAGAGCACACTTTCCTGTTCTCTAAATAGCTTTGTGAAATCCAAGTCAGACTAGGACTCCCATTAAGGGTATTTAAGTATTAAAACAAACTCCCATTCTCTCCACACATTAGGATCCAAGAACACAAAGAAGACCTCATTTTAACATTTCTTACTATGTTATGTATTTTGATCTCAATTGAAATCTAACATTAAATGTTATATTTGTCTTAAATACATTCTGTGCAGGATGTGGCTGAGGCCTTTGTTGAATTCACATTGAAGAAAAAATGGCTTTCCCATATGTCAGTGTTTTAACCCATAAATTAGCTTAAATTAGTTCACTCACCTGCTGGAACCAGAAAAAGTTACTACAAGATTTAACTGTTTAAGAAAACTCAAACACACAACAACAATAAAACTCAAATAGGTTAACTAGGTGAATGTATTTTGAGATGTGTAAAATTAAGTCGAGGAATCTCCATTTAAAAATCTATGGTAAGGCAAACAATACTACACCAGAGATTGAGATACTGCAACGTATAAAAGTGAATATGTCTGTTATTTTTTTTTCCTGTGAGAATAATTCTGCCTGGAAACCTAAACACATATTCAAATAACAAATGATGATCAAATAATTATTTTTTTGTCAAGATCAACAGCATCACTCTGGGAAACCAACTTGATAGCATCAGTTCTGTCAGAGACTTTCAAATGTTATGTCTAAGGTAGAGAGGCGATGGATGCCTCCATCAAGATGTGGATAAAGAAAAACATTAAGCATGACATGACCTGTAAAGTTATATGCGATTTTTTTCTAATTTAAAAATACACAAAGAATCTATTTTCATAGGAGATCTTGCTTTTGAATTTATTCACAATGCTTCATTTTTGTGTTTGCAAACATCTTTTTAAATCATGTTTCACAGTAGCTAGCATCATCATAGTTCATTTGTAGGTGGGTCAAGTCACATGATATATTAAATGGGGTTTAATTAATTTTCAGTTATCTGGACTGGTAAATTCAGGAAATTCATTTAAAAATAAGGTTTTGTTTTCAGTTGACATATTTCATTATCTTTTAAAGGTGAAGTCAGCATATTTTACTACATTTGATGGTATATATTTAAGATATTTGCCTTGTCACCTGAAATATCTACTCATTGAGTTAAAGAGGAACTAAATATACCAAAGGTGCAAGAAATCCAAAACAGATCATCTTTTCTGTGCTCTGTGTCCTGAGACAATGTCTAAGGCTCACTCTTACAATGATGACAAAATCTGTTTTGCAGGAAATTTACTTTATTGGAAATGCACTATGTACCAGCACATAGTAGGCACTCTTAGAGGAGAAACTGTTACTGTAACTCACAGAATGAAAAAAGAAAGGACATTTGTGCAAAATCAAGGTGGAAATATGAAAAGTGGGACCCATAATTAGGAGGGGTTACACTGACTATATTCTTTTTCTCACCTGTAATATTGCCCTCTGTTATGGAAAACAAATGAACAAAAGTCTATTCCTATTGGTTAAAAAAAAATCGAACCCATGATTGAAGTGACAATTATTTCTTCACTCTGATTCTGAAAGTTTCTTTTTGGTAAATAGTTCACTTTAATTATTCCAGTACTCTATCTCTGCTGTTCAGCCATTTAGGTCTCCTGCATTATTTTATTTAAATGTCCAGGGTACTCCTTAATTGTCAAGTATACTTGTATTAGAACAAAAAGGTTTGAAATGGTTAAAAAAAATTCTGCAAGTTGAAGTAGAACGTTTCATCATTGTTTTTAATTTGTAAAATTATTTTTAGGATTCTACATTAAATTGGCTTATCAATTATTTTCTACATGTAATTCAAGAGCATAAAACATGCAGCAACTTTTAGCTTACTGGTCGTCAATTTTGAAAACTAATTCATGCATTATTTTCAAGCTGTCAAAATGTAACTTAAGTAAATTTCCCTCTAGTAAGATAACTTCCCTGACAAAGTCTATCTGTAATTGTAAGCTCTTAAGTGCTTTGTGAAAGTTTCTATCTTGAATTTAAATGAAAATTTCAAGTGAATAATAAATTCAGGATAAGTTTTATAAGGTTGATAAAGTCCACATTTTATTTGAGTGTGAAAATTACAAATATGGAACAAATGTTTTATTTGTTATATAACTTAAAACGTTGATGAAAATTGATGTTTTCCCCAGTGCAAGGTTTGAGATCCCTTTTACAGCTGGATAAGTATCATTGTTAACAAAATAAGTTTTTTGAGTACTCATTATTAATGGTAATTTCCATTGTTTATTTACCAAGCAATATTTATCTTCAACTTTTAAATTCAGAAAATATAATTTTTTGTTGGGCATCCAAAATTATATGAAGAATACTCAACTATGGCAATTAATGAAATATAATTTAAGGAGGGGTGTATATATTTTGGTACATTTTACAAATATTCTGTCCTTTAAAAGCACTAGTCTTACAAATTTTATTTGATATGAGATGGAGAGTGGTATAAATAATCTGTCTGACTAAAAGTACTTATAAAAAATAAAAAGCTTGACAGGTTCTTGCAGCATCATAATCTATGTGAAACATGCAAAACAACATGCATTCATAACACCTTTCCTGTCTGGCTTCATCTGTATTCATTTGTTGTCAAAACAGGTTTCCATATTTAACTTCTTTTTTTGATTATGCCTTTTCCTTTATTTCCTGGAATGATACGTTATTATCTCTGAAGTGTAGATTTATGCCAAGTTCTATGCACTTCAGTGTGAAGAGTATGGCCCACAACTCTGGGAATCTCTGTTAAAACTGTGGAAATCAAATGAATAGTCTAAGAGCTTGATGGCATCTGTGGATAGGAAACTCATTAAAGGCCCAGCCCTCTGTTTTATTTCTAACCACATTTTCCCTGTGGGATTTCAGTGTCTTGCCGGATGAAACCAGCAGGACTCATTACTTACAAAACAATGTTTAGAGTCCTTTCGTGGTATTGGAATGCTTCTGCCAGTCAGGTAAAGACCCTAGGCCTTTATCCTTTCAAGGACAATGCAACCAGCTCACATACTGCTTGGAAAAGTCATGCCTTTGAATGTAACTGCAGGTGTTGCTTCCAAAGGCTGTTGGTTGGTACCCTTCTATGCAATGTTCAATGGGATAATAGAAAATTCACTTTGGAATTCAAACAAAGTCTCAGAGAAATAGAAATAATAGGAACACAATTTTGAAACTTCCTTAGTTTTTCCCACGAACTATGGACCATGACTAATACCCTCAGGGCAAAAAACATCCCTTTGCCCCTAAGAGATGTATACAATTCAGTGTTTCAAATAAGCAAGTTTCATGACCTCACCAATTTTGTGGCTTCTATTCATTTACGAGAAAATAAATTTGAGGGAGAAAAGAAAGCCATGTTGTGAGATAGAACTTTAAAACACCCACTCTAATAAAAGATCAATGCATTTGAATATAAAGTACAACAAATAGGGGTTTTTCACCCTTCTGAAAGAAATCATTTGCTTAACTGGATTCCCTAAACCAAATTAGTATAGTTCCTACTGAATTGCTTGCTTCTCTCTCTTTGGTGATGTGGCTAGTGGCATTTTGGAAATATTCTTAGAACTTGTAAGATTCCTGCAAGAATAATAAGGACCTTGCCATTGTGGTATCAAAGAGATTCAATCACTTAAAGCAGTACTATAGGCTTGTCAAGTGGAATTGCTTTTACAGATTTGCAGAATAACTCATCCATAATGGCTGAAAATTTCAGCCATTTTGTTAAAACATCCAAGGCAGAAGAGATTAGCGTGCACTATAGAACAGCCAATGTATAATCATGCAGAAGTTTAGAACATGTCTCACAGTGAAGCACCATTTAAACATCCCAAGCTCTAGTCATCACATTATGGAAAACAATGTGAGCTATCTACAAAAGTGAAGTATAACTTGTCCTTTGCTGGCTGATGAGACTTCAATTGCATTTAAGCTTGCTAAAATGTATTCCTAAACAAAGTTGCCCTATTGATGCTTGTCTTTACAGATGAGGCGGTCCTGTAGATTTACTAGAAAGAATTTAAACGCTAGGGAAATATGGCAACCATAGAGAAAAACTTAAACCGTGAAGAAGTGTTAACCTAGTTGTTGAGAAATTAATATCAATTAGACTCCTATTAATAATATTATGATAAGCTGACAACAAACATCTGGGTTGCTAAAATAAGAAGTCACAAAGATTTTCTTTCTAAAATATGAATTTGACAATGGAGACATGTGTGATATTTCTCAATGGGTCAGTTTTAACTTGTAGACTAAAAGCATGTATTTTCATAATTTTATCTTAATTCTGAAAATAAAATGAGGAAACAGTTTGCCACTTAAAGTTTGTTCCTTGAGCCAAGTGAATCAATCATAAACTTATACATCTAGGGGTATAGTGGAGAAGAACAGCATAACTGCCAATGTCAAATTTACCTTTAATTTTCTATGCAGAAAATGTCGTGAATAAAATATTTGAAATTTTATAGTCTAAGATACAAATATACTTTGTGGAGAATAAATATTTATCTCTAACCTTCACTTCCAAGTTTGAACATTGGGAATTGTATTTAACTTGAACTATACAAGATATTCAATGGAATAAAACATGCATATAAAAACTCACTTAGTTGGAATTTAAATTCATCTGCTTGCTAACTTCTGAAACAATGGAAAGGAAAATATGCTGGAGAAAAATGTCTGAAGAGCAGACTGTGAATGACGACGTCATCTTTTTGCTGAATGAACTTTGATGGGAAGCAGACTGTGGCTAACTGAAAGTATTTCGACCAGAGTAAATCCAAGAGTGGTAAGCAATCTAATACAATTCATAGACTCAGTCTACTCAGAGCAACAGAGTTGAATATACAGAACTCATTTATCCTTTCTGGTCCAATAACTTCAGAGCCTTGTTACAAGCAGGTTGTACCCCTCAATAGTACCTAGTAAGTTCTCTATTAACCTAACTTTTGCTAGAAGTAAAGAAATAAGTCAGCTTCTCTACCAGGAATTTTTTCTCTAACTCTAGCACCCTTCACATAATATTTCTGTATACAGATGATTGGAAGATTTGTCTTAAAATCACACAAAACTATCTAAAAAAACCCAACTATTTAATCTATCTAATGATTTATTCACTGCTAAAAGCAGGGTTTTTGATATGTTTCCAATTTGCCAGTTTTTCCTCCTCCTCCTCCTCCTCCTCCTCCTCCTCCTCCTTCTCCTCCTCCTCCTTCTCCTCCTTGTCTTCTCCTCCTTCTCCTCTTCTACCTCTCCTCATCCTCATCCTCCTTCTTCCTTCTTCTCCTTCTCCTTTTCTCTGTCCCCTTCCAAATCACACTGAGTACTAAGTTCTTCACCCAGCTCTGTCAGCTCCACTTAGGATTTCTACGAGGTCAATAATTAACACCACTTCTTCTATCTTCAGCTTGGGAGTCTATTGAAAAATGAATATTAGAGGCAAAAATCCAAACTCAAAATGACAGCTCCAATAATGGTAAATAATGGAAAATAGAACCATACAAGATAGCCAATCAAAACTTTACACCAAAAGTAAATGTAAATCCAGCCACAGACAGTGACCACATTTGCAAACCTTACCAGAGTGGGAAAGGAACCAACAAGAACAGGCCTGGGTACTACCGCTGGGTAGACCTGAAGAAAGTTGCTGAGGTGTTTTTCTCCTGAACACTTCCAGAAATTCCTCTCATTTCTTTTCTTTTCTTTTTTTTTTTTTTTAGTTTTTTTTATTTACATTCCAAATCATTTCCCCTTTCCCGTTTCCTCCTTCCCCAAAAGTCCCATAAGCCCCCTTCCCTCCCTCTTTTCTCCATTCAACCCCCTCTCGTTTCTCTGTCCTGGCGTTCCCCTACATCCAGTCTTTCCAGGACCAGGGGTCTCTCCTTCCATCTTCTTAGAAATCTATTGATATTCGAATTGTGTCTAGGGTATTCCTAGATTCTGGGTTAATATCCCCTTATCAGTGACTGCATACCATGTGTGTTCTTTTGTGATTGGGTTACCTCACTAAGGATGATATTTTCAACTTCTGACCATTTGCCTAGGAATTTTGTGAATTCATTGTTTTTAATTGCAGAGTAGTATTCCATTGTGTAGATATACCACATCTTCTGAATCCATTCCTCCGTTGAGGAACATCTGGGTTCTTTCCAGCTTCTGGCTATTATAAATAAGGCTGCTATGAACATAGTGGAGCATGTGTCCTTATTGCATGCAGGTAAAGCCTCTGGGTATATGCCCAGGAGTGGTATAGCCAGATCCTCCGGGAGTGTCATGCCCAGTTTTTTGAGGAACCGCCAGACTGCTTTCCAGAGTGGTTGTACCAGCTTGCAATTCCACCAGCAGTGGAGGAGTGTTCCTCTTTCTCCACATCCTCGCCAACAACTGCTGTCTCCTGTGTTTTTGATCTTAGCCATCCTGACTGGTGTGAGATGGAATCTCAGGGTTGTTTTGATTTGCATTTCCCTAATGACTAAGGATGATGAACATCTCTTTAGGTGCTTCTCAGCCATTAGATATTCTTCAGGTGAGAACTCTTTCTTTAGCTCTGTACCCCATTTTTTAATAGGGTTACTTGTCTTTGTAGTTTAACTTCTTGAGTTCTTTGTATATATTGGATATTAGCCCTATGTCGGATGTAAGGTTGGTAAAAATAATTTCCCAGTTAGTTGGTTGCCGTTTTGTCTTTTTGACAGTGTCTTTTGCCTTGCAAAATCTTTGTAATTTAATGAGGTCCCATTTGTCAATTCTTGATCTTAGAGCATAAGCTATTGGAGTTCTATTCAGGAAATTCTCCCCTGTGCCACTTGGGGCAAGGCACATCAGGGCTCCAAAGTCACTCAGGAGCAGGGCAGGCCCCAGAAATTCCTCTCATTTCTAATGGCTTGAAAGTGAAGGCTTCATGGGAGCCATTAGTCCTCCACCCTCCTAGATAATGCAGCAGCTATTTCTTTTTGTATTATAAGAGTCAAGAATCAGTGCATTTGACAACTGCTTCCTGAGTCTGCTAGTCAGGTCGCTGAGGTTGGCATCTTGTTTATCCCAGGCACTGTGCTTTTCCTCTTTGCTCTATTCCAACTTTACTATCCCATTTCCCCCTGCACCTTTCTCTGTCTGTGTATGCATTTTTTTTAAAGCTGTCTTGGCTCTTTTATTATATACCCTTTGTGACTCAGTGTAAAGTTTTGTTTTATTAACCTACATATAATTTACCATCTTCCATCTCATGTTAGCTCTCTGAAAGTAAATGCCTGAGAGGGAGAAGTGTCACATTAATAAGATTCATATTCTTTTTTGAAGAAGCTAAAGTTCAGGTTTTCTGGTTAAATTGCCCTAAGCCTTTCCTCCATTCACAGTTTTATACTGCATATTCTTCTCAACTATGCTCTGTGCCTTGTTGCTCCAATAGGAAAACTGGATGCTAGAGAAGAGGACATTTAAGACTGAGATAGTTCTTTACAACTATCTAGTTCACCAAACAATATCATTTGGTCAGTCCAGTGGAGTTACCATTATAAACTATCCCTAACTTAAATAGATGTCTGTTTTGCACACTTAGAGGACCTGTTTTGGTTTGCATTTTGGTTGTTGCTGGGGTTTTTTTTTGTTTTGTTTTTCTGTTTTTTTGTTTTTTGTTTTTTCTATTTAAAGCTGGGTCTCCAGGTTAGAAACATCAGAATGATATAGCAATGTTAGAAATATAAGATTGTGTGTGCCATTCTCTTCTAGCCAAATCAGACCTGTATGTTCACAACCACCTACCACTGGGAGATCTCTGCATATGTTAATTTTCATGAGTGTTCAGTAAGTAATTAAGGCTTTGTGACAGAGTCTGGTTGTTCAAACTATTTTTGGAGCTGAAGAGTAGAACATTGATGGGAATTCATTGTTTTTTTTTTCTTCTTATGGTTGCTAGGAACATGTTGGCTTAGGAGTTAGAACAGTATTGAGTTCGGTAGACTACTACATAAGAGGTCCCTAGCTTTGACCAACTTTAGAACATTGATCAAATTCTTGGAGTATTGACTCAGACCTGGGCTTGAGATTAGCCCTCACCACTTGCCTATACCATGAGCTTGTCATGTTCCTCCATCTGTCTCTTTGTTGTTTCTAAGATCAGAAAAATAATACTGACACTTCAGATTTATTATGAGGATTCCATTAAGAACTGTAAGGAAAATGGATGGCATCAAGTAGGCAAGAAGGCATATAATACATCATCTACTAGGGAAAGGCATCTTTATCTAAGTCCAGTATTTAGCATTGTGATACTGCAGTGGTTAATGTGAAATATGCCCAAGTTTATTCATCCTTAAATACAATTATTTATGGTTGTAGAATGATTTCTGCAATTTGTTCCAGTGTGGTAGTATTACAAATGACCTTTGTGTATTGAACATATGTTATTTTCACAATAGCATTATGTGGTAGCAATACTTTGCCATCTACTCATGTATAATATGGAGGCATAATAAAGTTATATAAGCTGTCTTTTGCCAACCAGATTCTAAGGTTTAATATCTGATTGAACCTCAGTGTTATCTCTCTGGAGTTCACATCTTTAATATCTATGCAAGAAATGGAGTTGAAGATAGTTATTCAATTTTCTGTTGGTTCCTATAATGACCAAGAGTATATATTACAGGTAAAGAGTATAGTTCCAACTCTATGAATAAATATAAAATTAATCGCTAATGTAGGAAAAGCTATTACTCAAACTCTTGCTATCACCTTTTAAAACTGATAGTTACACCTTCAATCCAGCAGTAACAATTGCTTTATTGTCTGAAGTCAAGTCACTTAACGCTCTCAGTGACCTTGGAAAATATACAAGCTAGCTTCCAATAATCACTTTCAGGAACTCTGGAAAGAGGGAGAGAGAACAAACCATTCATAATTTTCCTCTGTGATAAGCAGAAGGCTGCAATCAGTGACTGTTCAAAATTATGTGGGTAACAAAAATGAATTTGAATTCAAGTTGTATTTTTGACTCCTTCATCAGGACTTTTAATATTTCTAAATTTTATTATAGCAGAAATGAAGTTTAGAAACTACAATATAATTTGTTATATCTTAGAAGTCGAAATATTGTGGTCATGGTGATAGCATTTTAAAGAAAATGTAAAAGTTGGAAATAGTGTTTCTGATCTGTCATTCATTCCATTATTCATGTAATATACGATGTAAACTCACTTAGCTTTCTACCAGATTCTGAGAGCAAAGTCACACCTGAGATGAGCAGGATGCCTTTTCCACAGGTTTGAAGTTACAGTTAGCTCAGAGAGAAATTGTATTACAGAAGTGAAGGGTTTGTTGTCTCATGTTTTTGAGTCTTGATCACTTTTAGCAAATGGCAAAGACAATTACACAGATACTTAATTTAAGAACATTCCACATACAGTTTAAACATCATGAGTATAATATTGATAATCGCTACTAATAGGTGAAAACTATTTTGGAAGGTGAATGATTTTCATGGTCAAATTCTATCTTAGAAAATATTGCATGAAAGTGATAATTTGAATTACTAATTTTATTTGCAACAGTATGAAAAGTACAACAATGCTAAATATAGAAACAAGCATTACAATCAAATAATATGCATAGAATATAGAGCATAAACCCCTATTTCAATATGTATTTACCTGACTACATTTAAAATATGTAATATGTTTAGCATTTTTGATATGACAACATATTTAGCCAGACAGTTAATGGAGAAAATGGGTAGTTTGAAAACTTTACATGAGAAGTTGAAAATTTCCCAAGTATTGTTATTATATGGGAAGGTAGTTTTATTGCACATCGTTAGAAGACGATGCTCAGAACCTCGCTTCTCTTTCAAGACCCTTAGATTTTCTATTTTAAACATTTCTATTCCATCATTCCTGACATTTGAATTCATCATTCACGTCTGTGACATGTTTTCATATTATCATTTAATACCGATGTCAGTACCAAACATTAATAAGGGTGCAAACATCTGTTGTTTACTCCGAAATGATTAGCTTCCATATATAATAATGAAAATTTACCCCATTGCAGTGATGTTTTTATTTTTAAAAACCTGCAAACATTTTTGACTCTGTTGATGCCTTTCAAAAGGCAATGAAAAATCGATATAGGCAGTTTGACTTAATCCTTTAACCTGAGTAAATTCTAGCATTATGGACAGGGAAATATATTTTAGATGGTACTCAGATTGCCCAGAGTCTATTAAATATATCAGTACATGTGTAGTCGGGTTTAGCTTCATGAGACTCAGAAACAATGCAATTGAAGTGGTAAACTTATCTGTAGTCCAGGAAAGGAGGGCATTCCATTGTCTGTTTTTCCAGTTTGCTAGTTACTTCTTTTCTGGCATTGAAGACCAGATGGAGTTGGTTAGTGAACTCTGAAAGAGACACACTTCTTCTTGGTGAACCTTTGTGCATATTTGAAATTTTGTTTCATTATTGCTTTTGACAGAGCCTTTCCTTAACTCCACAGTTCATGTGTAAGGTTCCCTCTATGGAACTTGTAGTAGGTTCTTCTCTTGTCTGTAAAAGGCTATCTCTTTCCCCATGTCCCCTTACTATTTTTTTAAACATCTATTAGTATTTCAAATCAAAGACATAATTAAAGCTTAAAAGTTAACATCAACCTTTCTCACCATAGGACAAGCAGAAGAGTAACCCTGTTAGTCTTTATATGACTGTTATCCAGTGATGTAATAAATATGCCCATTCATGAATGAGTTCAGAAGGTGGCGAACACACAAATTAGAGCACTATACCAGAAAGTGTACTGCATAGGCTCACCCAGCATGAGTGAGAATTTTCTTTTAAGTTCTAAACTGTGGAATCATGAAGACATAAATATTACTAATAGGTTTCAAGTTATCAACTGTATAAATATAGGAATTTCATCAGCATGGGAAGAAGAATGCTAAGGAAGGTCATTCGTTGTTCAAGGACAATTATCTTAAATATAAGAGAGTGAGAACTCCAGGAAACTGCAAATAGTTAAATATGGTTGGAGTTTATGGCTATTAAAGTTGGAGGAATTACTGAATAAAGAGTTGAGCATTAGAGCAAGACAATGTCATTCAAAAATGCCAAATACTTAACTCCCTTCATAAGGAGTTATTAGAAGATGTTATGCAGCAGAGTGATGTTACTAATATAGAATTTCAGGAGGATAATTTATAAAGAATGAATTTATGTATAATAGATCTTGGTGGATACAAATCATGGCAAAGAAACAGTTGGAAGATTCTTACAGAGAAGCAGGCTGAATCAGGGTCTGGTGGTAATATGACAGCTAGGCAAAGTGAATGTGGTGAGGTGTAGGACGAGGACCCAATAGGGTAATGAGATTTATGGATGATTTCATGATCCATGGAGGATGAAATCTATAGAGCAAAGTAGCACCTACCCAAGGGTAAGAACATAAGCTCTGCTTGTTTGGGAAGTTTGATGAAGAAGAGGTTGAAAATGCTGACTGATAAAGACAGATGGAAGCTCAGCAATCTTGTCTCCAATTCTCAGTGGCCATTGTTGGAATGGTAGAATGTGATTTTCCTTTCAAGACTTGGCCAAAGTTCTACATTCCCTGGTTTTGCTTCCATTTCCTATCCTGCTGTACCACTGCCTGAGCAGGCTATCTCTAAGGACATCTTTAGTGAATAGCTTCATTGCAAATTATCATTTCAGAGTCTTCTTCTGAAGATCTCTACTTAGGATTTGCTATAAATAAGAAAAACTAGGTAGACTAAATTAAAAACGATAAAAGTTCAAACTAGGAAAGATTGCATCCTTCCCCATGGCACTTACTAGTTTCGTGACATCTATGAATATTTCAAATGAATACACATTTCTAAAGCTTAAAAGCTAACATCTACATATGATAGAAAATACATAACATTTATCTGTCTGAGTTTAGGGAATTTTCAGATCCATTTAACCTTTGAATTTCATAATTTCACTTTTATTAATAGTTGAATAATAGTTGTGTACATGTATAATGTTTTATTATTTATTCATCAGTTGATAGACATTTGGTTGTTTCTATCCCCTGGCTATTGTGAATAGAGAAGCATTGAACATAAAAGAATATGTCTGTAATAAAACGTAGAGACTTTTGGGTATATACCTACAGGTGGTATAGTTACATCTGGTAGAAGACCTATTTCCAATCTTTCAAAGATTCTCTACACTGATTTCAACAGTGGTTGTACTGGTTTGCATTCTGACCAGCAATTAATATATATTCCCGTTTCCCCTTATCCTTGCCAGCATCCAAAGTCATATATTTTAAAAAATCAGGGTCATTTTGACTACCATAAGATGAAATCTCACATTAGTTTTAATTTGCATGTCTCTGCTGGCTCAGGATATTTATAATAACAAAAAAATGAGTTTCTCAGCTGTTTGTGTTTTATCTTTAGCTGAGGAGCTATTGGCATTTAATAACTACTGAGAAAGGCAGATTCAGTTTCCTTTAATAGTATCACATCTAGTGTGTTCATGACCTTCTGGGGTAGGTCTCATACCCAGCACTTAGGACAATACCATGAGTTTACAAAGACACACACAAAAACACACACACACAAACTCACACACACACACACACACACACACAAACACACATGAGGAAAAGGAAGAGATAGAAGGAGCACAAAGTAGATTGGATAGAGAGTTGGGTTGATATGGGTGAAGTTGGGGAAGTGATTGAATATAATCAAGACCACTGCAAAATTCTCAAATAACTAATTCAAATATTATTTAAAATCATCCAAGCTAAAAAAAATCCAAATTTCTTGGGAGGTGTCACTGAATAATGTGGGCTAAGAATCATGACTGTAGAATCCATGATAACCATAAGGCTATTTTAGGTGCAGAAAAAATGTCCTTCCAAGTAGGATTTCATTTTTACCCTGTCTTTTTCTTCTAATGAGATAAAATGTCTGCATTCAAAGTGTGTAGAAATATAGGGTTGCTTGATGAACACTTCCTTATGGCAATCCGTAAGTGTATTTGGATATAGTAACAAAAGATCCCTGGACAACCAGAGTGAGGATTGTGATTTTTTTCCATTGGATATTTTATTTATTTACATTTCAAATGTTTTCCCCTTCCCCGGTTTTCGCTTCCAGAAATACCCTATCCCTTACCCCTACCCCTACTTCTATGAGGGTGCTCACTGCCCTGGCAATCCGCTATACTGGGGAATCGAGCCTTCACAGGACCAAGACCTCTCCTCCCATTGATGCCAGATAAGGCCATCCTCTGCTACATATGCAGCTGGAGCCATGGGTCCCTCCATGTATACTCTTTGGTTGGTGGTTCAGTCCCTGGGCGCTCTGGGGGCGTGGAGGGGTGGTCTGGTTGGTTCATACTGTTGTTCTTCCTATGGGATTGCAAACCCCTTCAGCTCCTTCAGTCCTTTTCCTAACTTTTCTATTGGTGTCCCTGTGCTCAGTCCAATGGCTGACTGCGAGTATCCGCATCTGTATTGGTCAGGCTTTGACAGAGCCTCTCAGGAGACAGCTCTATCAGGCTCCTGTCAGCAAGCGCTTCTTTGCATTAGCAATTATGTCTGGGTTTGGTGTCTGTATATGGAATGAATCCCCAAGTGGGTCAGTCTCTGGATGGACTTTCCTTTGGTTTCTGCTCTAGACTTTGTCCCTGTATTTCCTTTAGACAGGAGCAATTCTGGGTTAAAAATCTGGAGATGAGTGCGTGGCCCCATCCCCCAACCGGAGGCCTTGCCTAACTTCTAGATATGGTCCCTCTCTCCCTTTTGTTGGACATTTCAGCTAATCTCATCCCTGTTGGGTCCTGGGAGTTTCTTGCTGTGCTAGCATCTGAGACTTTCTGATGGCTACCCCCAGTTCCCTATCCCCCATCTTCTCCCATACCTGATCATGCCCCCATTTCCCCTCCTCCATCCTCTATTCCTCCAAAGTTGGAAGAATGAACATCTAAAAGTTTATATGTGAGGCAAGTCTGTCATTTTGGCCATTCTTTCTTGGAGGTCTATGTGATGGCATTCTTCACTGTAAACATGAATATAAGCTTACGTCATTGTTTTAGTTACTACATGTGATATATATATATATATATATATTGTGATATATATATTGATTAATATATATATTGATTAAGGAGATAACAGATATTCTTTGAAAATATCTTGTTGTATTCAATGCCTTTCTGTGAATAATGCTGTGAGGAATGACTCAGTATGCTCAGCTAGCTTTGTATTGTAATTGATTATCTTTTCCTACATGAAAATGACATCAAATAGAATTTCCTGGTTAAAGAAAATGGCATCAAATAGAATTTCCTGGTTAAAGAACATGTGTATATTTGACGCAAGTAGTTGTATGACTAATTTTTTTTATTAGACTTTGATATTTTGAGTACACTGTCACTGTCTTCAGACACACCAGAAGAGGGCATCAGATCCCATTACAGAAGGTTGTGAGCCACCATGTAGTTGCTGGGAGTTGAACTCAGGACCTCTGGAAGAGTAGTCAGTGCTCTTAACCATCTCTCCAGCTCTAGACTGTGATATAATGTATATGTTATTTCATCTTATAATACAGTACCATCTCTATTGCATATCCCCTTTTCATATTATAACAGAAATGTTTTCGGTCAAATTTTTTATTTATTTTTTTTTATTTTCTAAGTTTTTTTATTTACATTCCAAATGATTTCCCCTTTCCCGTTTCCTCCCTCCCCGAAAGTCCCATAAGCCCCCTTCCCTCCCTCTGTTCCCCATTCAACCCCCTCTCGCTTCTCTGTCCTGTCATTCCCCTACATCCAGTCTTTCCAGGACCAGGGGTCTCTCCTTCCATCTTCTTGGAAATCTATTTTTTTTATTTTCTAAGTCTTTTTACTTACATTCCAAATGATCTGTCAATTTTTAATTCATTCATTAATTTTGTAAGTGTTGAGGCACTTGTATGAAGGAAGGTAGGTGGACATCAGAGACATCTTGTGCAAGTTGCTTCTGTCCTTCTACTTCATGGATTCCGATGATGGAGCTCAGGCTGGCAACTTGCTCGTAAGTGACTGTACCAGCTGAGCTATCTTACTGACCCTTCTGGTTAATTTTTTGCCAACATTAAGCTTAGCTAATGCAAATTCTGAAACACACCATGTGGAAGTTTACATTTTCACCTAATGCAAATTACAAAATCTACCATGTGGAGGCTTAAATTTTCTGTTCTTTGCATATCCAGCTTTTACTAATCCTAGGTTCCTGATGTCATGTACCTTAGCCACCAGGGGAGGGACAGCATATCACTTTGGACTCTGGCTCTAACTTTATAATCCAGTGGCAGTTTCCCCAAGTGTCACTCTGTGTTGTCCCAGGGTATCGCTGAAGGCTTTTCTCTAGAAAGCACTGGATTAATGTGGTTCGTTTTTGTTGTTGCTGCTTTCTTTTTGAAACAGTCTCATGTAACTCAAGCTAGTCTCAATCTCACTATGTAGCTGATCTTTCCTTCAAGCTCCTCATACTCCTGCCTTCTTAGTCAGATGTTTCAGTGGAACCTTGTTTATATCTTTGTCCCAGCTGTTGTTGTTTTGTTTTTTTGTTGTTTTTTGTTCTGTTTGATTGTTTGTTTTCTTGTTTGTTTTGTTTTGTTTTCCTGAGATACAGCCATATCATCTTCAGGTTTTTGGTTGAAATAATAACTAAATGTGTGCCCTATCATCTCAGACTCAGGACTGCTGATAACCTGTCTCCTCTTTATTTTCCCTCTTCTCATCCCCTCTCCCTTTCCCTTCCCTCCCTTCTCTTCTCTTCTCTTCTCTTCTCTTCTCTTCTCTTCTCTTCTCTTCTCTTCTCTTCTCTTCTCTTCTCTTCCCTTCTCCTCTCTTTTCTCCTCTCCTCTCCTCTTCTTTTCTCTTCTCTTTCTCTTCTCCTTTCCCCACTCCCATTTTCTCTTTCAGTTGATCTTCATGTCCCTCTGACTTTGGGATCTATTTTACACCAGTTGGAGGACAAAGCATCTATAGTGGGGAAAATCCAGAAATTTTAAGGACTCCCATTATGTAGACCATTCTTTCCGAATATTGTTGAAGAAATGGATATTTTACTAGATATACTCCAGTGTAGCACTGGGGCTTGAGGACAGCCATTAAGCTTCGCAAGTGCAGCTGATGAGGAAAAGCTGACTGTGCAGCACTGCCAGACAGTGCAACGTGCAGGATAAGCTACAGATCCTACATCCCCAACACGAAAGAAATGGATCCATATAGACAACATTTTCCGTCATTGCCTTGTTACAACTGTTGAAGTGAGAAGGTAGAGTGGAGGCAAATCAGAAGCTTCAGAAATAAAGCAGTAAATTAATTAGATGTCCAGTCCACTGTGGCCAGAAGGAAGGGGAGAGGCTTTAGCCAGTAAGGATTGGAATTTGGGGTGGGGGGGAGATATAAAACTTTGTGTGGAGGAACTTGATGAATGGAATAAAAACTAGCAATTTGAGGAAGCAAAATCACTGTAAGACTTGGGCTTTGTCGAGCAACTGAGGCTAGTTAGAGTGAAGGATGAAGCTATGATGAACAGACAGGCGAATTTGAATTTCCCGGATCTGCAAGGTTCAAAATTTATGTCGAGATTATTACTTGTTCAGTGGGATAAAAGGAATATGGCATGACTGACAACCACAATGAGGAGTCAATGGCTAGGACAGAGTTGGAGGGAACACTGCATTGGTCTGCAGGAGAATGGTTGTGAGTGACATGCAAATATGTTATGAGAAATTGGATTTATCCACTCTCCATCTCACTCTGTCAGCTCCAGGGAGACAAAAGTCTCAAGAGAAGGAACAGTCTCAAGAAGGCTGGTTCTCAGTGAAGGTAGAGAAGTAAAGGCTCTCTCAGGCTGTAACTCACAAAAAGGAGACAATGCATTAAGCAAGTCAGGAAAGGCTGCTGCATTTGCACTGTGGACAGCAAATAAATGAGGCTGAACCAGGAGAGAAATTTAGTTGTCTGTCTGAAAAGAACATTCATCTCTGTTCGCTTTTGCTGACACATCTCTAGAGTTGGACAATATCTTTTTCTCTATGACCTAGTCCAATAGGCAACAACTTGGTTTAAATTTTCAAAACAATGCTGACTAAAACAAATTTTGAGTTGAATACAGAATTGTATGTTGGCAGTGAGAATTAATCTGCTGAAAGTTTCAGGCAAACGTGGTATTCACTTGTGGGATGAATTTGTTGAAATTCTATTGAAAACCTCTTTCAAAGAGATCTAGTACAATGAGTTGTGTAGTGGATTTTGCAGAAATATTAACTAAATGCTTTACATCTCACCTTCTCCTAAGCAGATGCTAAGGGATTGAAGAAAACAATTTATACATCTAGAGTCTGTGAATTGAATGAGAGAACAAAGTAATCGGAAGCTTTGGAAAAAATATCTAGTCAAATCAACCCAAATGTACTGACATTTGTCGTGCTTAGTTCTTATAATTTCATTCTCAAAACAAAGCTCAGACCTGTATATCAAGTTAGAACAGGGATAAAAAAATAAGTAGGCAATTAGTAGACAAGGACATGGCAGCAGGCATGCTATTTTCTTGCTGTCACTTCATGTCACTCCAGCTTTTCTGAGATAGTGACATGAGGACCAGGCAGGTCTGTGTGTTTTTACAAGCGACTGTCCTGTCAGTCTTGGGCAAAGGGGACCTCAGAGTACAGTTGTATCACAGCTTTGGATTTCTCCTCTGTGTCGAATCAGTCATTTCCTGTTTGGTGTGAGTTAACAGTTACTTTGAAGAATTTTTTTTTTCTCCTGAGTCATCTCACTTGATAATGTCAGCCATGGGCTCACTGGGACATGTTGTATTGTCAATCTGTGATTCTCACTTTGGGCCATTTCTGTTGCTTGTGTCTCTTCTACTTTCAATTTCTCTTTGGTCGCTTTCCCCTATTTTGGGAGACTTCGGTCCACGTGCAGAGAAATATTATAGGTTAATCTCAGCAGGATGTGTGAGAAAGAGACCTTGGAAACAGGATGAAATTTGGAGTGTCATAATTCTATTTGCAGAGACTTGATCCTTGCTTACATGGACTGATCACAGTTGCTGAAAAAAAATAACTCTGTGATATTTTCATGGATTCAGCCATATGGCATCGCCCTACCTGAACCACCATTCTGTTTTCCCTTCCAGACACTGAGGAATGCAATATGGACATCCCGTCTGACTACACAGTATACAAACTCTTTACCTAGTGTTGCAGATGGGTTTCATATATCCAAAGGGCTGTTTATTAATGTGGATATTTTTTCTCTTGCTTATTTACATATTGCTCAGAAGCCTGCCTACAACAGAAGATAAATTTGCATGCATGTCATGTCTCTGGAGTAAAGCATACTCCTACACAGTAGGACATGTCATTTCCATTAAGGCAAGTGATTTTGTGGGGGGGTCTCTGTTTTTATGTGTTGGGGACAGTGCCTAAAAGTACTCTTCACAAGTTGGGCTGTTCAAAGCACTCTCTGCAATGGATTCAGAGTTCTGAACAAATGTAAGGAGGTTTTTAAATGTTGGAGAGTATAGGATATGTTAAAGAGGAACCTAGTGGAAAAGATAGAAGCAAGAAGTGAAACTCTTGGAATGAGATGAACTAAGGAATATTCTTGGATTTGCTGTTCAGTATCAGATACATGATTAGAACATACTTAATTTGAATGATTTCATCTGTAAATTGAAAAATAACTTATATCTTGCAAAGTTGCAAGGACTTAATACTGTGTATGAATCATTTGAAATGATGTTAAAATTAGTTTAGAACTGACACTTATATATTATGGGGACATAAGTATTAATACTTCTGGAACATAGCAATTTTATCTTATTTTTTATTCATAATTAGTGTTCATGTAGGTATTTAGGTGAATGCAGATGTGAGCACATGGGAAATGTGAGCACTGGACAAATGTGAGAAAGCATATAAACCAGAGATAAATGTTAGCTTTCTTTCTCAGTTGCTCTCTACCTAGTTTTTCAAGACACAGACTTTCACTGGGACGTGAGATTTGCTGATTGGCTAGACTGACTATCTAGCAAGTTTTAGGACATGCCTCTACTTCTTAGTGGCAGGATTATAGATATGTGCCACTGGACCTTTTATTTATTTATTTATTTATTTATTTTAATATGCATGTTTAGAATCTGAACTCAGGTACTGTGCTGGTTAGTTTTTGTTAACTTGACAAAAAAATAGAGTCACTTGGAAAGAGGGGCCTTTATCACAGCGGCCTGTGGGGATGACTTTAGGTTATTTTTTGATTAGTTTTAGAACTGGAGGACCTAGACCATTGTGAGCAGTGTTAACCCTGAGAAGTTGGTCCCAGAGTATAAAAGAATGTATTCTGGGCAAGCTAAGAGAAACAAGTCTGTAAATGTCATTCCTCCATGTTTCTGTTTTAGTTCCTGCCTTTAGGCTTCTTCCATGAGCTCCTGCCCTGGCTTCCCTCAGTAATGGGCTGTAACTAGTAAGATGAGATAAACCCTTTGAACCCTGAGTTGCTTTCAGTCAGTATTCTATCACAGCAAAAGAGAAACAAACTAATACAGGACTCCATGCTGAGTGAGGTTCATTGCTGTGACGGGTCTGACCATGTTGTCTGGGCGAGGGCCAGGGAAGGCTTTGGAACTTTAGACTTGAAGTTCTCCAATTATTATAAACTATTGTTGGGGAGCTTTGTAGATAGCAATTTTGAGAGAAATACAATGGAACGCTGAATGGTGAAGCTTCAGAAGGAAGTTTGAAAATTATCCAAAGACTCTATCAGGGCTGTATGTATGATATTTTGAATTAAGCATCTGTAGTTTATGGTTAGCTAAGGCTGAATCATGGGCTGAAAATTAGAAGAGATCAGTATCACTTAAATTAAACCTTAAAACTTTACTTCATCAGATGTTCTGACAAGCATCATTGAGGATATATAACCTGGGAAGAATTTCTCTGAGGTCAGTACAGAGAAGTTGGTGGCCCAGGAGAACCAAGGGTATATATCTCAAACTGGGAGTAGAACTTGATAATGTACAGAAGTTCTTACATGCTCCTGGTTTTGAAGGATTGAGGAGGCAATGGAGTGAAAATAAGGTTTATACCATGTGGAAGGATTGAGGTCCTGGCAAGGGTCCAGGGACATTTTGCTGAAGGTGAAGACACACCAGGTCCATGGAATGACCATGATAGACGCAGTGGGTCTTAAGTGGTAGTAGTCTAAACTTATCAGACAAACAGTGTGTTGTTGTCCCTAGAGCTTGAGAGTTTGGGTTACCCAAGCCCTTTTGAGCTCAGAATATAACAAGTGAATCCTATATACCGATTTTGCTTTTCTTTAAATGTGATTCTGGTTTTGTTTAAATGTGAGTTTTTAATGCTTTTGTTCTTCCCTTTGGTATAAAACATTTAAGTTGTTTTTTGATTGTGCAGGAGCCCATGGTGACGAGAACTTGATATTTTAAAAAGAGTTTGAACTTTTAAAGGGTTGAACATTTTTAAAGACTGGGGTTTTAAGATTATACTGTGTTTACTCTGTGTTGTAAATGTGACATCTTATAGATAAATAAGAAAGGAAATGGTATGGTTTAATAGAAATGTATCTGAGTATTGAGTAGACAACAAGTGAATTGTGCTTATAATTTTTTTGTTAACTTGTCACCATTTTAGCCAGTTGGGGAAAAGGTCCCAACTGAGGGATTTCCTCCACGAGATTAGCTTGTGAGCCTGTCACTGGGAACACTTTTTTTTTTTAAATTAATGATTGCGGTTGAGGGGCCTAGCAGACTGTGCAATGCTAGCAGTAAGAAACCAGTTCTTGCTTATAAAATAGGCAATCTTAGAAGGCCCTTGGGGAGGAAACCAGAAATCAGCATTTCTTCGTACCCTGAGCTTCAGTTCCTGCTTCCACATTCCTGTACTGAAATCCTGCGCTGGCTCCCAGGCATGGTGGAAAATAACCTGTAAGATGAAATAAATTCTTACCTCCTCAAGTTGCTTTTGTTTGGTGTTCTGTCATAGCAAACAAAAGGCAAATTAGGACAGTGTGGTACCGACTTTACTCACAGCCATCTTCTCCAGCTGAAATATTAAAATGGTTTTACTTACAAAGGTTCTTGAAGGGTATATTCCTAGTACTTTTGGAAATATTTAATAAGTAGTAGATCAATTCATTTTTGTTTCACCTACTATAAAAATGCAGTAATCTGTGTGAAAAGCATTTACTGCACTTTAATAGTTGCTCATATTTATGGAGATGGAATTGGAATCTTACAAATGATTTCTGGATAATTTTCTGGCAGGAAAAGAAACTAAAGATGAGAGGGATTTAGATTTTTTCCACTCTCTGTTTGCTTTACAATTTCTTAGCTTAGAAGTGAAAAACTAACATGGGGGAAGAGACCACCAGAATAAGAGTACAGAAACACTATTCAAGTGTTTTCTTCATTTGCATAGATTTCCCTCATTTTCTGGAATGCCATCTTGCCAAAGAACAGATATTGCGCTTGTTTTATTATCTACTAAAAAAACTGCATACTGCCTAATCAGTGTCTTGGGTATAACAGTTATCAAGGATTTATTAAATAGATTTCTAACTCTTTGCATCAAATAGCATAGAATTCATACTAATGCTTACTTCATCCTATTTTGCCCCTGGAATTAGGAAGACTATATCTTGTATTACTTGTACATTCAGAAGTTTTTATTTCTGTATTTATTTTAAATGTTAGCAAATTGTTTTTTGTATAGATTTTACTTTTACTTATTTGGTTACACGATTATAAGGAAATTTGCACTAATTACAAGGAAACTTGCTCTAAATACGTTTCAGTCAACTTAGTTTGTCCTGTCCTTAACAATTAATCTAGTGCTATGCTGATGCTTTGTTGCTTTGAAATCACTGAGCCTTTAAGCTATCTACAGGAAGAAGACATTATCACAGCACACTTTGTGGGAAGAGCATATATCGTTTTCTCAGAAGTTATTTCTTTCATTTTTGCCAGATAAAACTTCCAGATGGAAGGCCTATCACAGAGACACACTTTTTTGCTATCTGATGGCACACTGAAATACTGACTCTACAACATGGAGCAAGATGGCATGACCACATAGCTGTCAACAGCAACACTGATATGAACCTTATGTCAGGTTCCCCAGTTTCCACGTTAATGCTGATGCATTTAAGAAGCCTATGGTCTAAATCTGTCATCCCTGTTCATTTAGAAGTTAGTGTAGTTCTAAACTATGCCAACTCTAGTGTGAGCATGATGAGAACCAATAAACAAAGTCACAAATCACTCTTAAAGCCAATGGATATCTTGAACTGGAGCTAGAGTAAAGGTCAGGAGAAGTGGGATTTCTCATTTTTCCTCAGCTGCTGTGACAGCAACATTTCTAGTAATTGAGTTCAGCTATTAAATGGTAAGTCAGAAACATGAAGAGGGACTTAGAGAAGGGGTGGAATCTCAGGTTCTTGGCCCTTTCCTGTCTTGAGGTTGTGTGATACTGGGGGTACTTCTCAGCCTTCATGTTTCCTTAAGGAGAGCATAAGAGATGGAGATAATTAATGCGATAATTGTGACCTTCTTTATATCGCCAATATTTTATAATCTATAAACTTAATATGTTAAACCATGGAGCTGAGATATTAATGCACATTTATGTGAAATAAATCATTTCTATTCCAAAAACCCTGCTTGAAGTAGTAGCAATCTCTCAATAGTTTGTTTATGGTTACATGGCAGATTATATCAGTGCCATAGATGTTCACATTTATTATCTATATATTTCAACACATTTGAAAGGTTCATATATTACTAAGATTTGTCTCCAAATTTTAGGGAAAACCAGGAAAAGCACTTCTACAAAAAATGATTTTAGGAAAACCATTACTGTGAATTAAAAAATATTTATTATCTGAAAACTAACACCAGTAATATAACCATAATTCATGCCTCTTGATAGAGTCCTGGCATGCATGTGGCTTGTCTTTCTATAGTAACATGTTGACAACAAAGCAATAATGATGTTTAATTCAAACAATCTTTTTATGGCAGGCAGGATGTGAAAAATATTTTTGATACATTCATCATGTTTTTATGTTCCAGGATCATCTTGCAAAAGCAGACTAAAATCTTTCTGAAATGTGTGGTCCTTAGATCTGAGCTGCTAGAATATTATGACTCCCTTTGTCTTCTATTTTGCAATTTTGCCAGTAGTTGAAACATGGAGAACAATAGAGTGTACATGAATAGAATTGAGCCTCAGCGAAGGTGTAAAGATAGTGAAAGCTGACAAGAGACGAGCACTAATGAGCAAAAATAATCGCTTTAAATTCTCTCGTTAGATATTTGTATACCTATATCTCTGTGTCATTGAAGGTTTTAGAAAGAACAAACACTTTAATCAAATGAAACTGATTCTTTCACTAATGCCAAAGTGCAAGTTATTTCAACTCACATGTAGTTTATTTAGTAGATATCGGATATAAATGCTGCTCCTCTGATTTTTATGGAGCCCACTCTCATATTAAAACATAATAAGATCTCAGTTACACTTTTTACAGTTGTTTATTGATTTATTTGTTCAATTTTTTCACATATACTATGCCTCTTGATCTAAACTTCTTCATTAGCAACCTTCACCCAAAAGCCAACGGGTTTATTGAAATGACCTGTCACTCCAAATAAGAAGGTTGCTTTAGAAACCCAAGTGCAGTTGTAAATGGGAACTTTCAAGTTGTCTCAGAAAGTCTCTCCTTTTTCTCCATCTTTTGCATTGCACAGGGCCTCCTCTTTGTCAACTATGTTCTGTTCCTTTCACTTAAGCCCTTGATGGTGCCATTCTATGTGTATGTTCAGTTAGCCATTGTATATGTGTGTTATGTGTGTGTGTGTGTGTGTGTGTGTGTGTGTGTGTTCAGCATACCAGTCATGATAAAAGGAATTGAAAAGAAAATTGGGTCTGTACCAAAAAGAAGAAAGAAGTGTTTCCTGTTAGAAGTGTTTCTCTAAAACAGTGCAGATTAATAATGGTTTACATATCATTTACATTTTATTTGGTATTGTAAGTAATTAAGAGATGAAGTATATGGGAGGGAATGCATAAGATAATTGTAAATAACACACCATTTATGGATTTTTGAGGTCTTTTGGGGATCAGGACCAAATCACCAAGTACATAAAGTGATTTTGCTACTTGCTCAGAATTAGCAATCCAGTTTTCCCTTCTTGTCAGTCTACTGACTGGGTTGCACATTTAGCTGATGCTGAAAGGTGAACAGGTTTAGTGCTAATGTCACTTATATTTTAATATAAGTTTCAATGTTAAGGACCCTTGTTAGCCTTACCTGACTCCTAATCCTTGCCCCCAATTACTCTCAGCCTTAAACTGCTTCTTACAGTGAAAAAAGTTAGTAAGTGATTGGTTAAAATAAATTATCTTCATTGAAATACGGAATCTTTACAGAAAAACATTTTTTTGTTTGTTTTCAGAAATGACTTATTTACTTCCTCTTGTCTATGTGGTTCCACTAACTTTATTTTTACTTATATATTACTATCTCAGGTTTCACTAAATCCTATAACTGACCCATCCAAGGTAAAATCATTTTATTGGTTCCTTGTCATAGTATATTGGGAGACTCTCTGCCAAAAAGAGCAATTGCTCCTCTCCATCTGTTGAGCAGGGTGCTCTGTCACTCCCACAGGTGAGGGTTTCCCGGCCACATCCCCTTTCCCACCTTTGCTGCTGTACATTCCAGCTGCAGCTTGCTTCCAAGTCTCTCTTTCTTCTACATAATAATGGTCAGTATCTCTTGATCTGTGGTGTTTCACATGTCTCTGATACCCCTGGGGCAGTTTCCAGCTGTCTTCATTATTGGTTGCTGGTGGTAGTCTTAGTGCATCAGTGAACTATCCTTGCTTTCACTGTATAGAATTTTACTAGGGTAGATCCTTGACAGTTGGTTAATTTTCCAGATAACACAGCAGGAAGTCCTCCTTTACAACAGGCCTTGTATCTGAGCTCTGTCCGTTGAGGAGGTGCTGAAGTTACCTGGCAATGCTGTTGTGAATTGCAAGGACACTTTTGTTTTCTTCTTTTGAATCCAGTTGATGCCTGTAATCTGACTTCCAGTTCATGTCTTTTTAGTCAATCAAACATTCAGTACAAGATTGAAATCTCCTCAAAGACTGGCTTCAAGTTCTCACTCCACAGTACTCTCAAGTGGCATGCTCATCAGAGGATATGCCTGCTGACCTCTGCTTAAGTTATATAAGCAGATAAGAAGGCTCTGTCTTATGTGTCAAGTCTAGTCCAAATAAATTATGTGACACCCGGTCTCCTCTTTTGGCCAGACTGTTTTATTTATTCAGAGAACAGAGCAGAGGAAGATCTTTCCTTTCCCCAGTAGTCTAAATATTATATAAGTGAAGATGCCTCCTTTGTTACTAGCTTGCAGAAAGTGAGTGGTAGGTAGGGCATAGAGGGTTTGCCTGACTCTGTATTTCCATTATACATTCAAGGACAATAGATAGGAATGTGGTGAGAAGACTCCATCCTCTATTGGCCAGAAGAGAAAAGAAATGAAGGGGGTTTGACATGTTAAATGCTAGGTTAAAAGAAAGAAGTAAGAGAATGATAAAATTCTGTGGCATTAAAGGTGATAAATTGCACATAGAAGTTAAGACACATTCTTTGAACATGAGATTGTGAATTGAGACAGAAACCAGAGATTTTCTCAGATATCCTCTGAGAGCTTTATCATTATCACAATAAATGAAGATAATGGGGTCCATATGAACCGGGACTAAATGAAGTATGAAATTAGTATCAATATTCCATTATTTTAATGGAAATCACTGAAAGTTTTTAAAGTTAAAAAATAATATTTCATTAACTTGTTAAAGGTCTTTTTCAGAAAAAGCATCTTCTATATCTCAAGTTTTCTTTGTACTTGCAGAGAAACTAGACTTTATCCAATTTTCATATTTGACTTCTGAGCTACAGTAGAAACCACCAAAGGGGAAAATAAAGGAAACAGGTATTTTCTTGTGTCAAGATCTAGTTTCTGAGAAGAAAGTGTGGTACTCAGTTTCAAATGCTAAGGATGCAACTTAGATGTTGGAGTGAAAGAGATTCCAAGGCAGAAGACATGTATGTAGTCTCCCATATTCATTACAAAACTTTTCTTATGAGTATTCTACAAAATATATGAGAGTTGAAATCTCATACTCTATGTAATTTTATGATGCAAAATTGATAATTCTAAGTAGTTCTTGAGCAGTTTAAATGTTTATATTTTATAATAAAATGTTGATAAGTACAGTTAAAACATCATAGAGATTGCTCTCAACATAGATTTGGAAGTTCTAAAATTTTAATTTACTTGACCAGAAACTATTAAGTCACTGACTATGTTTCTTCAAAATTTTTTTTTTCACCTGGGCTAAAGAAAGCTAGTGAGTTTTTGTTGGGGAAATATTAAAAAGTCGAACTGGCATGTTCCCATGCTTGTGCCTCTGCCGCGGTGGCCTGAGTGGCTATGTACTGGTGGACAATGGCCAACCTGTTTTTATCTCGAGGAGATTTTAACTCTGAAGTCCACAATCTCTCTGCCCAGCTCATTACATTACCAATGGTGGGTTGCCACCACGCCAACCCCATGCTTCAAATCCCCCACGGCCTTTGTTGACACCTCAGGAAAACTCACGCTTGACTGCCACACCTTTTTCTCTTGAACTCAGAAGAGCAACCGCATGAAGGAAAACGCAACACAAACTTAGTTCAGAAACAATGGTAATTCAATTTCTGGGTGTAACAACTAAAACCTTATCTTGTAAGCCTTATTAAAATTTGATCTCTCCGGTGGCGGATCCTTGTGAATCTGCCATGATACTAAGAAACTCTAGCAGCTACATCTTACCCCTTCTGTCCAGGTTCTAAAAGGACCTAACTCTTTTCTGCCTCCTCTCTCCTTCCATCCAATCCAGAAGTCCTGCCTACACTCCCAGTGATTGACTCTTTTATTCATTAGGGGATTTGTTCACAAGAACATCACCAGGCCCATCCACAATAAATTATTGTATGTAATGCCATGTACATATAACAATGTCACTAATAGTTAGACATACTTAAGTCAAAATAACATTTCAAAAAATCTCATTGTTTCATGGATGCCTTTATTCATTGAAATATTTTCTTGTAAGCCATTCTGGTGACTTAGAAGACAGTGTTATGTATTGATGGTAACGTGTCTTACATTGCAATTATAATGCAATTGGTGCTTCAAGCTAAGAAACCACCGTGGGGTAGTGGACAAGATTGTGTCATAAAATTGTTAATAGTTGCACTCTCTTGGCAGGCTACATGTTGGTTTGTCTATAACTCTGATATCTGATAGTATAGTGATGTGAATAAAAGAGAAAAATCTCCCAGCACTTCTGAATAGATGAACAATATTTCTGTCCTCCTTGTGCTAGCGATTGAATTGTGATTGGTTTATGCTAGACCTTATTGCCCCCACCCCACATTTCCTTGTTCAATGATCCTTTACATCTTTACATATTTGAAATCCACTGCTCCCATAGTATTGTACTTGGTCTCAGTTCTTCCACAAACTTTCCAATTCATACAATTACTTATTTTTCTAAACTTCACAATAGTATTCCAGAATTCTTAATCAGTTCTTAAATGGAATTGTCTCTAAAATAGATATGGAAATGAGTAAATATTACATGCCTATTTTATAAATAGCTCATAGTCAAAGATGATATATTCTTTATTTCTGGCATGCTTATTTTGAGTGTTAAACTTAATGCATCAACTTTTTGTAAGCATTGTGTAACTCACAATTTTACTTCAAACCCTGAAAACGATATTATTAGGTTTTCTGAGGTTGAAACCTTCTTGGACTCTTTGGAGATACTCAATTTTTCATGATGTATATTTTTCCTTTACATACTGTTTTTATGAATTTGCTAATACTTGCCTATAAACACTTATGATGATGAAACTTGCCTTTGTGCACGTCATTCATTTAATTTTAGTAACAGAGTCACAGAATTGTACATAATGACTTTGAATGTTTCCTTCTATCTTTAATGTCCTTTTATAATTCATAAAAATATATTAGTAGCCTATTCCTTGAAGATTTGACCTTTTATTTACTTTTTTACTTTCTTAATGAGTGCTTTAAGTTTTGCTGTTTGTCTATTTTCTTGTTATCTATTGCTCCCAGAATCAAATCCATACCCACAGGATAATGAGTCTATCTTTATTTTAAACATAGACATAATATTCTCTAATCTATTTCTTGTTTTTTTTTAATTTTTAAAGATTTATCATTATTCCATGCAGAACAGTGTGTTTTGGGAGGAGTGAGATTTACATTTTTTTTTTTGTGTGTGTGTGGCCACTTTAGTTTATGTCTTGCTGGTGGATTTTTTTCAAATGCCTGCCAGTTCCTGGTTATCTTTTCATGTGTAAATGAGGTTCTAGGTTGAACACTTCTGGTATCTGAAACAGAGTTTCAAGATATCTGTAGACAGCAGAGCAGATGCTAATGGAAAATGAAAGACTTTCATGTCATTTCACACTTCTTACTCTCCAGTTATGAGAACAACCAGGCCCAGGGCAGTTTGAATGAAATGAGAGAGGGTAAAAATGATCTATCTCTTCCTCCCACTCCAAAAATATTTTGTTCTTAAGATTGACAGAAAGTTGTGGTGAACTAGCTCCCTTATATTTGTTTGAGGTTGAGAACCTATACAATTTCAATGGCATAAGTTAAATTTTCTTTGCTTTCCTTAATAATTCAGAGATAGCAGTCATTTTAACATACACATGAAGTTCCCATTTACGTTTGTACACACAAATCTAGGCTTTTGCTCATTCAGAGGAAGTTAAGCAGTGTTTATATTCTTGTTTTCTTTGAAATAGATTTATTAACTACTTTCTAAATTTGTTTGTGTAAAGTTTGGCTCATGGGCCATGTACGAAGAGGAACTTATTAAATGCCAAGACACAATTCACATATCAATAGATTTCCAAGAAGATGGAAGGAGAGACCCCTGGTCCTGGAAAGACTGGATGTAGGGGAATACCAGGATAGAGAAGCAGGAGGGGGTTGAATGGGGAACAGGGGGAGGGAAGAGGGCTTATGGGACTTTCAGGGAGGGAGGAAACGGGAAAGGGGAAATCATTCGGAATGTAAATAAAAAAAATATAGAAAATAGAAAAAATACAGAACAATTTTATATAGAAATTAAGGAAAAAATGATTCTGGTTGAATTCCTAAGCTGGTTTGAACAGATACAAATTAGAGCTGACAATAATGAAGAAGTCACACCATGTGGAACATTCTTATCAGAGAGGTAAGCAGCACATTATGACATGTGGCACTCATGCACTTTTCTTTTGTCTTTTCATTGTCAATAGAGGAAGGAATTTAGGAGGAGGCTATGCAATTCACCTGTTATCACTACAACTCATCTTCTGTTGACTGTGAATGTGGCTCACAGAAGAACTGTAAGGCCTTTTCCTGCATTTCACTCTGGCCAGATCTCTGTGAGGTTCTGCACAACCCATACTGTGTTTCTGGTGATTCATAGTGATTGTAATCAAGTTGTTAGATCTCTCCTTGAGTATAGGAGGATTATGAGCAATCTGGCATGCAACTCTCAAATACTATACTTAAACTATTGGATCTCTCTTTGGCTTCTCACCAATCTGTTCTACTGAGATCAGATCTCTTCTAATAAGCTCCCAAGTCTTCAAATAAGCCACTGACATCTAGATCATGATTACTATCAGATATAATATTTCCTTTGTCATAGTTGTACATTCTTCTTATCTTATTTAAAAAAAAAACATGACAGCAGCAACTTAAAAGAAGAATGATTTGTCTTGACTCAGTCTACTGTGACAGAAAAGTATGGAAGTGGAAGTAAAAGATGGGAGGTCACATTGTGTACCCGTGGGCCAAAGAGAGAAGAATACTGAAGCTCATAAAATATTTTCATCCTTTTACCCTTTATTTCAATCTTGAGAACTAGCTCATGTTTAGTAAAGTTTACTCTTAAACTTCAGGTACCCAATAGTGTGTCTCCTAGGTAATTCTAAAATAAAAAAAGGGGGGAGGGAGGGGTTAACCATCACAGAGTACAGTCACTTTGCCTTGCCAATGTTAAAACCAAACAGAAGAAATAATAAAAAATAGTGAGTAAGCACTTTTTTGCCTTCACACACTAGGGAAGATGGATAGAAATATGTGTTTTTATTATCTTTTATAATGTTTAAAATATCATACACATATCTATTTTATGTATAAAGTATCTCAAGGGGGAAAGGTCTCAAGGAGAGAATATCTTATTCTAGAATCTCTCTTTACTGAAAATGAAGTTAATTTTCAAAGTCACTTGAGACTAATAATCAATGAATAAGTTCACATAAATGAAGGTTTGTGTGCATGCTACATGTTGAGAATTCTGTAACTTTCTTCATTTTATTTTCTAACCTCATATTAAACCTGAAATTTATTCTCCTTTAAATACATTTCTGATATGAACATTACAAATTTGAAAAGAAAATAAGTCAGGCACTTCAGTCTAACATGCTAACCTATATTAAAGTGATCAAAGATTGGGGGGAGGAGCAAGGATGAACATATGGGACAGTGGAAGACAGCTGAGTGGAACAGGAAACAGACTGAATGGCATTGCTATCAGAGTTTCTTATTTTTTATTCAGTCTAGTATTAAGAACGCTGCCTATGTTTTGATGAATTTCTGACCATAAATTAATCATTTCTGCAGAAGTTATCATATACCCACACAAAAGTAGACTTCATTAATCCTCAAGATATTTCTTACTCCAATCAAGCTGATGACTGAAATTAAGTAGGACATGTCACTGTTTATCAGATGAAAATGCCCTCCTGCCTCCATCCATCATCCCTGATATCTTTCCTAAACACAAATTCAAGAAGCCATTGACTTCATAAAACTTTCAGCAGCCTCTCACAACAGAGACCCTTTGAAATGTCTTCTGTGCCTCTGCACAGGTATCAGGAACACACAGCTAATTGACCGTGAGCAGTAACTCTGAATTTGTCAGTAGACCTAAATCTTCCCTCCCTTAAGAGGTTTCCCCTGCTATTTAATCACAACAATGGAGATATTAATACAAATCCTTGAAGAAAAGGAATACGTAGAAACAGTTTACAAATGTTAGCATTTATTAGTATCAAATAATCAAACTGTTTATGTCTTCCTCTTGCTATCTCTGACCAATACAAAGCAAATGCCTTTAAGGATATAACACTGTCATCTAGTGAGTATTCACTTTTTATTGGTGAATTATATCTTGTTTGTTCTATTTTAATCCCCTTATTTTCACCTTGGTGAAGATAATTATTTTTGTTATTATTGAAGCAGAGTCTCAACAACAGAAAGAGGAGTTTAAACCATAAACAAAGATCTCAATAAAGGCAGAGAAAGGTTACAAAAGCCTCCATTTTGAGCAGTGCATTTACCCATAATGCTGTGATCTTAATTAACAAGTGAACTCCCAGGATTCATTTGTGATCAAACTCAACATTAAAAATAGCACCAACAACTTTTTGCTGATTGTCTTTGGCCCAAAATTTTTCAAGAATGGTTAAGTCTGGTAGTATAATTATAGTTCTGACTAAGTAACTCAATTGATAGCATAATGTACTAGATGAAGACAGGAAGGGGAAAGGGGAGGGTTTTAAATACATTTTTGGAGTATTTCTAATGAAGCTCTATTTTTCATCTCCCGAGACACCTAGTCCTTCCTAGAAACTTGACTGTCATTGTAGTACCTGCAGAGTGATACCACTAACAGACCTGGCTGCGTGTTTCCGAGCAAGAACAGCTGTGCAACAGACTGTCTGCACAGTCCCCATTTCGAGATGCAGCTCAGATCCCTGACATTGAGGCAGCACCGCACCAGCTGGCTCTGCTCAGCGCACTGCTATTCCTGGATGATTTACCTGTTCTCGGTCCTGTCACCTTGCTGTTGCTGCCATCTAATTAAAATCCTCGTTCCTGGATTCACTGTGCTACAAATTTGCAATGTTCTCTGTGTTCTTCCTGAGCCTAAACTGGCCATTTTTACTTTTATGATACATGATTTATTTTTAAATTTATACAAGATGCTTGATTATTTATTTGTGGTATATTTTAGCTCTCTTGTGGAGTCTCGATCAGAGTAATCCTCTTCTAATGTATTCATATAGCGTAAAGATCTAAATTTTCTAATCAAAATCATGTCAGCAAAAGTAGAGCTGCTCTTGGGATAACATTTTAGTCTAGAAAATGATTTTCCTTTAAAAAGGATTCAATGGACATGATGGCATAAAAAGAAGTGGCAAAATTACACACAATCAGTTCACATAATCAAAACAGCAATGTTTTGTATTCAGTAAGGATTTCTTTTCTACTGTAATAAATGGAACAAAATAGTCTTTTTGGAAATCTGCAACTGTGTTACGGCTACAAATGCAGTATGACTAGCTTTCTATAGAATTAAGGAAGTAGATTTTCAAAACTTCAGAACAAAGTGTCCCTTTGAGAGATGATCCCAAAATATGTGGTTAGATAATATGTTATCACTGACAAAAATGCTTGACTTAAAAGTTATTAGAGATTCTATTAAACTACCACATGTTTATTTTAAAAATAAGACAGTTTATGGAAGTAGATGAGTTTCTTTTTAATCACAAGTTCATCAAAAGGAGATAATGTATGACCTTAAGGAGTATTTCTGCATTACCAAGGAAAGCTGTTCCTGTTTTTTAAGTTGCATAGATGTCCTTTGTGCATATGTCAGAATGGTATTTTTCATCTATTTTATAAGGTGAGCTCAATTTCTCAGTAATATTCTACTTCTGTGAAAAGAGGAATCATGTATAGCATATTTTTATGACTCGATAGCCTCTCTTTTATAAAAATAATTAACTTCATGTAAACTGAGTGAACATCAGTGATTGCTGTTTGGGCCACAAGATTAAGGTAACTTCCTCTTTAAGAAGTAAAATATTAGTCATTTCTTTATCTAAGAGGCAATAACTAGATCAGTTAACATGAACTAGAGTGCATAGATACAATGAATAGCCTGCTTTTTAAATTAAAAAAACTTTTGATTTATAGTCATAAATTAACATATGAAATCATCCTGGTTACGTAATCACTTCCTACTCAATAATCATATGAGACTTTGGTCTTTTCTACAGTTTTGTTGGGAGGAACTTGATTCATGCTGCACTCCCCTTCACTCTTCATGGAGAACTACAGACTATTCTGTGATCTTTAAAACAATGACTTTAGCACTGCCATAACTAAGCTATATTAGGAGAGTCAAATTATCACAGCAGAGCTGGCATTGGCAAAGCATAGATGGCCTCTCTTGGTTGTTAGGCTGTCTCAATCATGTAAGTTGTCATATCCTCAACCCAGGACTAGGCATGCCACACCTACTTACAGAAGGTTTTCTCCATGAGCCTCAAAACCATCGATATACTTCAGAACTCCCCCAGGAAGTAAAATATTTTCTAAGGGACATTTACTGAGCTTCCCATTTCGCAGAAGCTCTTTCTTCCAATTTCAACCCCCGGATGAGTCAAGAAAATAAGACTCTCCCCTTTGTTGAAACAAGCTTTTAAAATTTATAGTAGCTTGCATATTATGAACTGAATAAATGACTCAGAGGTTAAGAGTACCTGCTGTTCATGTAGTAGACTAGAGTTTAGCTCCCAGCACCCAAACTCAGGATATCTGATTCTCCCTTCTGTCTTCTACCAGAATCGGACAAGCACATAGTGTATTACATACAGGCAAAACACTCATACCATATATTACATGCATGTCTGTTGCCTGTAGAGATAGTTAACACCACTGGATTCCCTGAACCAGATTTACAAATAGTTCTAAGCACTATGATGTTCCTGGGAATCAAAACCAGGTATTCTGCAATTGTAGCAAGTATTCTTATCACTGAGCTATCTTTCCAATTCTCTAAAAATCTTAAAAGGACAAGTATATTTAATAAACTTTTATGATTAATTATAAAAATGTCTAAATTAACAGTTAAGTAAATATATAGACATAATTATTGTAGTTAAGTATTCACTTAATTATAAACTTATGCATAAAATGTATTACATAATTAATTACATTGTTTTTGAGGTAACTATATATATATATATATATATATATATATAATTATCTTAAACACCTGCATTTATTTTTATTTTAAGATTATTCATGTTAATCTTCAAATAGTTGAGGATATTTAAGCAAATCTGTATATAATATGATTAAATGTAATTTTAAATTAAATGAAGATCAGCAAAAATCTAAAAGAGAAGTTTTTTTAACATCAGAAATGTTAAGAAAAGCATAGACAAAGTTACAAGTTCTTTCTGTAACAGGCAATAACTAACACAAACACACACACACACACACACACACACACACACACACATCAGTTGCCCATGCAAAATATGATGTTATTCTTTAAGAAAACTCTATGTAGGACAGAGAAAAAGGTTCCATTGTAATGAGTACTGGTGATAAGTAGACCATAACAAAGGGCACGGGGTCTGTAGCATGATCATTCTGTTTGTATTACTTGGTGTGTAAGAGATTGATGTTGTATGGTCCTGAATCCTGGTACAGATGATGCACTTGCCCTATTTGGTTAATGGGAGATTACAGAACTAGACCTCTAGGAAGTCTTGTTTGGTGAGTATGGACCATTCTGGATGGAGGTGCTTTGCAACTTCATTTTCATCACTATTCTGATGCAAATACACACAAAAAAGTAATTTTGAGCATAGTATATTAATGAAGAAATTGTAATTTTTATTAAAGTAAATAAAATTATCTCAGTAATTTCATTTACAGGATACTATTAGCAAAAGACTAAATGACCTTCATTCCGATCTAGTACAGTCCCGTAAGACACTTCTCTCCCTTAAACATTTTTTCTCTCCCTTCTTTTCCTGTTTTTTTCCTTGCAATATACACAATATTCTGCTGTACAGCAAGAGAAATATGTTCCCATTTACGTTACAAAGAACTTTTACATATTTTATAGGATATACTGATAATGGTTTTGTGATTATAGTTCTTGCTTTTGATTTAACAAATTATGTAAAAATCATAATCAATCCTCATTTCAAATGAACAGCTTACAAACTGACATGAACTCTTTTTAAAGATGCCCTTGAAATATTGCAGGCGCACATCAATGAATGCAGAGTGAGAAACCTGCAGACATGCAAACAACATGTTTAAAACGAGTAAATAAAGGTTTTCTGAGGCTGAGTATAATTTTAGCCAAACTGCAAATATTAATGGTTTAGTTGGAAGCATGCCTGACTCTTGGTCCATTTTCCATTTTTATTATTAAGGTACCCAAAGATAAAAATCACACCATCTGATACCTAGCATTACCACTGAGTAAACTTTTGTACTACTGAAAATGTACATCAGGTGCTTGGGTAGAACTGCGGGGGAAGAAATGCCCTTGTCATCTGGCAGGGTTTAGAAGTATGCGTGCTGCTTAGTTTAGATATCATTTTCTTCCAGAAAGAGAATAACTTGAGTACAGGGGGAAACCCTGCATTAATTTACTTCTCCATCAGTTTTATAAGTTCAACCCAATGGATTTTTTATGTGTTTTTTGTGTGTGTTGTATGCATGTATATAGCTGTGTTTCTCATGGGAGGGAATATATGAAGAAGAGAGGTCTATGTAAGGTGTCTACCTCTATTGAAATGGATCTTGTTTTTAGGATATGGTCTCTTACTCAACCTAGAGCTCACTGTTTTGGCTAGACTGACTGATCTGTAAATTCCTCTCTCTAGGGATATGGTGACTGATAGGTACAATCATAACTGGCTTTCATGTGACTTCTGGGTATCTGCATTCAAATACTTATGCTTGGACAGCTAGTACATTAGCCACTCAATCACTTGCAACCAAACCCGTTGCTTGTTACCATATTTGGAACTATAATCAAGATTTAAAATCTACTTTGTTTACTACAGTTACAAAATTACATAAAACTATGACAAATGGGGAAAAATACCCGTGGTGCCCTTTGATGGACTAGTCGTAGGCATCACTCCTTCATGTTGTAATTGGTACGCAGTTTCACCTCTTTCTTCTTATTTTTGTTTTAAGAGCTTTAAAGGTTAAGATCAGAAAGTAGCTTGCTATAGTCCTTGTTTACAAATGAGAGTACTGCTTAGAGAGTGCAGGACAAGAATAGGTGTGTATTCATCTCCTGATACTTTGGCTTCATTTCATTATGCAAATGACACAAGAATAAAATGGTTAGTAGGCATTAGTGGAAACCACCTTGAAATCAATTTGTCAGTGATTGGAAGGCTCTCATTTTCACCTACTACATGTAAAGCAATAGGAACTGCATGTGCAATTCCTATAATAATTACAACTTGAGGCTGATACAAAGACTGCCTGGTTTATGAGAAAATATTTTATCCAGGAAGCAAAATTTTTCATTTACTTTTATAGCAGAAATGAGATTGATGGCAAACTAAAGCATAAGTCACATATTAAATACAGAGAATAAGAATTTCAGAACAATGCACTTAGAGGAATATTGTTTGTGGAATGTCCACATTCTTTCCAATAAAAGTCACTTGCTAAAAGTGACCAAAGGTTTTCTTTCGCCACCTTGTGCTATCCCCATAGCATCTGACTCTGTTACTTTAACTAACAGACATGCAGCCTATTCATACTTTTATCTCTCTCGGTGCACCACCTTCAAATCTTCTTTATATACTTGCTTTTATCTAGGTGTCAGATTCTTTCTAAATGATAGATTGTAATCTTGCGAGAGCCAAAGATGAAACTCACGAAATGATGGATTTGATTTTCAGAGATGTGATGTAGTCAGGTGGCAGCTACTTGGAGATGAGCTTCCAGAGAAATTTAGAATTATGTGCCCGTTGCATTAACCCATAACCCCATGACTCCAAAAACTTACAGTTAAAATTATTTTCTAAAAAATTCTTTTTAAGTCCTTATCTTTCAGGTATCAGAGAATAACCCCAGATCTCAGAGTTTTAACGTCAGAATAAGAATCATATCCTCAAATTCAACCCATCACTTTAAGTGTATGCAAATTAGCCATGTGTTTGGTCATTTTATTATAGTAAGAATGTGCATATTCCATCTATTTGAAACATTTAGGAATGTAAATGACAATTGAATGAAGTTCATATGGACTTTATACCCTAATGAAGGAAACAAGTGCAGAGATACTGAAAATAGTGCCTCTGACCTTCTCTTGGTATTGTACAAGCTTTTGTAAGTCAGGAATCATGCCCAAAATGTGTTTTGAATTTATCTGAGAAAGCATACTGTTCATACAGCTGAAGTTCTGTGCATGACTGGCTAAGTTTCCCGAGAATTTGAAAGGAAAATGGCTTAAGGAAGAAGAGCGTTTGGGAGAAATCTCAAATTTTTCTGAGCGCAATTTCACAATAGAAAATCTATTCCTGCTGGACCATCCACTGGTATAAAACATAATTTTAACCAAGCATCTCAATTAAGTATTGTACAGCCTTGGTGGGAATGTGATCTGAGCCCAAAGCTAGAGGTAAGGATTATGTGAAACAACAGGTGCTCTAGCAATGTTCCTCAGTGGCCAACCTTGTGCTATTTGGAGCTTTTTTTATATTCCATTCATTCTGTATTTTATTATTTATTATTTATATCACCGCTCTTAGGTCCAGAGTCTATATCAGTATGATTTTCTATTTATAAGTGGTTTATAACATTTACTTATAAAACTATTAAGAATGTCCTGGTTGTTTCTGGTTTTATTTTGCCAACTTGATACAAGCTAGAATCATCTGGGAAGAGAGGATTCTCAACCGAACAAATGCCTTGAAGAGATTGCCCCTTAGAAAAAAATCTACTGCATATTTTATGGATTGAGGGGCTTTGCCTTCTCTGGGTAGTGTCACCCATGGTCAGGGGTGAACCTGAGTCATAAATAAAAGCCATGAGGAGTATCTATTGCTGTAACAAAACACCATGACCAAAGCAACTTATTAAATAAAGCATTTAATGTGGGGCTTGAGTCTCCAGAGGATTAGAGTTCATGATTGGGAACTTAGGAACACTCAGACTGGCATCACATTGTAGCAGTAAATGAGAATTTACACCTTATCTACATACCAGAGGCTCTCTCTCTTTCTCTCTCAGAGATAGACAGACAGAGGCTGAGAGAATCAGAGAGAGAGAGATAGAGAGAGAGAGAGAGAGAGAGAGAGAGAGAGAGAGAGAGAGAGAGAGAGAGAGAGAGCTAACTAAGAATGGTATGGGCTTTTGAAACCTAAAAACTTACCTCTCAGAGACCCAACTCCTCCAACAAGGACATATCCACCAATTAGTGCTGAAAAATTATGCCAAGTGGGGACCAATCATTTAAATTTAAATATATGAGCCTATGGGGCCGCTCTCATTTAACCATCAAGAGAGACAAGCCAGAGGTAACATTCTGGCCTAGATTCTGCTTCAGTTTTTGACTCCAGGTTCCTGCCTTGACTTCCTTGCTGACAGAGTACAATGTGGAAGTAAAAGCCAAATAAACCGTTTCACTTTAAATTGCTGTTGGTCACTGTGTTTTAGTATAGCAAACAACACCTACCTGAGGCAAAAATCAGTACTACGAGTGGGATATTGAATTGAGAGACTTTTCTGTGGTTTTGGTGACATTTGAACATTAGTCTGGAAAATCCATTGATTAGCAAAAGTTCAGTAAGCAGGCCTGTAGCAGCTAGAAGGTAAAAGTGTTGAGATCAGTGTTGATGACTGAGGGGTAAGAGAAATTCCTAAGTGTTTTATTCTAACAGGACAGTTTGATATTTTGAATTAGAATCTGTGGTTTTTGTCAGCTGAGAACTAAGAAATGGCTCTGATTAACAGAGACCAGAACCACTAAATGAAACCCTTGCTTATCTGGTATTAACATTTGTCAGCTGAGGCTGAAGAATTGTCTGTGATTAGCAAAAGACAAGCATCATTGAGGTAAAATATTCAGGAAAGGATTACTTTAGGGTAAGCACACACAAAAACACTGTGGTCCATATAGTGTCTTATGCTGGCACTCAAACTTTGTAATGTGCAAGAGAATCCTGGGTGAAACTCGTGTTCTGGATATGATCAGTGTCCCTAAAGTGAGACCAAGAGAAGCTATTGGTGAAGATACAGCTCAAATGCAGTAGCTATCTTAACATTTGGAGATGAGAGTGGCATGGCACAACCACAAAGGAGAACAGTCAATGTTGAGTAGATCTGGCCTGAGTCTATGAATAAGCTGCTATAGAAGGCAGAGTTGGAAAAGAGGAGTTGATTCAGTCCATTGAAGCCCAGCAAATTGTCTCTGACATCTAGCACTGAGCTTTGAACTTTGGTTTTACACTGACCTAATTGTAACTGTATACTATAAAAAAAGAAGCATGCAATTTATCTTTTATTTGACAGAACCCCACAGTTAAGAGAATTTGGAATCTTAGAGAAGCTTTGCATATTTAAAAAAAATGTTTGGGATATTTCAGAGGGGCTTTGGACTTTGAAAGGAATTTTAGATATTTTAAAGAAACTTAACTAACTTAAGTGTAAGAAGACTTAAAGACTGTGAGACTTTTAAAAGTTGGAATTTTAAAAGTTCACTATTGTTACATTATCAACATGACATCCTGTGAACAAGACAGTAAAGGTTATGGCTTAGTAGTGACATGCTTGGATAATTGTGTTGTCCTGTATATTTTTTTGTTCTTTGTTTTTGTTTAGTCAACTTGGTACAAGAATAAGGAATCTGGAAAAAGGAACTTCAAGTGCCTATAGCTAAGATGGTTGGGCATTTTCTTGATGTTGGTGAATCTGGTTAGGCTCAGCTCTCAGGCAGTACCGCCAACCGTGCTTAGGTGGTTAAGAGTTATATAAGAATGTAGGCTGAGCAAGCCATGGGAGGCAAGCTACCAATCAACATTACTTTATGGCTTCGGCTTCAGTTCCTGCTTCCGGGTCACTTCCTTGAGTTCCTACCCTGACTTCCTTTGATGGTGGAATGTGAAATAGAAGTAAAAGGTTAATAAAGCCTTTTGTCTTAAATCTCCTTTTGGTCATAATATTTTGCTGCTGCAATATAGCCTAACTATGACAAATATGTTACCTCATATCACATAAAAAGTGTAGAAGTACAAAATACTTGTCAAGGCTCCTATGGAGAAAATGTTCTTTGTATCATTCTTCACTTTCTTACATGAGTTCATCCATATGGTGACTATGGTCTCAGGGATGATTCCAAAAGCAAGTAGGATTGCAGCTTCTTCATTTACTGAGTCCCTTTGTTCACTGAGCAAATGCCCTTTGGCTCCTTGTACTTCACATACTTATGTCCTGTAAACAACAAAGTAGAGACTAATAACAATATAAGTAGCAAGAATAATTTGAAACTCAGGCAGAAAATCATCTGACTTTGCAGATAAATTTCTGAATTCTAAACTTGGAATATGAGCTGAATAGCTTTAATTTTCTCTAAAGTATAAGGCAGTAAAAACATAGACTGGAACTTAATGGCATTTTATTGTGACAAAATGGTTAAGCACTATTTCAACTTGTGACAGCCTTCATGTATGGTTTAATCATATTGAAAGTTAGTCTTCCCATAAAAAGTTGTTTTGCTAATGAATCATTATTAAACACATATTACATGTTTTCAGGAGAATATATGGTCACCTACCTTTTAGGTTTTTTTTGAAAAGTAGCTGTAAAATTCACTTAGGTCATGCATTGCTAGAATATATACAAAATGTCAAGAGGCTAATGATATTGTTTTGTAAAAACAATGTTTATCCAAAGGTAGGCAGCTTCCTATTTCAGTTCTCCACATCTGTGAAGATAAGTGAGTTTTACTGGTTCTGAAAGTGAATTGAATTTTTTCAAAGTATGTCTCAATGACTACAATTTTAAGTAATGTTAATAAGGTTATATGGCACAATACACTTGGAAAATCATGAATTGAATGCTGTATGTAAAATGGACCTTCCAACTTGGAGTTTTCAGGCTTTTAAAGTGAAAAGGTATATTTAAAGCAAGGGTGGTATTGCATGCTCCATTTCTTAAATGTATTTATATAACAGAATTGTTTTGAGATGACTACTTAAAGGAGACTGTTTAGAGAAATGGCAGGGTAACTTATTGATATCTGAACATGACTATCTTGTACACTTAGAAGTTAGACGTGTCTACATAGATTATAAATTATTTACTTACTCTCCAGAAATTTTAGTGTTTCTGATTTTCTTCCTTTGTCTGAAGCAATGAAAGTGTCCAAGCAGTTACTCCATCAACTTTGAGATATAACCATCTCTATTCAAAGCATATGCATCTACTCATGTTCCGCCCTTTTGTTCAGAGCAGTTAGGACTGTCCCAGGTTCCTGGCTTCAGGGCTCTCACATTATAGCTACATAAAAGAGACAACTTAAAAAATAATTAAATCTTCCATATACCACTTTTCAGGTGACAAATATCGTATACCAGGTGTTCCTGTTTTGGAGTTATCAATACAAACTCAAAAGGCAAGAACAGGCTTGCCAAAGAACATAGGAATTAAAATTAAATTTAAAGAAGTACAGAGCACTTTGCACTTTGGTGAGAATAGTTTCATAGAGAAAGGGGTTGATTACTTTGAATTAAGGAAACAAATTATAGAAACTCTCACGACTAGGCTAATAATCACCCCTGCTCTTTATTGATGTGAAATGGACATCTCTGTCTTTATGAAAAGATGTAAAACCTAGGGTCTGACTGAAGATTTATACATCTTACCTTCCAGAAAGAGTTCATTATATCAGGTATGGTTTAAAATGTCTGTAAGCCTTGGAAATAAGACAAGTTATAGCATTTCGAGACATCTTTGGACAATGTCAAATCTCAATGACATTGAAAATCTAAAAGAAGAGGAAAGAAAAACCCACCTGAACTACTTGTCACAGAAATCATCTTATTATCATATAATCTTGGAGCTATTGGTTTGGGATAGTGGAAAATCATGAACACCAAAAAGAAAAAAAAAATCACATTCTGTAATTTTCCTGCTTTTTGCATTTTTTCTTGTTTTTCTGCATCTAAGTTTTCATTTTAAAGCAATATGTTTCCTTCATTTCAAGTAAAAAAAGACAAAACCTTTTAAAATATCTCCTGAATTGAGAAGTTATTTTGCAGCTCTGCTAGTTTCAAGTAAGCCAGGGAGAAAAAAAATCTATAAAGTAAGTTATAATTATATTTTTTCTACTGTATGAAGTTGCACAGGATGAGGGGTTCTTTAAAAACTTCATATTGTTTTTAAGATTTTTACAATTTCATGTGGACTCAAGTTAGATTCTGAAAATTACTAAATCACTTTTCATCTCATTTATTTTAATAGGAATTTTGACTATTGATTGATTAAAGCTGTTGACCTAATCATTGACGTCATATCCCAGTGATTTATTGAATTTATTTTGATGAATGACAAGCCTGACAACCTATGAAGATTGAAGCACAGTTATCATCCCAAGTCTGTCATTAATCCAAAACCAAAAAGCATGAATAGTCATTAGAATTTTAAAAAAATTATTTAATATTTACAGAGTCTGAAGTATTATCAGACTTGTAGCAAGGAGCCTAAAGATGACAGAGTCATAAATACATTATAGTTTTTATTTTTACTCACCTCAGAGATTTGTAATCATATGCGGTACATAGGACTAAATAAGCCATGATGAATCAAGGGGGGAAACTGCTATACGACATTAAGCACAAAAAATAAATGTTTGAAATCAAATTGGTGAGAATGACTACAGCTACTGCTGAGGAACTAATCCATTAAACAGAAAGCAATTCCACAGTTGACATTTAATAATGCAAACACGCTTGAGTAAAGTGGGACCTGTAATGAAATGTGCATCTGATGACTATGCTAAGAATGCATATAACTGAGATACAAAAGCAAAGCACTTGAGAAGACAGTTATTTCAGTTCAATTTCTGTGATACTTGTAAGAGACACCTTGAAATGTCCTCAGAAAGACAGGGGTTGGTCTTATCTTACTTACAGTGATTGAGGGTGCCCTAAAAAAGCTTTTCCAGTGTTACAGTGTCCATAAATATGCACAACATGGAAGTTGGCAATTACGTTGAATTATATTACTTCAATCTAGTGATAGCCTGGACTTTACATTGAAAGAAGGTTCGGCAAACACAACTCAAGTCTAATATAAGAAGTCTTTTGATTTTAATAAAAAGATAAATGTTCATTCTATTTTCCTTGATTCAGTTGCAAATATTAATGTTGTGTTTAACATGAGGTTAAATTCACATACACAATGTCTCAGTCTCCTGCCTCTAAATTATTCTCAATTATTCATTGTACCAGAGTTATCATAGTCCACATCTTTCCATTCTTCACAGGATTTCTAGGTATTTGTTCATCTTACTGAAAACATCTATGAAAAAGTGGACAGTTTTGAGTCTTCAGCTGTATTTGCCTCCCTCTAATAAGTGTGTCTTCCTTCCTCCTTACTGGGCTTCTCCTCCATTGCTGGTGGAATTGCAAGTAGGTACAACCACTCTGGAAATCAGTTTGGCAGCTCCTCAGAAAATTGGACATAGTACTACCTGAGGATCCAGCTATACCACTCCTAGTCATATACCTAGAAGGCACTCCAACATGTAATAAGGATACATACTCCACTATGTTACTAGCAACCTTATTTATAATAGCCAGAAGCTGGAACGAACCCAGATGTCCTTCAGCAGAGGAATGGATACAGAAATTGTGGTATATTTACACAATGGAGTACTATTCAGCTATTAAGAATGACGAATTCATGAAAGTCTTAGGAAAATGGATGGAACTAGAAAATATCATCCTAAGTGAGGTAACTCAATCATAAAAGAACACACATGGTATACACTCACTGATAAGTGGATGTTAGCCCAAAAGCTCTGAATATCCAAGATAACAATTCACAGACCACACGAAGCTCAAGAAGAAGGAAGACCAAAGTGTGAGTGCTTAGGTACTTCTGAGAAAGGGAACAAAATACTCACAGGAGCAAATATGTAGATAAAGTATAGAGCAGAGACTGAAGCAAAGGCCATCCAGGGACTGTCCCACCTGGGGAGTCATCCCATATACAGTCACCAAACCCAGACACTATTGTGGATGCCAAGAAATGCTTGCTGAAAGGAGCCTGATATGGCTGTCTCCTCAGATGCCCTGCCAAAGCCTTACAAATACAGAGGCAGATTCTCACAGCCAACCATTGGACTGAGTGCAGGGGTCCCCAGTGGAGGAGTTAGAAAAAGGACTAAAGGAGCTGAAGGGATTTGCAACCTCATAGGAAGAACAACAATATCGACCAGACCCTCCAGAGCTTCTAGGGACTAAACCATCAACCAAGGGGTACACATGGCTCCAGCTGCATATGTAGGAGAGGATTGCCTTGTCAGGCATCAATGGGAGGAGAGGTCCTTGGTCCTATGAAGACTCGGTAGATGTCCCAGTGTAGGGGAATTGAGGCCAGGGAGGTGGGAGGGGGTGGGTGGAGGAACACCCTCATAGAAGTAGGGGGAGGGAGGTTGGGATAGTGGCTATCTGGGAGTGGGGGAAACTGTGAAAGGGGATAACATTTGAGATGTAAATAAAGACTATTAAAAAAGAAAAGAAAAAGAAAAAAGCACACTTTAATTCTAAGCTTCCTAAATGTTTCTCTTTGATAAGTTTCAGAACATAATCTTTGTTTTGATATTAACTTTTATGACTAAGTCATTTTATAAGAATAATGAATTAGGTTGGATGCTTAGATGTTTAAAGCCTTATGGTATGATTATAAATCTCTATATGAATCTAGCACTCATAAATTTTTCAGATGTTCCATGGCTCATATTTATTCTAAAATTATTTGTTATTTATCTGAAATTATGAATTATAGTATGTTCAAGTAGTATCTCATACATTTTGTATGAGTCTAATTTTGCTACACCCACAAACCCTACATACCATTGAAATGTAAAATAGCCTCATTCATTTCATTTTTAAAAAATGTCTAAGCAGCTGGGTTCTTGCTTAGATACTACCTGTATTTGGCATAATTCTATGAGGTAGAAAAGGCATGGGAAAACACTTTTTTGAACAGCTCAGCTAGTGTAGAAATTCTTGATTACTTAATAATAAAAAATTTTCAAGGCATCTTAATATTATAAAATGAGTCAAGTTTCTCTAAACAATGATAAATGTTTCTTGAGATTAAAAAATGTCAACCCTGTATTTTCTAGAACTTAAAAACAAGCTTATACTTTTTTTAGTCTGAAATTAAATATATTTCATGGCATTTAAGCAGCTGTGATGGAAAATGTTGTATTTCACATTTTCTTGCTTTTTCGGAGACTATGAAAATGACATGAAGGTAGTTTAATCATCATGGATTAGTCTTTTGTATGTCAGTTACTTGCGGTAAGTCACTCCAAGATATCTACTGGGAAAGAATGTCTATGATCTATTGAATGGGCAGCACCAACATGACGTGTGAAATCATAATATAAAAGTCATTACAAGTTATATAAACAATCTAGACTGACTTTGCATGGGGAAAATACAGTGGACAGACTTACATTTGAACAACACTAAAAATTCTAGACATTATAGGTAAAACAAATATAAGAAGTCTGAAAAGAATGGGCTGAGGGGATTCTCGGTGGATAAAGTCTCATGCAATGTGAGAACCTGAGTTCAGATTTCCAGTACCCATGTAAATAGTGGACATAATGGTATATCAGTAACCAATACTAGGCAATGTAAAGTTCTAGTACTTATAGGAAAATTGATGAACTACAGATTCAGTGAGAAATCCTTTCTTGAGAAATAATGAGGACCTCTGCACAGAATCCAGTCACCCAAACTAGTACTTAGACCTTCTATACCTTTTCCCGTGTCTAGCCTGGTGAGTTCCCCTGACATCTCCATCCACGCCTTTTCTGCAACCCACCAGATCTAGACTGAGTATCACAACCAGGGCACCAGCCTAGCATGTACTTCCCTGTCTGAACTACAAAGAAGCTCTAATCTTCAGCTAGGATACTCCCTATCTATGTCCAAGCTCATAGATTAAGCCAATATCTTTTCTTTAAAACCTACCAGTGTTATAGAGATGTTTGTTAATGAGAATAACCTAGGTGAACTCCATAACACAAAATTTAAACAGAATTTAAAGAACAATAATATGCTTCATCAATGAATGGAGTTTAAAGAAAACAGGAAGAAATTATTCAATAAAAATAAGGACAAAGTGCTGAAGGAGAATAAATAACTGAATTATGTTCAAAAAAGCACAAACTCTAAGAATGAATCAATAGAAAGATAGAAAATCTGGACACAAAAATAAATAAGGTATCTAGACAAAATAAGTACAGGACATGAAAACATACAAATAAACATACCCAAGAAAAGAGCACACAGGAAATGTGGGCAACACAAGAAAAAGCAAGCCTTCAAATTATAGGCATAGATGAAGAAGAAATCTAAGTCAATGACATGGAGCATATTTTGAACAAGATCATACAGGGAAACCTCCCCAACCTAATGAAAGACACACCCATACAAAATTAGAAGCCAACAAGCACACAGAATACCACATAGACAAAACTAAAAAAGAAAATCCCTATGGAATATCACAGTAAACACTAAGTATATGAAAGGATCTGGAAGAAAGAAAGAAAAGGTGGAAACATTGCAAATTTGAGATCATAATGTTATAATCTCAGAAGGAAATATAAGAAAAGGAAATAATATGGAAAATAATTCAGAGAGATACTCAATTTCAACTGTTGTCACAACATGCATATGCACCTGCATGCACAAGTGTCCACACACTTGAACTTATACACAGACATAAGAATTTGTATACATATGAGAGAGAGAGAGAGAGAGAGAGAGAGAGAGAGCAGGGTGGAGGATGGAGGGAGCAAGGGAAGGAGGGAGGGAGGGAGAGGGAAATGAGAGGGAGAGGGAGAGAGAGAAAGAGACTGGGAGGGAGGGAAAGGGAAATGGAGAGGAAGAGGGGGGGACAAAGAGAGAGGAGGGAGGGAAGAAGGAGGAAGGGGGAGAGGGAAGGAGGAGACAGAAAGGGAGAGGGGGAGGGGGAGAAGGAGGGAGAGAGGGAAGGAGGGGAGAGGGAGAGAGATGAGAAGTGAAGATACTTTTGCTTGCAGTGATTTTCTTTATTCTTCAATTCTTAGTGACTGGAGCCTCCCTGGAAATTCCATTTGTGTGTGTGTGTGTGTGTGTGTGTGTGTGTGTGTGTGTGTGTGTGTGTCTGTCTGTCTGTCTGTCTGTCTGTCTTTCTGTGTCTGTGTGTACATTGTGGGGAGTGGATAGGGAGGTTTCAAATTAATCTTCCCTCACAGGGAAAGGAAAAGTTGGTAAGACTTGGTATTTACTGCTTTATTATCGAATTAGCCAAAATTATCAGGGACATTGATGATATCTGGGCAGGTGGGGGGCATCTCATAGAGGCAGGGGAGGGGGAGGGAATATGGGGTTTCTACAAGGGAAACTGGGGAGAGGGATTACATTTGAAGTGTAGATAAATAAAATAACCAATAAAAATAGGGGGACAATTAAAGGCTGAGTAGAAGCCTAGATTTTTCAGATTTTATTTTATTTTTTAGTTGTAATGGTCTCATATCAACCCTTTATCCTAGTAGAATCAGAGAAGGCTCTATAGGGAGCAGATTGTATTCACCTCCTCCTTGCGTGAGAAAAAGGAGGAGATTAAGCTATTCTCCTAAGATCAAACCCTACCCTCTCTTCTTGTGATACCATTAACAGCCTTACAGCCTGATTGCCCACCTTGCAATTAATATGACAGCAGGCCAGTCTTCAACCAGCCACAGTTTAAAATCAGGCATTATAGCCTCTCATATTAATGAAAGTTGAAGAAGAGAAATGACAGGATTCTATCAGTTGGAGCTTGAGCAGAATTATGAAATTCATGACAAAAAATAGTAAAAATGTGGAACTAGATGGAAATTTCTAATAATTCATACATTCCATCTATAAATTATTTGCAGTTAGTCTTATACTTAATGGCTAAAGTTCTATTATTTTTGGTCAAAGTTCAAGAGAACTTTCTCTGCACGAAGTGTTAACATGAGCTAGAAGTTCGCAGAATGCAGTATCTCAGCACATAAAAGGCATAGTGACAAGAAAGTAATGAACAAGAATAAATAAGATTGTGCTTGTTTGTAGATAACACAGCTGTCTAAAGGGATGCCAAGGATACAACTACAAATATTAATAAACTCTTTAATCTGATGACTGACTTGATTAAGGTAATAGCATATTGGTAAATATATGAAATCTATTCAGTTTAAAATACTACTAATTGTTGTGAGTGATTTTAAAAACATGCTACTGCCTTTCCTGGGAGTGCATCCTGTGCTCTGGTCCCTCCCAGCTTTGCTCTGAGATCAGTTGTCATCAACCCCACCCTCGGCTTCTCTTTTGTTCCTTCAGCTTAGCTTCACCAAGCTGCCAGCTACTATAATATATAAAGAGCTGCTAAAATTCAACAACAAATAAAAATAAAAAAGACATTAACATTCCACATAGAAAATGGAAACAAAGCATACAGAATATTACTGGAGGAGATTATACATACATGAAAAACAGGCATGAAGATGAGCTCAATACAAAGCACGAGTAGAAAACTGTGTTAAAACTACAGTCAAGGAACAAGAACACAAACCACCAGCTGCAAAACACATTCTACAAATTAAATATCTAATAAAGGACTGCCATTTAGCATATACAAAGAACTGATAAAATTCAATGAGATTATCAATCATTTAAGACAAGAATAGTTTAAAAGTGAACAAAATTCAGGACCAAAGTTATCACTAAAGAACAAATATAAATGGCAAGGAAAGTACAAAATGGTTCAACATAATATGTCACAGGGGGACTATAAGGTAAAACAGCAGAGACTTATCAGAATGACCTAAGTGTCAAATATCAATAAGACTAGAGAGTAGTTAAGGATGTGAGAAAGAGAAACTTGTATTCATTCTTTATGAAAACATAAAATAGTACAGCCACGATGGAATGCTGTCAGGTTCTTATAAAATATATCATATCATTAGATAACATAAATATATCATTAGACTCATCAACTGTCCTTCTTTATATTGACTCAAATGAATGTAAGCATATCCTTGCACAATAGCTTGCAGACAATTATTTTTAACTGCTTTAATCATAATTGCCCAGACCTTTTACCAAATGTTCTTCAATAGGCAAATGGGTAAATTCTGGTACATCCAAAGAGGAGAACATCAGTAAGCACAAAAACAAAACAAAACAAAACAAAACATATGAGTAATGGAGCCATGGAGGAAATTTAAATGCATATCTTTAAGTGAAAGAGTTTAGGTTGGAGGGTTCACACATTTTTTGATTTCAACTATAACATTCTGGAAAAGGCAAAACTATGGAGACAGCCAAAAAAAAAAAAAAGAGAGAGGTTGTTAGGGATTGGAGGAGAAGAGAATGAATAAATTGGACCACAGAGAGATTTTTAAGACAGTGTACTAGTTCATATGATACAACAGTATAAGTATGTCATTATATAATTTTCAAAGCCCATAGATTGTAAATTCTCAACAGTCAACCTCAATGTAAACTATGGATTATGAGAAATTATGAGGTGTTGGTATAACATTGACCATCACAAATGCCCAACTATTGTGTGATTTGTCTCTGACAAGGAAGTCATACATACTTTTATGAGAAAATATGACAACTAGATTTGCTTCTTGTGTGAGCTATGAACTTATGTCTATTATTTTAGTGATTAAAAGATGCAGGTTATTACTGAATGACTAAATCATAAAAGAATGAAGTCGCCAAATGTAATGGATTACTTACACATTTCTGGAGGATATAAAATGACTTAATCAACGGTAGAAAACTGTTTAGCATCCACAGAAGTAAGCCTACAAAAACTACTGTTTCTTCCAATTGAACTTCTGGGCATTTGTCTCAGAGAGCTGAAAATGCATGTTTGCACAACAACTTATGCATGACTGTTCATGACAGCTAGTTTTTTAAACATTTATTTTTGAAAATTTTGTATGTGTATGTTCAATGTTTGTTCAGGTGCCTGCAGAGGCCAGAGTGCATTGATCTCCTGAAATTGGAGTTAACATGGTTGGGCAACACCTGCTGTGGGGACTGGACTTGAACCTTGGTCCCCTGCAAAGGCAGTGGACACTCATAAAAACTCAGCCATCTCTGCATGCCCAGCAGCTCAAATGTTAGTCTTTCTAAATTGGAAAGAGTTCAGATATCTTTCAAAGACTTTAATGGTCGAAAAAATGAATTTCCATACCATTTTTTACAAATGAACAGTAAAAAGAAAGACAGTAATAACAGGCCACGTAGACTGATCGCCATTATTTTGGATAAAAACATCCTAAAAAGCTATATACTTCATGATGGTGTTTTAACTGAAAATAAATAATTATAGATATATAGAACAATTAGATGCTGCCAAGTGTAAAGTGATTGTAGAGATGGGAGAAAGTAGACGTTGTAATCAGCCACAAGACAAAACTTCCTGGTTATGAAGATGGTCTATGGTTTGCTGGTATCAATGTCAGCATCCCGTTGCAATAGTTAGCTATAGTTTACCATCTCTCTTTGGAGAAAAGGAACTGAGATCTTGGTGCATGATCTTTATGGTACTATCAAGATAAAATTAACTCCAAGTAAGCAAATTTCTTTACATGTGGTATGTATGGACTCTGAATCTGTATGAGATGAAAGACTTTTCACAATCCCAAATATTAATAGTAAACAGAGCCAGAGTACATGAAAGAACAAATTTATAGAAGACATACTGCAGAAAGAGCTGACACCACATTCTGTTTCAGACACTTCTTTCCCTGCTTGGATACTTTTAACACCAAAGAATACTCACATTAAAGCCATTGCATCTTCAGCTTTATAATTCAGCTGGGTTGATTTTGAGGCTGACCTCTCTGCATTTAATTAAAACTATTATGCATGGATTTCTGTTAGCTTTCCTTTTGAGGGAAGAGAGCTTAGTGGGTATTGACTGTGTACCCTACAGTCTTCCTTGATTATTTCAATGAATATAGTTCCCTTGCACAACATCATGGAGGTGTTTGTGTTGAAAATACTCTTATTTTCTTTTTTTGGATGTGTGATACTCAATTACAAAAACTGACTTCAGTTCCTTATTTGGAAGCAGGTAGACTCGGACTTGATTATAAGTCATTCCTAGAAAAGAACTATGGAATGTTGAGAAATCTAAGGAGTATTGATACTATTTGCTGATTTACTGGTGGTCACCAGAAGTCAGTGATAGTTTTTAAGTAGAAATAAAGTTAGGAATGTAGTTAAGGATTTGATAGTGAATCTTTATCACCCACTTTTATACTTCCTTCTAAGCTGTGCCAATTTCATGACTAACGACAATTTTATGGTTTAGTGAGGAGTTGCTGCCATGACGCACCAGAAAGATTTCTTGATATTGTTCTCAGTTCTATAGTTTTGGTTAAATATATGAAAAAGTATCAGTGGAGTTCAAATAAAAAATAGAATCTGGTGTCAGAATCACCAGAATGCTTTATTCTGATAAGCATCTGAGACTATTTCTTGCTGAGTTACCTCAACAGCCAAAGTTGGAGTCAAACTGTGTATACTTGGGACTAACTAGTATAGGCTCTTAAAAAGCCTACAGTAAATGTCAATATTTCTATTAGAAACCTAAGCTATTGGAATAATATTTCCTCTCTTAGCCATAATTTCAGTTTTCAAAACCAAACGTCTTTCTCTGTGTTTTTATTTATTTTTGCATCAAGTCTCTTTGTCAGCATCTTAGGTGTACCCTTAGACAGCTTTGAACAAATGAGGAGACTGCTTCAAACACATGTGATGAAAAACATAGATTTTGATCTTGAATTCAGGAATGACATTGAGTAATATAATTTTTCACTGGCATCTTAGCTCATGATGTTTATAATGCATATTTTCACATAGAAAAAAGCACGTTAACTCTTTAACTATGTGCTACCTACTTTAAGGTATCATTTATTACCATCAAGGAAAAAGATATGCCATCCTCATTTTTAAACATGATGTTTAGTTTTGCTTGCTGCTGCATCATTAATCTAACAAACAAACAAACAAAACTTGTAATAATAGTGCTTATGTATACACGTGAAAAATATAACAGAAGCCAGGAGGTCGTGGTGCATGCCTTTAATTCCAGTATTCGGGAAGCAAAGGCATGTGGATTTGTGTGAGTTTGAGGCCAGCCTGGTTTACAAAGTGAGCTCCAGGAAAGCCTGGGTTACACAGAGAAACCATATCATGAAAAACATATATATATTCAATATACACATATATATATATATCATATATATCACAATAGTATTTATATAATAAATTATATAACATAATACTATATATTGTATTATATTGTTGATTATCTAGAAGATAACTAGCACGGTGAAAGGCATTCAGGTGCAGTTCAATAATCCAGCCAGTATAGCTTTTTATAGAGCTATAGGGCTACCTTTGAGAACTGCTGATTGAAATATTGAATGGCAGTATACATGGAAGTGTAAATCTATGCTTCAGTTGTTTCTTAGACTAATCACTAAACTTTAAAGTAGAAGATAAAGAAGGTTAGGGGAATTGGAGTTATTTCTAAAGAAAAGATAAGTCTGAGTGACATTAATTGATCTTAAGTAAATTAGTAATCCAAGTGGTTCAACTTCCATTGAGGAAATAACAACTATCATAAAATTTATCGTCCAAACTGATATCCTTTTGAAAGTACATGCGTTCTATTAATAATTAAAGATAGAAGCGGAGTGGGTTAGGATGCATTACTGCCCTAGGAACTTCCCTTTCACTCATTAGTTCATCAGGCACTGTTTACTTCACTGTAAAGTTAAGAAAATGAAGGCACTGCCTTTGTCTTCAACAGTACAAGGGTTTGTGCATGGTTATGTATGTTTTGTTAGGAATTGGCATAAAACTCTTCTAGGAGCAACAAAGAGCATTGATCATCTCAAAGTATGGAACAATCCATATTGTCCAAATGGGTGGAGTTGGGAATACAGAGTTCAGTCCATTTGATAGATGGAGAAAATGAACCCAAGGTTGTTCAACAAGGTAATAACAGAATCAAGGGTGATGCTTATGATGTCCTGTGCTCCATTCCACAGCTTATCACTCTACTATGCTTTTAATAAGTTTACTTAAGAGAAGAGGTGTCTGGACATTTCCAAGATTTACTTTACAATTGTCAAGAGAAAAAGGCTTTGAATTTCCTTGTGATTTAGTAACTTTTGTCTTGTTCTTTCAAAACCCTGTTATGTTGAGGGTTTTTATTTGCTTGTTGTATTTGTATTTCAGGAAGATACTTTGAGACAAGAATTTCTTGTTATGTTGAAGCTCCTGACAAAGGGCACTATGATTTCCTACTGCCTGGTTGGGTTAACAGAACTTTTCACAGCATCAGCTTCTAAACCAGCTTTCCTCTTATCCCAGCAGAGTAGACTGAGACACAGCTGTGTATATTTAACTTAATGGAAGCCCATCACTAAAATGGTTCCCACAAAATGCTTTATTCTGTCTAAAAATGCATGTATTAGGAGGATGTTGTATAGCCTGTGATATGTGGCTATACATATCACAGCTTGTACCCACAATAACTCAAGATAACTCAGTTGTAAAGTTTTGCCTTTGCCATTTCTCCATTGCTATGTGTTGTTATTCATTAAATCAGCTAAACAAGCATAAATATGTGAAAAGTGTTTTAGTATCCCTCTTACTCTATTTTAATACAAAAACATTAGTTCTTTAAAATGCTCATACAATCGGTGTGTTTATTTTAGAAATAAAATTTTAAGGAACATACATGTCAATTATAAGAAAAGTAATGAACTGTGTCCTCTTTGAGAAGGAAGGCACAACACATAAAACAAGACAATGGCTGACACTCTGTGATTGACATGTGGATATCACAATAGATGAAAATGATAAGAGATTTAGTGAACTGGAGAATAACTTCCTTCTGACAGTGCCCTGACCCTTGACCTGTGGCCTGACTCTTGTTAGCTTCACTAACACAGGGTAATTGTCGCAGGTGTGGGGTGAAAGGCAGCCTTACAGAAACTACCAACAGTCAGAGACTTATTTCTTTTGATGACCCCTAATTTGCTGTTGAGATAAAACCAAAAGTTTGGACCTTCTCTGACCTGGAAGAACTTCATAATTCACCCATTAGATAGGGAGACTCCAGATGCAGAGGCTTCTTCAGCATTTGGCTTAAAACATTGTTATTATAACAGGAAAGCACATACAGCCCAAAGCACCTATGTCATGTCACTATCCTGGAAGCGCATTGCTCACATAACTTTGGTATAAATCTAGTAAAGCCTATGCTGTTGATACTAGACTCTCTGAAATTGTATTATCTATAAACTCTTACTCTATCAAACTCTGAAGATGTATCCTCTTCTGAAAAGACACTTATATTTATATACTAATCAGCATCTCAAAAGAACAGTCTTTTGAGTTTTATATGAAGGTTCTTAAGGTAATGGCTTTGTGAGCATTCACAGATTAAATGGTAACTCTGATCATGCAAGCAAGTGTCTTTTCCTATAAATAATAAAATAAAAAAAATGTATTCACTGTATTCCCTTTCCAGGAAGAAACTCAGAAAATACAGTGGAATCAAGAGAGCTATACAAACCCCTGTTACAGTAGGAGAATATTGCCGGTAAAATAAGATACCTGTGTTGTACCTTCAAATGAAATCAGTGCTATCCCACAGCCAGAATGCTAAAGAAAACTTCAGAAAATAAAAGTGGAATAAACGTGACTTTCAAGTTCATCAATATATCAATATGAAACCAAAGGCACCACTTTGCAGCATTTTCAAAATGCTTCACCTTAAAGTACATGGAGTCAAATTTCCAAATATGGGCCACTAATATGGTGTATTTCACTATTTTAGAGGGTTTAACATTAGAATCGCCAGCACGTTTGTCACTCAAGATGTAGAAATATTAACAATTGCCCAGCCACGAGAGGTTCCTCTTCCAAATATTTGTAAGATAAAAATTGCTTTTAAACTCGTTAAGAGTTTGTATTCAGGTCGTGAGTCTTGCCCTCAGGAAATTATTTTCTTATTCAACTTACATACTGATGATGCCAAATTGGCACATAGCAGATAATGCACTAAGAAAAATATAAGGGTTATGTTTATCTTAAAGTGATACTAGAGGTAAAAGTATTTCAGTTGGTTTAGTAACCGTGTAGCCAAACCCATCTGTTTCCAAAATATCACACTTTCTTTTTTTTAAATCATGAAAATAAAGGATTATGCTCATGAAATGCTTTGTTATGCAGAGTTGCCGTAATAATGCCTTCTTCCCAGACTGCCAGCTTTTCAACTGTGATGAGATCATCAGGTAACGGGGAGGATATGGGGCTCTCTGAGCCATGTTGTTAGCACATTAAAAAAAAAAAAGAAAGAAAGAAAGAAATAGCTAAGATAATTAACAACTACCTATTTGTCCATGGGATACATTCATTACAGCACTACAAATTGGGGGTCTCCAAAATCTGTGCAATAAAATTTACTCTTTGTTCAGGAAGTTCCCCTTGGATTTGGGGAAAATTCTGGTTTGCTGTGTCTATTGTAACTGTGACAGGCAGTTGACATGTCTCATAGTCTAAATGTAGTGGCAAGCAGGGGGTGGAACAATGACAAAAATCTGCCATTCATGTGTGTGCAAAGGAAAGGTGTTTCTTAGCATATTCCAACCTATGTTCAGACTAGAGTTGGGTCTTGGAGGTTGAAGGTCAAATCTGTGAGGTCAAAGCTATTTCTTGTCAATCTTCGTTCACTAATGACACATGAATTGGAAATTAGAACAAAGTAAGTAAAACGAATAGCCAGAAGGTGAGTGTCTGTTTTATTACTCAGAAGAGCTGGGAAATCTGGCCAATTGTTGCCCTATGTGGCTTGAATGACAGTTGTTAAGTTGAAAAAGGGACAGTGTGATGGGAATGCCACTTTAAATCTCAATTACCTCCTCCACTCCAATCAGCTTGGTGGAGCTTTAATGAAGTGCAATTCTCTGTCCTTTTCCTCGTACTTCTATCTCTAGAATGAGCCTCACATTCAAGTTTGACAGCAGTACAATCAGTTTTCCATTCATCACTGGCCCTGTTTTAACCCTGCTGAAAAAGGGCCTAATGTACGTGGCAGTGATGGCAATTAGGCAGAAAAGTAATATTAGAAACAGACAAAAGCCTGAGTCTTTTAGCATTACAGGTGTTTTTCCCCTCATTCTAGACATAAAGGAATAGGCAGTGTTGTTAAGTTCCCTTCTTCAGTCTTCTCTTAAGCTGAAAGTCCAACGATTTCAAGATTCAATTAATTAGAGACATGGAGAGCCAGAGAACAAGGTAAAAGCTAAGTTCTTCTAACTGAAGACACACTTAGTAATTGGCCCCTTATTAAAATGGATATCTTCTGGGTGTATGTTTAATAAGGTTGATAAAAACTCGTCATTTCCTCATTAAGTTAGCACATGAATACACTCTGTATGTAGAAAAGGAATCTTATAGAGAACAAACAGGAAAATATCAATCTTTTAAATATAGGAACGTAAGCCATAAAAATGGAAAAGCCCGAGAACTATAACTTTCAGAATGGGAGCATGTTAAGTGAAGTGTGTGTGTGTGTGTGTGTGTGTGTGTGTGTGTGTGTGTGTATGTGTGTGAATGAGTGTGTAAGCTGAGAATTTTTTTAGAAGACAAGTCTTGGCTCTCTATTCACTTAATTTGAGATGCAAAATATTGAAGACTTTGCATTTTATAACCCGGATCAACAATGTTTACCATGATTATTTTACTTAAGCTATAAAGATGGATGACAACTTTAATGAATTTTTACATGAAAACAAATACAAACCTATACATTTGTATCTGCCTTCGAAGTCTCCATTTAATAATCATGCAGTATCATTACACAGAAAAAAGCCACACATACATGCCTACTTAGATATGTGTATTGTTTATCTAAACATATTTGCAAATGTGTTCACACAGTATATGAAAGTTTAGAAAAGATAGAAGTTCATAGATTTTGTGTATGCATTTAGTTGTTATATGTGCTTTCTTAACGGTTCTCTTTATGCCAATTTTTTTTGTTGTTGTTGTTTAATGTCAGCAAGGTTGGGGTGCATTTTTTTCCTTCTTGTTTTGTTTTGTTTTGTTTGAGATTCCACAGGAACATGTGGCAATGGTGTAAGGATCTTGTTTAAGAGTAAGGGAGGTTTGGAGGGGTGGGGGGAAAACAGATGCAGCAATTAGGCGGCTCTTGCTGCTCCTTGGGGAGGTGGCCCAAGTGGGTGATAGTGGCTTTCACCTCTCACACTCCCTTCTCTCCTGCCTGATTCCTAGAACAATTCCTGTCAGAAACACTCTTTGAAAAAGGCTGCGTTAGACAATGGCTCTTCACCCTTCTTTTACGCTTTAAGTAGTGGAGCAGAATGCTGTAAGGGGCTGAAAACAAGGCGTAATCTGAGAAAGACGCGCGGGCATTGTTATAGCTGTGAAAACCAGAAGAGCCCTTTCAGAGCCGTGACTGAAAGTGCTCGGAAGACCTTTAGTCCTTTGCACTCTCCCGATCACCAATTAGACAAACATTAACATCAATTAAGCTGTTATACGGCACAGGTTCCATATAATTACCTTAATGGGTTGACGCTTTCTTTAGCAGCAATTTCTTAAACAAACTTCATCTTTTGTGCAACAGGCTAAGAAAATTCTCAGCAGGGAGCATTTCCTTTTGTCAAGTTTTCTAAAGAGACAGCTGAATTGTTCTATTTAACAACAAACACCTTCAGTAAGGACCCTCGTCTTGTCCCCGTTCCCACCACATTTGACTACTAGGCTCAAAGCTTATTAACCATCAGAGACAAAAAAACGGACTGGCCAGGGGAGCGCAGACACATGCAGGGCGGGCAGTACACAAAGGACCAGTGGGTCTGGCACCGGTTTGCAAGCAGACCTTCGGAGAAAGCACCAATTGAATTAGTGCCTAGTTAGTATCCAGAGCGCCAGATCCGTCCTCACCAAAAGCACAAAGAAAATGAAATAGAAAAACAGGATCTTGCTCATAAAACAAGACAAATCTGTCTAATTTATTTTGTACCAGTAAGTGCTAATTAAATGCAAGCTACTCGGATTCTTCCTGTCCCTGCCTCACCTAATTCGCTTAGAATCCCGACAATGCCAGTCTGATTTTTCCCCCTGTTTAACAAACATTCATTTGAAATGTACTCAAATACAGCTATAAAAATACAACCCTTATATCACTTCTATTTTTGCTTCATATAAAGTCCATGTGTTTTTACTCTGTTGTGAAATTATTTGGTGGTGGTGGGGGGAAGCTCTTGGCAGTAACAAGTCCTTAAACATCCTTGTGCATCATAAGGAATAAACAACTTGAGATGCATATAACGAACTATAATTGTCCCCTAGCCGAGGGTTGGAGTAATGTATGTAATCAAAATTCACAGTGATTCATTAAAAGTCAGAAGCCCGACTCTTTTAACTGTGGGTATAAGAGCAAGATATGGATGAAAAAAATATATTCAATGTGCACTAAATTTGCTAAACTTGTCTTTCAAATCTTTGTGTCTCTCTGTCTCTGTGTCTCTGTCTCTGTTTCTCTCTCTCTCTCTCTCTCTGTCTCTCTTCTTTCTCCTATTATTTCCCTTTTGTATCTGATTATAACAATATTTTTAAGAACACTTGATTCATTTTATATTTCTAAGGTCAGTGCCCAGACTCCAAAGACAAGTGTGTATTTCATTCAGCGCTGGCTTGTGAATGGGTAGCACCTCTTTGGGTCAAAAACTCAAGGGAATAAAATTAGAAGATGACAATGTATTTATGTATAGATTTTAAGGCCACTTTCCTTCATGATTAGAGGCCTTGGATATAGTTCAACATGTAGAAAATAATTCTCAACTATATTATTAAATATCTACACCTGTAAAATATTAGCAAATACATATATGTGTATATATATGCTATGTTATATATATTATTGCTATATATATATAATTGCTAATATTTTTACTACAGATTGTATGGTTAAAAACTAAAATTAAAGTAAGTTTTCTAGTAAATTTGATACATTGGCCTTTAAGTCTGTTCTTCAGAATTTTTTTTTTTTACTTTATGTTTGCAAATGACTTGGTTTAAAAACATACTTTGAGTTTTTCTGGATTACTACATCAGTCCTTCACAGCACCACCTTTAAAATATGACTATAATATTCATATTCTTCATTGCTTATATCAGTCTGTCTGTTCAGCCACAAATTTGGCCACAAGTTGTGAATATCACAACTAAATAGTAGAAGTGTAAATTTACTTCAAAAGATTTTCAAAATAGATTAGAAATTGCAGTTGCAAAGTGTTTCTTTACAAAGCATTAGCCAAGAAATATACAAATCTGCATTTTTCTTAGAACCTTAACATATGACATTCATAATTAGTTATAATTAAAAGGACCAGGTGTCATGTAGCAAAGTCACCTTTGTAACCACAAAGAAAATGCATAGGAATCCAAGACACTTTTGTCTAATTTTCACATTAGGAATAAATCTATAATGTATGAATGGATTTTTTTCCATTCAGCACACCAGGCAAAGATCTGAATAATGTTCACATTTTGACACCCATATCAAACTGAAAACACCTCAATCAACTGTTGGATGGATTTGGCATAATTATTGATACACTTTGCAGGATTCAAAGAGTGAGGATTCAGTGCTCACATCCCACATTTGAAATGAACACAACTTATCAAGTGGAGTTCTGACATGTGTGACTCTTAGTATCATTTTGGAAGTGAAATAACCTGTCAGAATTTAAAATGTGTTAACAACTGGATGGGGAGATGGCAGGGACATGAAGAGAGGACATAGGATTGCTTTGAGATCTTGCTGTACAGTAGAGGCGCTGCCTGCCAGCCTAGGACTAATCACAACAAGAGGGCTCCCCCAGGGGTTCTGAACAAAAATTCTACAGTAGAGAAACTACTTCACTGTGGAGTCTCCCATCTAGCATCTTCAATCTCCAATAGCCATTTGCTGATGACTTTCCAAATATATTAAAGGTGACAACTGATGTATTCTGTCTTTGAAAAGTAGTTATAACCAGTCATTCTTTCAACAAATGTTTAAGATTTGACTATATGCCTGGCATTCTTTTCTGACTACATTATCAAACTCTGATAGTATAAAATGCTTAACAGCCTCTTAATACAGATGTCTTTACTCTACGTGAATCAAGGCAATTTATGTAGAAACCAGACAAAAAATAAAACACAAATACATTCCAAGACTTTCCAATTCCTCATCCTATTAATTTCTGTTTGGTGGCTGGTATGTGGTAAGAGCTTTGAATATTATGCTGTTGTCTCTTTCCCCATTGTCCCTATATAGTTAATTTTCTATACAACTATATTGTTCAAGGAAGGAAACCCTTTGATTCCTGCTGTTCAGTGGCAGGAGTGTCACCAGCATTTACATCATTAATTTTAAGGGCTATACCAACTACTTTTGTTTGGTTCCAAAATAAGTTTTGAATCCTTCTGACAAATAGAGAGCAAAGGGCAGAGTGTAGAAACTGTACAGCAAATGGTTAGGACTGGTATAGAGCTCAATATTTAATTTTTAAAGTATAGTTTGTGGAGTATGTGTGTGTGTGTGTGTGTGTGTGTGTGTGTGTGTGTGTGTGTGCATGAATGTAGAGACAGGCACGAGTACATGTATGTTATACTTTTGAATGTACTGGAGTGTCCAAAATAATAATTATAAATTTTAGCTCCTAAAGGATAAAATGATGAGTTTCATAGCAATGAAACTTCCATCAAAGAGAATTTTCCTTTTAGGAACAATAGTTCTGAGCCATGCCCTTTGGTGCCCAAAGGATATGGTGTAGAAATAGTAAAATAGTTAAGAGATTTAAGTATGTCCAAAAATTCCCTTAGAAGGATTTAGGGGTACATGTTTTACACTCTCATAGAATACTGATATCACACCTGATCATTTTCTGTTTCTTATGGAAAACTTGAGATACTTTCGGCCATTCTTTCATTTTAAAACTTAGCATTTAGGTGCACCAACTATGAACAGTGTTTCATTTGATTTATAAGTACTTCAAAGTACAAAATTGCCTTGTATAATTGATATACTAGGAAACGTGTCTTCTAGATAGTAACCTAAGAGCACAGATGTTTCCAGGAAGGAAAGGCTTACCTTGACTTATGCAAGTCTAGCATGTAGTAGTGCTAGGGCTTGAAATATCTGTGCCTAAGCTACAAATGTGATATCACTCTAATTTCAATACAACAATATTTAAGAAATAATATACACACCCCTCCACTGGAAAATGCTAATATGTAATATTACTGTTGGAATTTGGATATGCTGCAGTATTTCTAGCACTTTCAGTATTATGAATATGCATAGATATGAAAATGGAAGTCCTTACAATCTCTTAGGGGGAGATAAATAATTTAAATCAAAATGTAAAAGATTGAGAAAGTAGAATATTAAAATGTTACAAGGATAAACACTGTCATATTTATTTCACAGTGTTTCATAGTTCCAAATAGTAAAGAAAATTTTTATGGCTAATGACAATTTAAAGGCAATGGAGCATATTGATATATGTACATCATTCTATTATCTAAGAATCAATAAACTTTTATGTACTCACATTTTCTACACAAAGAAAGATTGACCAGTGTGTTGGTTTGGGAAAAACTACTGTTTTTTAACCTCAGTTCTTTAAGGTTTATTTTCCAACTTAGTTACTCTCTCTAATCTGAGTAAGAATCAAAAGAAATCTGACATAACCTCATTTTTAAAAGATGCTTTAAAGTGGTGCTTCATCTTTCTAATGTCGTATATGAGGTTCAAAAACCATTGGAATCAAATTTTTGGTAATCGTACTCTACCATAAAAGGAAACAGCTCTGTCCTACAGTGGAAGGTTGCCAATGTGGCACCTAGTCTCTCATTCTAGTATGTTAAAAATCTTCATAATCCAGTTCTTTACAAGACTCTTACAACCTTGGCCTTTTGGAGGCCTGAGGGCCAGCAGAGTTCATCTCATTTATTGAATTCCTCCTTGTTTGATCTGGTATGGCCTATAGCTATTCTGTCGTGTGTGATCTTTCAAAAGTTCAGCTGGGCTAAGAAACAGTATTTCCGCCTGGTGCATCCCAGTCTATAGGAGAGGCCAAAGCTTTTCATTCAAGCCCTGGAAAGTTTCCTCCTCTTTCCACAGGTGGTGGTGTAAACAGGGAAGATTAGGGAGCATCACAGGCCATGTGCTCCCCCAGCCCCTCCCCCACTCTCCAGCACAAAGGAGCGATAGAAGTGCAAGGCTTTAGCGCACTCAGAAGGAGGTGCAATAGAGGTCTGTGAGCAGCAGGATGAGACTAAGGGCATGGGAAGTGAAATGAGCAAGTATTGGATAAGAGAAAAAAACTTATAACCAAAGAGAAACCCAGAGCCTCTGTATACACAGCTTGTTTGTTTTGATTTCAATAAGCTGTTGGGGGAGGGGGGGAAGTGCAATAGGTCAATTAGAAGGATTTCAGATCTGAAAAATGGAAGGGTTGGGGTGGGGGGAGGTGGAAGTCTTTTCTTCAAAACCTCCCCCTAACCTTTTTATTTTGGTACAGTGATTCAGGAAAAGGAGTATGATAAAAGTAGCATGGATATTTAAATGTGCAGTGTGTGTATGTGTGTGTGTGTGTGTGTGTGTGTGTGCGCGCGCGCGCAATAATATTAATTACATTTGCTTTTGGGGTGTCATACAATTACCAAATTAGTCATTCACTAAGAGTATTCATCTAGGTTTTGTAAGGTTTTCCCCACCTTAATTTTAGAATATTACATGCAAGGAGAAAAATTGCCGTCTTTTTAGTATGTTCATTAAAAACCCCTCCTTCATGCTAGACTCTGGTTTTATAGCGGCAGCTAGTTCTGTCGTCACAATTTCAGGATGTTGAATTGAATTTGGAAAATTACAAGGGCTTTGCAGGCCTGCAGTGGAATTGATCATTCTTTCTATATACTAAATGTACCCTCTTTTGAAGCTTATATACTGACTTTAATACAGCCCTTCATTCATTTCAAATTATTGAACTTATTATAAGTATGAAATGGAAATTAGAAAGTTACTGCAAGGTTTCATATCTTTGTGGGCAACACTTATGGAAAAGAGAAAATTTTGCTGTTCTTTTTCCATAGGAAATTTAGTGAATTGAACTAATATTCTGAGAAGTAGAGCAAAATGCCTATTATTTGAACATCCAAATATATAATGGAGTATTCATGTTCACAATTAGTTCAGAGACATAATGGAGGGCTCTTAATTGTCATGTTTATAGTAGTAAACCTCAATATGACTTACTTACAAAACCCCCATATTCCATTATGTATTTAAAGAGGCCAGGGGCTATGCACATCTCCATAGAATAACTATGTTGAAAATTTCCAAATGACTCTCACCCCAGGGCTTTTTAATGAATGAATCGTGGGCTTATTTGAAGCAGAGGTAAAGGCCATATTTATTTTATTCAATATATTTCTTTTCAGGTTCATGATTTGCTCATTGGCGAGGAGACTTTGTACACTTTGTTTAATATCAAAAGTCAGTTAGGCAGAGATAGTCACCATCTGTGGCCAATGGGCAGAGAAAAATTCAGGACGTGGTCTTGTGAATCATTTGCAAATCTAGAAAGGAGACCAAAGTTTTCAGATTTTTATCACACATACATTCTGAAAGTTGTCCAGGGGGATATCATTTTGTGATTTGAGGATGTAGAATTTAAAGTAATTATATATTGATATCAAGATATTAATAAGGTCTTCCTATAGAAAAGTTGGCACTGTATAAAACAGTCACATAAATTAATGCATTTCCATCTGCTTCTCCAGATATGGGTGTTTCTTTACTCATCAACTCATTAATCCCCTACTTAATACCACTTAAGCCAAAACCTAATTATGAGAGTCCAAAACCACAGCACAATATAATGAAGGCATAATATATACTATATATCATATATATAATATTATAATATACATAATATAATTTTATGAGTGATATATATATATATATATATATATATATATATATATATATATTCCTTAATGTCCCAGTGATAACTTTGAAAGTTTAAACAAATTGGAATCACTAATTTGAATATTGTTGGTAAATTATGAAAAGCTGTTCTAGTTCTACATTCAAAACATAATGACACATAATTTTTGTAGTACATTGTGACCCTGCAACTACAGGTACTATTATCTATCTCAGTAGTTGTGGGTTACTCTATAGTCAACCCAATTCAATTAGTCTTGAGTAAGTAGAGTTAATTTGTTGAGAGTTTGGGTTAGCATAATTGCTGGCCAGTTAGAGAGATAGACTTGTTAAAGATATGTAGTAAGACATATTTTATTTAATATATATTGTACTAGCTTGGTTTCAGAGCATAAGAGATAGTAATTTACTTTACCTTGGCAACACACACACACACACACACACACACCACACCCTGTGGTTAGTTTACTCATTGCTACTTTAACAATCAGTTACTGCTTTGGTGAAAGCCTAAAGCTTAATCCATTAAGAGCCATTCGGGACAAAACAAACAAACAAAGCTTTAACCACTTCAGCGACAACAGCGCAGAACCAACAAGCAGCCTTCTGAGAAAATCCCAGCAATTTTAGGATCAATAGCCTCACACTGGATGCTACTAAGTGTCAGAAATGTGTGCTGCTAGGGCTTCAGAGAGTATAGCTAAATACAAACACATCAGGGAAAGATAATTTGATACATTTCACTTTGGAAATACCCATGCAGTCCACAGAGTTGACAAATTCTATCAATAGGCATAAAAAAAAAATTCAAGCATCACCTTGGCCTGAAATTTTCACTTACGTCCCTGAGAGTTGAGCTGTTAAAATAGCTTTTATTCTTTCCACGTTCCAGCTCCTCCCCCTCTCTAATTCGGAAATATAAATATATTTCTTTGAAAACAAATCTCCTATCTTTAATGTATTTAGGAGAGCTTTAAAGTCCACTTAATTCAGGGCTACAGTTTGAACAAGAAGAGCAATGAGTACATTTATATTCAAAAGCAGTAAAAACAAACATTTTTCCACATAAGATTAAAAGCCTGTTCGTTCCCTTTTATTCCAATGTATATTATCTTTTGTGAAATGCTCCATTAGCTTTTTTTTTTTTTACACATGCTACACTCTTAAATAACAAACCAACACTACAGAATATGTCTCAGAGAGAAGCCTTACTATCATTCTGTGGACTAAGGAAAATATCTGCTTTTTAAAAAGAAGTTATTGCTATGTCCATTTTAGTTTTTCAAAACAATTTAAAAATACTGTATCCCTTATGGTTCTTAAAAGCCCTTTACATTTGTACTTAATTAAAAACTCGGTAATGAAATAGGAGTACTATTTATTATTTGTCTAAAACTGTCAGCTGCTTAGATTTTTTGTCCTCAAATTATCTGGAAGCATTAAATTACATGCTTTCTTAGGTAGTCAACAGATATGGCTGGGATTAGTTGGTTTACAGGTCAATTTGTTTACTGACTATTGCCTACTTATTCACATTTTTATGTTATTCTCTTAAGTAGTCTTAGCAAGGAACACTTCAGATAAGAACTTTGCAAGGAAACATCTTTAGTCTTTAGAAGTAAACATCAGGTAAAATGCAGAGTAATCTTTTTTTTTTAATGAACTGTTAATAAAAATATTGCCCATTAATATTTATAGATTAAAGAAATAAATCACCCTGCAACATATCATTAAAATGCACCGTTTTCCTGTGTGTCAGAAGTGCTGTTCAATTTTGTCTGGATTCATTAAAGCTCTCAGAGCATGAGTGTGTTGCCAACCGGAATGTGGGTGGCTGTAATGGCAGCCCGTAGGTTTGTATGGAAAACAAGCATGGTACTGTGAAAAAAATCCTCCTCTCACCCTACAGATACCTGTGCTGAGAGCTTGGAAGGCATTTCTATAGGCTCATTACGAATGACTGTTAAAGTCCCCATTCACTGAGAAGCAAAGGTAAGCTTGAAAAAAATGCACTGAGGAAACCGGAAAGGGGGTGGGGAGTGGGGTGGAATCACCTAAGATTGAAGCAGCCTAACCAAGTGACAGACACTTAGACAACTCTGATGCTGCCAGAACAACACTCTGCACAGCCCACCAGCAAGCAATTTGTCATAGCGACAAGAATATCCTCAGCAATTTGGCATCAGGGTCCTTGGACAGCCAACTGCGACTATACAGCACGAGTCGTGCTATTCTGCAACGTGAAGATAGAAACCGAGGTTCTCGTTATTATGTCCAAATGTGTTATTTTATGAAAAACATGTCTTTTGTCATGATCAACATAGAGATAAAACGGTAGCAATTGATAATAGCTGGGAGCAAATAAAAAGAAATTGAGAAAACTACATCCTGGTATGTTTTTTGAGATGCACCTAGTGTTGAGACTTCAGGATGTTTGCTTGATGTGTTCGGTCTTTATGGCAGGCTCCCACAGAGCTTCCAAGAAATAATGAATCCATAGGTACAACAATGAATGGGGAATGTCTGGTGAGGTAAATAACTTGCTTTTAGAAGAATGTAGTCTTGTCTTGTTTTAGACTTTAGATCCTTGTATATGTAGTGGTGACTAATATGTTAGTTTTGTGCAAATCCTTTCTGATTAGTATGGTTTGAAATAAGGCAAAGAATTCAAGGTAAGTTGAGTTATAAAAGTGCAAAGGAAAGACTCTTTGCTCTTTATGTTCCTACCCTGGTAATCTATTGTAAAAGTGCAGTAAAGGAGAGAAGCCAGGAGCATAGGATAAAGGTATCAGATAAATAAGCTCGGATCGTTCCCTTGCCAATTACTTGGCATCTTGCTTAGTAATTAATGCCACTGTAATGAAATAAAGTGGTAGGCACAGAGATTGGGCCTTTTGTGAACTCTATACAGAACCAAACACTCATAAAAATCTTGCTCAAAGCTAGCTTAGTTTGATTTTCTTCACAATCAAAACTTGCTAGAGAAAAATTTAGTATAAACCCAAAATGTGTGTTTGTGTGTGTATGTGTGTTGCAATGTATTATTTAAGGGTGACATCAGACAATTGTAGTATTGCTGCTTCCATCATATGGACAAGAATGTCCTCCATTCCCCAGACATTATGGAGTCATGAACCCACTCTGCCAGGTGCAAATAATGTTGTTCATTAGTTGTTCTATGAAACACTTTCGGCAACCAATGCGTAAGTGGTTATAAGTGCCTTACAATGCATTTCCAAGATCTTACTCTCTTCTTGTTCCCTATGAAACTTCCAGGAAATGCTAAAAGCAGTCAAGGCTTAAATAATAATGAGTTTAATAGTATTAATGGATATTTTAAACTAAAAATATATATAATTTAGTCAATTTTATTAAGATTGTATGCAAGATTTAAAAATACTCAACTAACATTATAATAATTTATAAACAATGTATTTACTATATCTAATGCATTTATTACAATTTCCTAAAACCACAACCATAAGTTTTCCAATCTAGGTACAATAACTGAATAGTAGTCAGGGTTTGGTGTTAAGGAATTAGAGAATGAGACATTTAATTACAGTACTATGGAAATGATGTTGAGAGCAGAGTTGTTGACAGCATGTCTATAGAGATGATTAAAGAAAGGCTGAAGATTTATAATCTTGGAGGGGTATAGTCAAAGAAAGGGGAGGACTGAGAAGTGTGTGAGGAACATGCGTTCCAAGCTTAGCAACATAAAACATAGTGGAGACTGTAAAGAAAACTAACTCTATTTTTTCCAAGCTTTGCTTGAGGGTGGGGGTGTTTTCCTTGTAAGTCCCATTAACATCAATGGGAGTCATGCAGCTAAAACCTTGTGTAACTCTTCGACAATTTACTTCCTAGTGTCAAGAAAAGAGTACTACCTACTAAGAGCAATTTACTCATCTTGGACTGTGCCTCCCATACAAAGATGGATTTCATAGCACATAGCAGGAAAGAAACGTGTGACTGCATTTAAGATTGTGTTAGTGTAAAAGGAGTCATCATTGTAAAATGTTGCCTCACCTTGTTTAGCAACAACAATAAACAGAGAAAAGCAATTCAACAAAAGAATATGAAAAGAAGTATGGACTTGATTACAGGAAAAATGATGATTGCTACTATCAGGGATTTTTTTTTTTAATTTTAAAATTTCAAGCTCTGAACACAATCACAGGATAACAGGAGTACAGGGAAATTCTTAAGACATATTGGAGCCAGAGATTGAAGCTGCTGATTGCTTGCTTTCCTGTACCCCTCATGTCATACTATGTAAATGCAGCAATGGTAGCCTTACAAAGTCTTAATAGCACAACTACAATGGGGGGAGTGCTGCTGTACACTTCTAGTTATAGGTAGAAAGAGAAGTAAATTGGCAGATATCTGCTCCTACATCAGCACCAACAGAGTCAATTCATTACAGTTTGTATATTTTTGAGAGTTGTAGAGTAGGCATGCAAAGAACTGCATACTCACTAAAAAGTCTTATATCACAAAATGAGCACAGGTCTTTATTTTCATTATAAGCTTTTGAATTATCAATGCTAGGTAACTTTGCTGATGTAATTTTCAAAATTTTAAGCCCTGTAATAATCATAGGTGGGCTGTAGATCGGGCACCTGCATTTTTCATCTATATCCCATGATTTGGTTGTGATTTGTCTGTTGGAGGGTAGAGAGGTGAAATCTCCTACGGCTCTGCTTTTTAGTGCATGGCTAGAGCAGGTAACGCTCAAACAACTGCCTACTCACTTAGACGGCTCGGCAATATCTCACAGTTTTCATAAGTGTGCTTCATGCTCTGCACCTAGTGTGTACTTTAGGTTTGTAAACTGCTGTGGCAGCCATAGCACATTTGCTCTCTGACTGCACCAATTACCAAATCATGAGCATTAACACACACACACACACACACACACACACACACACACACACACACACACTGCCTTACATTCATCAACGTCTGGATTTTGGAGATTTAAGGAATTATGTCACCAAATCTACTGCTGATTTCTATATAGATATCTCAACAATATGGAAAATTTAAAATGTTGCTGGAGTCATGCTGATATTCAGTAATGTAAATGTAATGCATAATGGTGAATATGCTGATTTAATACATCAGGACACATAGAGGAAGAATTCTTCCTAGACAATTCTTGATTATAAATTTTTTTGAGGATTTTTGAGGATTTATTTTGAAGATTTGAGTAAGATCATCTGCAGTCTGATGTTCCTAGGGGACAGGATTGGGAATTAACAAAATAATGCACATGTGCCATTATAGAAATATAACACTAACTTAAATCATAGACAAAGATAAATTTAAGACATTGCAATTCTGAAAGTTTCAGTTTAAAAACTCTTTCATATATCCTAGACTACTCATTGTTTGTGAATAGGTTACAGATCCTTAAAAAAATAGATATTGAAAGATGCCTAGTCACAAGTCGAACATGATTTAAATTTAGCACACAAAGCTCTTCAGCCAGCCATTTTTTTTCTTACAACTGAGCATGGATGTAACAACAGCTTTTATACCAATCACGTAAGTTATAGTAACAACATTTGTAGCAAGAAAAATGGGAGATGAGAACTGAACAGGACGAGCCAGTCGGATACTGCACCAGCTGCTATTTGCCATCCTACAGCAATGTGATTTCCTCCTACATCTTAGCCCTATCCTTTCATTCTGAGTAAGACCCTAAAGTCCATTCACATATTTCATTAGATAAAAGCAAGTGATCAGATATTGTGGATCTCTTATTATATATTTTCCAGGAAAATATAATTTTAAATAATTGAATTCAGTTAAATTTCTTAATTTCAGATGTTTTTCTGGACTGAAGTTTAAGGTATGTTTCAATATTTATTCATTTTTTCCCAAAAACTCCTTTTATATGTTCGAGGAAGTAATACCTGGATATGATATTATGCAGTCATTTGGGAGCACATGTACTTGGGGAAAGGGCTCACACAAACAATATGTAGAGGCTTTCTATTACGATTTAGTTTTAAGATAAGAGCTTTTATATATATGCACTCACACATGCACTCATAAAAAGAGAGAGACAGAGACACAGAGATAAACAGAAATCCAAAAGGAGAGAATTCCTTCTCCTTCTTAGCACAGTGAAAAACATTTTGATATTTCTCTTTCTCTTTCTCTCTCTCTCCATATATATATTCATATATATATATGTATATATATACATATATATGTGTGTATATATATACATATATATATATATATGAATGCTTTACCTGTCTTAGGAATGTTATTATTTAATTGATATTTCAGATGTTTTCAAAAGGACATGTGAAATAAAAGAGTATATAGTTAACAACTATGTTTGAGAATATTATATATATGTATATATATATTTCCCCCTTCCTTTCATATTTCTCTAAATTTCTACAGTTATAACACTTTACTAGATTTCTAAAACTCACATGTGGGGGGCAAATAAATCATTGAGGGAAGTAATTTTTGAGTTAGGGCATGGTATGTAGAATATTTGTGGAATCTCTAGATCCAAACTTTTGATATAGCAAATTGACGCTTCACCTCAAATACTTGAAACCTGAACTGCTTCTGCATTCAGGGAGGAGCAATTGTACAACCATATACTTGCACCTTCAAGTTTGGAGCCAAAGTAGCCCAATATCATATGTACTAGCCTAGAACCAAAGCCTGGCTAGTGACTCCTCCCATGAATCCTTAAGTGGCCTGTTCTTGTCAACCATCAGGAGACCAAGCATGGATAACGAAAAAGAAAGGGACTTTATCAGAAGGATTGTAGTCTAGAAAAATTTCAAAGATGACCCTATAGAGAATACCCCACCCCCAAAACACCAAACAGCTGGGCATACATAGTGTTGTACACCTTTAATCTTCGAACTAGGGAGCCAGAGGCAGGTCAATATCTGAGGTTTCCAGGCTAACCTAGTCTACACAGTGAATTCTAGAACATCTAGGGTACAAAGAAAGACCTGTCTCAAAAAGAAAACCAACCAACCAACCAAAAATAGAATGGTGAGGCTAATAAGTTATAGAGTATGTTCAAAACTAATTTTCAGGGATTGAAAATATATAAAACAAAATGAAATACAGAATGATGATCTTTATTATTGTAGTGCAAGATGTAATTCATTGGTAGGTTTTCTCACGATGTATCAAGAGGCCATGATAGGAAAGGAGAAGAAAATATTTCTCTTGTTTTCCAGTAACAGAATTTTGAGCATGATATATATATATATATATATTGGTTTGTAAATTACAGAAATTTTAGGTCCATTTGATTTTAGTCAAGGTCCTTTAGGATATGAATATGGCACTATTCTGTGTTGTAGTTGGAGTTGTCAAAGATGTCCATTTGGGTAAAGCATAAGAAATTCTAGCACTGTTAACATTGACATAAGAAGGAGGGCAGAATTATTTTTGACACCCAATGCTTCCATGGTTCTTGGAGCTCTTATTCTCCAAAACTGTGCACTATTTTTTTCAATGACCATCTCATTCATTTGTTAGATTATTCAATCCAAAATTCTTACCAGATATTGATCAAAGGGCACAACTATGCTTGTCATAAGTCACTAACTGAGAGAACACTGACATAAAGCCGTAGACCTTTGAGATGTGGATTACTTGTCTGGTGAATGATGCAGCAGGCCTGTATTCACAGCACAATGGGACAAGGATGCTGATAACTGTATGCCAATTTTTTCAGGGAAAATGGAGGACTTTATAATAAAGATTAATTTCAGGATTAATGTATGATTTTGAGGAAAGCCCTATTAAGACATTTTCTTTTGACTACAAAAATATTTACTATAGTGAAGTTTTACTACTATAAATTTGTTTTTACGTTGGTATGCCTTTTTTGTCTTATTATATTACATAATGAGGGAAGGAGATACTATAAAATACTACATAAAAATAGACAGCTAAAATCCAGGTTAGTTTCTACCAATTCAGTAGACAAATTTCAGAAAATGTTAAATGTGTTTATGTATAAGCACATTCATGTAATCATGAGAAAAGCTTGATGAACTAACAGGTAACAGAAGAATTCCTAGCATAATAATATTCCCAAGTAGAAAAACATACTTAATTTATCTTAAAATCCCAAAATATTTCTAGAATTTTCCAAAAACAGCTAAGTACATGGGCATTTTTATTTTTCTAGGCATCCAATGTCTTAGAAGTATTATGAAAAATAAGATAACCAATGAGTTCAAACCACTGAAAATATTTGAAGGACACTGTGATTTAATGAGACAGGTCAACATTTCCTAAAGTGTAATGTCCAAAGAACTTTCCAAGGGTGATACTTGCAGTATGGCTGAGAAGGAGGCCCAAGTTTTCACTTCTTATGAATTTGAAGGTGAAGCTGATATAACTGAAGATGACGTTTGAGAATTGCTTCTGATATAACCATCCCTCTAAATTTCATATGCATATGGGTTGCCTGAATCTTGTTAAACATAGTGTAGTGGGTTTAGGGTGGATGGGAACATTTGTGTTTTGAAACTACTCAAAAGTGAAGTCGATGTGGCTGGTCTACAAATTATACAGTGAGGTATGAGGATTCAGGGGATTTTCTATAGTATAAGCCTAAGTCATTTGACATGAGTTGGTGGTTCAGAAAGAAAAAGAATGTATTATTTTCTGATCATAGAGGACTGTATCTTTATCAATAAGAACTAAAGAATCGGCATTTTTCTTGTATATAGTATGCATAAAACTGCTACTTAATAGGCAGAAGTATTTTCTTAGCACCTACTCTCCATGAAATAACTTCCTTAGATACTATAGGAATACTAAGTAAGCAGTGTTTTTTTTTTTTAAACTTCTGACGCTTCTGAAATGAAATAGTAGTCGGATTGACAAATTTCTGACCTCATTGTAGTTCCCTGGATCTGATAAATTGTGTATAAATACAAAAGGAAAAAAGTGGAGCTCTCGTTCAAGATCTCAGTAGTAAACAAATAAAAAGCACTAGTCAAGGAGTTCAGGGTGTTTACTCAGTTAGACAACTTCTGGTTTTATAAAGCAAAAGAATATCCTAAATCCAATGAAACGAACTAGAAAATATCGATAATTTTATCAGAGAACAATCCCTGTGGATAAGCTTTCCTTCTGTGCATTGTTGCTCTTTAACCCACAGTTCCATAATGAGTAATAATTCTCCATTTCCTTCTTATGGTTCAACCCCTTTTAAAAGCATATAAGTGAACTTATAGTTATGGTAATGTATTAATAGATTTGAAGTAGAAGTATTTAAGAGAATCTGAAAATAAAAATAGAAAGAGGGATCTGTATCATATACATTGGCAAACTCTGAATGCTTTCTAAGCACCCAGAGATGTCCATATTTCTGTTCTGTGGCCTCCTATTAAACATGTTTTTAAATGTTTAAGTGGTTTTTTTTTATTTTGTATATTTTTATTTACATTCCAAATGATTTCCCCTTTCCCGTTTCCTCCCTCCCCAAAAGTCCCATAAGCCCCCTTCCCTCCCCTTGTTTAAATGTTTTTAAGTGTTCAATTCATTGAGTCAGTGACTTAAAGTGGTTTTTTTGCATAGTTGACACTAAGTTTCAACTTTGAGTCAAGGGCTCAAAGATAATATGACTCTGGAGACAGAGACTGCAGCAGAAGCTATGAAGGAGTTGATTGTTCTTTTTATGGATTGCTTAGCCTGCTTGCTTACAGCACCCAATACCACCAAATCAGGGGTGGCACAACTTACAATTGGTTGTGCCTTCCTTCATTAATCACTGTTTTACACAACACACTGCCGAACTGCTTAGAGGTAAATCTTACGGAGGTATTTTCTCACTAGAGAAATACTAGTTCTTCTCAAACAACTCTATCTTATATCAAGTTGACATAAACTAGCCTGGACAATTAACCTCTTATCAAATTGACACAGTAATACACAATAATACAAGTCTATTAAACCATAACCTTTCTTGTATGTTCATCTCAATTTCTCATGTTAATATCAAAATGTAAACATAGCATAACTTAAAATTTCCCAATATTTAAACTTTCAATACCTTAAAATTTAAGTCTCTCTAAAACACCCAATCTCTCTAAAAATCCAGAATATTTTCTAAATAATGAAAGTTTTATTTTAAAATATCCAAAAATTTCCCTAAATTCCTAAGTTTCTATAAAATTCCAAATCATCTTAACTGTGGGCTTTTGTTACATAAAAACATCAAGTCAAATAATTTATTATTATTTGTGGGAAGAACCTGCAAATGACCCCAAACAAATCAAAGCAAAACAAAAGTCCAACAGTGTAAAGATTAGTGTTAGATTTCTGGCATTCACTCACAATCTTTTGTGTTCCTTTAACATGCCCGGAAAGTCATCTACTCTTTATCCAGATTATCTCTTATGTTCAGGAAAGCTCCATTCTGCATCTGCTCCTGTCCTTGGTGGTTTTCCCATGATTATTGTCATGCCCAAAATTCTCAAGTCTCCACTGCAAGTGAATTAAGCATATTCACTGAGAGCCTCCCTGGTGTTCTCTTTGGGCACTCTAACTCTGCCACTTAGTGTCAAACTTCATCCTCTCTCCATGACACCTTTAGTCCTTCACCAGTGTGCTGCCCGGGTCTCTCACAGTGTCAAGCCCAAAGTTCCAAAGTGCTTTCATACTTCTCTGAAATCCGTAGTCAGATGTACCAATTTCTGTCATTGTTAGGCTTTCTATGACTGTGATTTTAAAGCACAATGACCAAGAGCAACCTAGAAAGAATGAATTAATTTCAACTTACACAATTGAGTCCATTATTGATGAAGGTCAGGACAGCAAACCAGTGGCCATGAAGAGTGCTGCTTAATTTCCTGCTCCTCCCTGGCTTTCTCAGTCTGCTTCCTTCCAGCACCCAGGGCCACCACTGGACCGGGCCACCCACACTGGACCGGGCCACCCACACTGGACCGGGCCACCCACACTGGACCGGGCCACCCACACTGGACCGGGCCACCCACACTGGACTGGGCCACCCACACTGGACCGGGCCACCCACACTGGACCGGGCCTTCGTATACCCATCACTAATTCAGCAAATGGATGACAGGCTTGACCACAAACAAATCTTAGGAAAACATCTTTTCCAAATTAGAATCACTTTCCAAATGGCATAAAATAGTTGTGACAATGATAATGTCCAATGCCAGGTCCAATTACAGAACTCAAACATAACAGAACAACTACTCACTCTTTAGCAAAATGTGATCACATTTTAAATGTGATCAAAGTTTAAAATAGACACATTTGAGCATCTATGTTCTTCATGTGTGTAGTGTTGTACAACATCTTTTCTGCATTTAGATGATTAGCAATGAATAATTAACTAGAATCAAGTGCTTTATTCCCTTTTCTGTCTCTTTTCATTGACAAAGACACTTGTTCCTTATCTCTTCACCCAACTACATTATTTGAAGAGAAAACTCTTATCATAGACTATTTGACTTCTTTCAAACATAATCATGTGATATGGATCTGATAGAAGTTATACACAATAATATATCATGATACATGTAGATATTTGAACATAAGAAAAAACTTTTCAGGGTTTGAAAAATAGATTCTTTTTAATAGTCTTAACAGATAAACTTCGTGAAGGATACCCAAAGAATTTTTGTAAATGTCACATATTTTTCCTACTTTCAACCTGAAGGAAAATTAAGCAACTCTGGTATAGACAATGAAGATAAGGCTAACTGACGCGCCATCTCTGCACACTCCACTTTTTATATAGACATGGAAACCAGATGGATCAATAGGCTGTTTTTCTAAATACATCATTTTGTTTTTGTTGTGTAAACCTTTCCTTACAAATAATGTTTTTCTATTGGTTTGTAACATAGAAGCAAGTGGGCATCTGGCTTCTGTGAAAAATATGATTCATTTATTTGCATTTTTAAATTCCGTTCATTCTGTTTTTAAATTATTCATTTGACCTTTTTGCTCTTTCTAAAAACAACTCTTCTCAGCTCTCTTCTTCATATACTCACGGGTTTTATGGTTCTTATATACTGAAACATTATTCCTTAAAATGAAAATCAATGTTCAAGGTCCACAGGATAACAGAAACTATACTATCTAGGTGCATAGAAAGTTAAATCCAACAAAAATTTGAGTACCAAAAGACAATTTACCCTTACTATATTACATTCAGCTTGGATAACTTCAGTATACCAGTTACGGACCTATGAATATGTATGTTATTTTAAGAGCAAACTTCTAATGAGTAGTTCATTTCTGGTCCAGGTTGATAATGACAGTTTTCAACAAAAAGTGTTTTAGTGTGGCTGTCCTCTGAGAGACTCTGCCAGCACCTGACTAGGACAGATGGGGATGCTCCCAGCCAACAATTGGACGGAGCCCAGGAACCCCAGTGGAAGAGTTAAAAGAAGGGCTGAAGGAGTTGAAGAGGATTGCAACCCCATAGGAAGAACAACAGTATCAATTAACCAGACCCCTCAAAGCTCCCAGGGACTAAACCAAAGAGTATACATTGCTTGGTCCATGGCTCCTACAGTATATGTAGCAGAAGATTGACTCATCTAGCATCAGTGGGAGGGGAGGTATTTGGTCCTGTGGAGGCTTGATGCCCCTACAGGTTTAGAATGCTAAAGGGGTGAGGTGGGAATGGGCAGGTGGGTCGGGGAGAACCTTCCTAGAGGCAAAGGGGAGGAGGAGGGGTGGGGAGTTTGTGAAGGGGAGACCAGGAAGGGGCTAACATTTGAAATGTAAACAAATAAAATGATTAATAAATTAAAAATATTTAGTTATTCATGATCATTTCTTCCAGTAGTGAAATGTCTTAACTCAATTTTGGGATGAAGGGCTACAGCACTTTGGTTGTCAGTATATATATAACTGAAAAGTTTAGTTAGCTATGTCCAGGCATCATCCTTCTTGCTATATTCACAAATGTAGAATTTCTGATAATTTTTAGGCCAATGAAATATCATAGACAAGAATATCTCTGATGTTCTACTAAATTTTTCTTTACACAAAACATCTGACTTTTCACCTTAAAATAATAGGTCTATATGTAATCCTAACATATTCATAGTTCATAGTGAAAGTTAATCTGTTTGAATATTTTTCTATATCCTATTTATAATATTCTAAAGAGTTGGATGTGTGTGTGTGTGTGTGTGTGTGTGTGTGTGTGTGTGTAAGTGAGTAAAATTTTCCTCCAATTGATGGAGAAAACCTAATGCATATATGAATAACCATCATCATATAACAGAGAAAGGATAGAGAAATTACTTCACCATGGTCTTCATTTGGGTACTTTAGAATTAATCGTGAAAGTATATAAGAAGAAAATTTCTTTTCAAGCACACTATGACATGAATGAAAGCTATTGGGGTAACAGGTAGCATTCACTGTAGGGAAATGTAAATATAAAGCTTGTATCTAGACTAGGTGGTCAAACTCTTCAACTCTGAGTTCAAATGAACTTATAATCCCTGAACCACAATCCACACATTTTGCTAATAGCATACAATTAAGAAAGTGCTTAGAAGAACGTTTTAAAATTGAAATTAGAAGTGAATTGTGATACATTTTCCAGCTTGTATTTCCAAAAATGCACCATAATGACCTAAATCACATTTCCCTTCATGCTTCACTGCTTAAGTTTGGTGGAAATAAATGATTGTTAGTTGCATGACACATTGAGTTATGAGAAAATGAGAGTCTCCTTCTTGTGGCCAAGGAATTAATTATAAACCCTCCATAAGAAAGCTGAAAACTTTCATAAAATCAGATGCATTCCATTGTTGGAAATAATGGCATATGAGAGAATCTGACTTTTAGAGTCATAGGTAGCATGTTAAAATGGATGATTTTCTTGACATAATGAAAACAGGTTCTACTCATCAGAGTAGAAATTCCCTGACTCTTCTGTTTTGAGAAGGATGTTATTTGTTTGATGTCCACTACACTCTAGGTGATTTGCTGTTAGCTTTAGATAATGCACTGCAGTTTAATGTAATACTGTTCTTCCATGCCTTGAAGATCAGGATGTAGCCCACCTCTTGCCAGTGTTGTATTCTCAGTAGTCTGCATTACAGAAAATGATAGGTGCTCTGTCTTTGAAGGAAAGTTAGCTGTCCCCTGGTCAAAGAGGGTGAGATGGAAATGTGTCAAGTACTGATTAACTCATTGTTCAGGGGCTCCATTCAATGTAATCAAATGGAAAATGCCTTGTGAAGCAGCTCTAGAGAATTGCGAACATCCCTATAGATGTCTGAAACAAATACTCTTAAAAATCACTACTGCAGAAATGTTAAGGATTGGTCTCTCAGATTTGCTCAATGGGGTACAATGAGGGTTCAATGTTTGAAGGGATAAGAGGTGTTAAGCTGATATTCTATATTAAAGCTACTTAGGTTATAGACTAAGTGATCAATCACTGATCCTTTAGTAAAAATCCAAAATGGGTTTTAACAATGGGTTTATTTTATTCTTTCTAGTGTATAAAATAACTATTGTCTCTCACTATACACTTCATAGGTATACAGCAGCTTTGCAATAAGACAATTGTTTCTCAGTATCATATTTTTGATGCCTTAAGGGAAAATGTATAAGCAAGGGAAATGTCCAGTCATATATAATCTAAATGGCAATTTGTTGTGAACTATGGTGTCTTTCAGCTGAAATTCTTACTGTGATAGTATTTATAACCTGCTGCTCCTAACTTTTCTTTACAATAAATAAAGTCAAGGACTCAGGTTTCCATCAAGTGAATATAGAGGCCTAATTATTAATGACACTTCTTTATCAGTATTGCATATCTTTGAAGAAGACAAAAGGTGAAAATGTATATTTTTTCTCTAAACAAAATTTAATTTTCCATGGGATATGTTTGTGTTAAGTAATAGTTTCATTTAATAAAACATGCATCCAAAGATACATAACTTAAAGATATACATTTCCTTGAATATTTTAATATAGTTATAATATGTGGATGATGCAAAGAAGTTCAAGAGTTGAACATTCTTGGCATGTAATAAATTCCCACTTATTCTGTCTCATCATTGATATTCTTTCCTGAGTCTTTTCTCATACAAATTCAACAAAAAACATAGGCCTGCATTAGAAATTTAAGAGATTTTGGCTACTATTAACCTTCCTATAATAGTTTTTGGTTGATAAATGCATATTCTGTTAAATACATACCAAAGAATGGGCAATTTATAATAGAGGAGTTGCATGTATACTTGTGGTTGATTTGTCCAATGCTCTAAGGGTTTTTAAGATTTCAGTTTTGCATGAGCAGTGCTTCCTATTCATGCCACATTTTTTTGATATCACTCTTTGGTGATTGGGATGTGATGATGTTGCATTTCATCTTTACTTTGTATTTTTCCTACATGTCATAATTATAGATTGTTATAAAGTATAGTAATCTCAAAACTAGAAACTCTTGAATTAGTAACCTGTACTTGTTAAATACAATTGTTTGTGCTGTAATATTGAAAGAGGACAGTTTCACAGCACCAAGCCTTAATTCACTGCTCTGCAGTCACTATAGTTTTTGCTCCATAGACAATAGAGGAGTTGTATGCCTTTCCAGGGGAAAGTCTGCCCTTGTTTCTACCCATAGTCCTGTTTCTTTCTTTTTTTTTTTCTTCTGTTTTCATGCCATGAATATGGGTACATATATATCCTGGGTTCAACATGAAAGAAAAAATGTAACATTTGTCTTTCTGGCTCTTTCTTATCTCTCATAGTATGGTGATTTACAGTTCCACTAATCTTTCTTAAGAGAACTGTTCTATTTTTCATTATTAGACACTGAAGATGATTTTATGTGGCAGCTGATTAGATGTGATATTTTTTCACTATCTTTTTGTATAGAACCAGGTATATTTTAAGTATGTATCTTTTGGAGATTGCTCTGCCCCCCCTCCACTTCTGACTATTTTGTAAATAGTGTGTTGAATAAATATAAGTCCCAATTTTAATGCAATATTCCTTTGTGGTTGGGAGTTTTCATGTTCCTTCTTTGACTTTTTTACCCCAAAGCATGAAAATATATTTCTGTATGTGGAAGCTTTTACCACTAGTTTTTGTTTCTATGAAACATTGAATGTGTGTGTGTGTGTGTGTGTGTGTGTGTATGTGTGTGTGTGTAAAACAGGGGCCAGTTAGAATTTATCTTTGTGTATTACTAAGAGCTGTGACATTTCACCATGGGCAATGACTGCAATGTAGATTTATCTACTTCTCTCCTAGAGTTCCCTAGAGCTCTCAAAATTTCCCATGATTTTTCTATGACCATGATCTCTGGTCCTGTGCCTCTTTTTAATCTTCTTCTGGATAATCTTGTTCTCATCCCTTTGCATTTACATTTGTATCCTCAAATAATTCTCCTGATTTTCATATATTAAAATATTGACAGAAGTCTTGATTGAATCCATATATCATTTGAGGGAGAAACAGTATTTTTTAAACATTGTATTTTGTTTATAAACATTCAAAGTACTTTCATTTGCATTGTTTGCTTTTTGTTTGTAGAGCATACCTAATTTTCTTTGCAATTTTCTCAGTATTTTAAATTCTTGGTACTATGTCTACAATCTTGCATTTATTACCTTTTTCATATCAGTGTTCAGTATGCACACCCCTCACACCATTTGCCACTCTCATCTCTATTTCTTTGCTGCCCTAATACATATTTCACTCATTTACTCCCAAACTCCCTACTCATTTCATTCTTTTACAGGCTATTTCTACTCACTGTTTTTCACCTTTTGAAGTTTTCTTTTAGCTGTTTCTCAACTATTGTTACACTTTTGTTGAAATCATAGTTTATGACCCTATATTTTTTATTTCATTTTTATAAGTTTCAGTTGTAGAGTATAAATTCTCAGATTTTGTTTATCTTCTTACATATTGTTCAAATTATCTCAAATATGTATTTGAAAGTAATTTAACACTTCTACCATTTAAGAGTTTGTCAATATCATTGGTTCTCAATCTTTCTAATGCTGCAACCCTTTAATACAGTTCCTTATGTCATGGTGATCTCCAACCATAAGACTATTTTTGATGTTATTTAATAACTGCAATTTTGCTACTGTTATGAATCATAGTATAAATGTTTGTGTTTTCTGACAGTCTTAGGTCACACTTGAGAATGGGTCATTTAACCCCAAAGGAGTTGCAACTCACAGGTTGAGAACCACTGGTATATAGTCTCCTTGTTTTTATAATATTCATCTGTCAATAATTTTTTAACACAAGTTCAGGTTTCATATTTGATTATAGGAATATACCTGCTGCTTCATTTTGAAAAGAATGTGTGTCATCCCTTGTCAGGCAACAGAAGAAAGAACATGGAAGTGAAATGATGCATTGAGCTGTCAAGAGGTCATCATCCTGCCTTAAAAGCTTACTCTTACACATGCCTACCTCTACCAAAGTCTTAAGTGACTATCCTTCAGAGACTTAAAGTTCTTGTCATACAGATCTTTCACTTTCTTGGTTAGAGTCACAGCAAGATATTTTATATTATTTGTGAATATTGTGAGGTGTGTTATTTCCCTAATTTCTTTCTCAGCCTGTTTTATCTTTTGAGTAGAAGAAGTCTACTGATTTGTTTGAGTTAATTTTATATCCAGAAACTTTGATGAAGTTGTTTATCAGCTGTAGGAGTTCTCTGGTGGAATTTTTTGAGTCACTTAAGTATACTATCATATCATCTTCAAATAGTGATTGTTTGATTCTTCCTTTCTAATTTGTATTCCTTTGACCTTTTGTTTTCTAATTGCTCTCGCTAGGACTTTTGAGTGCTATATTAAATAGGTAGGGAATGGGCAGCCTTGTCTAGTCCCTGATTATAGTGGGATTGCTTCAAGTTTCTCTCCATTTAGTTTGATGTTGGCTACTGGTTTGCTGTATATTACTTTTACTATGTTTAGGTATGGACCTTGAATTCTTGATCTTTCTAAGACTTTTACCATGAAGGAGTGTTGAATAATCTATTAAAATTAAAAATAGTTTAAAAAAAATATCTCTTTTTTATTCTTGGTTGTGAGCCAAGCCTTTAATGATTGAGACTTCTTTCTAACTCCATAGGAAGAACAACAATACCAACTAACCAGACCCCCAGGAGCTTCCAGGGACTAAGCCACCAACCAAGGATTACACATTGAGGGACCCCTAGCTCCAGCCATATATGGCCTTGTTAGGTATCAATGGGAGAAGAGGCCCGTGGTCCTGTGAAAGCTTGATTCCCCAGTGTAGGGGAATACCAGGGCAGAAAGGTGGGAATGGGTGGGTGGGTGGGTGGGTGGGGAACACCCTCATAGAAGCAGGAAGAGGAGGGATGGGATAGGGTGTTCCTGGAGGGGAAATCAAGAAAGGGCATAACATAAATGATGATCCTTACCAAGATCAAGAGTGAAGAAATAGTCTATCCTGGTATATATCTTCTTCTGGCCTCATTTCTTAAGCTACTATTCAATGTACCTGTGTGCTTAGTAACTTTCTTTTACATAAAAGTAGTGTTAATCTGGACTCAAAATTTTCATGACTTCATTTGAGCTTTACTTATTTCCTATCAATAAGGTTATTTTAATTTATCTCAATAAAACATTTCCTTTCTCTCAAAAAAAATTTCATTGACCTTGTAATTATGACCCTTCAAATTTCCTTCTCTGGAAGCACATCACTTGATTTTTCACTCCTGAATTTCTTGAGCTGTTCTCAACATTGAAGCCTATTGTGAACCAATGTCCCAGTTGATATTCTTGCCTACACCAAGGACCTTGAAAACTGTGAAGGTTTCAGAAATTTGTTCCTCAAGCCATCCTTGCTTCAGTCACTCTGCTCAGACTTCAGTTTGACCTTGACTGACACTGTTTTTCCTACGTACTCTAAAGCATGGTTTTGATTTACTGGGTCTTACAATATTTAGCGGTAGAAATAACTTGCTCTGGATATTGTATTTGAGAAATCATGAGACTGGTCATTGTTTATTGATATTTTACATGTCAAAAGTTCTTTTTTTTAAAAAAAGAAGATATATTATTTAAATCTTTATGTCCTGAGGAATTCCAGTGGACAGAACAAAATTTCTTTCTTGACTCTGCACATTGTTCATACATATTGAAGTAACTGGACATGATCATTTAAAATACTTACTATATATATATATATACGCACAGTTGTAATTTTAAGTATTAATAAGTTAGAATTTGGGTATGTGACATTTCAGTAAGAAAATGATAATAAAACAGGACCAAAAAACCTCCCACAGAACGTCATAATACTCTATGTTGCTCTTGGGGTACAAGTTTACATGAATGTGTTAAAGTAGAATCTCAAAGGTTAGATTCTTAGATGAATGGAAAAAAGCTATTCAGTCTTATAGATACTGAATGATAATATAAAAATGAGTTTTTAGAGTCATAGCATTCAACTGTGATATCAACATTGTACATACTTAGCTTTTAGTTTTTTAAATGTGTAGTGAATGGTAGACTCCTGTGTTAGCCATAATCCCCTCCCCTGGGGTGGAGCGCTCAGACAGCCACCTGTGGAGAAGCATCCAGCCTTTGGGGAAAGGGTTTTCCCCTGCCTATATATTTGGAGTTCTCCATTAAACTTTGAGACCTTGAATAGCAGGTGTTGTCTTGGTCTTCATCTCTTTTGGCCGCCTTCCCATACATCCCCAGCTTCCCTTTCAGGTAACCCGTTCAATGTAACTGCGGGCAGTTACAGTAGTGACATGTGTTTGATGTGTCTAACTTCAGTATCTATTTTACTGTGACATTTTAAATTACTGTTAGTACCAAAACTCTATCTTAATTATTTAATATGAACTGTAATTAGTCTGCCCCTCATATTTTACTATATGTAATCTCAACAAGGTTTTATCTTATTCTTTCTCTGATTTAATTTTCTAACAAACTCGCATGACTTTTTTTTTCTTCGACCATTTATTTTTTATTTTTTTATTTTCTATATTTTTTATTTACAGTCCCGATGATTTCCCCTATTTAAGACATATATTATGAAAGAGTTGCTCTGATACACCAATATATAACAAGATTCATATTTCAAATAAAATACAGCAATCAAAATATTCCATTAAAATACATTTAGAATAAAACGATTTTAATTGCATTATGATATATACACATTTTAGAACAATCATATTTTAATAAACATTTCCTTGAGTATATAAATTTTATATTTCTAGTTATAAATATATTGATTATAATAGATTCTAAATGTTATTCTTTCTCTTTATTCAATTTTAACATGGGAGATATGGTATAACAACTGCCATAGCAATTAATATATTCTTGTTTTATGAAAGTTTTCTTTCAAAAAAGGTAGCACCTGGTTTTCCTTATTTTGACAATTTCAATTTTCCATTTTCAGGACATTTTACATTTACTTCAAATTAAGGTTGTATGAGTGTCTGCCAGTTTTCATGGCTTGCAAATTGAATATTTTCATTGGAAATTATACTTCTTATACTATAAGTTTAAGGGCAAATTATTTTGAGATCCATGAAAGAAGAAGTCTGTTTTCATTCAGATCTATAACTTATATTGTCACATGATTTTCACAAGGCTATATTTATCTCAAAAGCATTAAGGATCCATTAGAATATACAGAGCACATGTAATATCATTTCTATTTAAAAATTGAAGATGTTTTACATGATCTATTAAACAAACTATAGACAGTAAAAATAATGCGTACTGTTTTGATATCAAATTGACTGTAAGGGTTAATCTTTTTTTTTTCCATTACCAGTAACAGACTGATATCACTGTGCTTATCATTACTTTGTCAGTGATATCATTAAACCTTGTATTAACTATGGCCTTTAAAAGGAATTGGGGTTACAACTTCAAGTCATTGGAAATCTCTGTTCTAGTCCTCTAACACCATTCTCATAAGATATAGCTCTATGCCTCTTTTATACTGTACTTATGTTTAAATTTAATGCCAACATATTATTGCTAAGAAACATGTTAAGTGAGGATAGAGACACCATCTTTATTGAAGGGCACATCTACATTGGCAGGTGTTTTCTGACTTAAACATTTGTTTCAGATAATATTTTATTCAGGAGGATCTTATCAGCCAAAATGTTTCTCTCTCTCTCTCTCTCTCTCTCTCTCTCTCTCTCTCTCTCTCTCTCTCTCTCTCTCTCTCTCTCTCCTCTCCCTGCCCTCCTGTTTCACTCTCTTCTGTTCCCCACTCCTTCCTCTCTCCTCATTATAACTCTTCCATTTTTTGAAAATTCCACTTTTCTCACTATATATTTCAATATGGAAATGCTTGGAAGGAAATATTTATTCTGTTGTCTCTATCCTCTGAAAGCTCTGAGGTCCTTACTCTTTAGGACCAGTGTACCTTCAGCTAATTTCAGTTCTTTACCATTATGTAGACTGGAGTATTGCACCTGGAAACAATTGCAAGTGTTTGCGAATATTCATGCCAGTGTGGAGGCATGATGATGCTCACAGAAGATGATTTTATTACTACTGTCAGGAAGTTGAATTGTTGAGATTTTCAAAGACACTGATGTATGGACAATGTCGGAAGTTAACACACTTAAGTTTAAATCTGTGCAATTTCACCTTAATTTTTGTGAACAAAACTTTTCATTTTGCACTAATTTGCATTGCTGCTACTTTCATTTGGAATAGGATTTTTTTTAACCACTATCCATCTGTAAGATACCTCCTGTTACTAATTTCTGATGTGGCTCCCCTCATTAATATGAGATTCACAATTGCATAGATTACAAACTATCTGATGATATTTGGCTCATCCCATGTTTTAAAATTCTATTCCTATATTTGATAGATACTAATTTAATTGTGTGACAATGTTAGTACATAAAGACAATGAATCATATAGTAACTATTGGAAGTGTAAAGTTTTAATAAAGCTGATGAGTTTGCTTCCTCTGGGTTCAGTATTAATAGGTGGAGTTCTCTTTTGTAGCTATTTTAATAGAGTAGAAGGCGAACATACTTAGGTAGTCTTACAAATAACAAGGATTTATATGTTAATAGTGCTAAAAGAATTTCCATGTTTTTTTTCTAATTAAAGATTAAGCTTGACTAAGTAAAATAACATTTCTTTTTCTTCTGTGACTAGTCAGTTTGAATTGTGTCTTCTTTATTTACAAGAAAAAGAATTTTGTTACTGACAACAATTTTTATAAACATACTTCTTAGAATACTAATTGCTTTTAAGTAAGTTTGAAAACCAATAGGAAGAGTTACTAATGAGATGAGTGACCTTTGATATGCATTCTATACAAACTCTTCTGTAGAACACATTAACACTTTAATCTTACCTGGTTGTTCAGATCAAAGGGAAAAAACTCTACAAAACTCAGGAGATCTTGGAGTTGAGGGTCCCTTTAAAAGCTGGTTTGAAACAGCATTAGGGATTGTTTACAGCTTTACTTCAGACCAATCATCAAAACATGCATCTAGAAGACTGATACCTGAGGGAACATGACAATGTTCAATATCTACAAATTGTTCCTTACAAGGCACCAAGGACACAAAAGAGTGAAGAATGCATCTGTGGGGGCCCTGGTGAACCCAGACATATATAGGCTGAGAACTCTTGATTGAGTTATCAGGAACACTTTACTGAACCCCATGTTTATGTGGAACATGCTGTCAGGGTACCTTTGTCAGTAAATTATTCTATTAAACTGCTAAGCCATAACAGACACAGATTTTCCTGGAAAGTAACATATGAACATAGAAAACCTTACCTAAGAGCACTGCTGTGTACTGTGTCTTACCCACATGACAAACCATTGGGACTCATATAGCACTGGTAGCGGTCTCTAAGAATTTCTTAAAAGGGAAATTTGGCTTCAGCATGACAATTATATTGTACTCTGAAGTCATCTTGCCAATAATCTTTTTTTCTACATGGTGTTTCTTTAACTCCCCTTGCCATTCTCCTTAATATAAGAGGACTCTGACATCATATCTTCAAATCTAGAATATACCTACTAAACAAGGCATCATTTTTCTAGGCATTTGAGAGTCACCAAATGGCACTAAGTACTGTTCATTGTTGAAACAGGGAAGCTAGAATAACCATTTTTTGACCTAATTATGAAATACTAGGTGTAAAATTATGAAACATTTATTGAAATTTCTCCACTATAACCTTTTTACCATTTTGTGTCTTACATCTAAAAATTTGCCAGGCAATATTAATTGAATTAATATCAATTTCCAATTAATTCTTGGTCAATGTCTTCCATAAGGACACAATATGCAGGGACAGCTAACTCTTCCCCATCCAAAGCCCCAACTTCTATGGCTAGATATAGTAAACAAAAGAGTGGAAGTATCCATGTTATACCCTTGATTCACAGAGTGCAGAAAGATGATGTGGGGATTCCATGGCACACCAGGTGATGGCAACCAAAGAATCTCTGTGCCTTTGTCTGCCAGACACTGCACAGGCCTCTTGCTCTCTCTGTGTGTCCCATTTCCTAATATGACAAATGTGGTGTAATGCCAGGATTTCTCAGGTCTTTTTACATTCTAATCATCCAAAGAACTTTCATGTAGTTCATAATTTCTTTCCAATGTAATACATTCTCAGAGAATAATTTTTATCATAGTTAAATGTAGGTAGTTACATTGATCAGTGTTAACTAACAGGGTAGGCATTTTGTTTTGTACCTTGTGTCTCTATAGATGAGGAGATGCTCTGGTGTCAGAATCATGAGAGAGAGAGAGAGAGAGAGAGAGAGAGAGAGAGAGAGAGAGAGAGAGAGAGAGAGAGAGAGAGACTAGATTTTAAACAAGAACGAAGACTGAGTAAACTTGTAAAAATTATGAATGAAATGAAATGCCTGTCACCTGAAAGTGTAAAGTTTCTTTAGTGAAGGGACTTCCATTTACATTTGTGACTGAGAGAGATAATGCAGCATCTGGTAGAAAAGAAGCAATAGTTGAGGTATGTTTTCATACTAGGAGAGGAAGGCAGGTATGCGTCAGCTTGCCATTTCTGAAGCAGGAATTAACAGTAGAGATTTGCCAACTATTGGAAAAGCAGATTTAGCTTCAATATTGAAATCCAGTGAGGTTATCAAAATAAACATTACATTATTCCACCAGGAAGTCTCAGTAAACACAGTTCTTTGTTCTTTTTTTAAAAAATCAAAGGCTTGATTGTTAAATATTAAACTTGACATTTTGATTAGCATCACTGTCACAATGTTCTCTCTTAAGAGCAATTAAACATCATGTGTGAGCATGCCCCATTTTCAAGGATAACTGCTTGATCAATAATGTAGCAATATCATATATAGGAAACATATACCATTTATTGATATAGAATTCAAAAATCACACTAATGGTTTTACTTTACACTCAACACTACCTTCTATATTACAGGCAACAGATTTGTACTTACTCTATAATTGCACAAGCAATTAGGCATTTGTACTTGAAAAATAAAAGAAAATGCCTAATTATGCATTATCAATGTCTTATTGTGGGCAATATCAATGTACATAACTCAAAGCAGACAAAACAACCACGTTACCAACAGGCAAGCTGCAATGTTCTGCTGTCATGAGAAGTTGCCCTTGGAAAGCTAAAAGGTGCTTTGCTCATGACTTCAGTGGCTTTGATAGTCCTGTGTTTGAAAGACATTAAGTATTAGCCAGTAGTGCCCTTTAGAGTCTGAAGTACAACTTATTATCATTTAAATAAATGAAAATGGTGACAAATTCAGAATAGTTTGGAGACGTATAATATTTGAAAAAATTTCTCTGAAGTATTTTAGACTAATCATGTTTGAGAGTTGGGCTAGACAAGTGCCCAATTTCAAAAGTTAAGCATCTTGTTCTGAAAGTTGCCCTCCAAATTTGTCTGTAGTCATTTTATACCTCTTCAAAGGACATCTAAATATTTACACCCCCCACCCCCGCAAGAACCACAGGAATACACTAAATCTATTCAATCCACAAAAATTACTGTAGAATGAACAAAGGCTGCATCTTTCCACTTAAAATACTTCTTTCATTTCTAATCCACCGAACATATTACCTGCCCTCCTTGTGCTATGTGGTGTGCTTTCTGTGTTTAACAACTTCCTTTCCTAGTAAGAGCTAGAAACCTGGCTCCATTGCTAAGGAGTGTGTCTATCCTATGCCCTTGACAACTAGTAAAGGTTTAAGACCCTGACCCAAGCTCAATTATCCTCAGGAAATAATCAAACTCAATGACTAGTGAGCAAAAAAAGCTTTAATAATAACTACCAAAAAAAAAGCATCCAGGAGATTTAATCTTGCTCTAAACACATAATGGTAGACACGGTTTCTCTTTTTGCTAGAGCTGTTTAAAAACCCTTAGCTGAGCACAGCCAACTAACTCTTAATTTTACTTTATGTTATCAGTCTGATATTCTAGCCATTATTTTTGTTGTTTTTCAAAAATCTAACTACCCTTGCACTTATGTCATAAAAATTCTGCCTTTTTCCCTTTTTAATATTTGTATTCAAGACAAACAACAGGAGGTTGAAACCAGGCCACTTAGAAGAAACATCTGCTGACATTTACTCATATGCTACACGCTCCACTTTCATCATCGAATGTAATGATAAACACACATTCCAGTCAATAATGGCAATTCCCAGCCAAGCTTTACAAATGGTCTCTTTAACACCTAAACTGACAGCTCGGGAGATTTTGAGCTTGAAGCTAAATATGGTACATTTGGACAGTGTTTGCCTAAGTCTAGAGTGTCTTGAAGACTTTAATAAGCAGTCATACACTACCAAAGAAAAGAGAGTCTTCACTGTGCAGGTATTGGAGCAGGGAAGTTTGACACTTTTTGAGCAGATTAAAGGCAGATAGAAGAAAACCTCTCAGAACCAAATGGCCTCTTTGAAGAGTAGTAATAAAGCTACTAAACACAGTATCTGGAAAACAGTCTCTTTAAAGAGAAAACTAATTGCCTGTCATTAAGATTATAGCTTTTAATTGTGGTGTGCTACAAAGTTAAGTGTTTATTTTGCTTCCTGTGTTAATTTAAATAATCCTGCATTGAGTTTAAATTATTGTAAGGACATTTTAATAAAATAGTAAATGTTATTCATGTACCGTTTGCAAGGAATAATTATTCTGGCTTTTAATGTGCAAAGGTTTTCTATCAAGATGATGCCATCCATTTGAGTCATGCCTCTAACTGTTCCTCAGGAAACAGTGTGTTCCAGAAAAGTGAGCTAACAGCCTTGAGTTAGCCACTAGAGCGCTCATACAGGGTTGAAACCACTTTGGCTCTCCACTGTCAGGATACACAAACACATGTTCCTCATAACGTTAAGGACCCATTTAATGTGTATCTTATCTGCATACCCTTTCATTTAGTCCAGATAGAGTAACCTTATAACTAAATCAGGGACTGTGTTCTGGTCATGCAGAGAATCCCTGCTTTGCCCAGACTCGTCATATGTCTTTTCAAAATTCTGCTGTTGCTGTGGTTTAAAACAGACCACTAGCTAGTTGACTGAAAAGAGATTAGACTTTTCACCTGCTCTCTCTGAAACACAATGAGAGGGTTGCAAAGTTATCTCCCACATCGGTATTCAAAGAACAAACCACAAAGTTACGTACTGGTCCGATTAATGCTATTTTCTCTAAAAATGGCTTCATTTAGGAGACAGCTTGAGGATTTTTAGTTGTTGTTGTTTTTAATCCTGTTTCTCTATGCAGTACAAATGGGACTAAATTTGGAATGCTGTATTACAATGTTTTCATCTGCTCCCAAAGCATGTTGAGCAAAGTAGCCAGACAAGCCCTACCTAACACCTTATCAATGTTTTTGTGGGGAAATGAACAACTCAGAATATGAGTTCATGGTGGTGGGTGATATGCATGGAGCCCAAAGGGTGTTTTGACTGTGGTGGGAGCCGGTAGGACAGCAAGACTTCTCAGACAGAAGTGTAGTATTCTATGTTAGAGTCACAGTTTTTAGCATCAACATTTAGATTAATAGTGTACTGTGTAAAAACAAAACAAAAACAAACAACACCCCATATCTCTAAGAACTCGATCATCCTTTTAGGAAATCATCTTATGAAGTCACTGAAATTCTTCAGTGTTATTTCCCTCCCCCACCCATGTCTCTACTGTAAATTGTGATAGCTAAGGAAATTTGTTAATTTTGGTGGGGAGGGGGCGCAGAGTTTATAAGAATCAATTGATTTTTATTGATACAGAATTTTAGAAGCTTTCTAAACATGGCATTGGGCAAGAGTGTAACATCGGGCTCTAGCAATCACAGTGAGCAAAGTGTTCTTAATGGTACAGGGAAAGGCAGTAATATGCTCTCTCTCCCAGGCCCCAAAGCCAGAGCAGAGGGAAGACGGGACGCCAAATAAATCTGCCAGTGATTACACTAAAGGAAATTATGATCTTGTTATAGAAACCATTAAAGGAAAACCAGAGTTGGTATGTAAATATTGTTGCATCATTATACCCCTGAAAAAAACAACCTAGTACAGCATTAGTATGTTATGCAATTAACAAAATGAAAAATGAGCTGCTTGAATTTAAAGCTTTTAATGTTTTTTAAACAGATAATAAGCATTTTCAACACCAATGTAAAACGTAGCAGAAAAGGTCTCCCTCGGAGAGTGACATGTTTCATCGATACTTACTCTGCATTAGGAGCTAATATGCGTTCGCATAGCACTTCTGTTTGCAATTTCCTAACTCATTAAATAGTAATCATACACAAACTAATGTAGACTGAAGATAAAAGACTTGCTAGAAGATTATAAAATTTGATATTTCGAATGTTTGGAAAGATTTCCAGCCTGTATATGATTCTCTGATTTTTTGGGAAACGGGGCTCAGATGCTGACTTTGCTTAGGCAAAAAACCCTTTATTGGCTGCCATATAAAGTATTTTCAAGCTAGAAGTACTTTAAGTATATTAATATAATTGTTCAGAGACATATAATTATGAAAAATGATTAATGTTAAATTTATCACTCAATGTGCTTAGTTGCTCCCGAAAAGACAGCAATTGATTTATATATCAAATTATTCTGGCTGAATCCAAAACTAGTTTATCAGTCACAAAAAAAAAAAAAAAAAAGAAGCCAAAAGTGTTTTTCAAAATATGCCATAATGTATTCACATTTACTAAATAATGTGCAAATAGTGCAATGTAGATTTATATATATATATAGTTATATATAATGTAGAAATATAGATTTTAATTATATTGCTATGAATACTTCCCAACGATTATTAAAATTTGAACACTGATGAATTGCCCAATCAAAATCAGTTTTACAAAAAATCAACTTACATTATTAACAATGAAGCTGTTTGCTTGTAGATAGTGATGAATTTTCAGTATAAAATTCAAAACAGTAAGGAAAAATTCATATGGGGAGGATATCAGCTCCATAAATTCTAAATAGATATAATTTAGTGTAGGCACTAGAAAGTTAATATGTTCTCCAAAGATTTCTTTAATTTAGTTGTTGCTAATTTATTCACACTAATACAGAAAAAAATTCTGCAAAATTTTTCATAACAAAAAAACTGTGCATATCCCTGTGTTTTAGCTGGCATGTGGCTCTACACAGATGGTTTGGGGCTTTCTTTGCTGCAAAACAGATGGGCCTGCACTGTCCCTTACCAATCAAAAGAGAACTTGAAAATATAGGAATATCTTTACCTACATTGCATCCTTTAATTCAAGAAATTAAAATGCTTCAGAGTATAAATAACTGCCTATGGAAAATAATTTTTGAAATGAGATGTCACATGTCGAATTTATACAGTAACCTCGTTCATGTCTAATGCAAAAATACTAAAGTTGGGCTTGTGCTTGATACTGTTTTAACATACAACTATTAACTTAAAAAATTTACAACTACAGAATTATTGTTGTCATGTGTTCACCTTGCCTGAAAAACACTGCTGCTTTAAAACTTTAACTGCAGTTAAACATATTTCAATTCAGAGTGATCATTCCAGGCAGCAGCATCCATTGAACCGAGTTAGCAAACACACATGAGTGTAGTGCACTGGTAACTGACGTGCTTTTACAACCAGCTCGAAGATAGCACAGCACTCAGAGTCAGCATGAATGCTGTATTTATGACTTCAGTTATTCACAACAGAAAACAAACCACTTTGCATAGTGAATCAACATCACGGCCTGCCTCAAAGCTTTCTGTTAAAATATAAATGTTGACACTCAGGACTGTTAACCACGCTGCCTTTGTTCTATTTTACAAGGTAATAAGGACAATGCTCTCACTGCACCTTCCCATTAGAGAAAGATATGGCCTATGAGCTTAGAATACATGGCTTTTCACACAGTACAAAGACCTGTTTCTTCTTTTTCTCTGATACCCAAAGAAGGCTGCCAGGCTGTGATATTTTTATATTTTGTAAATATGCATCCTAACAAATACATTTTCTATAGTGTTACAATGATGGGCTATTTCTATAGGGTGATAGCTTTTCTATGGCATTGTTCACAAAAGATAGTTGAACAGTTTCGCCCAGGATAATTGGTTTTCAGAGGTACGCTGTATTTTACTTATGTTCAAATAATGCATTTTTATAGTGGACAATTTTTCCAGGAAAGCAAAAGTGACGGGTATCTAATGTTAAACCATAAAAATATATAGCTCTATATATGCACATCTATATGCATATTTATGCATACATCCATTTACATATATTCACAGTCATATATAAATTTGTATAGCTCTTACTATAATTTGATATCTATAGGATATATCTGATTTTGGATTATATAAAGATACTTTTCTACATACAAGCAATGTATTTTTAATTTGTTTCTTTTTAATGATCAGATTTTGAAAATTCACTTGAGTATTTTTCTTTTGTCTGTAATAAAAAATAACAGTTTTGCTTGGGTTGTTTTGTTTAATTACATCAAAACCATTCTCTCACAGATCTATGATAAAAGGGCTGCCACACTAGGACATGTAAATAAAATTGTAAAATAAATAGATTTAAGGGAAAAAAAGCTATTTGCAAACACTTTTACATACTCTAAGAGCATCTACACAAGCAAACAACTGATATGGTAATTTAAATAATTTTATTCACTTATACATTGTTTAATTTGATTTTTTTGGGATTTTGTAAATTTTTTTTTCTTTAGAAGTTCTTTTCTGCTGACTTAACTCCCAACGTAGTCAAGACTGACCTTAGACTCCTAATTTTCATGCCTCTACTTTCTGGGTGACTGGATTTAAAAATTGTGTCAGTATGCTTGGATCTTTATTAATTTTTTATAAGTTAATCTATAAATTTGTCTTTTAGCCTGAACCCAAACTGAATTACTACAATTAAACTAATAACATAATCTAACATAGTGTTTTAAATGTTCCATACTTTTTATTTTATTATAATTCAGAGTAGTCCTTTTTTTCATATATTAGTAAAAGTTGTTGGAAGTTTCAACTTTCACACTGAAATAGGAGTTGTGAAGATATTTGCCTTAATATTCAACGAATAAGCAGTAATTACACTATAGAACCAGGGAGTGACATGCTCATGACTTGTTGTGAGAATTCTCATAGTTCAGGAGAATCAACATAGCTCAATTTCAAACATTGTAAGGATCTCTGGGATGAAGTCACTTAATCATGGTAGATAATCTTTTTAATGTATTCTTGGATTCTATCTGCTAGTATTTTATTGAGAAATTTTATTTCAATGTTCAAAGGAAAGCTTGTTTTTAATTCTCTTCCTTTGTTGTGTCTTTATGTGATTTGATTATCAAGATAACTATTGAACAATATTACTTCTGGTTCTGTTTTGTAGAATAATTAAAGGAATATTTGACCTTAACTTTTCTTCAAAAGTCTGGTAGAATTCTGTGCTAAAGCAATATAACCCTGAGGCTCCTCCTCCTCCTCCTCCTCCTCCTCCTCCTCCTCCTCCTCCTCCCCCTCCCCCTCCTCCTCCTCCTCCTCCTCCTCCTCCTCCTCCTCCTCCTCCTCCTCTTCTTCTTCTTCTTCTTCTTCTTCTTCTTCTTCTTCTTCTTCTTCTTCTTCTTCTTCTTCTTCTTCTTCCTCTTCTTCTATTTCTTCTTCTTCTTCTTCCTCTTCCTCTTCCTCCTCCTCCTCTTCTTCTTCTTCTTCTTCTTCTTTTCTTCTTCTTCTTCTTCTTCTTCTTCTTCTTCTTCTTCTTCTTCTTCTTCTTCTTCTTCTTCTTCTTCTTCTGGTTCATTAAGGGTTAAACATCTGTTTAAATTGCTTATCTGATCTTGATTTAACTTTGTTGTGGTAGGTATTGAGTATGTAGAAAAAAATTTCAATAGCTATCTAAGTGGTAGGTGTTGAGAAAATTATTCATCTTTTAGATTTTCCATTTCAATGGAGTATAGGTTTTTAAAGTATGTCTTTATGATTCCCCGGATTCCCTGGATCTTTTGTTAGGGTCCCCTTTTCATCTGTAATTGTATTAATTTGGATAATAGTTTGTTAATCTTACTGAATTTCTCAGAGAACCAATTCATTGATTCATTGATGCTTTGGATTGGTTTTGTTAGGTCTTTTGTTTCTATTTGTTGGTTTCAATCCCGAGTTTGATTATTTCTTGACTTCTACTCTGTCTGTATGTGATATTTCCTATTGGTTCTAGAGCTTTCAGGTGTTCTAATTTATTAGTATGAAATCTCTCCATTTTTATTATTGTTATGGAGTTTTATTTTTTTTTATTTTTATTTTTTTCTGAGACAGGAAATCTCTGTGTAGTCTTGGCTGTCCTGGAACTCTGTAGACCAGTCTGAGATCCACCTGCCTCTGCCTCTCAAATGCTTGGATTAAAGGCATGTGCTACTGTTTCTCCACTCTCCATTTTTTTAATGCAGGCTCTTAATGCTATGAATTTGCTTCTTAGTACTACCTTTATTGTGTCCCATAAGTTTGGCTAGGTTGTATATTCATATTTATTCAATATTAGAAAGTATTTAATTACTTTCTTAATTTTTATGTTGACCCATTTTTTTTTATCATTAGGGGATTGCTCAGTTTCCATGAGTTTGTAAACTTTCTGTTTCTGTTGTTGTTGATACCTAGCTTTAATTCATGGTGGTCTGACAGAATGCACAATGTTATTTCAATTTTCTTGTACTCTTGAGGCTTGCTTTGTGTCTGGGTGTGTGTTTAATTTTGGGGAAAGTTTCGTGAAGTGCTGAAAAGGTGTATTCGTGTTTGGGTGAAATATTCTGTAAATATTCTTTAGGTTCAGATGGTTTGTAAAGTCAGTAAGCCCCAGCATTTCCTCGTTAAGTTTTTTGTATGGATGACCACATGATTAGTGCCTTGCTCAGCTCTCATTATAGAAACTTCCTCCTGCAGCAATTGAGAACAGAGACCAATAGGGAGAGATTATGTAGAGGAGAGAGACCTTGGAACACAGAGTCCTAAATGAAATTTATCCACCAAATCCTTCTTCTCAGTGCTCAGGGAACCCTGCTAAAAAGGAGACAGAAAGAGTTAAGAGCCAGAGAAATGGAAGACACCAAGAAAACAAGGTCCTCTAAATAAAAATGATCAAAGCACATACAAATGAAATCAGAGATGTGACAGTATGCACAGGGACTGCATGGGTCTGTACTAGGTCCTTGGCATATGCTACAGCTTACAGTTTAGTATTTTTATGGAATTCCTGAGTAGGTTAACAAGTGGGTCTCTGTTTCCTGTCCCTTCTCTCTGACTGTCTTCCTTCTATGTTTGGTTTGTCCTATTCTGACTGAGAGGACAGAGTTAGCCAGAACTAGGTTGACTCCATGATGAACTGCAAACTATCAGTTTGGGAGACTAGGCCAAGTTTCTGTTTCCTCTAAGTGAGATCCCAGATCCAGGAACCTGTAGTCAGTGAACCACAGCTGAGAAGATACCTTGTCATCTGGCCTGAAGTAAGAATGGGTGGCTAGAATGAACAAGTGACCCCCCCCCCGTACTCCCAAGGGAGGTCTCCAGAGTCTCACCAATTGTAGAATTAGTCAGACCCCTAGAGGTAGAGCTAGCCAATCAAGGCAAAATGGCACATACCCTTCTCTGGAATTCCCCTATCTGACAATAAAAGCTTGGCCTTCCAGCCCAGTAGGTGTCTCCATTCCAGAATGAGGATACTCCTGTGTACAGAAAATTCACTCTTTGGTTTTGCATACTATTCGAGTCTGGGGTATCATTCTTTGGTGATTCTTGGACCCAAACATGATGTTGCACCAAGACAAATTTCAATATTTTGATCACTTTTACATATAAAAATATAAATATATAATATTTTTGGTATAAAATATAATATTTTATAAAATATCAGTTAAGCATACTTATTTTATGATTTAAAAATTCTCCTCTACAACATGCAACATGTTTTTTACAACATGTAAAATACCATGTGTAGAGTGTATAATTAACTCATTTAATATTTTCTATTGTTGAACAATTGATCTTCATTTATCCTGTCCTACATAACATTATAGACATGCAGTTTTTTTAGTTTGTTTTGACTTTTCTTTCCTTCCTTCCTTCCTTCCTTCCTTCCTTCCTTCCTTCCTTCCTTCCTTCCTTCCTTCCTTCTGTCTTTCCTTCTTTCATTTGTTCCTCCTTTCCTTTCCTTTCCTTTCCTTTCCTTTTCCTTTCCTTTTTTTTTTAAAAGCTGGCCTTGAACTCACTATGTATCTGAGGCAGGCAGACACTGAATTTCTAATCTTCCTATCTCTAGCTTCAGAATGGTGAAGATTACAAGTATGACTTAACATTCCTGGTTTCATTCAGTGCTGTAAATTAAACTCAGGGCCTTATGGGGCTAGGCAAGCACTGTATTCACTGAGTTCCACCCTTACAAAGTGCACCCAGACATGCACACAGACACCACACACACACACACACACTCGCAATTACACATACACCACAATTAACATATGTAGTTTTGAAAGCTTATGTTTTGAATTTGCTACTCAGCAATAGTTTATGTTAATATCTACTTTCCCTGTTATAATATGCTCTCCTAAATAGTTAATCCATTATATATTTTTGGTATTCATTTCTCTTAAAGGCCACCTTTGCCTTGTGTATATTTTTCTACTAACCAGGAACATCAGGCAAATGCATACAAACTCAAGAATACATGATAGTTACCTGTGGCCCTGTGTATTAATGCTGCTGGGCCAGCAATCAGAACAACTCTTTCCTGTACATCCTTGTGGCTCCTCCATCACAAAATCAGTTGTTCATTTCCACAGCTTGCCTTGGGAGATATCAGAGATAATTCTGGGTTAAGGACACTGAACTTTTTTTGATTCATTTGTCATGCATATTATTTGCCTTGTCTCACTAATGCAGACAGAGAATATATATATATATATATATGGAAAAGAAGATCATTACAGACAGAAGAGAGAGGCAGATTAAGACAGTCTCTTCATACCAACACCTGCTTTGAGATCTTCCTAAGTGATCTTGAGGTCAATACATTACTTTTCTAGGATTTGCTATTCTCATAGGAAAATGTAAATGACACGGTCCACATTTATGTAGTTACTATGAAGATCAGATGAGCTATCTAGTGTGTTTAGTTTCTGATAAAGTATAGAACATCTTTAATATATTTAGACTTTATTTTAAAGGTAGTAATATTTAAATGAATATTACATAGAATAAAGAATCAATGTTTTATTTACAACTGATATGGTTTCAAGTCCCATTGTCATTTATCAATGTCTGTACGCATGACCTGGACCTCTACTTATTCACTTGCAGAATTAGAGTAGGGATACCTACCTATTTGTTGCATCATTATGGTGAGAAGCCGTGACTATAAAATCATAATGCATGACAAATACTCAATAAATAGTAACTGTTATGAAGATTAGAAGTTAATACTCACTATTTGAAATCATATGAAAGATTAAAAGATTTCAGTATTCATGTTTGATTTCCCCCCGTTTTGAATATCATCTTTTTCCACTTGTTGCTTTTATGTCTTCTATTACCTTTCTTTTCTTTTTGTAAAAAGCTGCTTCACGACTTAATCACTTTGATATATCAGCTTTTACTTGATGTATAAACTTCATGCACCATGGCGCTATGAGTCATCTCTGGCTTAACTAAAATGTTTTCTGGTGAGCAAAGAGGTGTTGAAATACATCAAAATATGATCGATACAAAAGTATGTTCTCTGTCTGACTCGCCTAGAGAGGATTCTAAGTCTATACTGAGAGTAAAAGTTCAGAAAAGAATTGGATCTTGGTTGATTGTGTTATTATTTGCCAAAAACTGAGTTTATGAACGTGAGATACATAGCTAATAGAACTAATGAGTTTCATTTCCTCATCTGTAAAGTTTCTTCTTTTTCAAGAAAACCCAGAACTGTGTAAAACAGTCCATGTCTGAGCTCTCCCCATCAGGAACTGTTGTGAGTATGAAAGTGGAGAAACCTTTTGGACAAGTATTTAATCCAAAATTTCCTTTCTTATTTATCAGCAATACATAATATTTAATCATTTCCCCCCAACCATCTGTATTTTTTACAAAAATGTTCTTAAATTACTTGCAAAAGAAGTCATTTCACAGAAAGAATGCCACATTTAAATATATTATTTAAGGAAAAATTTCAATTTAAAGATTTTTGTAAAATGACACTTATCCATGAAAACATATTGTTAGTACTTAAGTTCTGCCTTTTAATATTATTGGACCTCAGCACTGGACTTTCATGACCTTGAATGGCCGGATGTAATTAGACAAACATATGCCTCATCATGAGTTTTATAGATTTCTTGATACTTTCATCTAACTAAGGTACACTTTTTTTTTCATGTCAATTGTAATTTGAAAAAAAATTTTTTTCTTTTGACCTACAAGAATACTGGGAAGCATTTCTCTGAGAAAGAGTAATATATTCTTAGCCACCCAACAAAGTTTGAAATTAAAACACATTTAAAAGGATTCAAAATTTCCATGAAAAGGAGTTTTCCAACAGAATGTCTGCCCAGTGTGAGTCAGCATCGTGGCATCTATCCAAGAGGCTGACAGGAGCAGGGGTGGGGAGAAATTCCTATCTCAAGGAACAGCAGGTAAAAGGTACAGTGGACGTGAGAAACCAAGAATGAACTCAAACCAAAAAAGTATGGATGACGCATATGGGATTTGCTAAGAATGCAACTCGGAGGGAGTCTCGGCTGGGGGGAAGGAGCCTGCACACAATTAACTCAGGAAAGTGGTGGTGGGAGGCTTAGAGAAGTTTGTCAAAAGGCTTTGAACATCAAGTCAGAGTATGGATTCTCTTCTGGAGATGGTTTGCGAGCAGAGCCTGCCTGAAGCCTCGCAGAGACTTTGGTGTATTGGTAACTTGACAGGGAAGTGAGGGGTAGAGAGGATACTCAAGCTTTCCTGGCTTGCAAGGGTCACTAAACCACATAGGAACTTTGCTTTTTACCTTAAAATCTGTACACATTGGACTCTATAACACTCCCTTTAAAGAAGATCTTCCTTACAGTAAGCATATTTTCAAAAAATATTAGTAAGATGAGATTAAAGGAGAAGACATGACAGCATTCTGAACATTCTAAAAAGACTTATCTAGTTTCTGTCTAATCATGAAAAACAACAAACAAAATCCAACGCACACATTGTCACTACCCTTCATCTAAACATTATTAGAAATTTGGAGACGTTGAAGGCATCAGAGCTACATAAACAAAGAAGCAGGGTTTCTCTTCAGAAAAAACCCTGTCCCCGCTCTACTTGTATGCTTCCTGTCTTCCTCTGCCCAACAACATCAGGCAGGTGAGATTCAAACGCAGCTCTGCTGCCTCCCAGCAATGCCCTTGTCATAACTGTGTGACACTGTTGCATTTGAAAAAGATTGCTGATTAATAGACATTTAATTCACACCCCTGCTAAAATAGCATCATGGAGTCTGAGCCCATAAGCAGATACCTGCAATTGCTATAATTTGTTCATACCAGCTTTTAAGACACATTTAAATTATAAATACAGTGGAAGGATTTTGAAGCTACAACAGTTCAAAGACCATTGAGTCGATTGTCAAATTGTCTATTTGCTACTTGCTTACCTAATACTAAGCCCCATGAAAAACAAATTTTGTCAACTAATAATTTAATAAATTTGACTTGTGATCTGAAGTGTTAAAACAAAGGGTTTTTTTTTTCAGAACAAGTAAGACAAGAAGGGTTTCTGCAGCACTGTTTCAAAACTCTTTTTCCACAAAGAAACCTTATCCAATCCTGTTTCACCCTTTAAAACTGCCTACACACTAAGCTCAATAGACAAATTTAATACTTTGCAACAAAGAGCATCTCTCCTTTTCAGGTTGAATAGAGGAATTGTTCAGATACCAGTGAGGTATGAATAACATTATAATGCCGCCATTTACTTGGCAAAAGAAAAAGGATGTCTCCTATTGCAGCCCCCCTCAATGGCCTGCTTCTTTAGGTTAAATTTTTTGACCCCTGATATATCCCCAGACACCTATGTTCCTGCACTATTTGGGTCTTTTACCTCTTGTGAAGTAAACACTGAGAAAATCTAAGTAAACAGTTTGTTTTAGTTGAAGATAGAGAGACTCCATTTAACTGAGTTTTGATGATAGATGTACTCCAAATGCTGACAACAACTTTGACATGGTAAAATAATAATATTGTCTTATGGCATGTGTAACACTACACAGAGCTTCTTAGCTTAGCACTTTCTGAGTTTACAACATTTAAGTGAGAAAATGACAAAAGAAAGCCAAACTGTCAGAAACAGAGAAACCTTTAACAATCCTAAAATACAGAGTATAATTCTCTTCTTTATTCATTTGATTTAAAGAAGGATCATTACAACAGACGGAAGGAATGAGAAAGCAGCCGAACTTTGTCCTCATGAAACTTTACTTTCTTACAGGCCACAGGGGAGCCGAAAGAGTCACAAGTAACACATGGCCAGTGGCCCATGGATGGGAGTGTAGATAAGTAGCTGACTGAAACCAGCATTCCCAGAAAAGTCAGCTCTAACAGAGACAAACCTTTCCCTTGTCCTCTACATATATCTACTAGCTGTGGACTGTATTACATAAAATTACATTCTGATTAAGACCCTGTAGAGAATTTAAAAATCCAAATATTCTTAGACAATATGGTTCCCCATAAATATTCAAGTGTTTACTAGAAAACAGCTATTTTAAAGTGGAACATACATGTGCTATTAAAATCCAAGATTACCATTTTGAGTGTTTTGCCTTTCAACAAGGGTAATTCATCTATCAAATACTGGCAACTATCATATTTCATATAGTCTTAATCATAAAACACATATATATTTTTTCATATATTCATGCTTTTATAAACATGTAGTATATGAGATGTGTACACACACACACACACACATATATATATATATATATATATATATATATATATATAGAGAGAGAGAGAGAGAGAGAGAGAGAGAGAGTGTGTATGTGTGTGTGTATGTGTGTGTGTGTGTGTGTGTGCATGCACACACATTGCATGCAAGTGAATATGGAGGCCTAAGGTTGATATTTTATTTCTTCTTCAATTGCTTTCTTCCTTATACTTTAAAGACATTGGTTATATAGAGCTTACCAGTTTTGTTGGACTGACTGGTTAGCAAGTCTAAGGATCCTATATCTCCTCATTCCTATTGTTGAGATTACAGTACACAACACTATGCCTGGACTGAAATGTGATTGCTGGGATTCAAACCTATGTCCTTATGCTCGCACTGTGAAGATATTACCACTGGGCCCAGACCCCTTATTCTATGCTTTTATAAGCAAGTTGTTTTGACGCAGAAAATTGACTTAGTTTTACTTTAGTAAATGAATATAAGTAGTCTCATTTCTATTGCTTTTTATACATCTATTAGTTTGGATCCATCTGAACACCATGGTACCTGTTAAAAATAGGACAACACTAACCTTTAGAACAAATACAAAATCATTTGCAGTTTCCAAATAAGGAAAGGATGATGTATAGTTAAAAAGAATACCAAATGTTCCCAAAGGTGTATCATCAGTAGTAAAGTAAGGCTGTGCCTACAGCCCCAACATGATTTAAAAATAAGCCTCTGATCCAACATTCCCAAGAGACTTTATATGCCGGGGTATATTATTTTTTCTCATTTATATTTGAACTTCTTACTCACAAATGATTCTTGGCTTTTCATATTTAAATACCCTCAACTTTGCTGTTAACATTCTTGAACAGGCGCGTCATCACATTCACAGAGAAAACTAGTAAGGCCATGAAGTAAAGATTACATAATTAGCTACAAAGCTATTGCATATAAATCAAACCTTAATGGTCTGGAATTACTAAAGTGAAAATGCATTGAGTTCTGGGAAGGATCTGGTACAACGTGAACTCTGATGGTGGAAAAGCAAAGTGATAACAACCACTTGGGAAAAAAACAGATTAGAATTTTCTTGTAACATCAAATATGCACCAATCATATGCCTAGTAGTTCTAGAATAAGTACAAATTGTATTCATAAAAACTGTTTAAGAAAGGAAAAGAAAAACATAATTATCAACAGCCTAGTAAATAAGTGACATTGCATATAGGTTAACCTCCAAATAAACCAAACAACCCAATCAAAAACTGGGGTGCACAGCTAAAGAGAATTCATAGCAGAAAAATTTCAAATGGCTGAGAAGCACTTAAAGAAATAAAGTCCCTAGAATGCAAATCAAAACGAACCTGAGACTCCACCTTATACCAATCAGAATAGCTACTATCGAAACTCAAGTGATAGCACATGCTGGAAAGGATGTGGTGAAATAGGAACCCTCCTCCATTGCTGGTGGGATTGCAAGCTGAAACAACTACTCTGGAAATCAATCTGGTTGTTTCTCAGAATATTGGAAATAGTTCTACCTGAAGACTCAGATACATCACTCTTAGGCGTATACCCAAGAGGTGCCCCATCATATCACAAGGACAGTTGTGCCACCATGTTCATAACAGCCTTATTTGTAATAGTCAGAAGCTGGAAACAACCCAGATGTCCCTCAATGGAAAAAATAGATACAGAACATGTGGTTCTTTTACACAATGAAATACTATTCAGCTATTATAAACAAGGACATCATGAATTTTGCAGGCAAGTGGATGGAACTAGAAAATATCATCCTGAGTAAGGGAACTCAGACCTAAAAAGAAATGCATGGTATGTATTTACTAGTTAGTAGATATTTGCCAAAAAGTACGGAATTCAGACTACCTATAGACTGTAAGAAGTGTAAACGGTAGAAAGGCTCAAGTGAGAATGTTTCAATTCTACTTAGAAGGGGGAAAGAAATAATCATGGGAGGCAGAGGAGGGAGGAATCTGGATGGGAAAGGGGAAAGGGAGGAGAAAGGGGAACAGAATCAGATTGAGGCAGGGACAGGAAAGAAGCCTAGAGGGTCAAGAGAATGAGTGGAGATAAGCACCATGGGGGTGGGGAGGGGGAAACCTCTAGAAAGTACCAGAGACCCAGGAGGTGAGAGACCCTCAGGACTCAATGGGGGTGACCTTAGCTAAAATGCTCAACATTGAGGAGAGGGAACTCAAATAGCCTACCTCCAGTAGAGATCCAGAACTGTTCCTGCCTAAAAGAACCTCAGGGACAAAAATAGAGAAGAGACTGAAGGAAAGTGGATCAATGACCAGCCCAACTTGGAATCCATCTCAAGGGAGGGCACTAAGGCCTGACAGTATTACTGGTGATGATATGGTGTGCTTACAGAAAGGAGCCTGGCTCTGGGAGACCCCACTAGCAGCTGCCTGAGACAGAAGCAGATACTTATACCCAACTATTGGTCTGAAGTCAGGGACCCCTATGGTTGAATTTAGAAAAGGATTAAAGAAGCTGAAGGGGAGAGCAACCCCATAGAAGATCAGCAATCTCAACCTTACTCAGACCCCAGGGAGTTCCCAGGGAGTGAGCCAAGAATCAGGAGCATACAAGAGCCAGTTTGAGGCCCCTGTCACAAATAGAGTAGAGATTTGCTTGGTCAGACCTTATTGGGAGAAGATGTGTTTAATCCTTGAGATACTTGAGGCCCCAGAGAAAGGGGACAACTGGTGGTGGTGGGGAGCACCTTCTAAGAGGCATGAGGGAGGAGGACTAGGATAAGGAACTGTGGGAGGGGAGACAGAGGTGGGAGCATCAACTGGAATTTAAATAATATAAAATAATAAAAATTGAAGAAAAATGCAGGTGACTCTCAACTTTAATCTTGATAATTTAACTGCTTTTTCACCTTACAAAATTGTGTGCAGAAGGAATACGACTTTGACATTTGAATTCTTATTTTCCCCAACACTAGCAAGTGTTAGAATAGCCAAGGTGTTTCTGTGTTCGTCAGAACCGAAATGCAGCAAACTACTGATAGACATCACAAATAAACACATCTCAAGAAGAAAAGAAGTTAGACAAAAAGAATGAAAATAATATCTGTTTCCATTAACATAAAATCCTAGAACACATGCAATGAAGCTAGAGTGATGAAAATCAGAAGAGTAATTTCATTAAGAGGTTAACTTGAATGAGACATGAGGGAAATGTCTGGGGCAGTAAAAATATTTCATACCTCAGAATGAAGTGGTGGTTATAAAGAGAGAATGATGTTTCAAATTATTATAATTGGGTACTCAACTTCAGTGATTTTCTTGTATGTAAATTATAACTCAATGAAAGAAAGAAAAATGAAATTCTTCTTTGATTCCATATTGATATGAAGAAACCATCTGTTTAAACAGCCAAACTTCTTGAATAACATGCTTCCATTGCATTCTTGATTTCCTTACTTTCCCAGCATTCAATTCTGTCGTTCACTACAGTAAAACCCCCACCAAACACAGCTCTCCTTGTGCAGAATTTCCTTTCTGTGCATGATTCAGACTGGAACTTGTCCATTTATTCTTTAGGTTTCAGCATAACCTTATATGCTGAGACTACTTAAACGGCTGGGGATATATATCTCAACACTGTTCTCTACAGCTTTGAGGCTGCACATAGTAGTGTACTTTTAGTGTTAAATTTTAAATATTAACTATTGTTACACTAACCTCTGTGTTCTGGCAAGTGATATTTATTATGTTCTCTGTTGAATTCTTTGTGCCAAGCCAAGAACTTGATAAATAATATTTGGAAATGTTTGTCATGTAAGTGAGCAAGCAAGTAAATGAAAGACATTCCCTACCATTGTTCATAGTCAGTTCCGGTTCGGACTCTATTGCCTTCAATGGCTCATGCACAATTCTAGTGTGACTCATGGATATAGCTTGTCTTTGTAATGAATTCCTAGCAGATCTTTGTCTTTGGATTTCTTTCACGTTCTACCTCACTAATTCTCTACCACAAGAAATATCTCCTTAAAATGTTTATTAGTAAAATCGGGTTATTTTTCTCTCTCTTATTTTAATTACGTGTTAAATAATGTAAAAAGAAACTGCATCACATCACTTAGAGGCTAAATTCTTGTTTCTCATGTTAAATCTCTTCCATATTAAAATAAATCTATTTATTGTTGTTGTTGCTGTGTTGTATATGTAAATGTGAGTGATAAGGCCGTGACACATATGTGGAGGACAGAGGGCCTATTTAGAGAGTTAGTTCTTTCCTTCTCCCTCTTTTTGTGTGTTCATGACCTCTAACTCAGGTTATCAGATCCACGGAGCAAGTTCACACCCCCTTCATCATCTGGATGGTCTGTAATACATTTCCCCTATCCATTACTACATACTTGAGCAGTGAATCTCTTATGTGGTTTCTATTTCAAATATGGTTCCACTCCATTCAGACTTCCCTGAAGTACCTGCATCTTATCTTGCTTAAATAGATTCCCTCATAGACCCTTTTTAGTTACAAAGCTTTTATCAGCTTGCTATTGTATAGGAAATGACATTTGTAGTATTTTAGCTTGGAAGAAAGTACTCTATAGCACAACAAAACTGAGACCTTCATGTTGAAGAAGGCACCTTTCCCCTTTTCACCTTAGAATTATCAGAGAACCACCACTCTATTAGTGCCTCAAGGAAGCCCTCTGCCTAATGAGTTTTTACTTGTTCTCTATGTTTCCTCAAGTTTGGGCGCATAGTTTTGCAACAAAACTCCCTACCATATTGAGTCATAATTTTATTTTGTTCTTTCTTGTTGAGAATTCATTTCTAGGTACAATGGGACATTTCTGCAACCCTAGAATTTGGGAGCTGGGAGACAGAAGGCTCAATTCTTGGCTGTGTGTCCAGTTCAGTGTCAACCTGGGTCAAATCAAACCTTGTCTCCAAAACATACATATATACATATGCAGAATATTTCTTTAATCATACAACCATACAGCAACAATGTATGGTATCACAGTATTACAGGTATTTATTATAATTAATATTTTATATAGAAAGAATCAAAACTAGAAAAATGTACTAATGTACAACAGACAATTCATCCATTTCCAAATACTTCTGGAGTTTTCACATAGTCTAAAACTTTCCCTTTTAAATATCTATTGCAATTGAATCTTTTTATGTGACTTACTCCCTGGCCTTTGTATAATAATTAATTGTCATATGTTTTCATAGAATCTATTACTTATTTGTTCATTATTTCTTTAAAAAACATATGACTAAGACCTGGCTATGTAGCCTGTGTTTTTTATGTTATAGAACTTATTGGAGAATTCAGAGTGGTGCTACCATTGAGAAGTTCACAGTGCAATGGAGAAAAGTATTTTGAAAATATAGATACAGTTCAATATGTTAAATGCTATAATCAAGGTGAGAATAAAATGCTATGGATCAGAGAGTTTGGAAGGATTAATTTGACATGATTCATAGGCAGTGATTCATAGAATGGTTGAGATTTGAGCAGGTACTTGAAAAAAGGCATAGAACATTGACAGGCAAATAGGTGGTTGTAAAGATATTCTAGGCAGAAGAAGCAGCCTTTGTAAATGCACAGGGTCATGAAAAAAAGATTCTGGCAACTGATTCAACCTCCTTTTCTCCATGATCATCTCCTGAACTCTTTGTCCATGCATACAGCACTTTTGAACTCTAGCTAACGACTTATTAACTCTGAGTGCTATAGATGCTAGTCATCTCTCTGATGACTGTACTTTGGAGTTGAAGCTACTTAGAATAGTAAAACCTCTAAAATTCTTAATCCTACTATACTCCCTTTCTACTACTTTTGTTTTCTTTTCACTTTATTTAACCAAAATGGATCTTCTGTTCTTGTTGATGTGACCCTTCAACTTCCTCTATCCTTTTGGTGGTGTTCCTTCCTTTCTCCATTAATAGTTCTCACCAGTAAAGATATGATAAGTGAATGAATGACCTTAAGAATTTGAAAGTCAGTGACCACAGATCATATCACTAATAATAAGTGTTGTTGCAAACACTTATCAGTGTAAACCTTTGAACTGAATCTTGCTTATTGCCATAGTTAGATACATGCAAGGTGGCTCTTGATGGAGAGCCTTGATGCTATGTAATTGCTGAAAAAAAATTTTTTTTGATTATAAAAAGATGTTGCTGATGTATAGCTGACTAGCTCAAAGTTGGATGAAAGTATGTTTAAAAATACATTTCAAACTTTGTTAGGATCCTTCCTTGAAGGACATGCACTCACACAAGAAAGTCTGGATTTCAATGGAAGAAACTATGTACCTTCAAATTGTGCCTTGCTTCACTTTATTAATTATTGAACTTTGCATTATGTAAAAATACTTGAAATTTGAGTGACCATTAAGAGCACAGATCTGAGGTACCTTCCCAATGTTATAAATAGTACATTTTCTTAATTTAGATTGTGTTATAATTTACTATTTGCACAGTTTGACAGATTTAATAGGGCAAAATGGGCAGACACTCAAACTGGTTTTAAATTCCTGCTTTAAATCCACAGACTTGCCATCAAGAGCTCAGAGGCAAAATCTCACTCTTATCATCTAAGCTCTGCCATTTCTCTAAATGTGCATGAACATACATAGAATGGAGTTAGAATAAAATATATACCTCAGAATTCTATAGGTCTTAAATGAGATTGTGCAGGTCATATTCATAATTTACTGCTTAATATTTTTCTTGGCAATAACAATTGCTCACTGTGTGCTTCATCACTCTTATGGTTTTCTTACTGCTATTATTTCATACATAATAGCTGTACAACATGTATTTTAAAATAAGACACAAATTAAACTAAAATAGTCTATTCTATTACTTAAAGTATTTGTTAGAAAAGTCTTTTCCATAGGTTTGTCTGAAACTATCCCTTGGAAATTCTGTCTTTTAAAAGTAAAATTATCAAAACTTCATTTTAGTACAGTACATTTTATGTGTTAAACTAGGTTTTAGGCAGGAAATGACAAGTTATAGATTAAAAAAAAAAACAGAAACCAAAAAAAAAAAAAACTAGAACTCATTGGTATGGTATCTGAGGTATTTGAAAGTAGAATAGCTTTATGAAAATGAAAAACTTAAATCTGTTTCATGAGAAATTGTCATATTCTATGTTCCTATTTCTTTTTTTCATTTTTTGATTCAATTTACAGTACTGATTTATTTTCTACTATTTTAATACAACATGTTAGGCTCATGATCATGAAGAAATACATCTTACGTAGTGAACAATTAAACGGCAGATAAAAACTAAAATGTTTCATTTTTATATGGCATACGATTAGGACATTGAGAGAAACAAATACTTGTTTAGTTAATCACTGAAACACAAAAATCACAGTATCTGAATATTTTGGATTTAATTAAACATACATAATCATAGGAGGCAACACTCCATTTCAGGAGAGAAAAAAAAGAGTAGAAGGAGCAAAGAGTGAGGGAATAGAAAGTCTTTGCTTATAAAGCAGTGTCATTTCTCTGTACACCGACAAGAACACGCTGAAAAAGCCTATCTGAGTCCCGTATCATTATAGCAAAAAATATATTCATTATTTCACACAAATTTTGAGTCAAAGTTAAGGAAAGTGTTTAAAGATTTGCCCTATGAGAATATATTCTTTTAATGGCAGATGTGATCCTTTGTATAAGAGAAGAACTGGATGTAAAAGGAAACAAAGAGCTTTTGTGCTAACACTTCTAAGAGAGACCTATGAAACAACAGAAGATGATGTCGTTGAGAAAGGAGAGCAAGCATGAATAAAAGAAAGTAGAAGAATAAAATGTTTGTTGGAAAATGGATGGAACTTGAGATATAAATACATAAAGCCACACATATCTATATTCACCCATCCATATATACATGTGCCATTCCCTAAGCCTTGAATAGGCTAAATAGACTTCAATTGCTTGCCACAGTTGAACCTTGACACCCAGGTGGAGTCTTCTGCCTTGTCACACCTGCAGTTTCCTCCAGGAGTAGACTGCCCTCTGAGCTTGCTTTGCAACATAATCCAGCTGAAACAAAGGATGGGGACTGTGGGCTCTCCCTATATAAATACAGTGCTGAATATTAAACTTTGAGCCTTGATCAGAAACTTTTGTCTTGTCTTCATCCTTCTCTCGCACCCATTCCTTTTTCATTTCCAACCCCACTTTTTTCTTATTTTCTAAGTTTTTTTATTTACAATCCAAATGATTTCCCCTTTCCCGTTTCCTCCCTCCCCAAAAGTCCCATAAACCCCCTTCCCTCCCTCTTTTCCCCATTCAACCCCTTCTTGTTTCTCTGTCCTGGCATTCCCCTACATCCAGTTTTTCCAGGACCAGGGGTCTCTCCTTCCATCTTCTTGGAAATCTATTGGTATGCGAATTGTGTCTAGGGTATTCCGAGATTCTGGGTTAATATCCCCTTATCAGTGACTGCATACCATGTGTGATCTTTTGTGATTGGGTTACCTCACTAAGGATGATATTTTCAAGTTCTGACCATTTGCCTAAGAATTTCGTGAATTCATTGTTTTTAATTGCAGAGTAGTATTCCATTGTGTAAATATACTACAACTTCTGAATCCATTCCTCCGTTGAGGGACATCTGGGTTCTTTCCAGCTTCTGGCTATTATAAATAAGGCTGCTATGAACCTACTGGAGCATGTGTCCTTATTACATGCAGGGGAGGCCTCTGGGTATATGCCCAGGAGTGGTATAGCAGGATCCTCCAGGAGTGTCAAGCCCAGTTTTCTGAGGAACCGCCAGACTGCTTTGATTGATCCATTCTTATCTCCTTGCACTCTCCAGAGTGGTTGTACCAGCTTGAAATCCCACCAGCAGTGGAGGAGTGTTCCTCTTTCTCCACATCCTCACCAACAACTGCTGTCTCCTATGTTTTTGATCTTAGCCATTCTGACTGGTGTGAGATGGAATCTCAGGGTTATTTTGATTTGCATTTCCCTAATGACTAAGAATGTTGAACATCTCTTTAGGTGCTTCTCAGCCATTAGACATTCTTCAGGTGAGAACTCTTTGTTTAGCTCTGCACCCCATTTTTTCAAGAACTTCAAGTCTCTGAAAAAAGGAATTGAAGAAGACCTCAGGAGATGGAAAAATCTTCCGTTCTCATGGATTGGCAGGATTATTATAGATAAAATGACCATCTTGCCAAAAGCAATATACAGATTCAATGCAATCCCCATCAAAATCCCAACACAATTCTTCATAGAGTTAGAAAGAGCAATTCAAAAATTCATCTGGAATAAGAGAAAACCCAGAATAGCTAAAACTATTCTCAAGAGTAAAAGAACTTCTGGGGGAAATCAATATCCTGGACTTCAAGCTGTACTACAGAGCAATAGTGTTAAAAACTGCATCGTATTGGTACAGTGACAGGCATGTAGATCAATGGAACAGAATTGAAGATCCAGAAATGAATCCACACTCCCATGGTCACTTGATCTTTGACAAAGGACTTAAAACCATCCAGTGGAAAAAAGATAGCCTTTTCAACAAATGGTGCTGGTTCAACTGGAGGTCAACATGCAGAAGAATGCACATTGACCCATTCTTATCTCCTTGCACTAAGCTCAATTCCAAGTGGATCAAGGACCTCCAAATAAAACCATACACACTGAAACTAATAGAAAGGAAACTAGGGAAGAACCTTGAACATATGGGCACAAGGGAGAATTTCCTGAATAGAACTCCAATAGCTTATGCTCTAAGATCAAGAATTGACAAATGGGAGCTCATAAAACTACAAAGTTTCTGTAAGGCAAAGGACACTGTTAAAAGGACAAAACGGCAACCAACAAACTGGGAAATGATCTTTACCAACCCTACATCTGACAGAGGGCTAATATCCAATATATACAAAGAACTCAAGAAGTTAGACTCCAACCCCACTTTCAGGTAACCCAGTTCATCCCTTGCCACTGGATGGCTACGTATACATACATGCATACATCCATATATTACATATACATTTGTACATATGACTTGAATTCTTAAGAGACAGTATGGGAACCAAGAAGACTGTATGGAGATGGGACTAGCTAAAGGGGAGAAAGACAATGTTATGGGAGCAGGATATGATAATTTGAAAAACAATGTCTTTCTGAAGCCCGGTATTATATAAAATGTATTTATACAAGTAAAATCATATAGAAAATTATGATCTGAAGTAAATGAGTAAATTTTTATTACAAGAAGGAACAGAATAAGGAAAAATAGCATTGGGTAGTGATTTCTTTCAAAAGATGAGCTGAATTTAAGATGTCAGTAACCACCATAGAGAATGTTGAGCTGGCAGGACTTACTGGAGATAGCTCATTTTAGTTCTTCTTGGCATCATTTGGTCCATGATCACGACATGGAGATGGGATTTTTCTGATGGCTGGTGTGTTAACATGTCTAGATGCTGATGCTGGCTCCCATCACACATCATAGTTGTGGTTGTTGGAGAGAACATCTTCATGTAGCTTCCCCATGTGGTCTGAATATTTTTTTTCTTTTTAAAATAAGCAGTGGCTTGGTTCCCAGGGCCAAAGGAAACTCTAGCTCTTGTATAAGCTAGCTCTCAGGTTCTCAAAAAATCTCTTCTGCCATATTTTGTTCAGTTTGGGAGAAGGGACACTGCCCTTCCACTCCTGCAGAGCAGCATTCTGCTGGAGAAGCATGAAGAACTGGAAATATTGCTGTGACCATTTTTGGAAAATACAATCTGCCACACTCATCAAAACTGCCAAGAAATTTCAGCTGCAAAGAACACATCCCATCTTGGTTTAGCTAGGACTGCAGTCTAAAGAAAATGCCACAAATTTTTTCTTATAGATTTAATGTTCCTATAATTTAAGAATTTATATATTTAGCCTCAAGCTTCTAGGCCATTTTATGTCTGATTTCTAAGTGAAACAGAAAAAATTATAATGTATTATTTAGCAAAAAGTTGCCTACATAGTCCAGAAAACTTTATCATTCAATTTTATTTCATCTGCATTCCACATAACCATGTGGACCCTACTTTAACCACCTTCTTCATGGTAGCTCTTATCTTGGCATAGAATCTTCTTAAATAATCTTCAGACTTTTCAAAAAATTAATAAATCTTATTCTTTGACAATTTTATGCACACATAATACATGTACACATAATACATAATTCATTCTGTTTACTTCCTCCTGTGTTCTTTCTTCTTTCCTTCCTATTCCTATTAACCTCCTTCTCTTCTCTATAAGTTTCTTTCTCAGAGTTTTGTCTTTTAAAATGTATTTTGTGACTGAGTTTAACCAGCACCTGTTTTGACCACTGGTTTGAGTTATTCACTAGAGTCTTATGGGTTCATCAATTGACAACTGCACAGAAAAGAGACCTTATCATGGACATTTTAATAGGAGTTGGTCCTCATTGTGGGTGGTTGGGTTTTGCAAATTTGACATGCTTTGGAAAAGGGAACTTCAATTAGGGAATGTCTTCCATCAGATTTGCATATGGGCATGTCTATAAGTTGTTTTGTTTTGTTTGATTAATTACTGATGTGGGAGGGCCCCGACGACAGTGGGTGGTATCACCTCTGGGCAGGTGGTACTGGGCTACATATGAAAGCAAGCTCAGCAAGTCATGGGGAGTAAGCCACTAAGTAACATCCTCTCTCTCTCTCTCTCTCTCTCTCTCTCTCTCTCTCTCTCTCTCTCTCTCTCTCTCTCTCTCTCTCTCTCTGTCTCTCTCTCTCCAGGCTGACCTGGAACTCAGAAATCCACCTGCCTCTGCCTCCCAAGTGCTGGGCTTAAAGGCATGCACAATCACTGCCCCCGGCAAACATCATTCTTTCAGGTTCCTGGTTCCAGTTCCTGATTCCATGTTCCTGCCGAAACTCCTGCCCGGGCTTCTATTCAGGATGGACTGTAACTTGTTACTAGTTCTCAAACCCTAGAAGAATGGTCGAGATTATTTGACATATCAAAATGTACCTGGCCACCAGATACTTCCAACATCCCTCAGTCCCTAACTGTTACAGGGTATAGCTGGCATACAATGCCCCCCTACCCCAGAGCTCTTCAGCCCAGGGAATGGACCACCCTTCCTCACAGGCTCTTCCCCTATGTAATTCAGCCATTTGATTATCTGGTTTTTTGTCTACCCTTTAGCATCCTAGGTTCTTGTCCAGTCTCTTGACTAAGGCTGTCCCTCTTTGTCAGTGGCTTCTCTCTTGCTCTCCTTTTCACTCTCTCCTTTCATGACACAGCTCAGTCTGGCCATGAGAACTCTGGACTCTCTCAGATGCCTTTGCTTCTGGCTATACTCTCCCTTTTATCTACAACAAACTTTGTTCTCTCCAATACCTAGCAGCAGCCATGTCCGTTCCCTCTTTATTTCCTTTTTAAATTCTCTTGTTAGCTGAAATAGCTTTTTTCCCCATCAAGGTGGTTTTGGTTATGGTGTTTATCTCAAAAATAAATAGCAAACTAGGAAATTTTCATCTTAATTTCACTCACATTTCAACTCTATATAAAGATGTAACAGATTCTACCAGATCTATCACCATAAACCTTTCATTTCCAGATTACAACATATTCTCCACAATGGAGACACATCACACATGTAATGTTTAAACAACTCCTATCTTTCCACTTCCAAAAGCATGTTTTCATATCCCGTTTCATTTCATTAATCCAAAAACTTTTACTTGCCAGCACAACTTCCACTCTATATTCCCTACTACGGACATTTTATTTTAATTTTTAGGCATCCTTCATATAATGCTGTTTGCTTTGACCTATTATAATTTTTTGTTACATTTTTATCATGTTTTGAATTAAAATATAATTGTTTTACTTCCCCCTCCCTTTGCTCCCTCTACCCTTCCATATCCCTTTTCTCAAATCAGTGCAATACCCTTTCCTCTCAAATTAATAGACACTTTTAAAACTATTATTGTTGCACAGATATAAATATATACACAAATGCACAAATACAACTTCCTCAGTCCATTTTTTTTGTTGTTTGTGTAAAGATGGTTTCAGACATAATCACTTTGTATTGAATAACTAATCAGAAACTCATTCTTAGGAGAGGCAAATTCTCAGACCTTAGTGACTTTAGTTCTTTTCTGAGATTCCTTGGAGCCCTGTGAGATTTTTTTTCTTATGTTTTAGCATGTCTATTAATATTGTGACTGTTTGGATCTTATGTAGTCCTATCTAGAGAAGCAGTCATATGTAAATATCTGCTATTCTGAATTACAATCTCCCCACTCCTTCTTTCATGGTTTTCCTTGAGTAGATGCAAGACCTACAGGTGCAGATACATAAACTGGGGCTGGCATTCCCATGATCTGCTAATCTCTGCACTGTTTTTCAAGCACAGACTTGACCTAAACCCAAAATATAGATACGTTCTCAACTTACCTTTCTTTAAGAAAATTATTGCAATAAGTTCTCATCATTTGCTAAATACAAATTCTATCACTTCCAAAAAGGATTCTAATACTGTATGTTGTTTTTAGCTAGCCTAATATTCCAGACCTTGTTCAAGAAGATTCATATTTACCTTTACCTAGTAACAAAATTTATTTTGCCATCTCAAATATGTTTAAGAAAAAATATTGAGTGCTACAATTTGAGTTATGTGCATCATATGGCTTTTGAAGACATGTGAAATTATCAAAACATAAATCATACTCTAATCATACTGAAAAGTCACTGACTTATTTACATATAGAAACTATGTCTCTTTTTTGCTAGTACTCATCTCTCTCTCTCTCTCTCTCTCTCTCTCTCTGTGTGTGTGTGTGTGTGTGTGTGTGTGTTACTTTCATATTTGTGCATGTGTATGTGGAGGTCAGAGTTTGACTGAGTGTTTTCCTCAGTTCTTTTTTATCTTCGTTTTGAACACAAGGTCATTCATACAATCCAGAGCTCAGTAATTCCGCTACCCCAAATTTCAGCAGCTCTAGGAATCCTTATGCCTTAATTTTTCCAGCAATGAGATTATAGGTGTGGACCACTGAACTTGAGGACTAAAACTCAGGCCCATTATTCATGTGGCAAGCAGTTTACTGACTGAAGTATCTCCCCATCCCCTTTAGTAAACTTTATTCACTCTTTCCTCTACCTATACTTTGTAGGTCCTCTTAAAATGATCAAATTAGTCTTTGAATTAGTATCTATCACCACATACATTATATTAAATGATCACAGAAATCCCGTTGCATAACATAACACAGCAAAAACTTATTGCTCATACATCTTGACTAGTCACTTGGGATACTACACTGATCTTGCTTGATATGCTCATATGTAATCCAGGGTCATGCTGATGACACATTTGTTAGTATTTAATTTAAGTAAGTCACCCTGTACTCCACTTCCAAGGGAAAACACTTTTTCATTGAAGTAAAATCTATGTTAGATTTATTTCATAAAACAAATGGCTAATACAGTATTACAAATTACTGACACAACACAGTATTAAGTCTCTGATGCACTACACTCAGTTGAAGGAGCTAGTCACTAAAGACTAAACACTTTACAATCCATTTATAACACATGTAAAATTCATTCTTTGAAAGATCTATATAAATATATAATGTATTTTGTTCATATTGACCTCTTGACCTCTTTTCCATATCTTCTTATTCCCATTCCATCTTATCCTCCCATTTGCTCTCACTGCCCCCTTTTTTCTGTATGTATTGGGGGGATGGAAGACAGATAGAGACAGAATCTACTGAGTTTAATAAGGATTGCTTACATGAACGTGAGTTGAAGATCATTTACTGAACCATGGGCAACTTAACAATGACTTCACTTCTGCAGAAAGTGTCTTGCCCTCTCCCAGCAGCCACTTACTGTCAATGGATTCTCACAAAGGGTTCAGCCTTTCAAGATCCTATCCCATTCCTGATGGAATCTTGTCTGGATCTTATACAGGTAGCACAGATGCTGGGAGTTTGTGAGTACGAAAACCAGACTATATCCAGGAGACATTTCATAGCATTCTTCCTTGTCTTTCATTTAGTACTACATACTCAACAATCACATATTCTAGTACATTGACCAGAAAAGTGTCTCTCCTCTAACTGCAATGAAGTTGTCCATTGCAAATGAAGCCAAGAGATAATAATAGTACTTACCTCTAAGTTGTGTGGCAAAGGATACAGAGAAAGAAAAAAAGTTAAAAATTTGGACCAGTATTGCATATGATCTATGTTGAACTATTTAGTCTATTAATTCACCAAAATCTATTTTGACCCCTGTAATTATACAATGTTTTCTAAATATAATACATATAATTAGAGAAAAAAACAAATCAATCATCCTTTTCATTATGTGTTTTCCATCCTCTTTGGGACTTAAATATAGGACACTTAAATACAGGCAGGAATTAGATAAATTCAAAGAAATAATTTGTTATCAAAGTAGGGGCCTCAATAGCAATATTTAGAGGTAATATAAAGAAAATATTTTAGGTAGAGCAATTCTTACCTCTGTGGTGTTATTAGTTTATCACATAAATTGCTTAGTATTTTTTTAATCTATAAATTTGCAGACATCATTCCTAAATTGGTCTCGATATAGTGATTGGTGCATTACAAGTAAGTAACAACAGTAAATAATTCATAATCAAATCTCCCTTGCAGACATATGTAAACACATAAATATCTATAATAAATTAGAATGGAACATGATGACTTTGATTTGATTGACAAAACTACCTGATGCTTTGTCTCCAGGGAGACATCATCAAGCATGCTGCAGATAATCCACTGCAAATCAGAAGTGCTTGCATGACTTTGTTCTGAGGCTCAATTAACTTTGAGATCTAAAAATGCTTTAGGGAACGAGGTTTAGGCTGATAATAAGGAGAGTTGTTAGTCTACCTGGATAGACTAAGATAGGCAACAATGAAAATAATCATTTTGGAAATTATTAATATATGTGAGAAAATTATAAAACCTCAATATGGTTAGAAATTATATTTTAAAAGTATGCTCTTTGTGTTGTTTTCTTTAACATTTTGAAGTATCTACCTTTTAATATCTTTATGAACATAACTATTTCAGAGTCTTACATGAATATAATTCTTATACATAGAGGTCATTTATTTTTGTAAAATGGGGAGAAGATAAATTAATGTTTCTATAAAACTACATTTGTACTTTGTTTAAAAAGCACAATGAACTGTTTAAAACTGAAAATTCTGTTTTGTTTCTTATCCACAATATTTTTAAGAATTTTACTTTTCTTCCATAAATATGCTGCAATCTTGTAATAAAGATTGGAACTCATAATGAATTAATATACCATTATCACAAGCTAAAACCCTTTCTTTTATCTAATAATACCAGTACAATTTTGTGCTATATCCTGGTATCCTTTCTTTTTGTCTCTTCTCTAGGAAATGAACCTTATTATAATGATGATTCAAATCATAGAGAGCTAAATGTTTACTTTTTCTATTGTCAAAAGTATTAAATTAATTTAAAAGGTGAACAACTTTTATTAATAGTTACTTCTATTTATTACAAGGAAGGTAAATGGCAAAATAATAAGGTTCATTTGATTTTTGACCAATGTTTCTCTTTGGGGAAAAGCTGCAAAAAACAAAGTCAAATAAAACAAACAAAATCCTTATAAGGAGTGATTGCTTTTGAGAACTTGTATACAAAGTTACCATACTCCATTTAGGTGGTTGAGAATTCACTGAGTTCCACTAGGTTCATCTCATTGATGAAGAATGATTAATGTACATTTATAAGTGTCCATAAGCAATGAGCAGCACCTTCTGAAGAACAAAGAGGGACTAGAAAGACAATAGGTAAAAGTCTATAGTCTCTGGATTGTGCCTTAGTTTCAACTCCTTTCATGAATTTGTTAGATAATTCCCTGGGCATGTTGATGTTTAAAATATCCCTGGAATGTCAAGACCTAGATGGAATATTTGCATCAATCCCTTCCCTCATGGCTCAGGGAATTCAGTGGAAGAGAAGACAGAAGACTATAAAAGCCAGTGGGGATGGAAGACACCAAGGAAGCCGACCCTTCTGGATACACCAGGACTGATGAACATACATATGAACTCATGTGTGAGTTCTGTGTCAGTATGGACAGGGACTGCACAGGTTTAAACCAGATAAGAAAAAATTAAGGAATGTTGGTTTGGGTGGGTGAGGAAGAGGGATGGATCTGGAAGGACTTGGGAGAGGGGAAACCATAACCAAAATATATTGTACAAAAAAATTGTTTTCAATTAAAATGTTAGTAAAGGGTGCTCACAGTGTTGTCATGAAAAGGAGATAGCTTAGATAGCATATACAGAAAGATGTAGTTTTTCTATTCATTTTTATAGTAGCACAAAATTTCAGACATTTGAATGTAATATTAAAGAAAAATATTAAAACTTCTATGCATCCATTTTAAACTTGAATGAATGACATTACAATCTGTAGCATTTGTGATAATATTCACTTCTCGATGGCTTTTGAACAAATATTTATCACTTAGCTTTTTCTTTGTAACTATAGTATACATCCCCAAAAGATCTTACCACTGCACTGTACAACAGTCTCAAGTTGAAATAATCTTCATAATAAATTTATATAGCAAAGTAATTTTAAATATGAAATAACACATTAGATAATAATTGATCAAAATAGAGTAGATATTCTATGGTTGTATTATATTGATGGCAGTTTTAAACAAAATTAAAAGAATTTCTATGCTTAAAATTTAGCTCATATATGTGTGTGTGTGTGTGTGTGTGTCAACCAATACTAAGTTTTATTATTCACCATGCATTTTGTATACTGAGAAAACAACATTGTGCTCTTTTAAATTGTTTTCCTCTGACATTAAATACACTGTATTTTTACTTGCAAAATTTTTATATATTATGGTTTTTGTCCCACAGTTATACCTCTAATATTACTTTCAAACTTTGGAGTTTTCCTCCAATGCAATTGCTTCTATTCAAGTTTTAATGTATATCAAATCTGAACAAGAATTGACACCATAATATTTTTCCCATGTCGTTAATTCACAACCAAGAAAGTAATACTTGCCTGCATGCATTGCTCTTGCTTTCCTAGTGAAAAATAGAAACTAGTTTTTGAGAAATGATGGGTTACATTGTAGGCAATTTCAAAGCCTTATCCCAATTTCTTCTCTTAAGGAAACACGCAGGGCATCTGTCTGTCTGCCCATCCATCAGCTCTGTATCTGGATATATACATATAAATTCCTGTGATGCTGCTCAAGGAATTTTCACACTGAATTTCATTTCATTCAGCCTTTTATTTTCTATTCTTTTTCCACTAAGCATTAAATTTCTGTATCTAATGCTTTACTTTTCAGTTCAGTTGTGGATATTTCTACACTCATTCCATCTCTTTAAAAATGTCTTTTAGATTGTATATTTGAATGAAATTTTATATGTTATCATGTGCATATGTTGAATTTTAAAGAATGGTATAAAACCTGACCCTTTGATATTAGCAGCATACAACTCTCTACCTATCCAAACATCGCCAGTGCTTGTGACTTCTAGATTCACAATAATTTTAGAAAGTACATGTGGTGGGGCCATTGAATTGTAGACTTAACTGAAGTTTCTCACTAATACTGATAATACACTTTCTGTACTGTAAATGAGTTGCTGTCATACATGTTTTATTTCCTAAGAAAGTCCCTTTTATATGTATATTTTATGTTTACTTTTGCTTTAAGGAGACATGCATTTTTGTCAAAACTGTGCTACATTATTTTCTTCCAATTTGGAAGATAATTTCTTTTTTATATTTATTGTCATTGTGATTTTTATTTAAAATTATCGAATCCATGCATTAAGAGGTTCTGTATTTATGTTATTTTATTTTGAGAATTTTATTCATGTGTAGTGTGTCTATATCATTTCTACTCTCTTCCCTCTACTTCAGTTACTTATATGCCTCCCCATTCCTTCTCAAATTCATGATCTATTTTTCTTTAATTAGTTTTGTTATAGACACAATCCGCTGAGTCTATCTAGTGTTATAGATGTGCATATGTATATATGTGTATATATGTATATGATATATATGTTGTATGCATATGTATATGTATGCATTGTACATGTATGTGTGTGTGGTGTGCATGTATGTATGAATGTAGGTGATGTATAATTTAGAGCTGACCACTTGTGATTAAATGACATATGAAGGGTCTTTCCCTGAAGAAGACTTATTCTTCTTTTCAAAAACATTAGTTGCTTTTAGGTGACATGTCTCGTGAGATTTCCCCTATCTACATAGGCATGTCAAGTGGTGTTGTTATTGTTTAGGCATCTTGTTAATGTTTTTGGGATACAACTTCCTGTCACATATAGAAGAAATTGTCTTATATCATTGACAAGCATGATAGGATATCCCAAGAATGTAATAGTTGGATTACATTTTGGGAATAACCAACAGTTGCCTACTTGTTCAAAGCTCACTCACTCCATTGGAGATAATTAAATTCGTGATAATGTAAGCCTCACCAACTACCTCTACTCATAGACCCTAGAGAATAACCGCCTACTGACACTTTCCTAAACCCTAAACACCTCTCATTGTATGAACAGATATATTTAGCTCTTACTCCTTATTAAAGACTGTTCTTTCTGCATCAGATGGAAACTTTCACATAAGTATACAGCCTGTCAAACTTCAGAGAACAACTTACTGTGGGGTGTTTATACCCAATACATGCATCTAAAACACAATCCCTGTACCTCAGACTCAGGGAATTTCACAGAAGAGGTATAGAAAGAGCGTGATATCAACACAATTTTTAACTTTTAGATAGAATGAGGAGGCCAGTATAGTCAAACAATGTATGAATACAAGAATTTCCCAAATAATTAATAAAATAGTATAAAAGGACAATAGGACTTACCAGGAGAGTAATATGTAACATTTAAAAACACTTTAACAAACTACTTGGGTGTAAAGCTTAAAATTTTAATGCAGTTTTATCTATCAGTGCAGATTTTTGAGTATTTATTTATTTATTATTGGATATTTTATTTATTTATATTTCACATTATCCCCTTTCCCAGTTTCCCCACCAGAAACTCCCTACCCAATCTCCCCCTCCCTCTGCTTCTATGAGGGTGCTCCCCCATCCATGCACTCACCCACTTCTGCTTCCCCACCCTGGCATTCCCCTACACTGGGGTATCAAGCCTTCACAGGACCAAGGGCCTTTTCTTCCATTGATGTCTGACAAGGCCATCCTCTGCTACATATACAGCTGGAGCCAAGGGTCCCTCCATGTGTACTTTTTGGTTGGTGGTTTAGTCCCTGGGAGGTCTGGGAGGTCTGGTTGGTTGATATTGCTGTTCTTCCTATAGGGTTCTGAAGATGTAGTATCATTTTATTTATGTCTGAATTTTCAAGGATTTGCTTTTCATATTGAGAATTTTGTTCCACTTGGAATGGTTTTCTCATGTATTGTTGGAGTCAGTTCTTAAATTAGACAATTCTGTTCAGACAGGATTTCCACATCTGAAAGAATGAAACAAAACACTTGTTTCTTTCTAGCTACAAAATCAACTAACAAGTTAAAAACTTAAGTGTAAGACTTAAAACTCAAATTAATAGAAGAAAGTATAGAGGAAATGCTTCAGAATATTGGAACAGAATATTTTTTTCGCTGTAACAAAACTTTTGGTTTTATATTTGTTTGTAATCAACAACAACAACAAAAGGCCTATGAGTATTTCTTTCTTCTTCCAAGTGCACTTTACAGGACATAAAGTTGGCTACTCAGGTTCTACATTATAAACACATTTCAGAAAGCATCTTTTCAAGGCATTGGAATTCTTTAGGAGCCATGCTCTCTATCTTCATGCAACTTCATCTGATAATTTGCTTAAAAATACTTTTATTAGTTCATTGAGATTTTAATATAATGTATTTTGATGATATTAACCCTGAATTCATACCCTTATCTCTTCCCAAATCCCTACTACCCTAACTTTATATCATCTTCACATTTTTAAGTTATAAACCATGGGCTCCAATTTTGTGATGCCTGTACTCTTCCAGGTGTGAGGCCTTCTACTAGAGACTGGTAAATGTACCAGGAGCTAAATCCTTGACTCCTTATCCTCTAGAACCCAACAACTGTTTATGGCCCCACGATTTGTAATAGTGGATAATGTATTCATTATAGGATATTGACTAACTTGATGTTGGACAGGTCTTGGGGAGTTCATGAATGCAGTGCTCTTGCAATGTCAGAAAGCATTATTTTGTTCAATCCTCCCCAGATTTGGATCTTGCCATCTTTCTGCCTCTTCTTCTATGCTGACTGCTGAGACTCAGGGAGACGGTATGATACTGATGTCCTATCTGTGGCTGAGCACCGCACAGTTGCTTACTTTTTATACTTTGACCAGTCATGAGTTTCTGAATTAACTCCAACCACTTCACAAAGAAACTTCTCTGATGAAATCTGAGTAACTGCAAGTTAACAGGGAAGTTACAAAGTATATTTCTGGTTATTTCCTGAAAATTAACTCAACTGGGTTATAGTGTGGCAGACAATCATCGTAAATATTAACCACTTCAATAAATATTACATAAATGACAATCTCTCCTCTCAAGTGGTAGAAATGTCTTGGACAAAAAACAAACAAACAAACAAAAAAACTGCATGGCAAGTTTTTCTCCAGTATGTGTCTTCAGTGGATTAAAAGACAAAGGAAATGTAGGCCTGATGGATGGTTTCATTCTTTAATTGTTTGATGGACCTTTTGGATATCCAAATCTTCCTCTGGGGGTTCCTGTTTGCTGATTTGGAACACCATCCTTTAATTTTTCTTCCCCTTTTTAAAACATTCTCACATATTACCTCCCAACTATAGTTTTCCATCTCTTTCCTCTTCTTCATCTGTCACCCAACCTTTGTATTCCCCCAGATCCACCTTCACATCTTTATCCCCTTAAAAAACAGCAGACCTCTCAGGAACATCAACCAAATATGGAATAACAAACTACAATAAGACCAGGCATATACCATTACATCAAGGCTGGATAAGACAGCCAGAAGGAGAAAAAAGTCTCTCACAAATAGGCAATAGAGTTAGGGATAGCCACTGCTCCCACTGTTAAGTTTCCCACAAAACCACCAAACCATTCAGTCATAACGCATACACAGAGAACCTTTGTCTGACTCCAATGAGATCCCTGATCTCTGCAAGCCCTCGTGTGTCCTGGTCATTTGATTTCTGTGGGTTGTGTTCTCATGGTGTCTCTGACCACTCTGGTTTTTCTTTAATCCTTCTCCCTTCTCCACAGGACTTCCCAAGCTCTGACTAATGCTTGGCTATGGGTCTCTGCATCTGCTCTTATAAGTTTCTAGATGAAGTCTCTCGGGACCCTTTGATGATTATTCTGTGTTCTTCAGCCCCAGCACACTCTACAGGCAGGAGAAACCAAAGGTTAAAAGTTTTGTGGCTGGCTTGGTGTCCCAATCCCTTCATTCAAGGCCTTGCCTCGTTACAGACAATTACTGGTTCCTGCTCCCTGTCCCCCATTATTAGGAGTCTTTGCTAGGGTTACCCTCATAGAGTCCATGAAGTTTTCATTGCATTAGTTTTCATTGCTTCACTCCTGAAATGTCCCCCATCAATTCTAGTCATTTCTTCCAGTATTTTCTCCCCTTTCACCTCCGACTTGATTCATTCTTTTTGCAACCCCACCTGTTTTCACTCTAGCCACAAAATCTATTTTATTTCTCCTTCCTGGGAAGATTCTTATGTCTCTCCTTAAGCCCTTCTTGTTAATCTCTCTGGGTCTGTGGACTATAGAATGATTGTCTTTTATTTTATGCTAATATCCACTTATAAGTAATTACATGACACGTTTGTCCTTTTGTATCTGGATTACCTCACTCAGGATGATCTTTCTAGTTCTATTCATTTGCCTTCAAATTTTATCATGTCATTGTTTTTAACAGCTGAGTAATACTTCATGCCTGATACAAATACTTCCCTAATTATTCAACAAAATAGAAACAGAAGGAACAATATCAAATTCATTCTATGGGACCCCAGTCACCCTGATACCTGAACCACACAAAAACTCAACAAAGAAAAACAAAGAAAAAGAATTCCAGACCAATTTTCCTCATGAACATTAATACAGAAATATTCAATAAAGTACTCACAAACTGAATCCAAGAACATTAAAAAAAAGAATATCCAGCATGATCAAGTAGACTTCATCCTAGAGATGGAGGGATGGTTCAACGTATAAAAATATGTCAATGCAATCCACCATTTAAAAAAAATCTGGAAGAAAAAAAACATGTTCATACCATTAGATAGTGTAAAAGCCATTGACAAAATCCAACACCTCTTCACAATAAAAGTATTCGAATGTTCAGGATAAAAGGGACATACCTAAACATAATAAAGGCAACTTACAACAAGACTATAGCCACCATCAAATTAAATAGAGAGAAACTTGAAGCAATTCCACTAAAATCATGAACAAGACAAGGTTGTTGACTTTCCCCATATCTATTAAATATAGTACTTAAAGTTCTAGCTAGAAAACTATGGCAACTAAAGGAGATCAAGTAGAAACAAACTCAAAAAGAAGAAGTTGAAGCATCACTATTTGCAGAGGATATGATAGTATATATAATTGACATGAACAATTCTACTAGGGAACTCCTATAACTAGTAATGTCTCACATCTTTAATTGTATAAATTGTATCTTGTCTTTGTGTTGGTTAATTTGGCAAGAAGTGTTTCAATCTTCTTAATTTTTTAAAGGACCAACTCTTAGTTTTCTTGATTCCTTATGTATTTTTATTTCTATTTTATTAACTATAACCATTATTTCGATTTTTTTTGGTCCCATCTATTGTTTTGGGGTGTTGTTTATTTTTGTTTTGCCAAGGCCTTTTTGAAGCATATTTAAGTTATCACCATCATTATGTAGACACTTGATGTTTTAAACTTTCCTCTTAGGATTCATTGTGTCCTAAAGGTTTTAGTATGTTGTATTTTCATTTACATTTAATTTTAGGAATTTAAATATGTTCTTGGCTTCTTCCTTGATCAAATTACAACTTAACAGTGTTTTGTTTAGTTTCCATGAGAATGTGAACTTCCTATAATTTTATTGCTGTTGATACCCATCTTCTTTCCCTTGGGGTCATATAGAATGCAGGTCATTGTTTCATTTTCCTTCTCTTTGTTGAGATTTGCTTTGTGTCCTTATATATGGTCAGTTTTATGGACTGTTGCATGGTCTGTTTGCAACAACAATTGTCTATGATGTTTGGATGGAACATTTTATAGATGTCATATAAGTCCATTTAATTTATTATGTTTTTATTTTAGTCTTGTCCAGATAACCCATGGGTCACAGTCGCATATTGGCCTGCATCTGGCATATATATGTTTAGAATTCTTAAATTTCCTTAATAGATTGTTCTTGAATGGCTATGTGTTCGTCATATCTATTGCTTTTGGCTGATTTTGGTTTGAAGTTTATTTTGTAGGACATTAGAATAACTAACTCTCTTTGTATTTTTATTATAGTTGTTTGAGATACATGTTTTCATTCTTTTCATGTTTTTGACTTTACATTTTCTGCCCATCTTTCACTTAACATTTATCATTCCCACACTGGTATGTTTTCTCTCCCTTGTTTTCCATATCTGATTCTCTCTTATCTACAAGACACATTCTCTTGTTGAGGCTCTCCTCTGAGGTTTTCATTTGGTTTATTGACTTTTCATTTTCAATATTGATTCACCTTAGATTTCTTCAGCAAATCTATACTTTCATATCTTGTACTGATTTCTCTATTTTATTTATCTCTGTTTTTTGGCCTCTTGGAATATATACTTGCCTTCATTTAATTATTGAAGAGACTTATAACCATCCTTTTGAATTTTATTGTCTTGTAGTTTTTCTGTGTCATGTACATTAGGTGTCATTATTATGGGATTAGTGATTCACAGGGGTGATATGTTGTCTTGGTTTCTGGCATTTCTTATTCTGTGCTGGGACTTGGGCTTCAAGAAATAATGGTTAATTTGTGTGTGTGTGTGTGTGTTTGTGTGTGTGTGTGTGTGTGTGTTTGTGTGTGTGTGTGTGTGTGTGTGTGTGTGTTTTAATTTCTTGTCATTTATTTTCAGTAGAGTGTAGCCGCCAGTGGCTACATTCGAACTGGATACCTGTAAAGGGAAGCTGGGGATATATGGGAAGGCGGAGAGAAAGAGACAGAGACCAGGACATCCCAATGCTGATCGAGGTCCATAGTTTAATGGGTGACTGCGAATTTAAGGTTGGGGGCAAGACCCTTCCCCCCAAGGCTCAAGAGTCTGCTCAGCAGAGTCTGCTCCGCTGCTCGGTGGGCGTCGGCTCTGCTGCTTGGAGGGATAGCCTGCTTAATTCAGGAAGCTGCAGATGTGGAAGAACAATGGACTTCACCTTGGTCTCAGCGCTCCACCCTAGGTCGGGGAGGTGTGGCTTACTGAGGTCTGGAAATTCCCCGCTCACAAGGCTGAGTGAGGGGAGGGCACAATCCCTCCCTTTTGATTTATTAAAAATTGACTGAACTAGGGCAAAAGATTTACTTATGCTCCATAGTCCATCTGGGAATTATGGTGGCTGGCAGCCCCGCCTGACTTAGGTCAGAATTCTAGACTTTCTCTTACCTGTCTTCGAAAAACATTTGCATCTTGTTTGTGTTTATTTGCACAAACGTTGTCTTTAGCATTTATTATAAATAAATGTAACCTATAGGGGAACTTGAAATTAAGAGTAGAAGATGAAATCCTAACAGAGTTGAGGTGCCTTTTCTTCTGCAGATTTGGTATTCATGGTCTAAAACTCTCCAGTATTCCTCTTACTGTCAGATATTGTCTTTTGCAGTTAGGGCTTCTTTTTGTCTGGAACTACAGCTTTTTCTGTGAGCTGAGGAAATCTCAACATGCCCTTGGTCTTGCCTCAAGTGAGATCTGGTCCACATACTGATTGCTTGCCTACTGCTTAGAGCTCCTTGGAGATGTAAAATTTCCCACAAATCTCAGTACCTTACAACTAGTTAAATTCTGTTCCCATCCTGGGCCCCCAGATTTCTATACAACTAATGCAAGATGCATTCCTTCATAAGCACCAATGGGGCTTACCAAGTCTTAGAGATGCTGTGACTCCTGCTTCTTCAGCAACTACAGGAGCTGTTGTGTGATAAGTAACTTCTCCCATAACTGGAAACTGTGGTCCTAACACAGGCTCAATTTCAGTGACTATTCTTGGGCCTCAGTTTCTGCTGAAGCTTCTGGGACCTATGAACTCCCCCAACACTAAAAGGCTTTATCCTGATTCAGAGCTGCTTTGCCCCCCTGGGTCTACAACTTTTCCTGAAGCCACTGGGAAATCTGTACCTTCTTGCTCACTCCTGGGCCTAACTGGTAGTTGAATCTGTTTCATGAGCTGGTTCTGCAGCTTCCGTTGAAGCTCACATTAGACATTTTTGGCTTTGTTTATAATATGATCTAAAAACACAAAAGGCCACAATACAAAACAGGTTATATCAAACTATCTCTTTCTATAAAGGAAAGGAAATGGTGAACCGACTTAAAAAATAATAGGAGAAAATAACTATGGATGGTACTTTTGACAAGGTGTTAATATAGAGTACATATAATGAATTGATAGCTATAATAGCTAAATTGGTAAAATGCTTACTATGTAAATAGTGAGGATCTCAGTTCAGATGCTCAATAAAAAATTTAGCCATGGAAAGTCATTCCTGCAGCCCCAAAGCTGGGGAGGGTAGATAAGAGGATATTTAGGACTTAGTTGAGGAAGATACCCGATTTAAACCTGTGGACTCCACAGGAACAAGCACATGTATGCATGCACTCCACCATGCACATATGCACCTTCAGTCATACATGTACATGCAAAGGGACACAAGAACACATATGAGATAAATACTCATACAAATCTAAAACTTTGTAATATCAAAAGCTAAATGGTGGGATTGATTTTAGCAGTAGAAATGGTCAGATCACAAAAGTAGATATTCACAAAGCTAATAAGTATATAAGAAAATGTTCAGGGTCAATAATAATAATAATAATAATAATAATAATAATAATAATAATAATAATAATAATAGTAATGGAGACACAAACAAAACCCATAGGAGTTATCTCAAAATTTCAGAAAAAGAATCTTTTACCAAATGTCAATAGATAATGAGTGCTTGTGAGGTATACTTTTTATGAGAGTGCAAATTGGAAAAAAATCACTATGAATGTCCCTCAAAATATTAAAAGTTGAGATATCATGCACTCCAGCAGTCCACTCCTGTACAAATAATGAAAGAATGAAAACAATCAGAGGTATCACTATTCTGAGGTTTGTTGTATCACTATTCACAACAGTGAAGAAGTGACAATAGCCATAGACAACCTAAGTGTCCATCACCTGTTGAGTGGAAAGGAATAATGCTATAAATATTTAGATATCAGATATTATTTAGTTATAAAATATTGAAATTCTCTCAGCAATGTGAGTAAACCTGGATATCAGCCAGACAGACAAAAGCTACTACACTTTGTTAGTGAATTTTTAAAGAAAAAAGTTGATCTCATAGAAATTCAGAATTGAATAGTGGATATTAGATGCTATGGAGGAGATGATAGAATGAAAGGTTAATGGTTACTAAGTTATTAGAACACAGTAAGAAGTTCTGTAGTGCTACTTACTGTGTAATAGGAAGGAAAAGCTAATGAGGGTGAACTGTGTATTTCAAAAGCTAGAAGAAAAGGTTTCCAATGCGTTCATCATAAGGAGACATAGTCATTACATGTTTAAAGAAATATATGTTTACTATGATCTAATACATACACATACACACACACAATGGAACATCATGTAGTACCCTGAAGTTACCTGTTCAAATACGTGTGTTTTTATGTCTCAGTTGAAATGATGAATTTAATTAAAAATTGTGAAAGCTTTTTATATTACACAATCATTTGATTATAGTATGTAAACATAACATGCAGTTGCTTATTTAGATAGGCAGAGGCAGCAGCATATATTTCATATTGAACTGTTCTATTGTGTGAGAACTCTGCTGACATTTGATCCAATTCGTCTGCAAGAACTTGGTTATAAAATTTTCAAACCATACTTAGTTGCAATATACATGACCCTAGGCACAAGAATAGTTCAGGATAGTGCTCTGCTTATATTCTTCTAGCTCTATGACTTATTAGTAAAGACTGCTTATATTAAATTCCAAAAGAAAAGAAAAAGTGAGGAAAATTTTCTGGCAGTTTAGGTAAAAATTTAGTGAGGTAGTTACTCTGGAGGTGTCATTATTAAAGGTTTCCTCAATTGCACTAAATAAATCGATATATTTACCTCATTTTATTCAAGGTTTATCATCTACAATTATGAAAGAATAAATGTGATTAATAAATTGTCAGTTGATTCTTGTAATACTTTAAAATGCTTTAGCATATTTTAGCATATCATTTTAGAGCGGCAAATATCTCTAATGTATAGCATTAATAAATGGTGATAGACATCACTGTAAACACTGCATCTGTTGCCAACAAAAGTTACACCAAAGGCAGCCACTCAGCAGTTCAGAAATTCCATGGTAGTAAAAATAGAGGCCTTCAGGATCATGAGGAGTATACTTTTCTAGCTGAACTTTTGCACATGGAGACCACTGATTTTATAAATGAACTATTTGCTGAGTTTAAGAGACTTACACCGTGTATATGGTATTGTGAAATACTAGAAAGAAAATATTTCCTTATATTTTATCTGAGGGAGAATATTTAGGGGACAAACAAAGGCTATGATTATTTTTATGTATATAATCCTATTCAAGTATTATCACAAAACATAATTAAACAAAAATAAAATTAATTATCAAATGATTTCTCTTAAATAATAATTTTATATTTTGGGTAAAATTTGTAATTTGAAAATATATATTTAACAAGCTCCCTCTCCCCACTGTAGGTCATTTCATCTAAGGTCCGTCCTTTTGAGTCCTGAGAGTCTCTCACCTCCCAGGTGTCTGGTGCATTCTGGAGGGTCCCCCCAACCTCCTACCTTCCGAGGTAGCCTGTTTCCATTCTTTCTGCTGGCCCTCAGCTTCAGTCCTTTTCCCCCACTCAATACCAGATCATGTTACCCCCTTCCCCTCACCCCTCTTCTACTTTCCCTCCTAGGTCCCTCCCTCCCTCCTACCTTGTGATTGCTTTCTTTTCCCTGGGGCTGAGGTGTCCTCAAGTATGCCCTTCACCTTGTTGACCTTTTTGAGTTCTGTGGGCTGTGTCTTGGGTATTTTGTATGGTGTTTTTGTTCTGTTTTGTTTTGTTCTTGTTTTTGTTTTTGGCAAATATCCACTTATTAGTGAGTACATACCATGCATGTCATTTTGGGTCTGAGTTACCTCACTCAGGATGATATCTTCTAGTTCCATCCATTTGCCTGCAAAACTTAGGATGTCCTTGTTCCTAATAAATGAGTAGTATTCTATTGTGTAAATGAACCACATTGTCTTTATCCATTCTTCTGTCATGGGACATCTGGGTTGTTTCCAGCTTCTGTCTATCACAAACAAGGTTGCTATGAACATAGTGGAACACGTGCCTCTGTGGCATGGTGGGGCATCTTTTGGGTATATTTCCAAGAGTAGTATTGTTGGATCTTCAGGAAGATATATTTCCAATTTTCAGAGGAACCTCCATATTGATTTCCAGAGTGGTTGTACTAGTTTGCAATTCCACCAGCAATGGAAGAGTGTTCCTCTTTCTCCATATCCAGCATGTGTTGTCACCTGAGGTTTTGATCTTAGTCATTCTGAGTGGTGTAAGGTAGAATCTCAGGGTCATTTTGATTTGCATTTCTCTGATCAGTAAGGACTTTGAACATTTCTTTAGGTTTTTCTCAACCATTTCAGAATCCACCTCCAGCAGAACGACAGGGCATCAGGTAAGGGATGGGGTTGCCATCCCAGAGTCAAAACTGTGACCCTTTTATTGTTCCTGTCTGAAAAATCTGCAGAGATGGAAATGGAGAGGAGTCTGAGGAACAGAAGGTCCAGTGGCAGGGCCAAAGTGGGATCCAGCTCAAGGTCAGGCCCCAAGACCTAACACTATTACTGAGGCCCTATAGAGTGCTCACACAAAGGAACCTATCATGTCTGCCCTCTGAAAGATCCAACAAGCAGTTGAAAGAGTCAGATGCTTATACCCAACCAATGAACAGAAGCTGCTGACTCTTGTGGTGGAATTAGGGAAAAGTTGGAAGAAGCTGAGGAAGAAGGCAACCCTGTAGGAGGACCAACAGTCTCAATTAACCTGTACCCCCGAGATCTCTCAAACACTGGATGATAAACACCAGCTGATATGAAACTTGAGTTTAGACAGAGAAAATGACCTAACCCTCAAGAGACTGGAGGCCCAGGAAGTTTAGAGGTCTGGTCGAGTGGTGGGGAGCATCCTCATGGAGATAGTGGGGCAGGGAGGAGATGTGGGATGTGGAACATTTGGAGGGTGGACCAGGAGGGGAATAAAATCTGGAGTGTAAAAAAAATAAATAAAAGATAAAAAAGACATGAAAGAAGAAAAAAATGCCTTAACAAATCACAATATACACAAAAAGCCAAAGAAGAATATATATTTACATATTAAATATATGGGATATTTCAAATATATTGTTTGTTAGTGTTATCTCTCATAGACAATTCTAAGTTTAAAAGCTAACATTATGACATACATGTAAAATTATTGTGTATGTACTCTTTGTTATTATAAAAGACAGACACCACACAATCAGACTAATTGCAAGTAATGCTTCCCTCTTACTAACAAGCTTTGTGAGAAGAATGACAAAACATTTTAATTTCCTTTTCTACATGAGAGTATATAACAATACAACTTTTTTCAGTTGAATAAAATAAACATAATCATACTATCTGTTCCAGTTTGTTTTTTCTGTTGTTGTGATAAAACAGTGGCCAAAAGCAACTTGAGGAGGAAAGTGTTTATCAGGACACGAATTCAAGGCTGAGACCTGAAAGCAGGAACTGAGACAGAGACCTTGTGGACACATTGTCTTCTAGCATTCTTTCTATGACTAGTCCAGCCTGTTTCTTATATATCCCGGGAGTACCTGTCTAATGATGCTCATGGTGGACTGGGCACTTTTACATCAGTTAGCTATAAAGAAAACACCCCAGAAGTTGTTCACAGGCAAATCTGTAGGAGGCAATTTTTCAATTGTGATTTCCTCTTTCTAAGTATGTCTAGCTTTGTGACAAGTGGACAAAAACTAACCAGGACAGTATCTCAATAACATTTTTTTTTAATTTATGAGATATTTAATTTAATTTCTAATATTCCATGTACTTCAATTTGAGGCTACCAAATTCTCAATTTTATTAGGAACTAACAACTTTCTGGGCTTAGAATCAGATTATTAACAAAGCAGAGGAAAGAGGTGAGTTTGGTGCATCCTCTAATCTTTTTAGACACATGCTTCCCTGTGCTGGGAAAACTTTTGGCATTCCATGACTTCCAATAAGCATACATATAAAAGTAATTTTTATTCCTCTGATGACAGGGTAAGATAAGAGCTGTGCCCAAGCTGTGCACTCAACCTGTGTGAATACATAGCTTGGGCTGAACCCAAAGAGTTTTTAACTATTCCAAGGCTGGACCTGGAAGCTTATAGTCTCCATACAATCTAATCTTCCAAGCATAGTGATTCAATCTGACTTCTCTTGACTTCTGACTGAGTTGTTCTGTTTGGTCTCAAATTAACTCTGTCAATCTGTTCTAATCCTATGGTTCCTTTTAATTCTCTGGCTTCAACTGTTTCTGGGGGCCTGCACTGAACTGCATGAACTCATGAAGGAGCTCGACTCCACTGCACTGCACTCAATGTACTGACTCCTTACTGATTCACTCTGGGTTCCTAAGTCACCTTTCTTTTCTGCACTGTTCACACGAGAGGGGGAGTATCCTATCTCTGACTATTATGTCAAATCTTACCCTATCTGTGACTTATTTTGTCAAATCTTTCTGATTCATCTGTTCCTTAATTAGAAGTCACTTTCAAACAACAGTACTTCCTTTGATAAGCTAACCCTACCTACATTGTTTGGTATTAGAGGTGTTGTACTAAGGGCGTGTTTGTCGAGCCACAGAGATTAGAGGTGACTCCTCTACATACACATGTACTTTTCTGCTTTTAGAAAGTGCTAAAATTCTCACCATGAAAACATTACTTTAGTTTGAGAGTGTTTTATTTTTTAAAACCATTTTATAGTACTATAAAACTTTAATTTAAAGAAATATGGTGATTTAATAGTAGCAAAGGTCTTTTACAAATGGGAACAAATCAGTAAACTTTGACCTTAGGCATGAGGCATTTAACTGGTTAGATGGTGGACACTAAGACCTTGTGGTCATCTTTAAAAGAATTAACATTAGGGAGGTTGTGAGCACAGACAGTGTGGAAACATTAGAAATTGACAAAAATTTACAGATCCATCCACACTTACATAATCAGCCTCTGTGGGAGTCTTTTTGTCCTTGGTTTCATGTTTTGCACCTTCAAATATAATTTTAAAAAGATGCTGCAAAAGAGGAAAAGACACTGTTTTCTTAGAAATATTTATCTTTAATATACTAAACTCTTCCATTTGTTGGAACACTTTTATGATCAAGAAACACTTACTGAGTCTGTCTAATTTGTATTTTTTATGTCCTAACCATCTACATTTTCCCCAAGCGCTCCATACTTCTCTAACTTCTTTACAGCCTATAAAATACTGTGTGGATTTCCTTGTACTTACTTTTTCCCCTGTGACAGTCTGATCTCACCATTCAATGTGCATTTGTATGCTCCACAATTATTTTCACACATTTTATTCATTCAGAGTGGCATATCCATATAATTTCTTCAAAATTTCTTTTGTTACTTTTCAGTCATGTTTTTCAAAGTCTCTGCCTATCATAATAAGCAGATGGTATAACCTAGACATCGGTATCTGATTATTTGCTTTGGCCCATTTCTAGTACTGGGAAAAGTGAGCAAGCATGTGTATTCTTCATTGCTTTGCACACTGGGGAATTCTCACTGTAGATCTCTAAGAACTGCTACGGTGTTTCATTTATGATTTAGATCCGCTTACGCATAAAGCCCAAAAATTCCTCTGTTTTTGCATCTAGTTGTAGGGAACTCCTCATGAAGCCATAGATGCAGGCTGGGAGAGAATAGTGGAACAAGAATGAAGATCAAGGGCAATTGAACAGTCCTCATGTAATATACTTCCACTTTTAAGTAGAAGTCTATTTTTATAACATGTCAACTGTTTCTGTTGGGTGACAGAATCCTTTGGTATATACTCAATCTTAGGACTTTGTGGTTTGTATAACACCCAGTTAATGATAGGTAGTCCAGGATAAATGCGAATTTTAGTGGTTCATGGTTAAGAATGAAGCTTATACCAAGCTCAGTGTTAGGCCAAAAGTTGTTTTGAGAAATAGAAATGTAATAGGATATGGACTTAGCTCAGTGGTAGACTACATTATTGGCATATTTAAAAGGTTGGGTTTGTTCCGTCTCATCCCACAAGTGTGTACACACACACACACACACACACACACACACACAGAGATAGATAGATAGAGAGAGAGAGAGAGAGAGAGAGAGAGAGAGAGAGAGAGAGAGAGAGAGAGTGAGAGAGAGTAGTAACCCACAAGTAATTGTAGGGTACTATTCCAAAATTCTATGGCTAAGCTGTGACTCACTTATGAGCATTTTGCCACAGGCTCCAAACTTTATCCCTATATCTGACTGCTACTTTAACCATAACTGAAATTGTGGGATCATTTACTTCAATATGCACAACAACTAGGAATTGTGTCAGATCTTTTGCTTGTTATAGGATCTACTTGCTAGCAGTGTTTGAGTCAGTAGACAAATAGGCCATCGCACACCTAAGTGAGAGATGGTTTTCCTCTAAAATCCAGAATTCCACTATAGGCTATGCTTCCTTTTCTGTTTCTAGGATGTAGTAGTCACTATTCACATCATTCTCACCAATCAATCTCAGCACCTACAAATTTAGATTCCTGATTCATTAATCATAGTTCCTATTATAGGGTCTGGTCCACAAAAAGAGTTATCCATCCCAGAAATTTTCGAGGATGCTGAAACTTGTGAAACTATAAATGTATTTCTCACAGATATGATAAATGGTGGGTCTTCTTGATCCTTCTAGGTTGATTAGTCTTGGCTGAAGAATGCACTCTAAGAACATGCTTATCTCTCTGAGCTATTGAATCCCTTCCTCTAACTTGAACTAAGCCAGATTTGCAACCTCTAACTTTCTGATTGTGGATAATACTTTGCTCATTTTACAGATGAACAAACAAACAAACAAACAAACACACACAGTTTAAAGACTTTTCTCATTCATCAAACTGCAATATAAAGGCAAAATGTTCTGTGCTTGAAAAGGCTGTATCAATGAGCTCTACTTCATTCAACTTCATGTTTCAGTTCTAACATATTTTCCTCAGAGGTCTATCTATATAAATAAGAAAGCTCAGTTTAGTATGCCACATACATTCACATGGGTTATACTTTGTTACTATCTTTAAAGGAAATGGTGAGACCTGAGTGTAGCTATGACTAGATGCAAGGAAGTGTGCGGGGATAGATCCTGAGAGGTGACAGCATATTATTCCAGGACAACACTTCAGGGCAATGTAGGGTTAATATTCTTTTTCATGATGGAGGCAGATCTTTTCCAGGTGAAATGATACTGCCTTTAATTTAGAAGACTTATCAGAATTATACTATCATTTTTTCCAGCTTCATCTAGGTCTTTGTCTGTTTCTCCATTTCAATCTTCAATATTTCTTTTCTGGTCAATCATCTCAATTTAAAAAGGGGCATAATGTGAGGCTATATGTGTACTCCCTGGAGGTTCATACAGACACAGGATCTGATTCTAGTTTGGGTATTTAGCAACTAGCTCTAAAGCTATAGAAGACATAACATATATTTCCTTCAGGTCACACAAAATACTTTTGGAACTTTGACCCAGTGTATGAGTGGAGAATTTGTCTATGTCTTCAATTTGATTCTGTTGATCCATGTATTTGTTTTTACTGCCAGAAATATGCTTTACAATCATTATAGTGGTACAACTTGAAATTGAAATGATCATATCTAAAGCAGTTCTTTTATTGTTCAGGATTGTTATAGATAGTCTGTTTGTTTTTATTTGTGAATCCAAGAATTTTCTTTCCATAACCTGTGAAAAGTTATGTTGGAATTATGATGGGGTGGTACTGAATCTATAGATTGTTTTGACAGGATGTTAATTTTTATTATGGTGATCCCACCAATTCATGATGAGAATAAATAAAATTTTTATTTTCTGATATATTCTTCAATTTCTTCTTCAAAAAATGAACATTTTCACCATACAAGTCTTTTACTTGTTTTGTTAGTTACCTCAAGGTACTTTATATTATTTGAGGCTATTACTTTTTTCACCATTTCTTTCTTAGTCTATTTGTCATTTGCATTTAGGAGGGCTATTGACTTTTGTGAGATAATTTTGTATCTAGTCACAATGCTGAAAGTATTAACCAACAGTAGGAGTTCCCTGGTAAAATTTTAGGGTTACCTATGTATACTATCATACTTCCCTGGTGGAATTTTAGTGTCACTTATGTATGCTATCTTAACATCTGAAAATAAAGATATTTGACATTCTTTCCTAATTGCATTTCCTTGATCTCTATTAGTTGTTTTGTTGAACTAGTTAAGACTTCCAGGTAAAATATTGCATAGGTATGGAGAAAGTGAACAATGTTGTCTTGTTCTTGATTTTAGTGAAATTCATTAGTTTCTCTCTGTTTAAGTTGATGTTGGCTGAGACCTTCCCTTTATTATGCCCCTTATATCCCTAGACTGTCCAGAACGTTTATCATGAAAGTGTGGTGGATTTTGTCAAAGGCCTTTCTTGTATGTACTAAGATGATCATGTGTGGCTTTCCCCCCTCCCCAACTCTCTCTAATTACATTTATTGAATTTTTGCATAGGATGAAACTTACTAGATCATGGTAGGTGATATTTTTGATGTATTCTTGGATTCAGTTTAAAAGAATTTTGTTGAGAATATTTGTATGTATACAAATAAGAGAAATTTGTCTTTTTTTTTTCCAGAAGGGAGCAAAACCTTTAAATAGACATTTCTAATCCAAAAAGGGAAGATAACCAGACATGATGATACATATCTGTCATCCAACACAGGAGACTCAAGTCAGCCTGGCTATATAATCAAGAGCTGGTCTCCAGGCCCTGAGAGCTAGCTCAGTGGTTGAGCGTGCTCTCTGTCTGTTCTTCCACCCACATGATGCACAGCCATATAAGCAGGCAAAACATACACATAAAAATAAATGTTTATCCAGCATTGTTTGTATCTCCAAACATTGTGTTTTGAATAGAATTATTATATGCTACAGCAATTGCGTTTCTGATATATACCCAAAAGAGAACTAAATCTTTCAGGGCAGTAGGGGTGCACATCCTTAATCTAGCACTCAAGGCAGAGGCAGGCAGATCTCCTAACTTCAAGGCCAGCCTGGTCTTCAGAGCAAATTACTGGATAGCCTGTTCTATATTGTTCTGGGATCACCAGGGCTACACAGAGAAACCTGTCTACGAAAAAAGAAAACTACGCCTAAAGGGTTTGCACTTTTACATTCATAATGGCCTGGTTTATAGAAAATGAAGCCTAGAAGTCTACATTAAAAAATTTTTTTTCAAAGAAGTCTACATTAGGGTATGATTAATAAGCAAAGTTTGATATATCTCAAACTGGGTAGTATTCATAAAAGGACATTATAATGACCTGCAACTTGAGTGAGCCAATAGACGTACTTAGTGAGGCAAACCACATCTGATTGCTTGAATGGAGGAGGAAATCATTGACTGATGAGTGTAGAATTAGTTTTTTTGTTTGTTTTTTCTGTTTGGTTGATTGGTTGGTTGGTTGGTTTTAGGGTTTTGTTGTTTTTTTGGTTTGGGGGATTTTGTTGTTTTTTGGTGGGGGGGGGTTGGGTGATTTTTTTTTTTAAACAGGTTTTCTTTGTGTAGTTTTGACTGTCCTAGAACTCACTCTGTAGACCAGGCTGGCCTCAAACTTAGAGATCCGCCTGCCTCTGCTGGAATTAAAGGCATGCACCACCACTGCCCAGCTTAGAATTAGGTTTATAAAATAAAAAGATTTCTGGAGATAGATTGTAGTGACACATAGTATAACATTATTAATATTTGTAATACCACTGAATTGTAGTCTTGAAAAATTGTTAAGATGGTTAAATTTAATATTACATGGGTTTGTTGTTGTTGTTGTTGTTGTTGAGGGGGGCATTTTGGGGGCAGAGGCAGGCAAACCTCTGTGAGTTTGAGGCCAGCCTGTTGTACATAGAGTTCCAGGACTATGAGACTGCATAAAGAGACCTTGATTATGTTGTTGTTGTTTTGTTTTGTTTTTTAAGGAAAGAAAGATAAGGCACAATTCTAAAGTTTTTCCTGGAAACCTAAAACTTAGATGAGATTATCCTGCTGTTAGTCCAAGGTTTAAGAAAGAAACTTCGGTTCCTAGACAGATAATCTTATGGAAATCTCTATTTTCTTATTTTAGACAATGACAGTTTGTCAGGTAAAATTGTCTAATGGCTTACTGGTACATGGGCCACAGTGCCAGTCTGAAAGTGAAGCCAAGGAGAGAGCTGCACTTTTTGCTTTACAGCAACTGGTAAGAATCATTCATGAGTTCTAAGTTTTTAAAATTGATATGTGTGTGTGGTGTGTGGTGTGTGTGTGTGTGTGTGTGTGTGTGTGTGTGTGTGTGGTGTGTATGTGTGTGTGTACGTGTGTGTGTGTATGTGTATGTGTGTGTGTGTATGTGTGTGTGTATGTGTGTGTGTGTATGTGTGTGTGTATGTGTGTGTGTGTGTGTATGTGTATGTGTGTGTGTATGTGTGTGTGTGTATGTGTGTGTGGTGTGTGTATGTGTGTGTGTGTATGTGTGTGTGTACGTGTGTGTGTATGTGTATGTGTGTGTGTATGTGTATGTGTGTGTGTATGTGTGTATGTGTGTGTGTGTATGTGTATGTGTGTGTGTATGTGTGTGTGTGTGTATGTGTGTGTGTGTGTATGTGTGTGTGTGTGTATGTGTGTGTGTATGTGTGTGTGTATGTGTGTGTGTGTGTGTGTGTGTGTGTACAGAGACCAGAAGAAGGTGTCAGATCCCCTGGAACTGCAGTTACAGATGTTGTGAGCTGCCCTACATGCATGCTGGGAATCAAACTCTGTCATCAGGAAGAGTAGCAAGTGCTCTTAACCCCTGAGCTCGCTCTCCCGTCTGCCTATTAGATTTTTAATTAGTCTCTACAGAAAGAACGGTCTTGTTGCTTTGTCTTACTACTTTTAAATACTTCCACAGGGCTCCTTGGGTGCGAATTTTCCTTTGCCTCCACCAATATTTACAAACTATCCTCCTGCAGTACCACCTGGAGCGGTCCCTCCTGTTTTTACCCAACCTACTGGTAAGGTGGTTTGCTTTTCTGAGTATTTATCCTTCAGTTCTTATTTTCTCTAAGTTCTTTTAAGAACCACATTGTGTTTGGGGGATGTTAGATTACATTTTGTGTGTATATGCATATATCAACATGTACTGTTTCTGGGATTTGGGATTTGGTTTCTTTTTCAAAGCAGTGTCTCATAGTTTTGAATTTCTAGTTTCTACCTCAGTCTTCTGAGTGGTAAGATTAAAGTGTACCTACCACAGCCAGTTAAAGAACTATCTTCAAAAATCAAAAATCTTTACAATTTTTCTTCCCACCCAAACTCTGTTAAATTAAATATTAAGAGATTTTTAAAAACAAAGCTTCTGAGTATAAATGATAAAAGAAGTATCAGCAGACTAGAAATTTGAAAGCAGCCAGCACTGGTGACGCACGCCTTTAAGCCCAGCACTCACGAGGCAGAAGCAGGCAGATCTCTCAGTTTTAGGTCAGCCTGGTCTACAGAACAAGTCCCAGGACAGCCAGGGCTACACAGAGAAACCCTGTCTGGAAGAAAAAAGAGAGACAGAGATGGGGCGGGAGGTTGAAGCCAGTGGCAGTGAATGAACAGTTGGAGTGGCAGTGTAGTAGAGCAGGACGTAGTGAGGAACTGCTGAGCCAGCGTAAGCCTAAGCTCGGGACAAACACCAAGTCTGCAGCTCCAGGTCCCTAGCACTTGAGATGGTTCCAGCTTCGCATCCTCCGGGCTCTCTCTCTGTTAGACTGGTTCTGCTCTCTGTATGAGTGTTCCTTGGCAAACCAAATGACTGTGGTCTCCACCACAACCCAGACTTCATTATCACAGCTCTCTACGATTGCCTCACGCCGTGCTCCTTACAGGGCCACCCCTGACGCACGTCGTCTGGCCTCGGGCTCACCCTCATTCTTGCATCTTTCATGCCCCAAAGACGGTGCTGTATGGGTGACAATGACAAGTTTGACTGCTATCTAGAAATGGATCCACACTCCTTCAGCCACTTTAGTAGCAGCTTTCCTGGGCTGAAGCAACTGCTTTCTAGAAACAAGCTGTCCTTGAGGACTGTTCCTTTCACAAGTTGGAGGTTTGGCACTTTTCCCATTGTTCCAGGGCAGAGCAGGTCCCTCCTTGATGGCACTAATCTCCTTAACCATTATAGCCTCTTTTAGCACATGCCTTAGCTGTATAGTAATCTTACTAATGTACCTAAAATGCCATAACCAAAAGCAAGTTCTAAAAGGGATAGTTTATTTTGGTTTATGTTTCCAAAAGAGAATTCCCTTTTATCGCCAAATCCCTTCTTTGTCTCCAGATTGCATGTTTCCATTTCATTCTGCCCCACGTGCTCTTGGTTATTGTAGAGCTTCTTGTGTATTATCAAAGAGTCATGACGTAAACTCTGTGGTCTTGAAAGTTCTTCTGCCAAAGAAATTAGTCTTTTTAATTTAGCCTCATGTCAATTCTTAGGACATGTGCAGAAAACAGTGAGATTGTTTACAAAAATATCACACAGTGTCTACTCCCCTCTGAAACATTATGAGGTTGGCCTCTTATCTTCTACATTATTCTTATCACTGCTACCTTCTAGAAAGGCCCATTAAGCTCTGGTTACAGCAGTCAGCCACTTATCTAGTCTAAACTTGAACAGTCTTCCACATTCCTCCAAAATACAACATGGTCAGGTTCATCACAGCAGGATCCCACTCCTGGTACCAATTTCTGTATCAGCTACTTTTCTGTTGCCAAGATAACAGACCAAAGGAGGAATCCATAATGGAAGCAGAGGCATGGTAACAGATGACTGAAGCAGAAAGCTAAGATGAGAGGTCATGTATGCAAACGCAGAACAGAGAGAGAGAAAACAGGAAGTAGGATGAGACTATGAACTCAAAGCCAGTTCCCAGGGACACACTTCCTTAATAAGACTTATCTGCTAAAAATGCCATAATTTTCACAAACAGTGCCACCAACAGGGCACTGTATTCAAATACATAAGCCTAGGGTGACATTTCTCATTTAAAACATCACAGTTGTTAACTTAAAATGGTCAAAGGATGGTAAAAACTAGAAAATAAGAAATAACAAAAAATTAATATCGTACACAGATCAACAACCCTTGTTATTGGCAACTCCAGAGAAATAATGTGTCATAGGGAGGGAGGGAGGAAACTTAAAATTTCTTAGAATTAAAGGACATGTATCTCTAGACTGAAAGAAACAACATTATAATAAAATAGATTGCTTTGAAATTCAAAATACCAGGACCAGAGACATGACTCAGGAGGTAAAAGCATTTGCTGCAGAGCCTGATAGCCTGAGTTAAATCCTGTGTCCCACATGGTGGATGGAAAGAACTGAGCCCCACAAAGTGTCCTCCGATCTCCTCAGATCTCAAGAGTCTGGCTTACTAGATTATAGTCACTGACGAGGAATCAGCATTTCACAAGCTCTTCAAGTATCTGGGAAAGACAAAGTTTTAGGAATCACCAGCTCAGTGTGCTTCCAATGGTCAAAAAAAAAGTCCTTGAATTACAATACTAGAATAGAGAAAAGAAACTACCTGTACCATGAAAGTGATTACAATTCAAAATTTGAGCTTTGGGGCTTTTTATATGCTGTGCTCGTTGTGGAGGCTACTTAGCATTTGGTAAGGTGAGAGCCTTGTGATCTGTCTTTGTTCCCAGACCTTTCTTAAGGAGTCACTTCAAGTACATATATGTGGTCATGAAACCAAACAGGATTTTGAGAATAAGAAGGGCCAGCGTTGTTCTCAATCCACACCACTTCATACTAGCAAGCCAGGGTCTTCTGAAGGAACCGAAATGATTCCATGGCAAAGTCCAGCTTCTTCCAAGTCCCATAATTACGACCTTTCCTAAAGGTCATGTCAGAATTAGTACCACTGTGCTCTGTAGGCCAGCATCAGGATAACTGCCTTTCTGTAGATAGTTGATGGTGCTAAGAAAGGAGCCCAGGACTGACTGATACAATAGACAAGAGCAGTTACAGTTGCCTCCTGAGGTGGAGAAGCTAAAAAGGGCTAGCAGAGAGGAGTCTTAACTCTCTGGATATTGGTGTTTTACAGCTAATATAATGCCTTCGTCGTCTCATCTCTTCGGCTCAGTGCCATGGAGACCACCAGTGCCAGTTGCTGGGAATGCCTTCCACTATCCTTCATATCCTGGAAGCATGCCCTTGGCTGGAGGAAGGCCAAGTGCAGTGCACAGTCAGTTCATACCTCTACAGGTGAGGTTTGCTTAACAGTGTACTTTTTTCTTTTTCTTTTCTTTTTATATATATATATATATATATATATATATATATATATAACAACTACTACTGATAAAACTTTTCTAGTTAGTACTTACCAGTACTGACTAGAAAGTGTGTATGAACTAAGCTGGTCTTAATTTATATTCTAATAAGAAATACTAAGTGTAACAAGTAATATAAATATTTTTAAAATTTTATTTTGGCTTAATTATGTCCAAGGAGGGAGAGTATGTTTACCCAAGTTCAGGTGCCCTGGGAGGCCAGAGATAGTGGGCCCCCCTGAAGCAGAGTTACAGGCCAGCAGATATGGGTGTTGGGAACCAAACTTGGATCCCCACTAAGCCATCTCTTCAGTCATTATTATAAATAGAGAAATTTGTCTTTAATTCCATTTCTTCTTTGGGTTTTATGTAGGATATCAGGGTAATGGTCGTCTCATAAAATGGATTGGGATAGGAAAGGCTCTAAGAGGCATGTGCATGGAATCCCTGGCACCAACAGGTTTTGCTTTTTACTCTATCCCCTCTTGTTATACTGTTAGATTATATTCCTAAAGCTCTCCACCAAAGTCTATGCCTATCAAGCCTCCCCCTCCTACACACACACACACACACACACACACATCATACCCACTGGGACTGATTACCAAGATCCAACTATTAAAAAGTCAAGGTCCAGTAATCAAAATTCATGAGTTTGACTAACGTAATTAAAACACCCAATCAGAATTTACCAACATTCCCTAACTCATAACACAGACATCCTCTTTTTCCCCTCTTAGAATTAACAATTCAGACCAATTTCCCTTAAGTATATCGATGCAAAAATACTTAAAAAAATTCTTGCCAATCAAATCCAAGAACACACCAAATGATCATTCACCATGATCAAGTAAGCTTCATCCCAGTGATGCAGGGATGGTTCAATATACGGAAATTCATCAACATAATCCACTACATAAACAACACTCAAAGAAAAAACCACATGGTCATTTTGTTAGATGCTGAAAAAGCATTTGACAAAATTCAGCATCCTTTAATACTAAAAGTCTTGGAAAGATCAGGAATTCAAGGCCCATATCTAAACATAGTAAAAGAAATATACAGCAAACTGGTAGCCAACATCAAACTAAATTGAGAGAAACTTGAAGCAATCTCACTAAAATCAGGGACTAGACAAGGCTGCCCTCTCTCTCCATATCTTTTCAATATAGTACTTGAAGTTATAGCTAGAACAATTAGACAACATAAGGAGGTCAAAGGGATACAAATTGGAAAGGAAAAAGTCAAACTATCACTATTTGCAGATGATATGATAGTATACTTAAGCGACCCAAAAAAACTCCACCAGAGAACATCTACAGCTGATCAACAACTTCAGCAAAGTGGCCGGATACAAAATTAACTCAAGCAAATCAGTAGCCTTCCTATACTCAAAGGATAAACAGGCTGAGAAAGAAATTGGGGAAATGAGACCCTTCACAATAGCCACAAACAATGTAAAGTATCTTGGTATGACTCTAACCAAACAAGTGAAAGATCTGTATGACTAGAACTTCAAGTCTCTGAAGAAAGAAATTGAAGAAGACCTCAGAAGATGGAAAAATCTTCCATGTTCGTGTATTGGCAGGATTAATATAGTAAAAATGGACATCTTGCCAAAAGCATTATACAGATTCAATGCAATCCCCATCAAAATCCCAACTCAATTCTTCATAGAGTTAGAAAGAGCCATTCTCAAATTAATCTGGAATAACAAAAAACCCAGGAGAGCTAAAACTATTCTCAAGAGTAAAAGAACTTCTGGGGGAATCAGTATCCCCAACCTCAAGCTGTACTACAGAGCAATAATGTAAAAAACTGCATGATATTGGTACAGTGAGAGGCAGGTTTATCAATGGAACAGAATTGAAGACCCAGAAATGAACCCACACACCTATGTTCACTGGATCTTTGACAAAGGAGCTAAAATCATCCAGTGGAAAAAAGATAGCCTTTTCAACAAATAGTGCTGGCTCAACTGGAGGCTAGCTTGCAGGAGAATGCAAATCGATCCATTCTTATCTCCTTGTACTAAGTTCAAGTCCAAGTGGATCAAGGACCTCCACATAAAACCAGACACACTAAAACTAATAGAAAAGAAACTGGGAAGAGCCTTGAGTACATGGGCACAGGTGAAATCTTCCTGAACAGAACACCAATAGCTTATGCTCTGAGATCAAGAATTGACAAAGGGGACCTCATAAAATTGCAAAGTTTCTGTAAGGCAAGGGACACTGTCAAAAGGACAAAATGGCAACCAACAAATTGGAAAAAGATCTTTATCAACCCTACATCTGATAGAGGGCTAGTATCCACTGTGTACAAAGAACTTAAGAAGTTAGACTCCAGAGAGCCAAAAAATCCTATTAAAAAGGCGGTACAAAGCTAAACAAAGAATTTTCAACTGAGGAATATCGAATGGATGAGAAACACCTAAAGAAATGTTCAACATCCTTAGTCATTAGGGAAATGCAAATCAACACAACCCTGAGATTTCACCTCACACCAGTCAGAATGGCTAAGATCAAAAACACAGGAGACAGCAGGTGTTGGGGAGGATGTGGAGAAAGAGGAACACTCCTCCACTGCTGGTGGGATTGCAAGCTGGTAAAACTACTCTGGAAATCAGTCTGGCTGTTCCTCAGAAAACTGAACATGATACTACTAGAGGACCCCGTTATACCACTCCTGGGAATATACCCAGGGGATTCCCCAGCATGTAATAAAGACACATGCTCCACTATGTTCATAGCAGCCCTATTTATAATAGCCAGAAGCTGGAAAGAACCCAGATGTCCCTCAACAGAGGAATGGATTCAGTAAATGTGGTATATTTACACTATGGAATACTACTTAGTTATTAAATCAATGAATTCTTGAAATTCTTAGGCAAATGGGTGTAACTGGAAAATATCATCCTAAGTGAGGTAACCCAATCACAAAAGAACACACATGGAATGCACTCACTGATAAATAGATACTAGCCCAGAAGCTTGGAATACTCAAGACACAATTCACATATCAAATGATGCCTAAGAAGAGGGAAGAAGAGGCCCCTGGTCCTAGAAAGGCTTGATGCAGCAATATAGGGGAATACCAGGACAGGGAAGAGGGAGGAGGTTGATTGGGGAACAGGGGGAGGGAAGAGGGCTTATGGGACTTTCAGGGAGGGGGGACCAGGAAAGGGAAAATCATTTGAAATGTAAATAAAGACTATATCTATTAAAAAATTAACAGCTGCAAAGTCATTTGCATATGTTTCTGTTAGTTTCATATGCAACAACCTTGTGTTTGAACTGATTAATAAAGTATCTCAGTATTTGTTCTGTGCTTGAAAATCGGTGTTTGGGTGTGGTCTGTGTGTAATCTTGGTCAAGAGGGGAACACAGCACAATTTGATGGTCTCTTAAGGACATGTTCTTTCTGTTTCTATTTTGTGGAATAATTTTAGGAATAATTTGTTATTAAGTATTCTTTGAAAGTTTGGTAGAATATTGTGCTAAAACCATCTGTCTCAATTTTGACTGTGAGTCTTTTAATGACTGACTGTTTCTTTAGGTATTAAAGATTTCCTTTAATTGCTAAATTGATCTGTATTCAACTTTTGTAAGTGGTACCTATGGAGAAAATTATACATTTATTTTAGATTTGCCAGTTTGGTTTAGTACAGATTTTTAAAGTATGGATTTCTGGTTCTCTGTATTTCATTAGTAGGTTTTTATGCCCCACCCCTTTCATTTGTAATTTTGTTAATTTGGATATTCTCTCACTGATTTTTATTTAATTTGGATAAAGGTTTGTCATTTTACTGATTTCTTAAAGAACCAACTCTTCATTTAACTGGTCCTTTGTATTGTTCTTTGTTTCTATTTTATTTATTTCAGCCTTCAGTTTGATTATTTCCTGCTTCCTATTCGTCTTGGGTGTGCTTGTTTCTTTTTGTCTTAGAGCTTTCAGGTATGGTGTTAAGTTGCTAGAATGGGATCTCTGGTTATTTAATGTGGCACTAAGAATGTAGCTAAGAATCTGCCTTTAGAACCTTTCTCGTTGTGTCTTATAAGTTTGGTTGTATGTTTGTTTCATTTTCATCCAATTCTAGGCAGTCTTTAATTTCTTTGTTGATTTCTTTCTTGATCCATTTTTCATTCAAAAGCTGGTTTTTCAGTTTCCATGCATATGTAAGTTTTCTGTTGTTTCTTATATCCAGTTTTAACCTGTGGTGACCTGATGGGATGAAGGAAGTTATTTCAATTTATTTTACCTGCTGAGGCTTGCTTTGTGTCTGAGTATGTGGCCAATTTTGGAAAAAGTTCCATGAGATGCTGAGAAAAAGACATATTCTTTTGTATTTGGGTAAAATGTTCTGTAGTTATCTGTTACATCCATTGGATTCATAAGGTCTGTTAGCTCCAGTGTTTCTCTGTTTAGTTTTTATCTGGTTGACCTGTTGTTGAGACTACAGTATTGAAGTTTGCCACTCCTATTGTGTCAAAATGTTATTTAAACTGTAGTAGTATTTATTTTATAAACTTGGGTTTCCTTGTGCTTAGGCCATAAATGTTAAGAATTGAAAGGTCCTCTTGGTGGGTATTTCCTTTGATGAGTATGATGTGTACTTCCCTATCTCTTCTGAGTAATTTTGGTTAAGCTTATGTTGTTAGATATTAAAATGGAAGACCAGATTGCTTCTTAGGTTTATTTGCTAGGAATGTCTTTTTCCAAACCTTGACTTTGTTCATCTGTGTCTTTTCTGTTGGGGAATTGAGAGCATTTGATATTGAGAGATATCATTGACAAGTGATTATTGATTCTTATTTTTTTGCTGCTATTGTTGTTGTTGCTGCTGCTGTTAGTGGTGGTGTGTAAATCCTTTCTTTTGATTTTGCTGGTCTACATTTATTCATTCTCTGTGTTTTCAAGGTTGCAGTTATCCTTCTTCGGTTGCAGCCTTCCTTCTAGCTCCTTCTGTAGGGTTGGATTTGTATAAATATATTGTTTATATTTGGCTTTATCTTCCCCTTCTATGGTGATTGAATATTTTCTGAGTATAACAGTGTTGGCCAGCATCCATGGTTTCTTATGGTCTGCAGGATTAGTGTCTGTGACATTTTGACTTTTATCATCTCCATTGACAAGTCTGGGTATGATTCTATTAAGTTTCCATGTATATGTTACTTGGTCTTTTCCTCTTGTAGTTTTTAAGATTCTTTCTTTATTCTGTATGTTTAATGTTTTGATTACAATCTTTTGAGGGGAGTTTCTTTTCTGGTCTAATCTATTGTTCTGTAAATTTCTTGTATGTTTATAGGCATCTATCTCTTTTGATTAGGAAAATATTCTTCTATGAATTTGTTGAAATTATTTTCTGGGACTAGAATCTGGGTGTCTTCTCTTTACTCAATTTCTATTATTCTTATACTTGGTTTTTAATAGTGGCCCAGATTTCCTGGATGTTTTTTTCAGGAGCATTTTAGATTTAAACTTTTCTTTGACCTATATGTTTATTTCTTCTATCATATCTTCAATGCTTGAATTTTTCTCTTTCATCTCTTGTAGTGTGTTAGTGACGCTTGACTCTGTAGCTTCTGTTCAAATTCCTCAATGCTTCATTTCTAGAATTTCTGCAGTTCAGTTTTTCTTTATTGATTTTATTTCCATTTTTAGTATTGATTCAAGAGATTTATTCATTTCCTCTTTAAAGACTGTTTTTAATTTCATACAGACTATTTTAAGGTATTTTTCTTGTGCTTCAGCTGTGTTGGACATTCAGGCACATATGTGATAGGGTTGCTGAGCTCTAGTGGAGACATATTTTCTTGGTTATATTGATATTTTTCCTCTGGCATCTAGGCATCTGGGCATATTATAGGTCTAGATGCCAGTTTCTGGTTTTGTCGTTGTCGAGTGGGTTCTTTTGCTTTTGTTTGTTTGTTTGTTTTTGTTTTGTTTCTTTTATGAATTTTATGAGAGTGTATTGACTGTGTGTTGCCTGGTAGTAAATTTTCTGTAGACCTGTTATATATAGGTACTGGAGGTTAGTGGGTATTGGCAGTTGGAAATGGGGATAGCCTCTGAGTCTGAAGAAATTCAAAGGAGGAAGTAGAGCAGATTCTTCCAACAGAATCTGCTTATTTGGTGTCTGTGGAATAGGGATAGATAGTGAAGCAAGGTTAGTTCTGAAGGTATGCTATAGTGCTGAGGATGAGACTGGGGGAATAGATATATTTCCCTGGTCTGCTCATATGAGACATTTGCCAGGAATGCCTTCTGGTATTGGAGACTGGGATTATGGGTTGAGTGTGGGGAAAGAAGATAGGAGAAGATGTTTGTAATCCACTGGGGTCAAAGGGGAAAGGGAGACAACAGTAGGTGTTCTACAGATCTGAGAATGAGACTGGGTGAAATGGGACTATTGGAGCAAGAGGCAAGGTAAAGATCTGTAATCAGCCTAGCTATAACCCTGGTAGGATTAGCATTTGTATTAATAGCAAGTACATGATAGAATTGGAGGCTAGCATAAAACTGTGATTCTAATTGTAATCTATTATATCTCTTTGTTGCCAGAAAATGCCATGGACTATCAGCTCCTTGTTTGCAAAGGGAAATAGAACAATTAGCAACTTTGGTCTAATCACATTGGATAATTAATTCTAGAAACCCAAGAATCAATTCAGAATACATGTCCCTAAAATATCTACAGATAAACAGCACTAAAAAATTGTACAATTCTAAGGCTTAAAGAAAGAAGTTTTAAAGTTTCTCCATAAAGAAATGATGAATGTCTTAGTGGGTAAGCTAATCTGATTTATTATTATATAGCTGATACATGTGTATTAGTTGCTTGCTCCTTGACATGACAAAGTTTCTGTCATAAGCAACTAACAGGAGAAAGAGCTCCTTTTGACAAATAGTTAAAGGAGACACAGATCATTGTCATTAGAAAGGCAAGGTAGCAAGTCACACTGCAACCACACAAAGACGGAGCTAGACCCATATGAAGACCAATTTGTGCATCTGGTACATATTTTTAGGGGACCTAGGTCCACCCCATGCATGGTCTTGGTTGGTGGTTCAGTCTCTGTGAACCCCTTTGGTCCCAGGATAGTTGATTCTTGTGTTGTCTTTGACCCCTCTGTGGCTCTTTCAATTCTTCCTCTGCCTCTTCCACAAGAGTCCCTGAGCTCTGCCTAACATTTGGCTGAGGGTCTCTGTATCTGTTTTCATCAGCTGCTGGGTGGAGCCTCTCAAAGGACAGTTATGCTAGGTTCCTGCCTGTAAGTATAACAGAGTATCATTAATAGAGACAGGGGTGCACTTCTCTCTCTCTCTCTCTCTCTCTCTCTCTCTCTCTCTCTCTCTCTCTCTCTCTCTCTCCCTCTCCCTCTCCCTCTCCCTCTCCCTCTCCCTCTCCCTCTCTCTCTGCCTCTCCCTCTTTTCCCCTCCCCCTTGCCCCTCTCCTCTCTCTCTTGGCATGGATCTCAAGTTCGACTAGCCATTTCTTCAATTCCTGATCCCTCTTTATCCTTGCACATCTTATAGGCTGGTCAATATGTGTGTTGAAGATTTTGTGGGTGAAATGGTATCCCCATCCTTCCTTTGGAATTCTTGGCTAGGTACAGAAGGCAAAGGTCACCATTTCAGGTTCCATATCCCCTATTCTTAGGGGTCTTAGCTAGGGCCACCATTATAGATTCCTGATAGTTTCCCTTGTACTAGGTTTCTAGTTTGTCCCAGAAATGGCACATGCCCATAAATTCCAGTTCTCATTCTCAGTTCTCTCTCCCTTTATTTTCCCCTCCTATTCCCCGCCCAACCACTATCCCACCCAGTTCCTTCCCTCTATCCACCCCAATGTCTATTTTAGGAACTATCTCTGACTCTGTTGGCTGCCTTTGGATCCCTTTCCTCTAACCAGGCTTCCTCTTCTAGCCTCAATAGGAGAAGATGCAGGTACTGAAAGTGCTGCCTGGTGGCCATCCTTGACTCAAGCCATTTTAGATATAATATTTCATATTGACATTTAATTTGATGGGTCCTACATGAAACTTATAGATATTTTACTAATATATGGATAACCAGTTGGGGTCCAGAAGTCGGCCTACAAACCACATAAACACTAATCTCATGAACATTCATTAACATTCATAAACATGAATGGTTTAATGAACGCAAACCCTGAAACTGACTGACCAGCTCAAATTATGGAATTTCATAAGATTAACAAGCCATTGGACTGAACACAAGGTCCCCAAAGTAGGAGCTAGAGAAAGGAGCTGAAGGGGTTTGCAGCCCCATAGGAGGAACAACAAAATGAACCAACCAGTAACCCCAGAGCTCCCAGGGACTAAACCACCAATCAAAGAGTACACATGGAGAGACCCATGCCTCCAACTGCATATGTAGCAGAGGATGGTCTTGTTGGACATCAAAGGAAGAAGAGGCCCTTGGTTCTGAGAAGGCTTGATGCTCCAGTATAGGGGAATACTAGGACAGAGAAGCGGGAATGGGTAGGGTAGTGAGCGGGGAGGGGGACGGGGGGAGGAGGGATGGGGTGGGGGTTTTCATAGGGAAAGCAGGAAAGGGGATAACATTTGAAATGTAAATAAAGAAAATATCTAATAAAAATGATTAACAAACCTCAAAAAATTAACAAGCCTCATAACTTGCAGAATATAACAGGGTTTGTGGTCAGCATGACACTGCTCTAAGAAAGGTTGCTTTTCTGCATCACTGACTAACAGGCATATTATTACAACAATATGAAATTGCTGGTGGGCATGGAACAAAATGGCTACAGTTGTGTTAGGGGAAAGACTGCAATACAACCTATACCCTTTCATATTGATATATAGTCAATATGAAATGATCAATATAATCAATATGAAATAATATGCTGTTTCCTTCTTTGAAGGTTTCAATAGAATGAACACATGACAGTAATTTGGTTGATAGTGCAACCTTGAGCTGATGCCACCTCCCTTGATTTCTGTATTTCTATTCCTGGGAAACCACTCCTTTTTGTTCTGGCACACAATGAAGTAGTAATAGAGTAGTTCTTACACTAGACTTTTCTTCGTGTCAAGAACTTATCCAAAGAAATCATAAAATCTGTTATCTTGTTTGTGATGTCTTTTGCTGAACAAAGTTTTTGTTTTTAGTTGTATAACGAAATTGATTTATATGCCATGACTTAATATTGTATTTGAGAAAGTTTATTTCATGAATAATTTATTAAGGAGTTAGTTATTATGTATATAAATGCATTTCGACTGCACTTGTCTATGGTGGTTTGAGTTGGTAGGTATGCCCCCCCCCCCTACACTCATGTGTTTAAATGCTTTGCCCATAGGGACTGGCATTATTAGAACATGTGTCCTTCTTGGACTAGATGTACCCTTGTTGGAGGAGGTGTATCATTGTAGGACCAGGCTTTGAGACTCCTTCTTCTGCTTGTGGATTGTGATGTAGAACTCTCAACTACCATAAAACCATATCTACCTGCAGGCAGTCATGCTTTCTGCTATGATGATCATGGACTAAGACTCTGAAAATGTAAGTGAGCCCCAATTAGGTGTTTTCCTTTATAAGAGTTGCTGTGGTCAGCATGTCTCTTTACAGCAATAAAACCCTAATAAGATAGTATCTTAATTGTATGTGCATCACAAACAAGCCTCATGTGTGCGAAGGTCAGAAGAAGTTGTTGGATCTCCCAGAGCTATCGTTATAGATGGTTTCTTTCCCAGTTATGGTAGCAACGGTCTGTATGATTTAGGACATACCTCCACATATGAGGGGGTGTTACTTGGCACTTGTATTTTGTATGGAAGTCTGTCACATCTGGACTTGGCTTTTGTGCAAAAATCTATCACATTTGGATGTAGTGTTTAATACCCAGAATTCTTTTTTAAGGTCTTTTCTTATGGTTTTAGTTACCTTATAAAATAATAGGTTTTTATATGGCTTTTTAATATATTTTATATTTTAATTTATTTCTTTAGATCTTTGAAATTTGTATTATATGTATGTATATGCATATATACATATATACAAGTTAGCTGACTCTCATTCTAAAATTTTCCATGTGCAGCTTGAAAATATTCTCAGAGCTCCATTTCTAATAAATTTAAATGTTACTTATGCTTTTGTGAAAGGAAAAAACAGAATTCCACTCCTCAGAAGGTCATTATCTACAAGGATAAAAGGGCAAAATAGGAAATGAAGTCTTCAACATAATCACCAACTGGTAGTTTTGTAGATGACTCCATCACCTTCTTCTTGAAGCATACTATATGTCAATTCTACAGTTACAAAGAAAGTAACCAGAGAAACTATCCTAGTCACAAAGTGCTATAGTTCAAATAAAATATCTTTAACCAAAAACTGATTATATGGACAACATAGACATAGACTACATTATAAAGATTCTCAAACTCAGTTTATCCTTGCACCTGTAACCTTGAATGTGACTTTGCTCATATGTTGTTAGTATAGTAGAAGCTGCATATACTTTCATTAATTTGGAGTTTATGAATGGGCATGCAATAATTTCCAATATGCAATAATTTCAGTTATGCCAAGTATGTATTAACTCATAAAACAAGTGGGGATGTTACCAGGGATTTCAAAGTTAGCAGAGGAGTGGCAATGATATTTAAATGTTTTAAAGACTGAGTATGGTCTAGCTAGAGGCTGAATCACTAGGAATACAAACCAAGAAACAGCAATGACACTGTAGGCTTGAAAGACAAAGACATGTAATAAATTATAATAAATGACAATGAGACTATGTCACATATTTTCTGATTCATATAAGGGTAAAATATGCATATACTGCCTCACTTATTTTCTGTTTATTTTATGCTTTTTTTGGCCTGTACATAACACTGGGAGATTAGAGTTATGAAATAGAAGTTATAACCACTTTAACCACTATCATTGTTTACATAAAAGGATGAAAAACGTTGTGGCCAGATTTTCAAAGGAAACTTTGCTTATGCTTCTAAAAGGCAGAGCAATTGCCACTAAGTGTTATATTTGACCTATTATTCATTGTCATTTCAGGACATAAAAAAACAGATTTTTGAAGCTTCAGTGCCCATCTGTCTTAGTTGGCATAGCTGATAAATATCTGCCAGATGCTATACTAATCCTGTTTTAAGTTCTTTTTGACAGGTAAGTATTTTTAAGTAAATATAAAACGAATTACATTCAACCATCACTAAATAGAAAAGAGTTGAGAATTAGAAGATGATCATAATAATTTAAACAATTTATTAATTATTTCAGAATTTTCTTTGCTAACATTTATCTCATATATACCATCTACTTAGGCCTTGATGAGATATTTTTAAAAATTATCCCTTATGTTAATATAACAGGATTAGTTTGTATAATGTTACTTGTAGGAATATTTTCAGGTCTGACCATTTAGTATTGGATGTACAATTAGTGGGTTATTCCACAGGGAAGACTATTTCTCCCACTCTTAGCATCCTTTAGTTGACTGCAGTTCTTTGTATAGCGTTGAGGTCTCATGAGCTTTCCCTATCCATTTTGGCATATCTATTGGTGTTCTTGTTTCGATAATAATGTTGTGAGACCTTATGAGTGTACACTTCACAAACTTCAGTGCACTTCAGAAACAGGGTTGAAACTTTGCTGAACTAGAACTGATCTAAATGACTCTTCCATGTGGATTGGCTTTCATGGTACCAGAGGCACCATGCAAGCTTCCAGAGGAGGGAAAAATCAGTTCTACCCAGCCATGAACCCTGTGAACCACAATGACCAGCACATCAAAATGGGATATACCCTAATGGTAACTAGTTGAACTTAAGACCTGCTAAACAAGAGGGAAATCATACATGGTATTGGAAACTAGCCAAATACTTAGTGGTAGTGAAGTCATGAATCTTGGAGTAGAACCTACAATCACATCTTTCCTAAATCTTCATAATCATAACAATAACATCAGCATTTGTCCTTATAGCCATAGGTAAGTATAGTACTCACCCCTTATCAAGGAAATGTCTCTTTGAATCAGAGGGAGATCATTACAGAAACCAAAACCAAAGTTAAATATTTTGATCAAAGTCTAATTATACTTAAATACCAGACTTGTTACTGGTAACCAAGACTAACAATGTGTTTGCAACAAGCTTATAATATTCAATCCCAATCCCTGGGTCTTTGTTTTATAAAATTGCAATGGTTGGGTACAGAAGCATTCTGACTTCTGCTCTAGGTCTCTAAAAGGCCATTTTCATCAATTTCTCCTTTAAAAGATTCCTTAGAATTGACAAGTTGTCTATATCTTGTCACACACACACACACACACACACAAAAGAGGCTAAGCATTGCTGTACAACTTAATGCTTGTCTTAGTGTTTTACAGCTGTGAACAGACACTGTGACCAATGCACGTCTTATAATTAGGACTGGCTTACAGGTTCAGAAGTTCAGTCAGTCATCAAGGTGTGAGCATGGCAGCATTCAGGCAGGCATGGTGCTGGAGGGGCTGAGAGGTCTACACCTTCATCTGGAGGCTGCTAGCAGAATACCCACTTCCAGGCAGCTAGAGTGAGGGTCTTATTTATTTACATCCCAAACATGACTCCCCGTCTCAGTTCCTCCCTCACAGAATCCCTCTTCTCACCCCCCCTTCTCCTCTTAGAGAGTGGTCTCCCTCTGGTATCCACCCACCCTGGCCCCTCAAGTTTCTGCTAGATTAGATGCATCCTTTCCCCCTGAGGCAAGGCAATGCAATGGAGTCTGAGCTACAGGTCAGCTACATGTGTGCTGGGAACCTCGTTCCAGCCTGTGTATGTTCTTTGGTTGGTGGTTCAGTGTTTGAGAGCTCCCATAATTAAATTTCTTCTTTGAGAATTTCATGCCTGTATCTGATGTTTCCTGGATACTTTAGCCCTCACTTTATTTCCCTCTCACACACCAGTGAGTACAGATGAATACTGTGTCTCTCTGTCTCAGAATCTGCTAGTTACCAATAGATTAACAATGAGTGGCAGGACCACAGGAACCCTTGTCTCCTCCCAAGCTAAATGCTGGGTAGACCCCAGTTATGTGGGCCCAGTGCCAGTAACCACAGCTGCCTTGAGTTTATAACTGTCATACCTGTGTTCAGCTTAGTAGATGGCATTTCAAGGCACTTCTCCCTACCCTCCAGCTCCATCATCTTTTCCCACCCTCTCTTCTACAATGTTCACTGAGACATAAAGTGCTATATATACATCTTCTTTAGGATCAGTTCTCAAGCTTCCTATAAAGGATCCTGTAAAGCCATGAGCCCTTTCTTTACCGTCTGCTGAAAGGAGATGCTTTCCTGTTTAAGGCTGTGTCCTAGTTTGGTCTCTATTTCTATGATAAGGACCATGACCAAAAGCAGACTGAGGAAGAAAGGATTCATGTAGCTTTAACTTCTCCATCACAATTCATCAATTAGGCAAGTTAGGCAAGAGTTCAACACAGGAATGGAGGCCAGAACTGAAACAGAGAACATGGATGAATACTTCTTATTTGTGTTCTCCCCATCACTTGCCTATTCTGCTTTCTTACAATGCTCAGAAAAATCTACCTAGGGATGGCACCATCCTCGTGGCCCAGGTTCCAGCACATCAATCAAAAATATGAAACAGTGTTGCTTATAGGAGACTAATCTGTTGAGATTCCTTCCACCCAGAATGGCACAATAAGTCTAGGTTTGTGAATAGTTAACAAAAACTAACTAGCAAATCGGTTTAAAATATATAATTTGAAGGAGTCTGCCAATATGGCAGTTCAGCTCCCTTGTTTCAAAGTATTTTTATTTGTTTTCTTATATGAGTTTTCATCGTATTCTGTAATCAGGTGGACTAATTATTTTCTTGAGGGCCCAGTCATACCTATTTGAAGAAATTGAAGAAGCACATATTAAAAAAAATACACGTTTTTGTTAATTGGCCTTTTAAGCTACTTATGTTATAAGATTTTTGAAAATCAAACATTTAAAAATACTGGACCAGTTTCAGGTTTTGAATAGACATTTCAACCTAATCCAGACAATCTCTTGTATCTATATTAAGACTGCAGGGGACTTCTGGTTTTTATTTTAAAATTCCTACCTACCCATATGTTTTATTTTAAAACTGAAACATTTTAAAAGGTAACGTTTCTAAAGTTATTTTAAGAAGACATTAATTTATTTTTTTTTCATTTATAAATAATTTTGAAATGAGTTATATAGCATTTGCAATCTTAGTTGTTTCTTTTTTATTAGATATATTCTTTATTTACATTTCAAATGATTTCTCATTTCCTGGTTCCCCCCACCCCCGAAATTCCCATAAGCCATCTCCCCTCCCCCTGTTCCCCCAATCAACCCCCTCTTGCTTCCCTGTTCTGGTATTCCCCTACAATGCTGCATCCAGCCTTTCCAGGACCAGAGGCCTCTCTTCCCTTTGATATACAAAAGGCCAACCTCTGCTGCCTATGCCCCTGGAGCCATGTGTACTATCTGGTTGATGTTTTTGTCCCTGGGAGCTCTAGGAATACTGGGTGGCTCATATTGTTGTTCCTCCTATGGCACTGCAAACCCCTTCAACACCTTGGGTCCTTTCTCTAGCTCCCCCTGGGAACCCTGTGCTCAGTTCAATGGCTGGCTGAGAGTGTCCCCCTCTGAACTTGTCATGTACTAGCATAGCCTTCCAGGTGACAGCTATATCATTCCTTTCTCTAAATCCTACATTGGGGCATCTGTGATCAGTTCAATGGTTGGCTGTGAGCTTCTACCTCTGTATATGTCAAGCTCTGGCAGAGCCTCTCATGAGACAGCTATATCAGGCTCCTGCCAGCAAGCACTTCTTGGCATCTACTATAGTGTCTGTGTTTGGTGACTGTATATGGGATAAATCCCCAGGTGTGGAAATCTCGGAAGGCCTTTCCTTCAGTCTCTGTTCCACACTTTGTCTCCATATTTGCTCCTGTGTGTATTTTATTACCCCTCTAAGAAAGACCAACACACCCAAACTTTGTTCTTCTTGAGCTTCATGTGGTCTGTGAATTATATCTTGGGTATTCTGAGCATCTGGATTAATATAAAATTATCAGTGAGTGCATACCATGTGTGTTCTTTTGTGATTGGTTTACCTCACTCAGGATGATATTTTTTTAGGTTCATGCATTTGCCTAAGAATTTCATGGTCATTGTTTTGAATAGCTGAGTAGTACTCCACTGTGTAAATGTACCACATTTTCTGTGTCCGTTCCTCCGTTGAGGGACATCTGGGTTCTTTCCAGCTTCTGGCTATTATAAATAAGGCTGCTATGATCATTGTGGAACATGTGTCCTTGTTACGTGTTGGAGCATCTTTTGAGTATATGCCCAGGAATGGTATAGCTGGGTCCTCAGGTAGTATATTATGTCCAGTTTTCTGAGGAACCACCAGACTGATTTCCAGAGTAGTTGTACCAACTTGCAAACCCACCAACAATCGAGACGAGTTCATTTTTTTCTGCATCCTTGCCAGCATCTACTGTCACCTGAGTTTTTGATCTTAGCCATCCTGACTGGTGTGAGGTGGAATCGCAGGCTTGTTTTCATTTGCATTTCCCTAATGACTAAGGATGATGAACATTTCTTTAGGTGCTTCTCGACCATTCTATTTTCCTCAGTTGAGAATTCTTTGTTTAGCTCTGCACCCCATTTTTAATAGCGTTAGTTGATTGTCTGGAGTCTAACTTCTTGAGTTTCGTTGGTTGCAATTTTATGCTATTGACATTGCTCTTTGCCTTAAAGAAATTTTGCAATTTATGAGGTCCTGTTGATCAATGCTTGATTTTAGAGCATAAGCCATTAGTGTTCTGTTCAGGAACATTTCTCCTGTGCCCATGTATTTAAGACTTTTCCCCACTTGTTCTTCTATTAGTTTCAGCGTATCTGGTTGTATGTGGAGGTCCTTGGTCCACTTGGACTTGAGCTTTGTACAAGGAGATAATAATGGATCGATTTGCATTCTTTTATATGTTGACCTCAGGTGAAACAGCACTGTTTGTTGAAAGTGTTCTATTTTCTCCCCACTGCATGTTTTTAGCTCCTTTTTCAAAGATGAAGTGACCATAGGTGTATAGGTTCATTTCTGGGTCTTAAATTCTATTTTATTGACCTACTTGCCTGTCCCTGTACCAGTACCATGCAGTTTTTTTTATCACTATTGCTTTGTAGTACAGCTTGAGGTCAGGGATGGTGATTTCCCCAGAAGTTCCTTTATTGAGAATAGTTTTCACTATACTGGGTATTTTGCTATTTCAAATAAATTTTCAAATTGCTCATTATAACTCTATGAAGAATTGAGGTGGAATTTTGATGGGGATTGCATTGAGTCTGTAGATTGCTTTAGGCAAGATGGCCATTTTTGCTATATTAATCCTGCCAATCCATGAGCACGGGAGATCTTTCCATCTTCTGAGATTCTCTTCAATTTCTTTCTTCAGAGACTTGAAGTTCTTGTCATACAGATCTTTCAGTTGCTTGGTAAGAGTCACACTAAGGTATTTTATATTATTTGTGACTATTGTGAAGGATGTTGTTTACCTAATTTCTTTCTCAGCCTCTTTATCCTTTGAGTAAAGGAAGGCTACTGATTTGTTTGAGTTAATTTTATATCCACCTAATTTGCTGATTTTTCTTTTTAAATCAGGTTTAGTAGTTCTCTAGTGGAAATTTTGGGGTCACTTAAGTATACTAACATAACATCTGCAAATAGTGATATTTCGACTCCTTCCTTTCCAATTTGTATAACTTTGACCTCTTATTGTTTTCTAATTGCTCTGGCTAGGACATCAAGTACTGTATTGAATAGGTAGGGAGAGAGTGGGCAGTCTTGTTTAGTCTCTGATTTTAGTGCGATTGCTTTAAGTTTCTTTCAATTTAGTTTGATGCTGGCTACTGGTTTGCTGTATATTTCTTTTACTCTGTTTAGGTATGGGCCTTGAATTCCTGATCTTTCCAAGACTCTTACCATGAAGGTGTGTTGAATTTTGCCAAATGCTTTCTCAGCATTTAATGAGATGATCATGTGATTTTTTTTCTAAGAGTTTGTTTTTATAGTGGATTAAGTTGATGGATTTTGTATATTGAACCATCCCTGCATTCCTGAGATAAAATCTACTTTATCATGATGGATGAATGTTTTAATGTGTTCTTGGATTTGGTTTGTGAGAATTTTATTAAGTATTTTTGCATTGATATTCATAAGGGAAAGTGATCTGAAGATCTCTTGCTTTGTTGGGTCTTTGTGTGGTTTAGGTGTAAGTGCACTTGTGGCTTCATTGAAGGAATGGGGTAGGGTTTCTTCTGTTTCTATTTTGTGGAATAGTTTGAAAAGAATTGGTATTAGGTATTCTTTGAAGGTCTAATAGAATTCTGCACTAAAACCATCTGGTCTTGGGCTTTTTTGTTTGTTCGTTTGGGAGATTTTAATGACTGCTGCTATTTCTTTAGGGTTTATGGGACTGTTTAGATCATTTATCTGATCCTGATTTAACTTTGATACCTAGTATCTGTCTAGAAAATAGTCCATTTCATCCAGATTTTCCATTTTCATTCAGTATAGGGTTTGTAGTAGGATCTGAAGATTTTATTTGTATTTCCTAGGTTTCTGTTGTTATGTCTCCCTTTTCATTTCTGATTTGATTAATTTGGATACTTTCTCTGGTTAGTCTGGCTAAGGGTTTATCTATCATGTTGATTTTCCCAAAGAACCAGCTCCTGGTTTTGTTGATTCTTTGTATAGTTCTTTTTGTTTCTACTTGGTTGATTTCAGCCCTGAGTTTGAATAATTTCTGCCATCTATTCCTCTTGGGCATGTTTGCTTCTTTTTGTTCTAGAGCCTTCAGATGTGCTGCCAAGTTGTTGGTGTATGCCCTCTCCAGCTTCTTTTTGGAGTCACTCAGAGCTATGAGTTTTCTTCTTAGCACTGCTTTCATTGTGTCCCATAAGTTTTGTTATGATGTGCCTTCATTTTCATTAATTCTAAAAAGTTTTTAATTTCTTTCTTTATTTCTTCCTTAGCTAAGTTATCATTGAATAGACATTGTTCAGTTTTCACATGTATGTGGGCTTTCCATTGTTTTTGTTGTTATTGAAGACAAGCCTTTGTCTTGTCTCAGAGAAAGTACCAGAAGGTTCTGAGAAGAAGGTATATTCTCTTGATTAAGGATGAAATGTTCTATAGATATCTGTTAGATTTATTTGGTTCATAACTTTTGTTAGTTTCACTGTGTCTCTGTTTAGTTTATGTTTCCATGATCTGTCCATTGCTGAGAGTAGGGTGTTGAAGTCTGCCACTATTACTGTGTGAGGTACAATGTGTGCTTTGAGCTTTAGTAAATTTTATTTAATGAATGTTGGTGCTCTTGCATCTGGAGCATAAATGTTCCGAATTGAGTGTTCATCTTTACAGATTTTTTCCTTTGATGATAACATTAGGTTGAAAGTCGATTTTTTTTCGATATTAAAATGGCTACTTCTGCTTGGTTTTTGGGATCATTTGCTTGGAAAATTGCTTTCCAGTCTTTTACTCTGAGATAGTGTCTGTCTTTGTCACTGAAGTTCCTTTCCTGTATGCAGTAAAATCCTGGGTCCTGTTTGCATATCCAGTCAGTTAGTCCATGTCTTTTTTATTGGGGAATTGGGTCCGTTGATATTAAGAGATATTAAGGAAAAGTGATTGTTGCTTCCTATGATTTTTGCTATCAGAGGAAGAATTATGTTTGTGTGGTTAGTTTCTTTTGGGTTTTTGGAAGAAGATTGTTTTGCGCATTTGGTATTTTGATTTTTATGTGACAGGAGGAATTTCTTTTCTGTTCTACTTTATTTGGAGTTCTATAGGCTTCTTGTATGTTCATGGGCCTCTCTTTCTTTAGGTTAGGGAAGTTTTCTTCTACAATTTTTTGAAGATATTTACTGGTCCTTTAAGTGGGAATCTTTGTTCTCTTTTATACCTATAATCCTTAAGTTTTATCTTCTCATTTTGTCCTGTATTTCTTGGATATTTTGGGTTAGGTATTTCTTTGTCTGTTGTGTCAATGTTTTCTATGGTATCTTAGGCACCTGAGATTCTCTCTTCTATCTCTTGTAATCTGTTTGTGATGCTTGCATCTATGACTCCTGATCTCTTTCCTAGATTTTCCATCTCCAAAGTAGTCTCCCTTTGTAACTTCTTTATTGTTCCTACTTCTATTTTCAGATCCTGGCTCATTGTGTTTAATGCCTTCACCTGTTTGGTTGTATTTTCTTGTAATTCTTTAAGGTATTTTTGTGTGTGTGTGTTTCCTCTTTAAGGGCATATACCTGTTTACCTATGGTCTCCTGTATTTCTTTTTGTTTGTTTGTTTAATTTATTTTATTAGATATTTGCTCTTTTCACTCTTCAAATTGTATCCCCTCTCTTTGTTACCTCTCCAAAAACCCCCTATCCCATCCTCCCACCCCTCTGCTTACCACCCCCCCCACGCACACACACTTTCCAAACCTGGCATTCACCTACACTGGGACATCGAGCCTTCATAGGATCAATGGCCTCTCCTCTCATTGATGTCTGAAATGGCCATTCTTTGATACATATGTAGATGGAGCCATAGTTCCCTCCATGTGTACTCTTTGGTTGATGGTTTAGTCCCTGGGAGCTCTGGGTGGGTATTGGTTGGTAAATGTTACTGTTCATCCTATGGGGCTATAAGCCTCATCAATTCCTTGGGTCCATTCTCTAGCTGCTCCATTGGGGACCCTATGCTCAGTCTATTGGTTGGCTGTGAGCCATGGGTATTTTGATCCACCTTCTAAGAAGGATCAAAGTATCCACCCTTTGGTCTTCCTTCTTCTTGAGCTTCATTTTGTCTGTGAGTTATATCTTGGATATTCTGAGCTTTTTGGCTAATATCCACTTCTTAGGAAAAGGACTAGGACACTGTCAATAGGACAAAATGTCAATCAACAGATTGGGAAAAGATCTTTGCCAATCCTACAACTGATAGAGGGCTAATATCCAATACATACAAAGAATTCAAGAAGTTAGATTCCAGAGAGCCAAATAACCCTATTAAAAATGGGGTACAGAGTTAAACAAAGTATTCTCAATTGAGGAATGCTAGATGGCTGAGAAACACCTAAAGAAATATTCAACATCTTTAATCACCAGGGAAATGCAAATCAAAACAACTCTGAGATTTCACCTCACACCAGTCAGAATGGCTAAGATCAAAAACTAGGGGACAGCAGACTCTGTGTGATGTGGAGAAAGAGGAACACTTCTCCATTGCTGGTGGGATCGCAAGTTGGTAAAACTACTCTGGAAATCAGTTTGGTGGTTCCTCAGAAAATTGGACATTGCACTACCTGAGGACCCAGCTATACCTCTCCTGGGCATATACCCAGAAGATGCTCCATCATTTAATAAGGACACATGCTCCACTATGTTCATAGAGGCCTTATTTAGAATAGCCAGAAGCTGGAAAGAACCCAGATATCCCACAATGGAGGAATGGATTGAGAAAATGTGGTGCATTTATACAGTGGAGTACTCCTCAGCTATTAAAAACAATGAAATTCTTAGGCAAATGGATGGAGCTAGAAAATATCATCCTGAGTGAGGTAACCCAATCATTCATAGTATGCACTCGTTGATAAGTGGATATTAGCCCAAAAGCTTGAAACATCCTGTATTTCTTTGAGGGACTTATTTATGACCTTCTTAAAGTCTTGTATCATCATCATGAAAAAGTGATTTTAAATCTAAATCTTGCTTTTCCCGTGTGGTGGGTTGGGGTATCCAAGACTTGCTATGGCGGGAGAACTGGGTTCTGCTGTTGCCAAGTAACCTTGGTTTCTGTTTTTTATGTTCTTGTGCTTGCCTTTTATCATCTGGCTATCTACCTGCACTCACTGTCTCTGGTGACTGTGCCTCCTGTTATCTTAGTTGTGTCAGACCTCCTGAGAGTACAGCTATCTCTGTGAGTCTGTGATCTTGAGATCCTGGGTGTAAGAGCACCTGGGAGTTCAGCTTCCTCTGTGTGCTGTGGGACTTGATCTGGAGTTAGAGCCCAAGGTCTGCTCAGTGCTCTGGCTCAGACGGGAAAGCAGCTTCATGCATTTTGATGTGACATAGCTTAATAATTTTCCTTTGTGAAAATGTTTGGCACTTATAGTAATTTTATACTGCAACAATACTTCCTGAGGTATTTTCTGTGACTGTATACATGCATCCATGCTATACTTACTGAAAGAATGGCTAGTTAATACGGGATATATGCATCACACCATTAGATATTGCCATTTTTAAATGTGTAAGTTGGGTATCAGACTCAATATTAATTATGTTAACAAAGTGTAAGGAAAATATCTTTAGTTTGTGTTCCTCAAATATTTTTCTTCAGGCAATATCTTCACATGGCTATGTTTTTTTTTTTTCAAGGCCTACGTAAGAACAAAATATCCACCATAGAAATGCACTCCTCACAAAAGATCAGTGAATTTGTAAGTTCTGTGATCCTCAGGACTACATCATAGGGTATGATACAGGTCTCTCAGAAGTCCACTGGCAGGATGAACTAGAGCATAAGTGAGAAAAAGGAACCTGTGATCATTAACATCTAAAATACTATTGAGCCTCAAGTGTATGTAGATCAGGGAATTTTCTTTTTAAGTAGCAGTGGTGTCCCTTCATCCCAGTCAGAAAGTGAACTTTGCAGGAATCCAGACAAGAAGCTGCTCCAAACAAGAGGGTCAAGTACTCACTCATTGTTCATTTCCATAATGGCTGTGTGTCCTGGTTAGTTTTATGCCAACTTAACACAAGCTGGAGTCAGCAGAGAGGAGAGAACCATAATTGAGGTAATGTTTCTGTATGATCAGGCTGTGATCAAGCCTGTGACATATTTTATGAAATCGTGATTGATGTAGGAGGCCTCAATTCATTACAAGTGGGGCCACCCCTAAGCTGGTGGTTCTGGCATCTATAAGAAAGCAAGCTGAGCAAACTATGTTGAGCAAGATAGTAAGCAACATCTCTCCATAGACTATCAATTTCTGCCTCCAGGTTCCTGCCCCGTTTGATTTTTCTGCTTTGACTTCTTTCAGTAACAGACTATGATGTTGAAGTGTAAGTTCAGTAAATTCTTCTTCCCTAGCTTTCATTTAGTCATGGTGCTCAATTTCAGCAAGAGAAATCTGGAGACAGTAAGGTTGAAAGAAGAATGTTTGGTAAGTAGCACCATGAGTGTACTCTGTTGAGTTGAGGCCATCATGCTATTGGATAGGGAGAGATTAACAACATCATCAAAGACCATAAGTATGCAGTGATTATTGTTCTTAACATACTTTTGGTTACTTTTATAGTTTTTCCAATGGAAACCCCATCCTGGAGATGTATTGTATAGATACATATACAGAGTATTGCATAGATAACAAAATGTTAGTCTAGGTCCTGACTGTTCTAGCTTAAATTGTAACATTTCCAGAGCATACTGCTGAGGGTTTACATACAGAACATATAACCAGTGACTTGTCAAAATGTGTTTATCTCCATTCCACTTTGAAAAGCAAATTTAAAATAGCTTCCATTAGAGAACAACTATACATGTAACATTCACAACACACCCACTCCTCTCAAGGCTCAGGAATCACTTGAGACAAAGAAGCAGAGAGAGTCTAGGAGCCAGAGGTTGCCGAGTACTGCTGCAAAAGTGTTTTCTGAATGTGACAGGGTGGGAATTCAAGTGCATGTTCGGTGGCTGTGGCTGCATTCATGCAATCTGCCCAAGATTAAGCTAGTCACACTTACAACATTGCAGTGGGAGGGGCCGAGGAGTCCCCTACAAATATGGAGATATTGGCAGTAGGTAGGCAGTGGAGAAACAAAAGTGAAGCAGCCCCTGGTAAATTACTCATGTTTCTTCCAGTAAATGGGCCTACACCCACACACACACCGGAAGCACTAAATGAACTCAGTGTGTTAATAAATGTGTGAATGAAGTTGGAATGGGGAAGTAATGGGGGTGGTGGCAAGGGCTGGAAGGGAGGGAGTAGTGAATGGATTTTATCAACACATTTTTACATATATAAAGGTATCAAACAAAACAGCTTATGCTGTGTGAATGAACCACATTTTCTGTATCTATCCTTTTGATGTAGGACATCTGAGTTGTTTCCAGCTTCTGGCTGTCATAAATGAGGCTCCAGTGAATGAGGAGAATTGGTAGGCTTGGGGATGGGGACAACTCCTTGGAGACAGATGGAAGAGAAGAGGCATGGGGTGAGGAACTGTTGGAGGGTAGACTGGGAGGGGGCTAATGACTGGACAGTAAAAAAGATTAAAGATAATTAACTCCCCCCCCAAAAAAAACAGCAATACTGTGTGGACAAGTGACTTTTTTAGAACATTTTTAAAATTTAAGTTAACCCTGCTGCTTCATTTATAGCTTAGTCTAAGGATACATGAACTTCATGTTCCCCTACATACAATGACACAAAAATCTACTGCAATAATGTCATTATTTTGAATAGGTGAGGTAAGAAAAGGGTGGCTACTGTGCTAAAGTCCTTAGATATTTGGCCTATTAAGGGAAAAGATAAACACCTCAAAATTCCGAGGAATTTTATGAAATATATGGATGCATTGATAAAATATGCTTGGATACTCCTTGCAAAGTTAAAAAAAATCATGCATCTTTTACCTTTTATAACAAACTAGGAAGGAACACATATAGTAAAGTTGTTTGTTTATTTTTTCAGGGATTGTACAATTCCAGATGTAGCATATCCCACATTTAAGACTACTATCTTGTTTTAACACTGGACTACATGGAAAATGCCCAATATGACATTAGACAAGGGGCAGGAAAATTTATAGGCTGTTATTTATCAACTATCCACTTGGGTTATGTAATGTAACAGACTCTGTAATGTTTTAGGGGGTTACAAGGTAAAAATGAAATAATATATCACACCAGTCCTTATTAATGTTATAAGTCCCTAAATATTTTAACAAAACCATGAGTTCTGTAGAGATCAGATATATGGTACATAGGCAGCTATATATATGATGGATAGATAAATGATAGATATACAGAAAGGTAAATAGACAATAGATAAATAGATGATAGATACATGGATAGATGGGTGGATGACAGAATGATAGACATAAAATTGCTAGAAAGTAGATAAAATGACCTATCTTAGAGAAAACAAAACAAAAAAAAAGATAGTGCATTTGGAAATAGGCATTATAAGCTTGACTAGGTTAGCGTTTACCAAGCAAAGACTTATGAATGCAGCAGATACCCCTTGCAAAGTAATTTGTACATTTGTACTAAGCCCAAGAATGGTTACATGTACAGCAGGTAACATCAGCCACAACATCCATTATAATTACACAGTTCTCATTCCTCAGTCCATTCCTATGTGTGATCATCAGAAATAGCTTAGTATGCAAGCAAGACTTGAACTAGGTGTCTTGAAGGAGCTTAGTAGATAATGAGAGATTGGAAGATTTATTTAAGATTTTGCCCTTATGTATATACTTCGTTATTATGTCTCTTGCATGAATAAAGTGATATAAAGTTAATTAAATAAAACTGATTTCCCATAAGTAATGAATAAAGCATGCAAAACGTCCCGCCTAGACTACAATGTGCTTTTGTACTGCCATTGTGGTTTTATCATGCTTTCCAAAGATTATTTTCCTCATTTTGGAAGGAGACTTGAGTTCATTATTAGAAATTAAATTACAGCAGCTAATATTTCCTATTTAAAACGCTCTGTCCATTTGCTAACCTAAAAACGGGTATCCACATATGTTGAGTCATTTTGTACAATTACTTGCAAAAGTAGATAGAGATAGGGAGGGAATGTGAATTTATGCATGCTAATGAAACCTTAAAATAAAATGTTTCCATGTGCAACTTCCAGTCTTGTTGGATAACTTTACTTGATTGAAAATTACTTGAGAAAGATGAAATCATAAATTACCTTAAATTTACTGAAAGCCTGTGAACCACCTATATTAAGTGTGAAGCTGATGAAGTATCAGCTTGAATGAGAAAACATTTTCCCAGCAACACAGCTACATATCAGGTTCATTTTCTAAAAGGAGGCTGATGTATAAAAGTACCACTGGGTCCAATACCAAGTAATATTGTGTGCATGTACTGTGGCTATAATTGTTTCCCTTACCATTCACAACTTCTGCTTTCTTAACTCCTATTCATGACTATTTATAGGCACTACATACTTTTAAAATTACTATTACTGATTTTCTCACTTATTAATTTCATTCAACAAACACTGAACTTACCATATAAGCCATTATCTACTCGAATGACTGATAGTATGTGAATAGTAATATATCATTAAGTTGTGACAAGTTCACATTTGACAGATGAAGAAAATGAACAAATAGAAGGTTAGTGCGAGCTTGTAATTAATATCAGCAAGTGTGATTCTTAGAGACATGTGTTTATTTAAAGATAAATGCTAAGTTATGTGTGTTTTCATGTGAGGTGGCACATGCTCATATGAGTGCAGTTGCCTGTAGAAGCCGTAAGGGAGGGGCCGTATAGCCCAAAGCTGTGTTCTAGGCAGTTGAGTGGTAAACTTTGCAATGTGGGTGCTGAGAACAGAACTTAGGTCCAGTGTAAGAGCAACACTCACTCTTAAGCATGGAGCCGTCACTTTAACTTCTTGACTGCATCTCTTTAACCACTGTATCTTTTCTCATAACACTCATACTGCAGTATCCTTTTCTATGCCTCTGAACTCAGTATATGTATAATTACAACAGGAAAGCAAAACATAATTGTAAAGAAAGAATATCTTTTGAGACCATATATTCAATGTATTTTTTATCATATTTTCTCTTTTTGCTAACTTCTTCCAGATCCACACCATCATCCATACCCAACTAACGTGGTATCTGTGTGTGCTTTTGTTTTTGTTTTTAACCTATGGAGTCCAATTTGTGTTGCCATGCACTCTTGTGTCTGTGGACATACTGGAGTTTGGTTGACATACCAGGGCAAGAGCTTTAAGGAAAACTGGATCTCCTTCTCCCAGCATCTATCAATTGCTAATAACCCCATGCTGAAATTTTGTCTGGCTTCTGCTTGCACTGGTCTTATGCATGTTGTCATAACCACTATGAGTTCATAGGTACAACTGCCAAGTTGAATATGGAAACACTGGTCCCTTGTGTTCACCAGCTGCCTCTGGTTCTTAAAATCTTCCCACATCAATTCCACAATAATCCCTGTGCCCTTGGCAAACAAAGTTGTCAAACAGATGTCCCATTTATTGTTGAACACTCTGTAGTTTCTTTTTCTCTGAACCCTACTAGTTTGGGTATCTTTGTTAAATCACTGTTTTAGTCCACTTGAAACAAACCTAGTATTATCTGCCTAGAGAATATCTCAGTTAAGTTATTGATTCTTCAGATTGTCCTGTGGGCATGTTTCTCAATTTCTTGATTAATGATTAATATAGGAGAACCCAGCCCTGTGTGGGAAGTGCCACCCCAAAGTTGTATAAGAAAGCATATGGAGATAGCTGTAGGTATCAAGACAGTAAGTAGCATTCCTCTATGGTTTCCGTTAGTTCCTGCCTGGATTTCTCTTGATAATTGACTGAAACCTGTAATCCAAATATACAATTTTCTCCATAAGAATTACTTTTGATTGGCTTTTTATTGTAGCAGTAGCAGCAACAACAAAAATGTATGACAACCACCATCTACTAAGAGAGAAGCTTCTCTGATGAGGGTTGAGGTGTGTGCTAATAAGTGTTATAATGAGAATTCAGTATTTAATTTCATACTATGTCTTATTAGCAGAGTACAAGTAGTGATTGTGCCTTATGGCCTATGATCCTAGATATAGCGACAAATATGAGTTTTATCTTGTTCAGTGGGCCTTACATTTAATCAGAGTTATGATTATAACATTCAGGCCACTTTAGCATCCATAGCTTTTTCTTCCTGCGCTAGTTACTATTGTAGGTCATAAGGATCACAGCTCAGTAAAACTGATGATTATATTTTCCATCTGGAAGTATATATAGCACCATCTAGCTCTATGAAAATTTTCCAGTAGGGATAAAGGTTCTTGATTCATATTAATCTTATTTCTCCATGTTCTATTGTTGAGGTATATTATGTCTTTAGTATTTCTGACAAGTTCTGGAGAGTAAATAGAAGCATTAGTAATAACTTGTAATTGCGATCTATGTGCCCACCCTAGGCAACAACTTCAAAAGAAGTCCTTCCTTCCATTTGGCTTTTTTTTGTCATTGTATTGTTTCTAATAGTCATTATCACTCCCTGTATAATAACTCAACCTAAATCAATCTAAATTCTTTTTTAATTGGTGGTGGTCTTGGCATGTGCATGTGTGAGCATGTGTGTGTGTATTTGTGTGTGTGTGTGTGTGTGTATTGAGGAAGCTTATACAGTTGTAGGTTTTCACATGAGTTTTTCAAAAGGTCTTAGAGTTAGTTGTTCCTCTCCACACCCCTTCTTTTTTACCACCTCTCATCCCATTTAACATTTCCTGTTCTATTATAACCCTTTACCCATTATTTCATTCACAATTTTTGTTTTTATGGAAATTATTTAAGGATACAAAAAACACTATTTTAATATATTTATTTTATCACAAATTATTTCTAAAACATCTGATAGGTGTTGCAACTAAGCTAATTACCGTAGAATGTGGCATTCTAGATAGGATAAAAATTATCAAAGATATGTGTTTCAGCCATGGCAATACAAATTAAGTGAAATTATGAACAAATAATTAACACACAGCAAGATTATTTTAAGAACATATGTAAACATTATGTTGTTGGTTTATATTGATAAAGATCACTTATTATGCATAAAGGTTCATGCTGTGATAGAATTATCTTTACCTCTCATGAACACAGATAAGATATATCTAAGCTACATGTTCAGCAATCAAATAGATAAATTGCCTACTTCCCACCCAAAGAATATGATTTCTAAAATCACTTCTGATAGCATCCACATGCTTCTTTGAAGTGTCTGCTCCATTATCTTAAAATCAATGTAATCTTCTCACAACACAATTTTTTTTCAAATATATAATTAGCTGCAATGGATACAGAGTCTTATGTACTAGAAATTAAGATCTATAAAAGATTTAGCTGACTACTCAACTGTGAGCTGCACCAGTTCTACAATAAATGACATGTCAAAGTAGACAGGGAAAAGCCCACAACGCCTTAACCCTTCTTTTTTTTTTTTTTTTTTAATTTTATTTTATTTTTTTAATTTACATTCCAAATCACTTCCCCTTTCCCGTTTCCTCCCTCCCCGAAAGTCCCATAAGCCCCCTTCCCTCCCTCTTTTCTCCGTTCAACCCCCTCTCATTACTCTGTCCTGGCGTTCCCCTACATCCAGTCTTTCCAGGACCAGGGGTCTCTCCTTCCATCTTTTTAGAAATCTATTGATATGCTGATTGTGTCTAGGGTATTCTGAGATTCTGGGTCTCCAGAGAGGCAAGTAACCCTATTAAAAAATGGGGTACAGAGCTCCACAAAGAGTTCTCACCTGAAGAATATCTAATGGCTGAGAAGCACCTAAAGAGATGTTCATCATCCTTAGTCATTAGGGAAATGCAAATCAAAACAACCCTGAGATTCCATCTCACACCAGTCAGGATGGCTAAGATCAAAAACACAGGAGACAGCAGTTGTTGGCGAGGATGTGGAGAAAGAGGAACACTCCTCCACTGCTGGTGGAATTGCAGGCTGGTACAACCACTCTGGAAAGCAGTCTGGCGGCTCCTCAGAAAACTGGGCATGACACTTCCGGAGGATCCGGCTATACCACTCCTGGGCATATACCCAGAGACTTTACCTGCATGCAATAAGGACACATGCTCCACTATATTCATAGCAGCCTTATTTATAATAGCCAGAAGCTGGAAAGAACCCAGATGTCCCTCAACGGAGGAATGGATTCAGAAGATGTGGTATATTTACACAATGGAATACTACTCTGCAATTAAAAACAATGAATTCACGAAATTCCTAGGCAAATGGTCAGAACTTGAAAATATCATCCTTAGTGAGGTAACCCAATCACAAAAGATCACACATGGTATGAAGCCTTAACCCTTCTTAAGAACTACAGATAACTGAGGAAAAGAGGGTACAGGTATTTTTCCTGAAGAAGACCACAAGGATTATTTGCCCTGTGCCAAATGGTCAGATCTGAAAATTTATATACAAGTAACATTATACAAACTGAGTAGTTTATATTTAGAAATATATATGCTTATACATATATCCATATAAAAGCAACTACCAGAAAAGGAGGCCATGAATTTGAAGGAGAATGAGCTGGGTATATAGAATGATTTAGAGGGAGAAAATGGAATGAAGAAAAGTAATTATAATCTCAAAATTAGACAGCAACCAAATGACTAAACTGCCAAATATTATAAATGTCTGAAAGCTTTTATTTCAAAGGCAGAAGCTATTTTATAGTTCTAGCTCTTAGACACTTTTGCTCTTTTCAAATCACTGTGGTGGATGTGCTTCAAATCTATAGCATCCTTTGGTATTGATATAATATACTTAGTTTACTAAAACAAATATACAAGGAGTATGTATCTGTTTGAACATCCCAGTCTGGGATTCTCTGATTTTTTTCTAATTGGTCCTGAGGTTTGGTCTTCCAGTGTGTGTGCAGGCTAGCTCACATACTTGCATAGCTAAGCAGAGGTATTGAGTTAATGTTCCAACAGAAATCTTTCCTTTCAGTTTTGACCCATTGGCTCTGCTCTACATTTACTCCATACTTGAGGCATCACTTTTCTGCCCAGGCAAAATTCTTTAATTTATATTTTTTCCTAATTATCTGTAATTGTTTATTTGAAGACATTAAATTATTCATTTCCATGAATGTGTTGGAGAGAATTGGACTTAACTTGAGTTTTTTATTTATTATTTTCTAAGTTTTTTTATTTACATTCCAAATCATTTCCCCTTTCCCGTTTCCTCCCTCCCTGAAAGTCCCATAAGCCCCCTTCCTTCCCTCTTTTCCCCATTCAACCCCCTCTCACTTCTCTGTCCTGGCATTCCCGAACATCCAGTCTTCCCAGGACCAGGGTCTCTCCTTCCATCTTCTTGGAAATCGATTGATATGCGGATTGTGTCTAGGGTATTCCAAGATTCTGGGTTAATATCCCCTTATCAGTGACTGCATACTATGTGTGTTCTTTTGTGATTGGGTTACCTCACTAAGGATGATATTTTCAAGATCTGACCATTTGCCTAGGAATTTCGTGAATTCATTGTTTTTAATTGCAGAATAGTATTCCATGGTGTAAGTATATCACATCTTCTGAATCCATTCCTCCGTTGAGGGACATCTGGATCCTTTCCAGCTTCTGGCTATTATAAATAAGGCTGCTATGAACATAGTGGAACATGTGTCCTTATTGCATGCAGGTAAAGCCTCTGGGTATATGCCCAGGGGTGGTATAGCCAGATGCTCCGGGAGTGTCATGCCCAGTTTTCTGAGGAACCGCCAGACTGCTTTCCAGAGTGGTTGTATCAGCTTGCAATCCCACTAGCAGTGGAGGAGTGTTCCTCTTTCTCCACATCTTCTCCAACACCTGCTGTCTCCTGTGTTTTTGATCTTAGCCATCCTGACTGGTGTGAGATGGAATCTCAGGGTTGTTTTGATTTGCATTTCCCTAATGACTAAGGATGATGAACATCTCTTTAGGTGCTTCTCAGCCATTAGATATTCTTCAGGTGAGAACTCTTTGTTTAGCTCTGTACCCCATTTTTTAATAGGGTTACTTGGTTCTCTGGAGATTAACTTCTTGAGTTCTTTGTATATATTGGATATTAGCCCTCTGTTGGATGTAGGGTTGGTAAAGATCATTTCCCAGTTAGTTGTTTGCCACTTTGTCTTTTTGACAGTGTCTTTGGCCTTACAAAAATTTTGTAATTTTGTGAGGTCCCATTTGTCAATTCTTGATCTTAGAGCATAAGCTATTGGAGTTCTATTCAGGAAATTCTCCCCTGTGCTCATATGTTCAAGGTTCTTCCCTAGTTTCCTTTCTGTTAGTTTCAGTGTGTCTGGTTTTATGTGGAGGTCCTTGATCCACTTGGAATTGAGCTTAGTGCAAGGAGACAAGAATGGGTCAATTTGCATTCTTCTGCATGTTGACCTCCAGTTGAGCCATCACCATTTGTTGAAAAGGCTATCTTTTTTCCACTGGGTGGTTTTAGCTCCTTTGTCAAAGATCAAGTGACCATAGGAGTGTGGATTCATTTCTGGGTCTTCAATTCTGTTCCAATTTTAGTGATAGAATTGATTCAGGTTTATGGGAAAGTTGCAAAGATAGTGCAAAGATAGTGCAGAGAGTTTATATATGTCCTGCACTCAGTTGTTTCTATTACGAACATCTTACATCAGTGAACCAACAATGTTAAATAAGCATTAACTAAAATGCTTAAAGTTCCTTAAATGTCACCTTGTGTTTTTCTATGTTCTAGGTGTCTCACATTTAATCATCATAACTATTTTTCTTTCTTTTACAAAAATACATTTTAATTAAAATGGAATCACATTACTTCCCCCTTTCCTTTACTCCTTCCATTCTCTTTCAGGTACCCTTTCTCCAAACCTACCCATGGCCCCCAATCTAGAACTGATAGCCTATTATTCTTTGATTAGTATTGCCACATACACAAGTATATGTGTACACAAATATATAAATACAACCAGCTCAATCTGTTTTTGTTGTTTCTGTGTATATGGTTTCAGAGCTGACTACTCTGCATTGAATAATCACTAAGGGATCCATCATTAGAAGAGGCGACTTGTCCTTCTCCAAGCAATTCTTACTTGCTTATATTCCTATGTTTCATTGCATGGTCCCATAGAGATTTTCCTCTCTCATAAAAGCATGTCTATTGATATTGCCATTTTCCAGTTTTACAGCCAAATTTCTCTCTTCTGTGGTATTCCCTTAACCATGTGTTCAGGAGTTGTGATCTAGATGAAACAATTAGGGCTAGGATTCCCATGGTCTGCTGATCTCTGTATTATGTCAGTTGTAGTTTTCTGTGATAATCTCTACTATAAAATGAAACTTCATTGATGATGTGTAGTAGTTGCTTCTATCAGTAGGTATATGGATAAGAGTGTGAATGTAGTTAGGAATTATCCTGGACTTACATAATGGTAGTAATAGATTATCTTCTTTTTTTATTAGATAAATTCTTTATTTACAGTTCAAATGTTATCCCCTTACTTGGTTCCCCCCACCTGAAAATCCCCTAACCTATCCCCCCTTCCTACTCACCAATCCCCCCCCATGCCCGCTTTCCCTATACTGAGGCATTTAGTCTTCTCAAGTCCAAGGGCCACTCCTCCCTTCGATGTCCATCAAGACCATCCTCTGTTGCATATGCACCTGGAGCCATGGGTCCCTCCATGTGTACTCTTTGGTTAGTGGTTTAGTTCCTAGGAGCTCTGGGAGTACTGGGTGGTTCATACTGTTGTTCTTCCTATGGCACTGCAAACGTGTTGTCAACTCCTGGGTCCTTTCTCCAGCTCCTTCAATTGGGACCCTGTGCTCAGCCCAATGGTTGGCTGAGAGTGTTCCCCTCAGTATTTGTCATGCAATGGCAGAGCCTCCCAGGTGACATCTATATCAGGCTTTATCAGCAAGCCCTTGTTGGCATCCACACTAGTGTCTGGGTTTAATAAGTGTATATGGGATGGATCCCTAGATTTCAGTCTCTGTATGGTCTTTCCCTAAATCTCTGCTCCACATTTTGTCACTGTATCTCCTCCTGTGTGTATTTTGTACCCCATTCTAAGAAGGACCAGAGTATTCATACTTTGTTCTTCCTTCTTCTTGAGAAGTTCTAGCTAGAGCAATTAGACAACAAAAGGAGGTCAAAGGGATACAAATTGGAAAGGAAGAAGTCAAAATATCACTATTAGCAGATGATATTATAGTATACTTAAGTGACCCCAAAAACTCCACCAGAGAACACCTACAACTTAAAAACAACTTCAGCAAAGTGGCCAGATATAAAATTTACTCAAACAATTCAATAGCCTTCCTATACTCAAAGGATAAACAGGCTGAAAAAGAAATTAGAAAAGACACTCTTCACAATAGTCACAAACAATATAAAAATCTTGGTGTGACTATAACCAAACAAGTAAAAGATCTGTATGACAAGAATTTCAAGTCTCTGAAAAAGAAATTGAAGAAGATTTCAGAAGATGGAAAGATCTCCCATGCTCATGGATTGGCAGAATTAACATAGTAAAAATGTCCTCCTTGCCAAAATCAATCTACAGATTCAATGCAACCCCCATTAAAATTCCAAATCAATTCTTCATAGAGTTAGAACGAACTGTTCTCAAATTCATCTGGAATAACAAAAAACCCAGGATAGCTAAAACTATTCTCAACAATAAAAGAACTTCTGAGGGAATTAGTATCCCGGACTTCAAACAGTACTACAGAGCAATAGTGATAAAAACTGCATGATATTGGTACGGTGACAGGCAGGTAGATCAATGGAATAGAATTGAAGACCCAGAAAAGAACCCACACACCTATGGTCACTTGATCTTTGACAAAGGATCTAAAACCATCTAGTGGAAAAAAAAGATATCCTTTTCAACAAATGGTGCTGGTTTAACTGGTGGATAGCATGCAGAAGAATACTTATCGATCCACTCTTATTTTCTTGTACAAAGATCAAGTCCAAATGGATCAAGGACCTCCACATAAAACCAAACACACTGAAACTAATAGAAAAGATTATCTTCTATGATCCATGACCTCACTATTCCTGCAAAGTTTCTAAGATTCTAGTACCACCCATAAATGTTCTCTTGCTCAGTGTTCCCTAAATACAATTTGACAGCTGTTGGTTACCACCAACATTTGAGTTCCACTTGATTCACCTTTTCTTTGCCACTTATTGTACATTTGGGAATATATTGTTAGACTGGTCATTTTGTGGCTCTTTTTTGGTATCCAAAACATCTTTGAAGACTGCTGGTAGATAATTTGTAGACTATTTTTAACATCATTTTTCTTAGATGGCTTTAGTGTGGCTAAATGGCTCATAAATTATTAACATGGAGACCACAATATGTCATATCTACATAGTAGAGCCTCATGTGCTCAATCTTACAAATGGACATTTTCCTATGGAGCAATAGTTCTTTTAATTCTGCATGATGTTAGAAAGTCAGGCATTAATATGGTTATAGCCATCACATAAGTGACATTAATTTTAGGATTCTGCAGCTGACAAAAGAGAAAAATCATGTAAGATAAGCTTGTATGTCCTTACTCCCTTCACCTATTATATTTCTACTAAGTTGGAACTAATGCTTCTGGTTCTAAACAATCACCACATGAATTATTCCTTTGACTTGTTTATATCCTCACAGTTTATCAGTGAGAAACTTGGCTGTTACCACCCATCACTTTAACTGATTAAGTATCCAACTGATGTTGTTTCAGAAGTGTAAACCCATATCTACACTGAAAATACAGATCATGATCTAGGGCAAAGGACACATGAACTATTCCTACTACTTTTCAGGCTGTACTCTGTTATGTAGGGCAGCACTTCTTAGCTCCTATTACACTTGTAATATTTAGTTTTTATCACATCACATTCAATCCTGTGAAATTTATTTCTCCATTTATGAAATTTGCATATATTATGTCTCATTTGCTGTTTAGTAAAATTCTAAAGACTTTAGCAAAGGCAAGGGCAACACACCCCAATTACAGCAGCATACAAATTATTCTTTTTTTTTTTTTAATTTAATTTTATTTTATTTTTTTAATTTACATTCCAAATCACTTCCCCTTTCCCGTTTCCTCCCTCCCCGAAAGTCCCATAAGCCCCCTTCCCTCCCTCTTTTCTCCGTTCAACCCCCTCTCATTACTCTGTCCTGGCGTTCCCCTACATCCAGTCTTTCCAGGACCAGGGGTCTCTCCTTCCATCTTTTTAGAAATCTATTGATATGCTGATTGTGTCTAGGGTATTCTGAGATTCTGGGTCAATATCCCCTTATCAGTGACTTCATACCATGTGTGATCTTTTGTGATTGGGTTACCTCACTAAGGATGATATTTTCAAGTTCTGACCATTTGCCTGGGCATATACCCAGAGACTTTACCTGCATGCAATAAGGACACATGCTCCACTATATTCATAGCAGCCTTATTTATAATAGCCAGAAGCTGGAAAGAACCCAGATGTCCCTCAACGGAGGAATGGATTCAGAAGATGTGGTATATTTACACAATGGAATACTACTCTGCAATTAAAAACAATGAATTTACAAATTATTCTTTGTCCTAAACATTTCTTGTCTCTTGTCACTTACCTTTTCAAATGGATTTCTGATTGCTCTTACTCAATTCAACAGTGCCTTATATAAACTGACAAGGTTTATTTCTCTTAGTCACCAATGTACATGATTTTTCTTTTTCAAAGAAGGAAGGTTTGTTTTGGCTCATAGTTCAGTGACATCGTCTATTCTGGGAGCAAGAGCTTGAGAGAACTAGGAAAGTTGCATCCTTAGTCAGAAATGATTCCATAGTCAGCAGTGAGTATTTATACACAGGTCTTCACTCTCCTTTTATACATTAAACAATTCGTGAACATGAAGTGTATTTACATCATGTCCCCTTACTTTCTTGCTTCCAATTCCTTTCACATTCTCCTTGTTCAAAAATTAATAGTTCTTATTTGCTGTTGTTACCTGTATGAATTATCATATAAATATAACCTGCTGAATCCATTTAGTGCATATGTATGAGTTTTAGTGGTGAAACTTTTGTGCTGGACAACCAATTATGCAACTCATCCCTGGAAATGACTGACTCTTCCTCTAACAGCAGCTATTATCATCTCTTTATCTATGGAGTTCCCTTGTGATATTCCATCCTCCATGTTGGCATGTCAAATAATGCTGTCATTGTTTGAGTCTTGTTTAGGGAAATATGTTGAAGTTTTATGCAGCTTCTCTGTTATGTAGAAAACATGTTTTCATAGTAGTTCTCTGGCTCTTACTATCTTCCCATATCTACTTCTGTGATGTTCCCCAAGTCTTGGGTATAGGAATGGAATTGTAAATATATAAATTTTGTCTTGGCACAATTAAAAACTAAAAAGTCCTCATTCAAATATCACTAAAATGGTTCTGATAAAGTCTGCTTCCTTCCAAAGATTCATAAGCTAAGAGTCCACTGTATTCCTCTTTTTCAGCATTCCCATATCCTAAGCTCCTACCACCAGCCCTGTAAAGCTCTATGCACTCAATGGCTTTTCCAACCCAAAGCTCCAAATCTCCAAAACATCATCACCAGTTCTGCGACAGCAGTACCCCACAATTGTGGTACCAAGTTCCATCTTATTTTGGTTGTTGTGATAAAATAGGGACCAAAAACAACTTAGAGAGGAAAAGGTTTATTTCATCTTATAGCTTAAATTCATCATGAAGGGAATTCAGGGCAGCAGAGAAAGCAGGAACAGAGGCAGGTACAATAAAGTAAATCTCCTTACTGGCTTGCCCTCCATGGCTTGTTTACCCTGCTTTCTTAGACAACTCAGAACCTAGAGGTGGTACCTGTGTTAGTGCCCCTTCATCATTCACTAAACAAGAAATGCCCCCATAGAACTGTGGATAATCCGATCTGTTGAATACTTTTTCTCAATTGAAGATCTGTCTTTGCAGATTACTCTAGTTTGTGTTGAGCTGACAAACCAAATCCAAACCAAACCAAACCAAACCAAACCAAAGCAAAACAACTAGCCAGCACACTAATCATTTAATGTGTTGTACCAACTAAGTTTCTGTAAGTCCACTCTATGGTATTCACAAAATGAAAAGATTATTAATAATAAATTGTTTAGATTGTATTAAAGTGACAGTTGCCTGAATATATACATCTGTGTGCATGCATTTTCAAACCTATTAACTTTTAGCTGATGCCAAGCAAAAATATTTTTATTGTGTAATATGTAAATTACTAGATGGATCACAAGTTGGGCCAGTCATTGAACCTCCATTTTTTCAGTCTCTTCTCCATTTTTGCCCCTGCAGTTCTTTTAGACAAGAACAATGGGTCAGGAATTTTGACTGTGGTTTAATAACCCTGTCTCTCCACTTGAGGTCACTGGAGGTGGGCATTTTGGTTAAGGTGACCCCCAATGAGTCCTGAGAGTGCCTCACCTCCTAGGTCTCTGGTACTCTCTAGAGTAACCCCCACCTCCCAATCCCCAAGGTTTCTCATTTCTATTTATTCTCTTGGGCCTTTGGGCTTCTCTCAAGTCCCCTCTCCCCATATTGATCCTGTCCCCATTTTCCTTTCTCCCTCCCTTCTCCTACCCAGATCCCTCCCTCCTTCTGCCTCCTGTGATTGTTTCCTTCTCTCATTTAAGTGGGGTTGAAGCCTCCTCACTTGGGCATTTCTCTGTGCTACACTTCTTATGGTCTGTAGGTTGTATCCTAGACATTCTGTACTTTTTGGCTAATATCTGCATGCCATCAAGGGTTTAGGATTTGTTAAGGTAGAGAGCTATATTAAGACTATTTTTTTTCTCCTTTGAAAATACTCGGATGCCCTTCTGATGAGAACCAATACTATGAATAAATAGTTGAATGCAGCACTGGAAGAAATCCCTTCATTCTAAGGGTGTTTCTTCCTATCATTCAATAATGTGTAAGGATACACCTGGGTACATGGGTCTTACTTGTTTCCTCCCCAAAGAGGGAGTAAATCCTCAAATGAATTATTCTTACTTCTAAAATCCAAAGCCGTACAATTAGAATAATATAACACATTGCATATAGCTGTATAATTAAAATTATTCCTGCTCCACATACACTCACTACAAGTTTGACAACTACAATAGTTTTCAGTCTTTGTAGATACTGCGTGATTTTATACATTGTACAAGCAACTCTAGTTTCTTAAAGCCATTGTTTGTATTACAAAAAAATCTACTTATAATTTCTTAAAATTACTAGAGCATAAAAACAGAAGTAATAGGAAATTTTTCTCCTATAGTAAATAGGCAATTGTTGATCTACAAGTATATTTTCTTATGGTCAAGGATCACTAAACTCTGTGGCACTATTCTTTAATGACCTCTGTAAAATACTTTACTGCTTACATGTTGACAAAAGGCATCACTTTTATTTTAATGATTCTAAAGTTTAGAATGAGTTTGGGGAAACTAAAAGGACATGAATATTTTCTTGTATCATTGTCTAGGTAAGATGTGAGAAAATTTGGTAATTTCAAGTATTTGTCTTCTTAAATATTTATGACATTCATTAGTTAGAAAATATTCATTATTTAAATGCTTGAGCTAGATATTCACCCTGATATATCACACTGATTTTGACATATAAAGTTGCCTATGAGAAAAAAATATAGAGAAATCATCAAATTAAGTAAAATAAGACTCACACAGAAAGAAAACTATTGTATATCCTCTCTCATACTAGGGATTTTTAGAAGGTAACCTGAAAGTGAAGTACTGATTCCTGGAGCCTAGGACGGCTTGCCAGGGCAAAGTTAAGATGGATGCATGTAAAATGTCACACTGGGGACCCTGAATGCAGTGGTTGGATGTGAGCTTCTGCCTCTATTTCTAAGGCTCTGGCAGGGCCTCTCAGGAGACAGCCATATCAGGCTCCTTCCAGCAAGCATTTCTTGGCATCAACAATAGTGTTGGGGCTTGGTGCTTGGTGACTATATATGGGATGGATCAGCAGGTGGGACAGATGGCCTTTGCTTCAGTTTCTGCTCTACACTTTGTCTCCATATTTGCTCCTGTGAGTACTTTATTCCCTCTTCTAAGAAGGACTAAAGTATTTACACTTTGGTCTTCCTTGTTCTTGAGCTTCATGTGGTCTGTGTTTTGTATCTTGGGTATTCCAAGTTTCTGGGCTAATATCCACTTATCAGTGAGTGCATACCATGTGTGTTCTTTTGTGATTGGGTTACCTCACTCAGGATAATATTTTCTAGTTCCATCCATTTGCCTAAGAATTTCAGAATTCATTGTTTTTAATAGCTGAATAGTACTCCATTGTTTAAATGTGCCACATTTTCTGTATTCATTCCTCTGTTGAAGGATATTTGGTTTCTTTCCAGCTTCTGGCTACTATAAATAAGGCTGCTGTGAATGTAGTGGAGCATGTGTCCTTATTACATGTTGGAGCAATTTTGGGTATATTCCCAGGAGTGGCATAGCTGGGTACTCTGGTAGTACTATGTCCAATTTTCTGAGGAGCTGCCTAGAGAAAGGACTGAAGGAGTTGAAGTTGTTTTCAACCCCATTGGAAGAACAACATTATCAACCAACCAGACCCTCCAGAGCTCCCAGGCACTAAGCCATCAACCAAGGATGGCTCCAGCTCTATATGTATCAGAGGATTGCCTTGTCAGAAATTAATGGGAGGAGAAGTCCTTGGTCCTATGAAGGCTAGATAAATGCTCCAGTGTAGGGGAATGGAGGTTGGGGAGGTGGGAGTGGGTACTTAGGTGGAGGGACACCATCATAGAAGCAGGGGAGGGAGGATGGGATAGGGGATTTCCAGGAGAGGGGGAAATTGGGAAAGGGGATAACATTTCAAATATAAATAAAGAAAATATCCAAAAAACTGTCACACTGAACTTCATACGGAGGATGTGCTCCTATTCACAGAGGAAAAAGAGATAGAAGAGAAACACAGAGCACTTGGATGTGCAAACACCCTGAGGAGACCATAGTTTAATATTTTGACAAACTCTGTTTTCAAGAATGAAAAAATAAGGAAAAATAGAAGCAGATGGACCAATCACAAAAGAACACACATGGTATGCAGTCACTGATAAGGGGATATTAACCCAGAATTTCGGAACACCCTAGACACAATCCGCATATCAATAGATTTCCAAGAAGATGGAAGGAGAGATCCCTGGTCCTGGAAAGACTGGATGTAGGGGAATGCCAGGACAGAGAAGCAAGAGGGGGTTGAATGGAGAAAAGAGGGAGGGAAGGGGGCTTATGGGACTTTCGGGGAGGGAGGAAACGGGAAAGGGGAAATCATTTGGAATGTAAATAAAAAACTTAGAAAATAAAAAAAATAATAATAATAAAAAAGAAGCAGATGGAGAGATGTTTCTTTGGTATGGAGCCCTTGGGGCTCTTCCCAAGAACCTGGGTTCGATTCACAAAACCAACATAAAGGCTCATAACTTTCTCTAACTCTAGTTCCAGTGTATCTGATGTCCATTTCTGGTATCTGAGGACATTGCATATGCTTGGTGCACTGATAAATAAGCAGGCAAATGCTCATAGTAATACAATAAAAATAAAGTCTCAAAAAGAAAGATAGAAAACAGAATGTAGATTTTTAAATGAATGTAAAGAGGAATTATATGATGTAATTTGTACTCCTCTGTAAGCGATGTTCTAATATTGTCATGATATTATAATTCATATTACTCTTAAAGCTCTTAAAGTATTAATGTTCAGGTCTAGCTTAAAATTATATTACTAGAGTTTCTATTCCATATAAAAATCATATTAATTCCCACTGTTTGCAGAGCAATTTAGAAAAACTCTATTTTGGATGTAGGGGAATACCAGGACAGAGAAGTGAGAGGGGGTTGAATGGGGAACAAGGGGAGGGAAGGGGCCTTATGGGACTTTCGGGGAGGGAGGAAACAGGAAAGGGGAAATCATTTGGAATGTAAATAGAAAAAAATATAGAAAATTAAAAAAAATAAAAAACATAAAAAAGAAAAAATTAAAAAAAAGTTTAAAAGGCAATGTGTGTGTGTGTGTGTGTGTGTGTGTGTGTGTGTGTGTGTGTGTGTGTTTGTCTGTGCATTTGTTTGAAAGAAAACAAGGCCACAATAAATGCTATCCCATTTTAATATCACCATGAAGATGATGAGCTATGGTGATCTAACTAAAAGTGACAAGTAGCAAACTTCTATTGATAAATGTTTCAATCTAAACATGTTGTCATTCTTAACTAAATTTTAATTGCTATCAACTGAAAAACTCTTCATTCATTGGAAATATTTCATAGATCTTATATGTGATTTCTTAAGGCTGATGTTACTGGTTTTAAAATTAAATGTTCCTCATGTATTGGCCAGTGGTTATTTTGTAATATATTCAAACACAGAGGAATTTTTAAAATATATTCACAAGCATCAGCAAAAACAAATTAAGATCTGAATCTAAAATTTTGCTATATTATTTAATGAGGAAATGGCCTCTGAAAATGCAATGTTATATAATTATTCTATGAACTTGAGAACTAGGATACCCACAGAGTTGGAAGATTCAAATGAACACTCACATTGACCTGTGTTGTAAAACAGAACGACCAGCAGACTGCACAGAAGAAAGATGGGAAGTGAAGTGCTCATTTTAAGTGGCACTTAGATTTATTAAGCCAAGCGAACACTTAAACTGAAATCAGATATCTGACTAAGGTAAATTACTTTGTTGTCATGTTCATGAGCTGCCTTATGGTGCCACTCATCTCAATGAAATGATGGATCTAGAAATGCTAATTGGATGCTGTAGACTGAACAATATTGAAGAACCTTTTTAATTTGTGTTTCCACCATGTTCTTTGAAATGTCCTAACATATAAGAAGAACAGTGAAGGAATTTTTTTTTTAAATTTTGTTACCTTTATTTTTTGTTTTGTGCTTTTGTTTTACATTTATTGAAAGGTTTGATTTTTAATATAAATATCAACTGTGTATGGTGGTAAGTTTGCTAAAATCAGGTTTATGCAAGTATCATATGTAGTTTGGCCATGCCCATATCTCTTTTCTCTCTTTCCTGCTCTCACAGTTGCCTTCACAATGCAGACCATCTTACTTTTAGTGTTTCATATATCTAAACAAGTTTTTGCATTTCCATAAAATCTAGGATTAACAATTAATGGGAATGTGAAATATTTACTGTTCAGAGTTTGTTTTCCTAAATACAATAACTACCTATTATTCATCCAATCCCCTAAAAAACACAAGATTGTATTCTTCCTTGTGAATGAATGGGACTCCATGTTATACATATACTACTTATTTGTCCATTTCTATGTTGAGAAGGAGTGGTAACTGGTAATGTGAGAGTCCTATACTTAGTTCTGAGAGGAAGTTCCATAATCTAAAACTAAATACCTAAAACCAAATCATAATCCATGATAAGTACATAATTCAGTCAGTAGTTCCAATAATTAAGGAAACTAAGGGTTCTCAGAAAAATCAAAGACAAATAGTAGCCATGTTATTTCCAACACTCAGCCTATTATAAAAGTTCCTTTGAAATCTTGAACACTAAACATATAAATACATGTCTAAATTACACAACACAGAAATCTACATCTTGTGTATTCATGATACTGCAGTAGAAGATATTATGTAATAATTCATTTTTCTGGCCAAAATGATTCGTATTGATGCCATTCATATAGGAATATGGCTACCTCTAAAAATCACCAATGCTATCACCATTCTCCATAACTAATATTCTTCATTTTAAAATAAATTTCCAGAGTCTGGATCTCAGGCATATAGTCCTCTTAGATGATATAACATGTAGTTTTCATCATTGTTACTATGAAAGTGATATTATCAACTTGTTTTTGCAAACTATGGGAAAGACCTCTTCAGAAGTAGGTGTATAGCAAGTATAATTAAATTCAGATAAGTATTAAAGCAGCCTAAATGGGAGAAATTAAATGTTCTCAGCAATAATAGGATGATAGAAACTCTTGTCTACAAGGACTATGTGTTTTTATTTATTCATCATCTTTATAAGAATCAGCAATAGTATGTTGATGCATCTTGTTTTACTCTCACTATAAAACATACACCCTAAATAGTGATTTTTTTTTAGTGTGCAAAATTCTGAAACTTTTCAAAATCTTAATATTGTTTTTGAGGAAAGGAGGATAGTTTTTATACATAATTTTTCATTTTTTTTCTGTGTGTTGAATATGCAGTTAAAATATGTAGTTTTTTTGTGTGTTGAATATGCAGTTAAAATATGTCGTTAAAATTAACTTCAATATATATATATAAATAATTAAAATAATTACCTGTTCATAAAAAAACTAAAAAATAAGGCCAAGAGTAGGATAAGAAGGAAGAGGAAGAGGAGGAGGAGTTATCATCATCACTAATGTGATGTCCAACAATATCGTTTTATGGCATCTTAATTGGGCTTTTTTTAATGAAAATTATTCTTAATCACATAAAATTTCCAGCTTATAGACAAATATGCAAAAATACAGCATTTACTTGGATTTTCCATAGCTTTATAGAAGGTGGTTTATGCTTATTTTTGAAGTTTTTAGAAAACTCTTAGAATAATTGCTGTGCTCTGGTTTATTTCCTCTCAGTAGAAACTACTCTTGGCAATGGTGTGGTGATTTCTTGCTTGACACACTCATATGATGCTTTACAGTACACTGGTATTGATGTTATTATTTCCTCCTTACATTCTATCAATTCTATAACTGTCTCACTTGTAGTTTCTCTTAGTTTTCTTTTGTTGTGACTGATAAAACTCCAGATTCCCATAATCTCCAGGTACAACCTTTTAATTTCATTGCTTTTTTTTTCATTCTCTGTATGTTCCTAAATGATCACACCCACTTCTAAGCCTTACCTACAGCTTAGCTTAATTTTTCCAGTCAGTATAAAAAAATGGAGCTTATGAATCACTGGCCTTTTGAGCCATATGTGAAAAGGCTGTAACATGAATCCATGGATCCAGATGCAAGGGAGAATAACCTCACCTTACTTCTGCATATTGTGACTAAAAAAAAAAAAAAGAGAGAGAGAGACATGTTTCGATCCATCATTTTTTTCCTCATTGGAAAAATGAGAAATTTTTTCAGGCATACAGACATACAATTCTAGGCATTGGAAGCAAAAGCTTACATGGAAGATGATATAAAATAAATAAGAAGGGTTCTAATACTCTGCTTTTCTGGCATACATCACCCTATAGGAATGATTGAATAACCATTTGCTAATTGTTTGGGACTTCTCTGTAGGTCATAGGAAGTTCATGTGCTTTAGTGACTTCCTAGTATTACCAAAGAATAATAATAAAGGAGACTAGAACAGATGCTGTTACTGATCAGGGCAAAAGAATGTGAAGGTTTGAAACAATTTCCTTCTTACCACCACCTTATATCTCCAAATTTTAAATTTAAAATTTGTCAGTACTATGAAGACATCACATTTTGCTGGTGAATCTGAAAAAAAAATCATCTCAATTCTAACCTTCTCTTTGGAGTAGAGCTGTACAAATTAGCTTAAAAGCTCAGCATATGAATGATATCCTTGTTTAAAGGGTTTAGTTGGATGTGACCACTGAGAATGTATACTTCAATGATCTATAGGTTACTCTAAAGCTGAGGATCAGTACAGTTAAGTTATTTGATACTCTGTGACTGTTTTCAAATGTATACAGTTAATTTTAAAAAGAAAGTAATAGGATATGAAAATATATACTTCTGCTTAGAGCTTGGAAATTAATAAAACACATAATAGCAGCATTTTTATTTTGAAGTAAAAAATGAACTACATACATTTTTATATCTCTCTCTGCCTGAACTTTTGTAAATGTGCCCACAATTTCCAGTTGCACCATCTACTGGCTCTGTGCTAATTGACTCTGCTCCATGTATCTCTCTGTACCTGTGATCATTTTTGGATCAGAAATGAAACGAAAAGAAATCTACGTAAATAGAGGAAAACTTGCATAAGAAAGTTAAATAGCAGCACTTCAGAAAGTGGAACTGTATGTTCTTCCTTTCCATTGCTTAGGTCTTCTAAGATGCCTGGATATCTACTCCAAAGTACTCTTTAAGATAATAGTATAACCTTTGAGCAAAAGCCTTGTTTGACTTGACCTGGAGTACTTTTTCTTGGACACAAATTGTATTTGTTGCCTAGTACTCATTTCTTTCAGCCCATGCCATCTTGGTTTCATCTTCAAAAACTCTCCTTTTCTGTTCCTAGTGTGATTCTACTCATTTGCTTTCTGTGAAGTTGCTATATTTTTATACACATCCTGTGCAATGCTGATAGTCTACTGATATTAATGATTGACCCAACCTTGGCTAGTTACTGCTCTCTCTTGGCATGTTTCAGTTTGACAGCAGGGAATTCGGCAGGCCATTCTTTCTTAAGTTCTCTTTTTTCCAAATATAAAACTTTGAATTATGCAGCATGTTTTCCAATAACTAAAGACGTTAGTGAGTATTCTAAAGACAATATACAACAAAAAATAAAAAAAAGAATGAATGCGGTACATCAAGGTGGTTCAAGCCTAGTCCCTAGAAGCTCTACTTCCCACCTTTATGCTAGTGGTTTAAACATTCTTACACAGTCTCAGCCAATTATTTCCATATATTCCCCATCATCTCTCAACTGGATTAGGTGCACTAGATTCATCAAACAAGACTGCAGAAGGCAAATTGTCTAATTGAAATATCCAATTAAAAATGGTATTGCACTATTTGGGGTACTTCAATACTGAAAATATAATTCATTTTTCATATGACATTGATATGTAACTGATCTTCCTGTATTATATCTATAAACCTAATTGAGATAGTTTTAAATAGGGTAACTTAACTGAGTTTTGTGACTTATAATTAAACAGAATGCTTTGATAACTTTATGCATTCTTCCTGGTACCTAACAAGGACTCAGGAAGTGATCTTATTCTTCCTAGGAAACTACAGTAGCATAACTATAATTTGGCAGCTGAATCTTTCTGGATACCCTTGAGAAACAACTTTGTGTAGAGTGTAACACTAATTTTGAAGCAGAGCATGTAAATGGCAAATATCTTTCATGTGTATTTGAAATAAAGGGTCTGAAAAAAATGATTACAAGTTGTGTCAAAATTGAAATTCAGGACCCACTAAGAGACAAAAGCTAACATAGACCCCCTGGAAAAATCAACAAATCTCCTGTGTTCAGCCTCCAAATCTTCAAACAGTAATATACTACTTAATGTATGGTAATATTTCTTTGAAAGGTGCATGAGTGTCAGATGACTAATATTGACAGACTTCTTTGAGTATGAAAATCCAGTATCTTATTAAATATTGGTAAAATGGTACTATATAAAATTATGCACATATTAAAATAATTTGAAGAAGACATGTTTTCATGAGAATTATCTTAATTTAACAGAATACTTTGTTTTAGAATCATAGACTTAAGTGTTTATTTGAGAATAATAAAAAGTAAAGTTTTTAATATAGTTAGTCTGTTAGCATTTTTCCAATAAAACTCCTACTGTTCTTTGTCATAAATAGTCAAACATTTTCCTTTTTAGCGGTACCTACCATTAAGATTGCTTTTTGGAGCATGCATTAAGATGGAGGGATGGGAAGTTACTCTAATTTTCAGTTCATATTACTTCTTGAGCATTGTCACTTCTCCCTATAAAGTTATGGAACATAAGCCCTTTAACGGAGTCATATTTCAAGGATCAGGTGGGGAAGACAGAAGTGTTGGACGCACCTCACTGCACTGCTGTTCATCCCCAACACTTTGCACAATGTGAGAATGTTTAATAATTCCAGCCCAACCTACAGATAAGAATCTCTGGTGTCACATCACAACTGACAGTGCTGGTGTGAGATTTGCAGTAAAACAATATTCCAGCTGTAGCTTTCATTTACAGAAATAAAACAGCAGAAGTGGAGGGAAAAGGCCAGGGTAAGATAAACACTTTCATCTGGCAACAGCACTGACATTAAATTATAATAGCTACATGGAAGAGAGGAGAGAAAAAAAAATCCAACCTTAACACAGAAAACTAATATGGACTGCATCATTTCCTAGTCATCCTTCTATCCATATTTTATGCTAGCTAGTTCATGTTTAGTTACCCAGAGAGACCACCAAACATAAATAGGCCCTATTTCAAATAAAGTCGATGGCAACTGTTGGACAGGCAGCCTTATTTTTCTCCCATTAATCACTAGAAACTTCACACGGCGTGAAAGTCTCAGGGGATACTTCTGGCTGGGAAAAAAGATCCTCCCTCCTCAGTTCTAATCAGTCCGTCCCATCTGTAATGGCTTTAGAAAATTGTTAATGACATAAAGTGACAGTCGAGGGGCTTTTTGGTCTGTCAGTGTAGGGTTACTATGAGCTCTATAACAGACTACTCCACGCAGGCCTCAAAGCTGCTGGAAAATGATCTGGATTATGAAGGAATAAATTTGATATGTTAGCAATCACAAGCAGGAATTGAGAAGAAAGGCTTCCTTAATACAGTTCTTTGAGGCTATAATGGGAAATACGAAGATAAATCTGGCGCAGAGACAAACCCACTTAAGATTGCTGCAAGCACACAGAATATAGATCTCGGTTATGAGATGTGTAAAACACACAATGGCCTGAATAAGGAGCTAAGTATATAAGTGCAAACAAATCCATTTTTATAGTTAGCATGGCATTTTGAATGGAGTTTGAAGCCTACATGATGCTATCTTACTTGTAGATGAAGCTGGGAGATGTAAGCACTCTTTTATATACAGAAGCTAATAAAATACTGAAGCCACTCGTGAACACAAAGCAAATTAAAGCTGAAATTGGCTTTCCCCATAAAAACTGAATGGCTTTTCTTCCTCTCACGGAAAATGTTGCTTTTTCCCATTTTTATACCTTGTTTGGATGTAGGAAACACTGAACAGTGTTGTGAGGATAACTACAAAGGACGCATCTGTCTGCTACAGCAGCATGACATCACAAGGTATAATCTCATTCCTTACATTATATAAAGGTCTATACAGGATTGATGAATAAATGCATATATGGAATTTGAATCTGTTAAAATTAGGCCATAAGGAAAATGGAAATACAGATTTGGAAGATTTTTTTTAAAAGAGGATTTTATTCTAATGCACTAAAATATTTTCTTTTATGTCCTTTTTTTTTTTCAATTTTGACAATACTCGCCTCATTAGGGTGTCATAGAAAGTGACAATGTAAACAGTTTCCCACACATCTCCTGTAGGTTGTGCTAAGGGCTAAAAATACTGGATTCTAACAATTTTGCAGATCTTGAAATATTAGGTGAAAAATTTTTACCTAGTTATAAAGAAAGGTTTTTACTTAGGGGTAAAGAAACAGCTAGATGATGTTATTGCTGATTTCTATGACATTTAGGAAGATATGTGAAAGGAAAATGTGTCTCCATGTAGAAAAAAAAGGAGATGATTAGAAGCAAGGTTATTCCTCATCAAAGATGGAGGTTTCAGAAGCATGGTTATTCCTCATCACATGAAGATAGTCTGAGAAGGGCTCTGCCAAACATTCCAGTTTTACCAGAATGCTTCTAAAGAAAACTTCTATCTACATGTTTCTATAATTAGACACAATTTCTCTTAGAAGGGCATCATTTGGTAAGAATGGGCAACTAGCAAATAAGCTGTACCTCTTCTGTAGCTGTGAATTAAAAACAAGAATGGAATAATGAAAGCATAAGAATAACTTCACAGAAAATAATTTTGAATAATCTCAGTGGCAGAATTCAAATGATTGCATTTCCTTTGTCAAATGTTGTACATTCTTCCTGAGAATTATATTTAAGGCCAGGAAATCATAGAGATGCTGAAAAAAGTTCACCCTTTGGATTTGGAGGGGATCATAGACTTTGGATACCCACACTAATTCTTTCAGTCTACTAGAAAGCCATCTCATAAATATCTATTTCAGAGCTCTCAAATGATTAAATGACATCATGATAACCTGATTTAAAGAAAATGTTACAAGAGGGCCTTAAATGATACCCTGGTGGCCTGGAAGAGTTAATGCAGTTTTCTTAAGTGCCCAATTCAGTTTTAGTTTGCAGTGTACCGAGCATGGAGTGTGTCTCAATAACTCACTGGTAGTTTCATCTAATATCAGTATATTAAGGGGAGATAAGATTTTTGAAGGAATCTATCATAGAGTAGCTGGCCATTCAGTGTAATTCACTTCAGCTAAAGAAAAGAAGATGGAGGACATTTATTCTATTTTATGACATGAAGTGTTAAGTCTAGAACTGAAAATAAAGCCAATTAATATAGTTAAAAGAAAAAGAAGGAAAGGTGAAGCCTTTGCAAATTAAAAATCTTATGAAGAAATATTGAAATCATTCTCTGTCTGAAGAATATCTCAAGAGGCAAAAGGTAGACATGAAAGTAGGTGAGCACTTGAGAAGTAAGGTTGAAGGGGAAGAGAGGGAGATGAGAGAAGAAAAATCAGATTAGTGTAGTAAACTGTCAAACAAAAAAGATTTGAAAACAATATATTATATAGGTCCTATGTTTTTCCTCTGAAATAGGTGACATTTATATATAACCTTCTCTAGAAGCAAAAAATACTGACTTCTTATAGCAGGTATACATCACCAGTAGAATGTTGCAATTTCCCACTACTTGATAACAAAGCTATATAATACACCCTAAGAACAAAGAGCAAATAAAATATTTTTCTTTTATATTATGCAAAATATTTATCTGATCTTCTATTTAGTAAAAATGTTGACAAAATTTAATTATTTTAAATGCAACTTAATATTATAACATCAAATAACACGATTACTTTGAACATAAGTGGCATGAAAACATAAAAATAAAGCAATGAAAACTAGAAGAAAAACAGTTTTGGATGCAAGGTAGAAAATATCCTTGGTGTTTACAAAGTGGACAAATGAATAAATCAATTAATAGAAGAACAATAGTGTAGAAACAACCACAGAAATTAACATATTAAATTATCTTGAAGTTATCACACATTTAAGCACATGTAAAGTTCTTAAGTGAAGAAGCAGATCAATGGAAGCACATTTGATTTATATAAGATAAAAGAAAGAGCTAAAGGAATGAAAGATTCTGAAAGCCAGTAAAATTTAATTTTGAAGAGAATGGTCACACCACTTTATTCTTAGGTCTTTTGTGCAGTAGCTGGATTATCTCAAGAGAAAACATTACCTCATTATTTAATTTTGCATAAATTGGGCATTTAACAGTTCCTCCATTGTTAGATATCTTACTGCAAACTACCATCAGTGATAGATTTTATGTATGGATTAGGCTGAAATAAATTATTAACCATATAACAATAATGAGACACATTAAAGAGCTAAGTTATTGTATGACTTTTCCCAGAAAGACATGAACATATTTCACTTACTCAGGTGCAAACAAATAATGCAATAAAATAAAAATTTTATCAAAGTCAAACTTGATGAACAACTGATTTGTTGTATGGCATGAAAGAAATAGACTATATGCATTGAACCCCCATGCACTCATGTAGAATAGATGAATGTAAAAAAAAGTCATTGATTGGCAATAGACTGAAAATTAGCCAAGATAAAGCCTTATAGAGAAGGTTAGAAGTTAGGTATTAAAGAAGGAAATTTTTAAGATAAAGACAAGTACCCAGAGGCATCACGGAAGCAAATAAAAAGGTCTTTAGGACCCTGAGGAAGAGTAAAAACTCACTGAGATAAATGAATTAATTTATTCAGAGAGCAAGATGTAAAGCAAGGTATCTTCATGGTCAAATAAAAGATCATCTATAGTGAAGAAATTAAGAACCACTTATAAGTTCTAAGCACAATAGTTACTTATGGAAGGATACAGAAAACGTGATTCATTTATGCAATGAAATATTATTCAACTATTAAGGATGAGGATATCATAAATTTTGCAGGCAAATGAATGGAATTAGGAAATTATTATCCTAAGTGATATGTCTCAGACCCAAAAGAACATGAATTGTATATACTCACTAATAAGTGGATATTAGCCAAAACAGTACAGAATACCCAGGATACAATCCACAGAACTCAAGAAGGCTAACAAGCCAAAGAACCCAAGTGAGAATGCCTCAATTGGGAGGGAGAAAAAAGCAGTAATGGGGGTCAGAGGGAGGGAGGGATGTCAGTGGGAGAGGGGACAGGGAAGAGAATCTGATCAGGTACTGGGGAGGACAGGACTGGAGCCCTGAGGGCCAGCAGAAAGAATGGAAACAGGTAACCTCAGGAGATAGGAGGTGGGGAATCCCTCTAGAATGTACCAGAGACCTGGGAGGTGAGAGACTCTCAGGACTCAAAGGGAGGGACCTTGGATGAAGTGGTCCAGAGTAGGGAGGGGAAACTTGTAGAGTCTGCCTCCAGTGGAGGGACAAGACATCAAGTGGAGGGATGAGTTTGCCATCCTACAGTCAAAAACTCTCACCCAGAATTGTTCCTGTCTAAAGAATTGCAAGGACAAAAATGGAAAAGAGACTGAGGGAAAGGAGGTCCAGTGACCAGCCCAAATTGGGACCTATCTCAAGGGGAGGCTCCAAGGCCTGACACTATATTACTGATACTATCATGTACTTAGAGACAGGAGCCTAGCTTGGCTGCCCTCCTACAGGCCCAACAAGCAGTTGACAGAGACAGATGCAGATAACGTACCAACCATTGGATTGAAGGCAGGGAATTTGGTTGAATTCGGGAAAGTCTGGAAGAAGTTGAGGAGGAAGGGGACACCATAAGAAGACCAGCAGTCTTTTCACACCTGGACCCTGAGATCTCTTAGACACTGAGCCACCAATCAGGCAGGATATAATAGCTGGTCCGAGGACGCCTGCCACATATACAGCAGAGGACTGCCTGGTCTGACCTCAGTGAGAGATGATGCACCTAACCCTTGAGAGATTTGAGGCCCCAGGGAATGGGGAGGCCTGGTGGTGTGTGTGGGGGAGGATGGGGACATCCTCTTGGAGACAGGGAGGAGGAGGAATGCGATGAGGAACTGTTGGAGGGCAGAATGGGAGGGGATAATGACCTGGACTCTAAAAAAGATTAAAGATAATTTTTTAAAAATATTAGAAAAAAGGGGGATTAAAAGAAAAGATTTTCAAAGATAAGATTTTTTTTTAATTAGTATAATGACATGGTGAGCATGTTCTGAGTAATTATTTTGTTTTTGTTGTTAAAGTTCAGATTGAGGAAGGATTAACGACATAGCTAAGTGATGAACAGTTGTGAAGCTGTTTCAGAGAACCTAGTTTTGGCTCCCAATATGTACATCAGGAAGTTCACAACAGGCTGCAACTCCAGCTCCCTAGAACCTCAGACTTTCTTCCAACCTCTGTGTGCACTGAACACATATGTTGTCAGACATACATACAATATATATATAGATTTCTCAAGGATAAATGCTATTAGAAAATTTCACAATATCATTATAATACATAAAAGTTAACACTTTTATATAGGAATCCCAAACATCTACTGGAATACAATTTATCAAATTTTATGTTAAATTACTTTATAATTTGTAAATGAATATTTTAATAAGATTCTTTCTTTTCAATTGCTTATGAGTTTTTAAATGCTAGCTCTATCTTTTTTTTAAACATTTCTAAGGAGAAAACTCTTATTTTTGTATATTCCATATCTACAGTAACATGTAAATGTTCTGTCTTCTTGTATGTGTCTTCCAGAATGTGGTGGTGAATTTTCATAGCTTAATCATACTTATGTCTGAGTTTAAAAAGACTATTTTAAATTCTATTATAAAACATGTTGCAAATAAAAAAAATTACATACCAAAAGTTAACCACTACTCTTCTGTGCTATAACATTAAAAGAGTTCATTGGGTTATATAATCTTTAGTTTTGGGGAGATCTGCTTTGGTTTTGTAAGAGATGTTTATTGGTCATGTTGTGTATACTACTGAATGTACATAATACTTGGTTGCCTTTGTGTAAGTTTGTTGTAGAATTTATTACAGAATGGTGTTATTTGAATTCACCAATATTTTTGTTTGTTAGTATAAATATTAGCATTAGGGGAATTTTTCATCCATAAACCACACAGAGAATTGCCTAATATGTACTTATTTACAAACTGCATTAATCATTAGCATGCTTAAAAGATGATTGATGAGAATCATTTCTTTATTTAAAATAACTATTATTAGTTAATATATTAAAATGTTTCATATATTTCAAACTATTGTAATCACCATTACTTATGATTACTTTGTCTTATGTTTGTCAGTGTATAGCCTCTTTCTAACTACATTAATCTGTTTCTACCTGTACTTTTTTCTTTTGTTTCCCCTTTATTAGTAGTGTTAGTATTATTTTTTGGTTTTGTAATTTTTTTTATGTTTTATTAGTTATTTTATTTAATTAGATTTCAAACGTTATCTCCCTTCTTAGTTTCCCCTCCACAAATCCCTTATCCCCTCTTCCCCTGCCTCTATGCGGGTGAGTGATCCCCTACCCACCCACTCACTTCCGCCTCAGCACCCTAGCATTCCCCTATGCTGGGTCATTGAGCCCCCACAGGACCAAGGGAATCCCCTTCCATTGATTCCAGATAAGGTAATTCTCTGCTACATATGCACCTGGAACCATGGGCCCCTCTTTGGTTGGTGGTTTAGTTTCTGGGAGCTTTGGAGAGTCTGGTTGGTTGATATTGTTGTTCTTCCTATGGGGTTGCAAAACCTTCAGCTCCTTCAGTCCTTTCCCTAACTCCTCCATTGGAGTCCTCAAGCTCAGTCCAATGGTTGACTGCATGCTTCCACATCTGTACTGGTCATGTTCTGGCAGAGACTCTCAGAAGACAGCTATATCAGGCTCCTATCAGCAAGCACTTCTTGATATTAGCAATAGTGTCTGGGTTTTGTGTCTGCAGATAGAATTGATCTCAAGATGGGGTGGTTTCTAGATGGCTTTTCCTTCAGTCTCTGTTCCATTGTATGTCCTTGCATTTCTTCTAGACAGGAACAATTCTGGGTTAATATTTTTGAGATGGGTACATGGCCCCATCCCTCAACCTCAAGCCATGCTTAACTTCTGAATATGGCCTCAAGAGGTTCTATTTCTCCTTTGTTGTATATTTCACCTAATGCCATCCCTGTTGGGTCCTGGGAGCCTCTTGCTTCCCTGGTGTCTAGATCTTTCTAGTGCTTCCCCATCCCCTACTGCTACATATTTCTAATCATTTTCATGACCCTTCATACTTCTCTCCTCACCTGTCTCTTCCCATTCCTAATCCTGCCTCCGTTCCCCTTTTTCCCCTCCCCTTCCTCTCTCCCTCCCTAGCTTTTTATTTTTAATAGTACTTTTACTTTTTCTTCCTAATTCATTCTGTATTGTTTTGAGGAAAAGTAAAACAAACAAAACAAAATAAAAAACCCCAAGAACTAAGCTGGTTGGAATTTCCATGTTTGTGAGGTTAATTTTTCCCCTAAGAAATTGATGTATCTTTGACTAAAGACCTTTCCACGAGGATAAAGGTAATTTCACATTTTTCTATGAGACCAAAATTCTATCTTAGTTTTTGTATCTAAACATATCAATCAAAATTATATAGAACTAGAAAATAATATTTCTGCATGTGTGTGTGTGTGTGCACGCACGCACACACGCTGTGGGAAGAAGATAGGATTAGGGTAGTTAGTTTATTTCATGTTCAATTCTTTGGTCAATAATTCATGTTGATAAACTACAGCTGAGATTTGAATAATAACCTCCCTCAAACCCCATAGGCTCATGTTTGAATACTAGGTCCCCCACTAGTGGTGCTGTTTGGGACTGTTGTAGAACTTTTAGGAGGTGGAGCCTTGCTGGGAAAAGAGGGTCACCAATGATGGCTTTATAGCTAGGCCCTCCTTCATATTCATTCGGTTTTTGAAGTCTGGCTACAGAATGACCAGCAAGTCTATTGCTCTTTTTTCCATACCTTTACTGCCCATGATGAACTACATCCTCTAAGAAATGTCAACCAACCTATAGTCCTTCTTTCTTGAGTTGTGTTTGTTGTCATGGTATTTTATCATAACAACAGGAAAGTAAGATAGCTAACAATGCTCAAGATACTTATACTTACATCTCCTATCCTTTGATCAAGGTTGTTTTTATCCTGAATAACATTTTGAAGATATTTTTGTCTTATATTTTCACATATATATATATATATATATATATATATATACATATATATATATATATATATATGAAATACAACTTCTTTATTTTTGCTGCTTCTATCTGTATAGCTCAATGAACATTTTCAAAAGGGAAACCCCTTCACATTACTCATGACAAAGAAAATACTATTTCTATCTATATATATTAAACATGTTAAAATCCTTTCTAGAAATAGAATTATCCATATATCTTTGGCAGTCCTTATGAGCAAGTTTAATTCACTTTCTACTGTTGTCAGTAATTGGCAAACTGACCTATATCTTATCAGTTAAGAGGTACATGGGGGAACTTGGGAACAAAATCATTCTTCCAGCTATCTTGTGGTTTTTATAATGTTTCCTTTCAAGATCAGGCCTCAGGGAGGATCAAAGTCATATATCTCCACTTCATGTTATAATAATCACCACATTATTTAGATTTTTAATAAAAAATGTTAACATTAGTTTATTAAATATTCTGAATTATCTGGAAAATATCGATGGAACAAAGGTAATCAGAGCCCCCGCTCTGTACTTTGTAATCAAAGTTTCTTATGTTTTATAGTGCCCAGAATATCTTTTCTACATAATTCCTGTTATAGTTTGGCTCTGCAGGGAGTGAAATCCTTTGTTCTCAGCACTGCCAAAACTTCCCTAACAGTGACCACAGTTTAGCAGCTGTTCATAAGATGCATTTGCACATCGTTGGATCTTTATAGGAGACTGTCATAGTGTTCAGGAGATGTTAACATTTTTTAATCTCTGTGCAAAGGTGAAGCTTCCTGTTAATTTTGTTCTCTTGCTGAATTTCCTAAGCAAAATTCTTCTGTGAGAGTCAGAATGATGTCATTACAGTCAGAGCATAAAATGTTCAACTTTAGAGTGAGACATATTGTGGCATATATTTCACTACTGTTAAAGGCAGTGAAACAAGTGCTTGGACAGTGATATCAGTCTTCTTTGTTCAAGTGTGGAGATTTCTGTGAATTGAGGATGACACTGCCACTAATATTTCTCCTGGTGTATAGTTCTACATTGTAGCTCTAGAAGAGGCAAGGGCATTCACGGATATATATTTTCACAACACTGAGGACACATCTGTTTAATTTCAGAAGTATAGAGAAATGTAGAAGAAAATCTGTTTACCGGGGTCTATGATAAAAGACGTCATGATATAAAAATAAATATTAAGAAAAATGTTCAAATTTCTTAGTCATTAGAGAAATGCCAAGTAAAGTTATTTTAATTAATGTATTTATCTATTTATTTTTTTACACTCCATAATTTATCCCCACACCCGACTCCACATGAATGTCCTACCCCCTACCCTACCTGAATTCTAAACTCTCTGGAGCCTCCAGTCTCTTGAGGGTTAGGTGCATCATCTCTTAATGAACACAGACCCTGAAGTCCTCTACTGTATATATGTTAGGGGCCTCATATCATCTGGTGTATGCTGCCTGTTAGGTGGTCCAGTGTTTGAGAGATCTCAGGGATCCAGATTGAGACTGCTGGTCCTCCTACAGGATCGCCTTTTTCCTCAGCTTCTTTCAGCCTGTCTCTAGTTCAACCACAGGGGTCAGCTGCTTCTGTCCATTGGTTGGGTACAAAGATCTGCATCTGACTCTTTCTGCTCCTTGTTGGGTCTTTTGGAGTGTAGTCATGAGAGGTCCCTTTTTGTGAGTCCTCCATAGCCACAGTAATAGTGTCAGGCCTTGGGACCTCCCCTTGAACTAGATCCCACTTTGGGCCTGTTGTTGGACCTTCTTTTCCTCAGGCTCATCTCAATTTCCATCCCTGTAATTCTTTCAGACAGGAACACTTATGGGTCAGAGTTGTGACTATGGGATGGCCACCCTCTCCCTCATTTGATGCCCTGTCTTCCTGCTGGAGGTGGGCTCTATAAGTTCCATCTCCCTACTGTTGGGTATTTCATCTAAGGTCCCTCTCTTTGAGTCCTGAGAGCCTCTCACCTCCCAGGTCTCCAGTGTATTCTGGAGGTTCCCACCAATCTCCTATCTTCAGAGGTTGCCTGTTTCCCCTTTTTCTGCTGGCCCTCGGGGCTTCAGACCTTGCCCTTCACCCAATACCAGATCAAGTTACCCTCCACTCCTCATGCCTCAACCCTGACTCCTGCCCCTGTCCACTTTCCCTCCCAGGTCCCTCTCTCCCTCCCCACTTATGATTGCTTTCTTCTCTCTCCCATGTGGGACTGAGGCATCCTCATTTTGGCTGTTCAGCTTGTTGACCTTTTTGAGTTCTGTGGACTGTATCTTGGGGATTCTGTACTTCTTTCTTTTTTCTTTCTTTCTTTTTTTTTTTTAAATATCCACTTATTAGTGAGTACATACCATGCATGTCCTTTTGGGTCTGAGTTACCTTGCTCAGGATTTTATTTTCTAGTTCCATTCATCTGCCTACAAAACTCAGGATTTCCTCATTCTTATTAACTGAATAGTATTCCATTGTGTAAACCAACCACATTTTCTGCATCCATTCTTCTGTCATTGGACATCTGGGTTGTTTCTAGCTTCTGACTATTGCAAACAAGGCTGCTATGAACATAATGGAACACGTACCCCTGTGGCATGGTGGGGCATCTTTTAGGTATATTCCCAAGAGTGGTATAGCTGTGTCTTCAGGAAGGTCAATTTCCAGTTTCCTGAGGAACCTCCAGATTGATTTCCAGAATGATTGTACCAGTTTGCTATCCCACCAGCAATGGAGAAGTGTTCTTCTTTCTCCACATCCTCTCCAAATGTGTTGTCACCTGAGGTTTTGATCTTAGCCATTCTGATTGGTGCAAGGTGGAATCTCAGGGTCATTTTGATTTGCATTATCTGATCACTAAGGACTTTGAACATTTCTTAGGTGCTTCTCAGCTATTCAAGATTCATCTGCTGTAAAATCTCAGTTTAGTTCTATACCCCATTTTTTTGATTGGGTTGTTTGTTTTTTTGTTTTTTTTGTTTGTTTTTTTTTTTTTTTTGGTGATTAGCTTCTTGAGTTGTTAATATATTTTGAATATTAGCCTTCTATCAGTTGTGAGGTTAGTGAAGATTTTTTTCCCAATCTGTGGGTTACTGATTTGTCTTATTGACTATGTCCTTTGCCTTACAGAAGCTTTCCAGTTTCATGAGGTCCCATTTATCAATTCTTGATTTTAGAGCATGAGCCATTGGAGTTCTGTTTAAGAAATTTCCCCTGTATCAATGAGTTCAAGGGTCTTTCCCACTTTCTTTTCTATTAGATTCCATATATCTGGTTTTATGTTGAGGTCCTTGATCCACTTGGACTTGAGCTTTGTGCAAGGTGACAAATATGGATCTATTTTCATTTTTCTACATACAGACAGCCAGTTAGACCAGCACCATTTATTAAAGGTGGTTTCTTTTTTCCATTGTATATTTTTGGCTTCTTTGTCAAAGATCAAGTGGCTTTAGTATGCAGTTTTATTTCTGGGTCTTCAATTCTATTCCATTGATCAACGTGTCTATCTCTATACTAATACCATGCAGTTTTTATCACTATTGCTCTGTAGTAAAAGGTTTTTTACTTTTCCAGATGAGTTTGAGAATTGCTTTTTCTATGTCTTTGAAGAATCATGTTGAGATTTTAATGGGGATTGATTGAATCTATAGATTGCCTTTGGTAGGATGGCCATTTTTAATTAATAATTCTGCCAATCCATGAGCATTGAAGATCTCTCCATTTTCTGAGATCTTCTTTGATTTCTTTCTTGAAGAACTTGAAGTTATTGTCCTACAGGTCTTTCACTTGTTTGGTTAGTGTTACTCCAAGATAATAAATTATTTTGAGGTTGCATCTTACCCCAGTCAGAATGACTACTGTCAAAACCATATGTAACAGCTGAATAATACTACATTGTGGAAATGTCCCACAATTCCTTTATACATTCTTCAGAGGAGAGACATCAAACTTGTTTCCAGTTTATTGCTTTTATAACTAAAGCTTCTGTGAACATAGTTGAGCAAGTGCCCTTGTGGTAGGATGAATCATCCTTCAGGTATATACCCAGAAGCGGTACAGCTGGTTCTTGAGGTAGACCAATTTCCAATTTCTGAGACACTACCATGTTGATTTCCAAAATGGCTGCACAAGTTTTCATGCCCACCAGAAATAGAGGAGCTTTCTCCGTGGTCCACATCCTTGCCACATGAGCTATCACTTGTGTTATTAATCTTAGTCATTCTGACATGTGTACAATGCAATCTTTAAGTAGTTTTGATTTGAATTTTCCTGATGGTTAAGGATGTTGAACCGTTCTTTATGTGTTTCTCAGCCATTTGAGATTTCCTTTATTAAGAATTCTCCATTTATATTTGTGCCTCATTTTTCAATCAGATTATTTTGTTTTTTATATTTAATTTCTTGAGTTCTTTATATAGACCTCTATTGGATGTGGAGTCGGTAAAAAATTTTTCCCATTCTGAAGGCTGCCACTTCTTTCTATTGATGGCATTGTTTGCTTTATAGGACATTTTTAATTTCATGAGGTTCCACTTATTAATAGTTGATCTTAGTGCCTGTGTTAATCATTGTTCCGTTCAAGAAGTCATCTCCTGTATCAATGCATTTAAAGTTATTCCCCACTTTCTCTTCTATCAGGTACAGTATGAATGGTTCTATGTTGATTTCTTTGAATCAGTTAGACTTGCCTTTTGTGCAGAGTGAAAAATATAGATCTAATTACATTCTTTTACATGCAGTCATCCAATTTGACCAGCACCATTTGTTGAAGACAGTTTTCTTTTCATTGTGTATGTCTGGCTTCTTTATCAAATATTAGGTGTCCATAGATGTGTAGACTTAGGTCTGGGTCTTCAATTTGATTTCATTGATCAACATATCTGTTGTCAGTTCCATGTGTTTTTTTCTTTTTTCTTACTGTAGCTCTGTAATACAGCTTGAAATCAGGGAAAACTTACTTTATTGCTCTTTTATTGTTTAGGATTCTTTTAGCTGTCCTTTTATTTTTCATATGACATTGAGTATTGTTCTTTCAAGGTGTATAAAAAATTGTGTTAGAATTTTGATGAGGATTGCATTGAGTCTGTAGATTGCTTTTGGGAAGATGGCCATTTTTACCATGTTGATTCTACTAATCCATGAGCATAGATGATCTTTTCATCTTATGATATCTTCTTCAGTTTCTTTAAAGTCTTAAAGTTTTACTTGCTCAAAGTATTTTATATTTTATTGTTATATTATATGTTATTATTATATTTTATTAATATGATTATTTTATATTGTTTGAGGCTATTGTTTCTCTGATTGGGTTCTCTGTATATTTATCATTTGTATATAGGAGGGTTACTGATTTTTCAGTTAATCTTATATTTAGCCACTTTGCTGAAAGTGTTTATCAGTTGTAGGAGTTCACTAGTGGAAATTTTAGAGACACTTTTGAATAGTATAATATCACCTGAGTATCACTCTGCCTCCTTTGCCTGTTCTTGGGACTCTTCCTTCTATTGGGTTGCTTTGTCAACCTTGATATGAGTGCTTTTTGTCTTGTCTTATTGTATCTTGCTTTGTCCTGTTTGACTTTCATCTCTTGGAGGCCAGATCTTTTTTTGAAGAGGAAATTTAATAGGAGTGGATCTGAAGGAGAGGGGAAGTGTGGGTGAACTGGGAGGCATGGGAAAAGGGTGAACTGTGATTGGGATATATTGTATGAGAGAAAAATCTATTGTCATAAAAACAAAATACAAATAACAAGTATTGAAAAAGAATAAGAGATGGCCTAATTCATTATCTATTGGAGTATATTTTTTGTACAGCAAATATGAAAACAAGTGTAGAGGTTCCCCCTAAACTAATTATAGTATGTCTATATTTTCCAGATATATTACCTCTCAGTATATACACAAAGTAGTCTATATATTAGATATTTTTACATTGTAATTGTTGCTCTGTATATAGCAACCACTAAGTTGGATCAGTCTTGATGTCTAGCGACAGATGAGTAAATAACGAACTCATGGTACATATGCACAATGTACTATTATTCAACAATCAAGAAATAAAATACATGCTAAAATGTGGAGAATATAGCAAAGGTGGTGATTATAATGAAACTCATCTAAAAATTGCTTATTAGAAAATATAATAGGTCCAAGGTCAAACATCAAAGAACTTCCCTAATTTGCCAACTATAGAAAATCCAAAATAATTGACAAAACAAACAGAACTATGAAGCAATTGTAGCAAGGTTGTGGGAAGTACATTTATTATAATAAAAGACAATGAGGTTTCTCTGCAACGATGTTCCAAAAACCAGCACAATCAAAGAAATGTGGATTTCAGAAACATTTACATTATTATGGGGCACCCAGTGGAGGAGTTGGAGGGAGGAATGGAGGAGCTTCCCATGAGGAGCAGCCTCATGGGAAGAAGGATGATGTAGGTCAACCAGATTCCCCAGGGCTACCAGGGACTAAGCTATCAACCAAGTGGTACACATGGTTCCAGCCACATTTATGGAGGAGGAATGCCTTGTTGGGCATCAGTGGGAGAAGAGGTCCTTGGTCCTATGAAGGCTTGATAGATGCCTCAGTGTGGGGAAATCGAGGGGGGAGGTAGGTGGGAGTGGGTTGGGTGGAGGGTCATCCTCATGGAGGCAGGGGGACAGAGGATGGGTTGGGGGATTTCTGGGAGGGGGGAAACTGGGAAAGGGAATAACACTTGAAATGCAAATGAAGAATATATTCAATAAAGTAAAACTGTTTATTTAAAAAAAAAGGTTGAGGACATCATGACTTTTGTTCGCAAATGGATGGAACTAGAAAATATCATCTTGAGTGAGGTAACTCAGACCCAAAAGGACATGCATAGTATGTACTCACTAATCAGTAGATATTAGCCAAAAAATAGCAATGAATACCCGGGATACAATCCATAGAACTCAAGAAAGTTAGCAAGTACAAGGGCCAAAGTGAGGATGTTTCAATCCCACTTGGTAGGGAGATGAAAATAATTATGGATGGCAGAGTGAGGGAGGGACCTGGGTAGGAGAGAGGATTGGGGAGGATGGGACATGATCAGGTGTGTGTGTGGGGGGGGGCACAGGAGAGAAGCCCTGAGGGTCAGCATAAAAAATGGAAATATGCAACCTTGGGGAGTGGGGTGGGAGGTAGGAGAACCTTCTAAAAAGTACCAGAAACCTGGGAGGTGAGAGACTCTCAGAACTCAAAGGGAGGCACCTTAGATGAAATGCCCAACAGTGGAGAAAGGCAATTCGTAGAGTCCATGTCCAGTAGAAAACGGCACATCAAGTGGAAGAATGGGGTTGCCATCTTACAGTCAAAAACTCTGACCCATAATTTTTCCTGTCTATAAGAACCGCAGGGAAAAAATGGAGGAGAGACTAAGGGAAACGAGGTCCAATACAGGGCCAACTTGGAATCCATCACAAGGGGAGGTTCCAAGGCCTGACGCTATTACTGATGCTATCGTGTCCTTACAGACAGGAGCCTAGCATGGCTGCCCTCCGAGAGGCCCAACATACAGTGGACTGAGACAGATGCAGGTATGTACCAACCATTGGACTGAAGTCAGAGACCCCTTTGTTTGAATTAGGGAAAGGCTTGAAGAAGATGAGGAGGATCGTGACCCCATAGTAAGACCAGTAGTCTCAATTAACATGAACCCGAGATCTCTCAGACACTGAGCCACCAAGCAGCAGAATACAGGAGCTGGTCTGAGGCCCCAGACACATAGACAGCAGAAGACTGCCTAGTCTGGCCTCAGTGGGGAAGATATGCCTAATTCATGACAGAGTTGAAGTCCCAGGGAGAAGAGAGGCCTGGCATGGGGTGGGGGACATCCTCTTGGTAGCAGACAGGCAGAGTAATGGGATAAGGAACTGTGGGAGGGGTACAAAAGCTGGACTGTAAAATAATAAAAGTAACAAAAAAGAGGATATAAAAAAGAATATGAACATAAATATATCTGCATTTATGTAAATATATTATGCAAATATTTATATATAAACACACATATATTTCCTGCTGGAACAAGTAAACTGAGTGGAAAGTCTATTGCCCTAGATCAAAAAGTATGCCACTCAGATAATATATGATGAAAATATAAACATATTTTGACACTGAAAAAAATGAAAGAAAAGTAAAGAAAACCAAAAAGAGAAAATGCAAAAGAAAATAAAAATCATACAGAGGAGAAAAGAAGTAAAGACGTAAAATTGTCTTCGTATGCAGTGTGATTAAAATTGAAGTTGTCAAAGAAAGAAAAGGCAAGGAGGAAACAAAACTTTTTGTTCCTTTAATTCTTTTATTTATTTATATTTCAGCCACTGCTCCCCCTCCTGACCCCCCTCCCACAGTACTCAGCTCATTCCCCCTCCCAAGGCCTCTCCCTTCCCTGGGGCCTCAAGTCTCTCAAGAGTTAGGAGCATCTTCTCTCACTGAGGCCAGACCAAGCAGTCTTCTGCTGTGTATATGCTGGGGGTCTTGTGAATGCTAACAAAGATTTTCTTTTTTAAGTAAAAGATACTGCATGCTGTAATGAGTCATCTAGCTAGAAGACTTTACTATACAGAGTCACTTGTTCCATTGTTAAACATTTTGTTTATATATGGTTTGGAAGTGACTGGAATAGTGTTACAAAGTGTCTGACCCAAACTGGAACCTTATAAATGGAAACACCATGGTAATGCTGAAAACATTAATGCTTCTCTGGATCCACATTGCAGAACAGAGGGAAGAACATTAGTTCACGTTTTTTGTTTTTCGTTTTTCTTTTTTTTTTAGGACAATGACATGCTTCCAAGTGTTACTAATGGTAGAGCTCGTGACACTATGAACCTTGGATTACATAATAACAGTTATGGTCCCTATGTCCCCTACACGTAGTAAACTATGTCACTGTGATGTCATTGATTACAATAACTTTACCATCATTTTTTGGGGTAGTTGCTTGTAGGAAATTAAATGTATATGTATGAGTGAGGGGCTGTCTGTCCTGTCTTTCAATTTTCCAATAATAAAATTCAAGTCTGAAAATATTAGATATATTACATGCCTAATATTTTGATGGAATGAATCAAGAACAAAATTATTTCATTTTGTAGGATTTTAAAATTGTGAGTCACAATAAATAACAGTACTATAAAGACACAAAAGCAAAGAAACACAAATTATTCCTTATAGATTTCCCATTATGATTTCAATCATTATGATTATAAAACAGACAGTAGGAAATGGTTATTTCCTTTAAAGTGAAGTTTTCTTAGTAAACAATTTAGGAACTTTAGGTCACAAGGTCAGTGGAGACAAATTAAAATATAAGGCAGGTTTGTCACTGTTGCAAGAAAAAGAGCAGAGCTTGAAGAAAATGTAAACTGAAGTTTGAGACAACCGTTGTGATTTGAGTTTCAAGTGGGGAAGAAAGGCTTACTTTCTTTTTTCTTTTTTCCTTTTTTTAAAATTTTCTGTATTTTTTATTTACATTCCCAATGATTTCCCCTTTCCTGGTTCCCCCCTCCCCGAAAGTCCCATAAACCCTCTTACTTTCTAATACGCAATTTATAGACAGTAGGATGAAACAAAGTACCATGGTTACTTCTCATTTACTTTTAGGTCTTATATCAATCAGGAGTTCTACTTGAAACCCTCTGCTACTATTAAAGGCACCCCTGTTCCATTCAACAGAAATGACACAGAAGGTCACACTACCTCATAATTCGTTCTGGGAACTTACAGCCCTTTCTTTCTTTCTACCTGATTTCTTGTGTTTTGACTGTTGTTATTTTTGTTGCTGTTGTTTTAGGACAGTGTCATCCCAAAGATTGTTGCTTACCTTCCCCCCCCCAGGATAGATCTAGCTAGCTGATGGTACAGAGAAGAAAGTATTAAATTGGTGGGATTAGCTAGGCAGATACCATTCTGAAGTCTTCATACTTTACCTCCCACAATCAATACTGACTGAGAAAACCCCTAAGATTATTGTTTGGTCTTTTCTTCAGTGCTTCTTTATTGAGTAGTTGTTGTGTGGTAGATGCTAGTCTGGGATATAATGCTACACAAGAGAAAAATGTGTCTGCCCACATAAAGAGTTACTGTTGACAGTGAGAGATAAACACTAATCAATAGTAACTTATACTGGTGTGGATGAACAAGCGGTGGTGAATGAGGAAGCACTCTGGGTGCCTGGGAAAGACCTGGAAAGTAAAGTAGAGGTAGATTAAGTAGACAGTTGATAGATAGAAGAGGAACCAGTTAGCTCTGGACAGAAAGCATTTACTGAATTATAAAGCCATAGAGGGATGAATTCATTGTTAACAAATGAAAACTGTGAACAACGGAGTAATTGTGTGTAAAAGTGTTATGAGTTACTTTGTCTTTAGTATGTATTTCAAATCCCAAATTATTAAATTGGTTCTATCATGGACATAAAAATCATGAGTGGCTCATTGTATGTACCTTTGTAATCAAAGTTAAAATACTCATGTAATAGAAAGGTTTTGTAAAGAAAAAAAATGAAAGAAAAACTAAACAAAATAGTTGAAGTGTTTCATACTGAATTAACATAGACTTTGTCTTTTGTTCCTTTATTCTGAAATAAATTGAACACTGAGATTCTTATCTTTCATTAATACAACTTGGTGTTCTTAAAAATATTATAGTCTTTGTAGTTTCTTTTCTACAGTGCTTGCCATAGAGGGTGACCTTCTAAGGGAAAGGGTGCTGTGGCCTCAGAGGGCCCTCTTGACCAGTCTGAATGCTCATTAGCAGGCCAATTATCTCCTGATAATTGGCTGCCTTTAGGAGGAATGGACTGTAATGACTTCACTCAGTACCGACATCTTCTCAGCATCCTGCTCACTAATTCTAAACTTCCTAACATTTCCTTGAGTAAGGAAAGAGTCTGAGTCCAGCTGCTCCCATACTCTATTTGCTTAACAGTTAAGTTTCTATGAATATTGAAAGTCTACTCAGCTGGGATTCAGGGAATCCTCCTTGTGCTAAATTTTATACTATAAATTACAACGTATAAGCATGCTCATTTTGTCTTATCCAATACTGTCAAAAAAAATAAAAATAAAGGAAAAACATCTCTTTTGCTGGACTTTGTGAAATTTACTCACAGGATAACACCCTTTGAATTGAGTGACTTGACTTGTCATGGCTAGCCAGCATTACAACACATCTAGCCAGCTGGCAGATGTCCAAATGAGTCCAAGAAATGGCCAGGGAGAGAAATAGTGATGGAATTTTTCAGAGGATAGGCTATTTGCTTTTGTGTGTTTCTAGAAATAATTAGACTGAATTAGGTCCATGTTCATGGGGAATGGTGCTTTAAGTTTCCAATTTGAGATTCAAATGTCCTCATTTTTCTATGTCTAGTGTTCCAGCCAACTTGTTAGTAGGATAAGGATGTTTGTATTCTTTAAGTCTTCTCTTTTAAAAGCTGTATAAATTTGTCCATTTAATAAATAGTTCACACACTGGATAGAAACCAAGTGGACAAACTGTACTGACTAACCCTTTAATGCTTGGGTCCTTTGTAGGCTGACCCAGCCCATTATTAGATAATGAAAGAGTGTATGAGAAAGTGGGAGATTATTTATGATGGAAACAAAATGAAACTAATGGGACAAGATTTGAAAGCTGTGATGCATGAAAGGTGCTATGCCGGCAGTTCTGGCACCATGACAAATAGAGATAAAGACTCAGTGGGAAGCAACAGTGTGAACACGGCTATGAAGAAGAAAGAATGGATTTCCTCAATGAATCCTTGCCATCTGGTGTTTGTTTAATACACAATGAAGGTCAAATGGCTACTGATCCTTTTCTCTATAGTCCAGTGACTACAAGAATGAGAGGAATCAATGAGTTTATCGATATGTCTGGAAATGACTCGCCATATGATCTGACTGCATCAATAAAGTGCAAGTAATTTGCTGTTACTCTTCAATGAGGTTCAGATCATTCAGCATACCAGGACAGGGTTTGGACTTTTCTTTGTTTTTGCTGTTGTTTGTTCATTTTTGGTTTTGTTTTGTTTTTGCCAATTTGCTGAACAAAATATAATAGGTGGTACTTTTTGTAAAAAGGAAAAAATAGCATGAATATTTCACTTTATGAGTATGAATGGTTTCAAAGAAAGCTCAGGAGAAAATCTACATATTTTTCTTATTTTTCCAAGAAATTTGCTAATAATTTGTTTTGGTCAAAATTTAATAGATTAAAATAATATTCTCCATAGTGTCTTTTTTATGTATGCAATTGATCACACACTCATTTTATATAATTATTCCTGAGGGACACTTTACCTTCGGTAAAAATATGTTTGCTAAGCATTGTATGTAAATAGCATATGCTTTGGGAAATGGTATGTAGTAAAATATATCCTCCTATGTGGCATTCTCTTTTCTAAAGGTTGGTCCAATAATGTTCTTCCACACTGTGTTCCTGACTCTTCCCCTATACAGATAAAGTTGCAGGGTTTTCTGTTGAGTTATTTTTCAAAGACTAAAATAAAGATACTTTTCTCACATTAATATTTCTCAGCTGCCATGAAAACAGGGATAGGAGAAGCCAAAAATAGAGAAGCCAGCTGTGGGAGGCTGCTTTTTTTTTTCCAGGACAACTCAGAAACTCTTTCAAATTCATTTCAGAAGGAGTGTGTTAATGCAAATACTGTTCCACGTGCCTCTGCTTTCACGATGAAGCTTTGGGGCCTTGGCACCATGAATATCAGCTGAGGGAACACTTTCTGAAATACAGGTAGTATACCTCAGAAGTTTACCTCGAGCGTAGGTACATTCAATATTCTATATTTCTCCTCATTTTGAAATAACTCTTTACTGATGCTACCTAATTAAAGAGGAGTGGGTTGATTATGGGGGAGGGATTTCTTTTCTAGGATACTCACTCTTTTATTCTAGGTGCCAATCATTTTGTTGGCTTTTAGACATGTTCCACCTTGTGTGTCAAAGTATTGCATATTTCCCTGACTACATTTCTTATTAGATATACTCTTTATTTACATTTCAAATGCTATCCCATTTCCTGGTTCTCCCCTCCCCGAAAATCCCATAAACCACCTCCCCTCCCCCTGTTCCCCAAACAACACCCTCCTGCTTCCCTGTTCTGGTATTCCCCTACAATGCTGCATCCAGCCTTTCCAGGACCAGAGGCCTCTCCTCCCTTTGATGTACAAAAGGCCAACCTCTGCTGCATATGCCCCTGGAGCCATGGGTAACACCATGTGTACTATCTGGTTGATGTTTTTGTCCCTGGGAGCTCTAGGAGTACTGGGTGGCTCATATTGTTGTTCCTCCTATGGCGCTGCAAACCCCTTCAGCTCCTTGGGTCCTTTCTCTAGCTCCCCCATTGGGGATCCTGTGCTCAGTTCAATGGCTGGCTGAAAGTGTCCCCCTCTGTATTTGTCATATACTAGGAGAGCCTCCCAGGTGATAGCTATATCTGGTTAGCCAGCACTTGTGGGCATCCACAATAGTGTCTGACTACATTTTTTAATGTTACTCATCATTGTACCAGTTTTATATATTAGCATCTTCTTTTTCTGTTCACCTTTTCTGTATATAATTCAAATGGCATTTGTAAGATCATGCTATAACTTTCTGTTTCTGCCTTAACATTTAATCCAAGTATTTTTTGTCCATGGAGATTTTCCCCCACCTTTTGTGTTAATCAAATACCCTGGCTGCTTTCTCTGTCATCCCTACTCTTTTTGTGATGTTAATAACATTTTGATATTTTTGTGTTTTTATTATCCTGATGAAAGACCTTGAAAATAGGAACCTACAGTTTACGTTTTCTTTATAATATGAAAATATTTTATAGTAAAAATATGTCTCTAATGATTACACTAAAGATATAAAAGGTAGTTATTCTCAAAATTCAAAATTGGCCATCTACTAGGGATATTAAAACAAGGGGTTTAGCAGAACAGAAACATAATGATATTATGGATACCCAGTAGAAATTTGAATTAAAGGGCCTAAAGTGGCCCTTAAAATGTCAAGACTCTAATATTCTGATTGATGAGCTGCTTAATGTTTTAGTATGCCAAAGTATAATCACAGTGAAGGTGTCTGTGGCTCATTCCTTGGCATAAAGTGATTTTATCTCTTTGGCTAACTTGTTTTTTGCTTAGAGTCATATATACTCACTGATCTTCTGAGACTTCTATCCATGTTGGTTGACAAGTCACACAGTCTATGGATGCTCTCCATAACTTTGAGTTGAGTTAGAAGATAACTGGAATCAACAGGGGCCTGCCTGCACATCATAAATATAAAAATGACTCCAGATTGACTGTTTATGAATGTCTCAATAAGAGAGGCACAATAGAAATGCTACAGTGTGGTTACTGTTATTACACTTTCTGCTTTCAACTGAGAATGACAAATTATGAATAAATGAATCATAAGAATTTGTCTTAGACTAAGACGTAGCTTTAACTTCAAATTAAAAAAAAAGAAATTTGGAATTGGCTCAGCCTAAATAGCTGTTACCATATACAATTTTTTTTTTAATTTATGAATTTTAATTGTGTGGAAATTTTTCTTCTGTTCTTTATTTTTGAAGCAAAAAATGTGAATATATGATGTCTTAAGATACAGACGTTGATGTTATGCAAATAACTAGTCTTTTAAGTATAGGAAAATCTTTCTTATGTCTCTTCTATCTTTTTCAATTTTGACAATTTAACTCATTAGATGAAAATGTGATTCTTCAACTATTTTTCAGGCTGGTTTTTCTTTAAGATTTGCCTTAAAAAAATTAACTCCAGGGACTGGAAAGTTGGATCATTGCCTAAGACCATTTGCTGCTGTTCTAATGGAACACCGTTTGATTATCAGCTCATAATCTGTAATTCCAGGTCAAGGGGATCCAAATCTCTCTTCCTATCTCAACAAGCGTCAGAAGTGCATGTGGTATATAGTGAAGCAAAACAGTCATAAATAAGTAAAGTTAAATTAAAAAATTAAAACACTTGTTCTCTATTTGATATTAAACTATTTTGCATAAATATTTTTCCAAATCAATGTATTGTAGAAATACCCTGTGACCTATGATTGGACATAACCCCATAGTCATATTCATTTATGATATCTCCTTGGAGGCAGCTTTCCATTTACCTATACTGTTGTATGCCTAGTGCAAAATGAATCTAATTCCCAGTGTCAAATATACTGAGATAATCAAAATTTTCCATTGTAACAAATATAAGATGAACCTTGATATTTGCTTCTGAGATTAACTTTTGGGAATCCTAACAAGTAATTCTGCACACATATATGTGTAGAGATTATGGATCAACATTTTATACTGATAAATAACAAAAGTTACTAATTCCATTTTATAGTACAAGGGATTTGAGTTAGTTTAACTCTGTGACTCCTTGGTGAAATACTTAGGATGATATTTTCTCAAAACAGTTTTTATAAGGTGTATCAATATTGCAATTGGTAGAGTGTTTTCTTATTATTGTCACTACCCTTATTGTGTCTGGATCACAGCCCAATGTTGAAAGAACTATGTTTTAGCTTCTTATAGTAATTTATCTGGACAATTTTACTGTGTAAGTGCTTGTAGATAACTATTGTTAGAACGTGAAGGTTTCTTGACATAGGTGATGGGGCATTGTAGTCGAGGCCATACTTGTGTTCTGGCTAGTTTATATTGATGTGATACAAACTAGAGTCATCTTACAAGACGGAACGTTGACTGAGAAAATGTCTCCCTAAGATCAGGCTGTAAGCAAGACTATAGAACATGTTCTTAATTAGTGATTATGGGGGAGAGCCCAGCCATTGTGGATTGTGACACCCCTGAGCTAGTTGTCCTAGAGTCTAGGAGAAAGATGAGGAATGCATTAGAGGCAAGGTAGTATGCAGAACTCCTCCAGAGACCTTGCATCAGCTCCTGCCTCCAGATTCTTGCCGTGTTTTGATGTCCTGACTTGACTTTCTTCAATGATGAACAGTGATGATGAAGTAGAAGTCAAACAAACCTTTTCCTTCCAAAGTTGCTTTCATTGTGGTGTTTCATCACAGTGATAGTAACTCTGACTAAGACAATTGATAAAGCCATGTAAGATTTTGCACTCAAGTAAATATAGACTTTCCTCATTAGCAGAAAATTGTCATGTTTACTCTACCAATTCACAACCTATTCATTCATTTCTTTTACATGCGTATGGAACTGGTAAGATGGATCTGCAAATGAAGTACTTGCCATATCAGAACAAGGACCTGAATTTCATCCCTAGCACTTATGCAAGAAGTCTACTGTTGCACAAACACTTGTGATCTTAGGTCCTGGATGCACAGGCAGGAGGGTCCTTATTCTTGTCTGCAATCTCACATATCTTTAAGCTACAGGATCATGAGAGACCCTGACTCAAATATGGGGTGGAAATTGATATAGGAAGACAGTGACATCAGCCCTATGCCTATGCATAACTTATATGTGAATACAAAAAGTTGATGGCACAATATTTGAATTCTTTGGGCCATTAGTGGAATTCTAGCAAATTATGCACATGTAATGCAAAATAAAACTTTTATTTATCAAAACAAAGATGTTCATAGGAAATAATATTTAATTTTAAATTGCTATTAAAAACTGACCTTTTAAGATAAATCATATAATTGTTCAGATATAAATTTGTTTGGTTTTATCTATATTGGTGCACTTTACAGTATTCTGCTAGATAATAAATTGATAGCTTAAGTTCTCAGATAAAAATAACTTGGCTCAGCCTTCTATACCTTTTTCTCTCTGAAATATATATGCATGTAATTATCTATCTATCTATCTATCTATCTATCTATCTATCTATCTATCTATCTATAATCTATCTACCTACCTATCATCAATCTATTATATATAATCTATTTAGTAATTTGTATAAAGCATCGCACCCTTTCTTTGGCTGGTGTTTGTTTAACTAAAGTACTACTAAGGGGCAAGCAGTAAGCAAGGAGATGAAAATTCTAACAGCACAAAGAGGTTATGTAGGAAGATGGCCAAAGAGGATCAGACAATTAACCCCAAGAAGTTGGGTTCAGTGCTTCTATGGGAGGATTAGGGAGATAAAATAAGGTCATTTCTCTTGTATAGAAGAAGATAGAAAGGTCAACAACTGAGATCCATGAACAGGGAAAGAATGAACAAAGAACATGGTGCTGCTCTTCCTTTCCTCTCTGTGACAAAGGTCAAAATGATTCTACTCTCTGAACTTTGAAGAAAGTCTTTCTTTGCTAGGGAAGATCCCACAGCTTCATTCACTGAACTTCCTTCAAAAAACAGTGGTTATTTTAAAGCAACACTCTAAAGGTCCAGGGTCCTTGGCTGCATGCTGAGCATGTCCCAGCCAATCTAAAGAATTGAAGAACGATTCTGAGTCATCTGCTGGACCAAAACTATACTGAGCCATGACCACCTGACACACAGTCTTCAGTCTTTATCCTTTTGAAATGAATGTCAAGTGGCAGCCATCAAACACACACAAAAATAACACTGGAACATATCAGTTAAACGTATCAGAATCTAGTACATATTTTCTATAAGCTTAAATTTAGGGAAAGGTATGATCTATCTATATCCTCTGAAACCATTTTACCTGTGATGTCATGGTTATGACATTTTAGTCACAAAGGAATATAGTCTATTTGAGTTATAGACTAATTCTCATTTTATTATGCTCTTTGACTGGTCTTTAAAGACATCTTTGAGTATAGATAAAGATCTGACCGTGGAAAAAAACAGCTAATGCTCCTACTCTCACGGAGTATTTGTCCATTATCTTAAAATAAAGGTAATTTCCCCTTTTTCATGAACTAAAATAAGTATATACATATAGATAGACACATAGATCATTTTCTGTTTCATAACACCAAACTTAGTAGGCTTTAAGGTACATTAAAATAAAAAGAAAGAAACAGAGAAAATGATAAAATTTGCTATACACTTCCCCCTAATTCAGTGATTCTCAACCTTCCTAATGCTAAAATCCTTTAATATATTTCCTTATATTGTTGTGAATACAGCAATAAAATTATTTTAATTGCTTAAAAAAGAAAGCAATGGAAGATATATATATATATGTATATATATATTTATCAGTGACACATGTAACATATAGAGTTTTTGTTATTTACAACATGAGAGTTAACATTATAGGAAACTGAGGGTATGGCTCTTGTACACACCTACTCACTCTGCCACTTATATTTCCCTTCTGTATTTTACATATTATAACTGTATTAAGTCAAAATCCTAAAAATTCACTAGGATTGTTAAAATATTTCTATCAAATATTATAGAATTAGAAAAAAATACATTTTTTTCTTCTCAAATCAGAATGGAATTTAAGGCTATTGGTTTAACATGTAGTAAACATCAGGTATGATGATATTTGCCTATAATCCCAATATGCTGAAGACGAAGCAGAAGAATGGAGAGTTCAAGAGCAACCCAGTCTACACATTTGAACAACATAATGCAAAACTAAACATAGAAACAGCTTCTATGTGAACATACATTATCAGGTTTTTTTTGGTCTTGTTTGAGGTCAATGTAAATTAAGTTAAAAGTTCACCATTTTTTACCTAACAAATTTATGACTCATTTTTAGAAAAGAGCTGAACTAAAATTCCTTTTTGATTGAGTGACTAAGAAATTACTGTGGTATTACTAAGACTTTACTGTGGTATTCTGTAGGAAAAAAAAATATGTATGAGTCACAGAAAGTTTTGATGAGAACCTGATCAGATTCCAATCAGTGACTCATCTATGACTTTTTCTCTGATCCCTTGAGGAGTTTCAGCCCTTTTTTTCTGACAACAAGGGATATAGAAGGAGGATGACTAAATTCTTTCCTTGTGTTGTAAAAGGCAAGCAGCAAAGAACCCACACAAGGAGCCTTGCTTGCTGTTTGACCTAACAGGGTACTTACTATCCTTGCTTTAGCAGGTAAATCTACAATCTCACCTCTTAGATTTTTCAAAGATATTTCTGGGTTTGATGTAATAATGCCAGAGTACCAAATCCTGCTTATTCTGATATTCTTGAGGTAATTTAATTACTGAGCTTGTTTCTGTGTATAGTCCAACCTCCATCTTCTCTCCTCTCTCATTAGCAGCTCAGTTGGCTAATGCTGATCACAACTTCTGACCTATTGGTGTGTTTGGTGATGCTTATAAGCAATATATACAAACTGTATTCAAATCAATCAGCATTTTCTATTATTTCCACTGTTTAATCATATTTGGAAACATGTAGTTGTCAGTTCCAAAGTTAATGGTCTAATTTTGTTGTTTTTCAGTAGCATCTGTCCCATTAAAAATGAAAAATAAAATTGTTTTCTTACTCTGAGGAAGACAAACATAAGCAACTAGCTTATTTTTCTTGATTTATATCATATAGGATGATTATATGAAAATATTACATTTAAAAGTGTCAAGAGGGGAATACATACTTGGCAAGCACTAACATTCTTTTAAAAATTCCAAGGCAGTGTTTTGCATTACATATAATATAAACTAGAAAGTTGATAAAATTACTAGATTAGTTGTCAGGTCATACTAACAATTTATAAAACATTTAAACTTAAAAGAGCCAAATATTTGTATTTAAAACTCAGAATTTTTTATTCTATCATGTAATATGCTGAATATGTTTTCTATTTTGTAGTGATAACACTGTGGCATATACTAAGAAACAGATAGGAATAGCAACTGATGTTTTTAAGGTCAGAAACATTCTTAAGAAACACAAACTAAGGGGAAAATGTGATAGAACATTATTTAATTTCCTGTGTCATGGTGTTTCTCAGTTATAACCATTGCAACAAAAAAGTCTGACCCTCACACCCAATGAAGTTTGAGTGGTATTGAAAGTGTCTTTTGATAGCAGATAGAGAAATATGCAAATCAGTTAAATTCAAGTGTATGTTAATTGGCCAACACACCTCTCATTTAACCAACAATAAGCTATTCCACAGTATCTGAAAGCAAATGGGTGGCTGTGTAGGTGTAAATGCATCTCTAAATTGATTTTCCAATAATAGACAATCTCTAACAAACAGAAACTTGGAAAAATAAACAAGCATAAGGGCAGAGGAATATTTTGTGTGTAATTTAATAAGTGTTATGTCTTTTGTATTTAGATGTTGTGGAATTTTCATCAACCACACAGAGCAAAACAAAAGTAAACTTTGACTAAGGTTTCCTATGGCTAATGAGATTTTTAATTTCTACAAATAATTCATTCTTTTTTAAAACTATTAATCCCAGCCCTAGAATATCTACTCTGAATATTTTGTTAAAATTACAATTATTTTGTTTTCCTCTGGGGTCATTATCCATTATAAAAGCATGGTCGATACTAACTAACATACTGTTAACTAGATCTGTATACAAAGTCATGTATATATATAAATGTAAGTAATTTTCTGATAATTTTGCCAGAATAAGACAAAATTTTCCATCAGTAAACTATAAATAAATATTGGGACACACACAAAGAAGAATAAATAATAATGTGGTGTACCAATCTTAATACCTTAGTGATAATATTATGGTCTATCTATAGAGTCTAAGAGTTTACATGATTCATTGGAATCTTTTAATAAAAGCCTCTCTAAATTATGCATTAGGTAGCTGTTACTATGCAAGTTGCCTCCCATCATATCATTATCCATATCTAGTTTTTTATAAATCCTATTTTTAGCTTTTATGTGGCAGATAGAGCATTCAAATAGAAATAGAAACAAATGTCTAACATTTCAATCCCATGTCATTTCCAAGATATTTTGAACACCATAAGTGTAACTGGTAAAGCCATAGACGGCTCTCAATTTTATCAATTTATTTAAATTTTATCCAAAAGAATATTGTAGATGTCTAAGAATAGAAGAATGTATAAATTGTCTAGACTTTATTACTTACTGTATTAAATTTTAAAGACTTCAAAATAAATGATGCTATTTTTAGAATTAAAAAGATAGAAGCCACAGAGAATATATGTGAAGTTACTCTTTCTCTCTTTGTTGAGCTCTTGTGTGGTTTTACATGTTATCACATTTTAGTTCACAGAGCATAATCCAGGGAAAGTATGCCAATAGCAACATGCATGTGAATTACTGAAAATGAATGACGTGGGGATGTCCGGATATCCTTGCAGATTTAGAAATGTTGAAGAACTGAGTTTTCTTTTCTCTTACACATAATTTTGATTACATCTTTACTGGTTTACTGTAGCAAATTGATGAATATCATATTCTTAACTTGTCAATGCTTTTGCCCACAGAATATCTACTTGCATCAAACTTATTAATATCTACTGATATTAACTTTGCTAATATCAAGGTTCATTTACATCTTTATTAATATTAATAGCTACTCAGTCTCAAGAAAGCTCACTAAAATACCAAGATTATAAATAGCATAGTAAAAAATGTGGACACAAGTTATACATCAATGTATGATTTTCTTTTAATGTAGACATATATACCTAATACTCAAAAATGAAAATTTGCAAATGGTGATTTAATGACTTCAGAGGCTAACTATTATCATATGGACATTTTAAAGCATCAGGCTACTTTTAAATTATACTATCATTTTGACAAGTAGACTGAAGAATGCATTTGCTTTCATGTTACTTTAATATCAAGGGCACACTGGTTGGCAGATGACACAGCACATGTTAATTCCTTTCTTCTCTTCCTCCTTCCAACCCAGAAATTTCCCAGCAACTGTAGAGCTAAGGATCCTGAAGTAGGTCCATGCATAGGTAAATCTATCTCTAGCAGTGGTCGCAATTGTTGCTTATGATAGAAATACTTTTTTAGGAGGTGTGAGAAAATAACAGTTTTCCCAAACATGCTAGAAATTGAATTTTGGTTTTCTTGCAGGAACTGGTGAGGATCTCACAGATTTTTATTATGCTTAAATGTACTGTTTTAAGAACAAAATATTGTCATGCTATGTGGTAGTCTAAGCCTGAATAAAACTCCTTTTATTACACAAATAGTTTTAAAGGAGGATAATTAGTGGCAAAGAAGCCCTGTCTTGAGAGGTTAAGCTTAAGCCTCTCGAAGATTCCCCATATAAACAAGTGGGGCTGCTCCACTCACTAGCCCTTCTTTGTTTACTCTGAGAAAGGTTCAAACTATTTAACGAGGGGATTACACATACTTCAACTCTATTGACAAAGATTAATTGATATTTTCCTGTTGGAGGTTTCACCTTTTGCATTTGGCTTCCCCTTTCCTATTGTTGTGGATGCTGTGATCAACAGAGCAAAGTTGCTTAAAGGTTATCCAAATTTCACAGCTTATCAGTACTCATGCTAATTATATTTTTCCTTAGTAATACACAGTTAGATCCAAGAACAGTTAACATGTTTGAAGAGGCTGTTTTAAACCTCAGTTGTCGGAATAGAAAAAAATAATCATGACTAAAATCTGGATATTTTGGACAATATTGCTAACTGTATTATAGATGAAGTAGAGCATCGACTCAAAATGAATTATTAGTACTTAGAGCCAAATTTCTCTGAAAACCTAAAAATACTGTATTTCCAAACATAATATATATAGAAGATTGTGAAATAAAATTTCAACATCATACCATGTTCTTGGTAACACAATATAAAAAAACAAGACTCCTACCATTTTGAGATACAATTCTGTGATAGAAATCTTTATAAATTTTCCCAAAAATGTGTGTATTATGGACATATGGCTGCATATTTGGATAACACCATTTGCATTTTTCAAACTTGCATTTTTTTAAGCACTAGCTTGGCTTTAGCTGTCAGAATGGCAAACTGCTGGTATATTCATCTGAAATTCTTAGCTTAACTCTTTGTCACTTTCAGATTTTATATAATGCTGAAATGTTCACCTTTCCTTTTTAATCTAATATGTTAGAGGCAGTAAAATAAGAAAGCACTCTCAAAGCAAAGTTTAATAATAGGAGGAGTCATGTCATAATGTGAAAAAAAAAGATAGTGTCAAAATCCAACCATAGGAAAGTGCTTTGAAAATTACTGGGGTTTGGAAGTGTGGTAAATGGTTTTATTTCAGATTAATACCCTGGAAGAATTTTCCATTTTTATGTATTCTAGGTTTGTTTTGCAATAAGAAGTTTTAATTCCTGAACATTTAAAAATAATAGCCTGGAATCTAGAACACCAAAGGAAAGGGGTGGTGGGGCACAGGGAGAAGGAAATGCAAATAAAAACAGAGCTGATGTTGGTCACTGACTGGGACCGTATTTCAAAAGAAATGGAGCTAGATTTACTGCATGCCTTACAAAATGCTTCATAAATCTCCTTATGACATATCTTGATGCTAAAAATGTGACATATTTTGCACATGGCTTTACTACATCATTGTAAGACAAGCTTATTCCAATACCTTCTTCCTCACAAAAAGCAATCTTATTTACAGGAATCAAGTGCCACTTATGGTTGAATAATACCTGTCTTATATAATTTACACATTTCAAAAATTATATTATCAAAAGAACATGTTGTGACTTGATTAAATTTCATATGAATTACACCTTCAAATTGCCATTACTAGTAATTTTTAAATTTTTGGATAGCCCTCATAAAGGTCCATGTTCCATCTTCTATATATGTTAAAATATGCACCATTTTAAATTTTGCAATATTGTGCATATATTTGGACATATTGCAGACATATTTGGACATATTGTGGACATATTTGAATATTTCAGCTTTTTTCTTAATTGACATACTATATGGCTACTTATATTCCCAAGCCACTTCAATCTGCTTCCTTCAAATTATGTTTTTGCAATGTGTTTATCTAATTATTACTTATTTATTAATTTTAACAGAAGTATTTAATTAATTAGCATCTGATGCAAAGATAAAAGTAAATACCATCATATATATTATGCCACTGAATAGGTATAAATTTCATTGATCTGAATGCTGGCAAAGCAGTTGAACTTATTGATTTGGCTGAGTACATTAAAACAACATAATAAAAATATTTTACCACAAGGCAATGTAATATGACCACTGTATCAGCTATTTTATCCTTCCAAACCTAAATGCTAGCCTACCATAGAGCACATTGATACTTTTCAATAGTCTTACTGCCATAAATATGATATCATTTCCCATCTTGGTTAGTGATGTTAGGTGATTAGAGGAGAAATATAATCAGAGGAAGCACTTTGAAAGATAACCTTTCTTTACTCTCCTAGAAAACACACAACGGGAGGATCTTGGAACAGCAGTAGTTGCTAAACTGCTATGATATAATCTGCTCTGAGTGACAAAATACTTATACTTATTGATCATCTAACCTGTTAAATATGAGGAAGGTCATATACATTCAGTTTTTGTAACTGAGATGGTTCTTTGAGCTGATGAATACTTTTTAAATTTGTCAATATAGTCCTTTAAGAAATATTTAGTAAACCACTTTAAGTGTATTTTCATTACTAAATATGTGGCAGACAAAAATGCCTGGTCATAGGGTAGTCATGCTGATGGAAGATATTATATCTAGCATCCTAATATTTGACTATGATTTCCACAAATATGGCCTCTCTCCAATAAATTTGAAATAAAATAAGGCCGAAACAGAATTATAAAACTAACATACATTTCCAGTTGTTTGAGCTCTAGGAAGTCTTTCTTCCGGTGTAACATTACTATGAAGTAATATAAAACCACAAGCCACTATTGGAAGGTTATAAACATGATCAGACTCTAATAATACAGATTTTAAATGTACTTAATCCAGCTATTAAAAGGCATAACTTAAATAGAAGGAATGTAAGACTTAAACAAAGCAGAAGACAGCTGTCCAGAAATTAGCAATTGCTAAAGCACACAGATTGTGATTAAATTTTAATGTGGCTTTTAAGCAAAGACTCTTGCTTATCAGAGAGGAAGAATCATGGAGAAAATATTGTTATTGATTTCATCATTTTCAATGTAACTGATCCTTTAAGTAATTTTCTTGCGTTTAGTATCATGTTTTAAAGTGTCTGCTTATAATGGGCAAATCATTCTAGAGTAAGTTCATTTAAAATCTTAGTCAAATTATAAATTGTTACCCAGTACACTCCATGTCTCATCTGTTTAAGACAACACACAGTTCTCAAACCATTGGGCAAAACAAAAATCTAACTACAGGAAAGTAGGCCAGTCAAATCATGGAAATTAAATGGTATTCAAGATGATATTTGTATTGATTTTTTTAAGGACTCTGGTCTTTGAAATTAATATACATTGATTATCTCTCATATAATCTAAATCAACACTAAGGCAAAAGGATTTATTGCAGTTATATGAGAACTTAGGAGTCAGAAAACAAGTGACAACTTTTTAGACAGGTAGAATGCCATGCTTGTGTTGGTTCTCTGGATAATACAATAATAATTGTAAATAAAAGAACCCCTAAATTTTTTTTCAGTAATGTTACCTACTTGGAAGTAAGAAACCATGAAGTTCATTTATTATGCACCAGTAGACTATAACTATATAATAGTGTAAGAGACCATAAATTCAAAATATTACTCCAGTTTATCTCCCTGGGTATTAAATTATGTTGGCTACCAAAAAGTAGAGTTTAAACTTGGTCATATAATAATACACATTTATTTATTGCTCATTAGTTGAGTATTAAGTGTGACTAAGTTCCAGAATACAATGCAGTTATGACTCTATGCATACACAGTTACATGTCCTCTTAGTAAGTTTGAGCATGTAGACTTGCATATAAGGTATAAATACCTACTTAGATATTTTCTTTTATGCATATTAATGAGCAGATTATTAATCACAATGGGGTTACCCAAATATAATTATGTAATGCAATTAACTCAAGGTACTAACAAATTTTTCTATTTTTAAAGGTATGCCATTTAAGCAAGAGGGTTGTAGTGAAACCAAAACATATGACATCAGCTTTATAGGCCTCCTGGAATATTATAAACCAAACCAAACAAAACAAAAATCTCAATGTTTTACCCTATTTGATCTTATTCTTATTGCCAAATTATTCTTAATTGAGGGAATAGGGAGACTTTTCTGTAAACTTCCTATTGCATAATCTATACATACAGATACTGATATGAATATAATGTAATTGAGATTTTTTGCTTATATCTAGTTATTAGAGTAAACCCTAGTAAATGAAACTAGTATGATCTAAGGATTCTTATGCATGACATTAATTAAGTGATGACTACAAAAATAACCTTATAGGGAACCCATAAAGTATAAAATAAAACAACAAATTAAAAATAACATCTGTGCTGATTTACCCCTATAGTTAATGTCTTCTAAGCATTTAAAGTTCATTAAGGTAAAGGTGCATCACTGATCATTGTAAACATTTTGTTTTGATTCCTAGTTAGCTATCTCAAAGGCAATAACACACTCAAATACAGACCATAATTTTAAAACATTGTTAATCTTTTTACTTTGGAGTGTTTTGATTTGTTTGCTGAGAATAAAGGGATGACTGGAATAAAATTAATTGGTGATACCTTAAATCATGAACAATGTATAAAGTACAATGTAGTTTAAATTTTATAAACAGCAAATTAGCTATGGTGGCGCACGCCTTTAATCCCAGCATTTGGGAGGCAGAGGCAGGCAGATTTCTGAGTTCGAGGCCAGCCTGGTCTACAGAGTGAGTTCCAGGACAGCCAGAGCTACACAGAGAAACCCTGTCTCGAAAAACAAAACAAAAACAAACAAAAAACCCCCTATAAACAGCAAATTAAAATACATTTTATACATGTGTTGTGTGTGGTCATGACCTTTACAACAATCTTAATCCTGTTGTGCTCCCAATATATTTCCTATTTTTCTTCTGCCACATGTCTTTTCTTTATAGTCCATTAAGTCTAATTAGTGTCTAGTATATGTGCATGATTTTGTGATTAATTGTTGAGGCATAACTAGTCTACCAATGGCCAATCCTACCAGAGAAAAGTGATTCTTTTCTCACCAGTCATCGATTGTGCTTACTTCATTAGTCTACAGTAGGGCATCGAGAACCATTTCCTCAAAAGCAAATTTGTCTTTTAAGACAAATTATTTATTATTGTGGTATGTAAGTGTGTGGGGGGGAGCGCCATTGCATGTACAATGAGGTTAGAGGACAACTTTCAGGAGTCTGTTCTCTACACACACACACACACACACACATACCATACACACACTATTAAATTTAGGTGATGAGGCTTACAGAGCAAGCTCTCTTACTCACTAAATCATTGCATTGATTTAGAAGTAAATTCTTAATTGATATTGTAACAACACAAATTCTTTACTATTTTAATATTAGGTATTTTGAATTTTCTAGTATACACAGTTACATAATATGGGCTTTCATTTGTTCTTATGCAGAATCTAACTGTTCTGCTTGGATTTGGCAATCTCCTTCCCAATATTTTCAGCTCACTGTTGTTCAGTTGCAATTATTTGCTAGTTAGATTAACATTTTTCCAATCATTTGTAATTTTTTAATATTTATATTATTTTTAATTATAGATGTGCATGAGTATGTGCAAGTGATTGCATGCAGGTGCCTGGGCAAGCATCTGATCCCTTGGGAAGGTGGAGTTTCAGGTGGTCATTAGCTTCAGGATGTAGGTCCTGGGAGCAAACTTGGGTCCTCTTTAAGAACAGTATGTGCTCTTAACTGTTGAGCCATTCCTCCAGTCTCTTTCTAAACATCTTAAACTTGGCAACATTGTACTTTTTTGGAAAATATAAATTCTACATATAAAAATTCTCCAACAAATGAATTAATCTTTTAAAACACTTTACTTAAAAATGGTAGCATGTGCATAATTAAAGTCAAGGTCTTTTAAGCATCTATTAAAGATCTGCAGTGACCTTGGAAATGGTATGACTCACTGCACTCTCAAGTAACTAGGTGAGTATCTGTGATATCTGGATGGCATGGGTCACTCCATAACAGCTGTGAGCCAGCCTTCTGCAACCTAGAAACAATCCTGCACTGCAATATATCTGCTCATGACTTTCCTAGCCTACACATGAAGTATCTATATTTATATTTACCAATTTATCACCTTTCTTTACAATATTTCTTTGCAATCTGATTTATTATAAAACTTTGAGCTTTGTTTCTCTATCACTTATTAAATTCAGGATCTAAAAGTTTTGTGTACTAAAGTATAGAAACGTCTTGTTTGCGTCTATTTTACTTAAGCAAGGCAGGCATTTTTACAACTATTTAATTAAAGTTTGACTTGCTACAGATTTATTTTAAAACAAACAAATATATATATATGTATATATACATATATATATATAATGTTGGTGGGTTGGTTGTAAAACACACAATAAAGGAAAAAATAAATAATTTGTTGATAATCTAAATATTCTTGACAAATGTATCTTGGCAAAATTCTTGACAATGTATCTTCTGGTAAAACAAACCTCAATGGATTATAAATCTTTGTCAATAGTCTTTGAACTTAATGTGTCATCTCAAAGATGGTTCTTCCTGTTCCTACCTAAGTTTGGTATTGGTAGGAGTAAGAAGGACATATTGACCTAGCTACACAAATTGTATCATCATGAGTCACAAGACATGGTTCCTTTGAGCATAGCAAAAAAAATGAAGTAAATTATTAATTGTTTTACCTTCTCAGACATTGTTATACTTTTATTGAGATAGTTCTTAGTACATTTATTAAACTTATCATTTACGAGACTTTACTAATGATAATAGCACTGAATATTTTTGAATAGCTTCGGTATAGAATACATGCCCTGCTATTAATTGATTTTATCCTCAGAATTTAAAAGTTATCCTAGTGTCAAAATTCTAGAGTGGATGGGTAGGGACTCATTAGTCCCACCCCTAGCTAAGTTGCTATTAGCAGTCTGTGACTACTGGAAAAGGAAGCGTCAGTTTTCTTCAGGACTGTGACCCCTGGTATATTGTCTATGTTCCAGTGTATGGCCCACTTTCCAAACACATAAAGGCAGCACTAATTGGTCTCAACAGGTTATCAAAAAGATATAAGAAGAGATAAAGTTGGGAGAGGAACACAGTGGAGGGTAGTATGGGAAAAGTTGAATGTGAATGGATAGTGGCTCAAGATATATTTTACATAACTATGTGCTAAAGTTTCATAGAATAAATAAAAATATATTTTATAATTCCAACTCTGTCTTCATTCTCATTAACAAAAAGTAAATCATTTACAGTAAATCAGACTGTAACCCTTCCAATTTCAAAATTAAATGGTTAAATGCCAAGGACTACAATTTAGAACACAAGCAAAATATACATTGAAGTACAAACATGGGAGTTCAAGTTATATGTATATGAATATCCACACCATTACTAGCTTCATTTCAACAACTTAGCATCCACTCTTTGGAAAAGGCTGGAGAAGTGATGAATACCTTCTCAGGATGCTGAGGCAAGAGTCTTGAGTTTGCAAAAGTCCTGGTAAATATAGGAATTCCAAAATGCATAAAATGGCTTGGGGTTTGTAGCTCAATTACTGCATACAATCTTTCATGCTTGAGGGCTTGAGTTTCAATTCTGGTACTGTAAAAAAATGTGACCATAAAATAAAATTTGGGGCTTGAGAGATGGCACAACAATTAAGAATAGTAGGTGTTCTTGAACAGGACCCAAATTCAGTTCCCAGTACCTACATGGTGAATCATACTGCCTGTAACTTCAACTCCAGGGGATCTGACTTCATTTTCTGGCTTTCCTAGTTAACAGGCACACATGTAAATACATGAAGCCAAATCACTTGTACACATAAAGATAAACAAATATTTAAAAAAAAACCAAAGCCTTACAAAGTTGGGGGATTTGATGAGATAATGTTATAGATGCTTTGTCAAGTAAATTTTAAATACATGCAAGTTATTATTTAAAATACATTGTATATATAGCAGAATTACACAACAATGTCAGTGTTTTTATAAACCTCTTTCATTCTTACAAATATCTTTATTCATGTGGGAACACTTTCCCCCAGCAGTGAATCTGAGAGCTTGAAAGGAAGTTGAACCCTTTGGAATGGCCCAGAGAAAAACTATAAAAACAGAATAGTTTAGGAAATTATCATGTGGGAGCTAGAGGAATGTCTCAGTGGTTAAATGCATGCATTTTTCTTCCAGAAGACCAGAGTCCTGTGCCCAGCACCCACACAGGAGGCTCATAGCTGTCAACTTCAGCTTAAGGAAAATGTTCTCACCCTTTCTCTCTCCCTCTCCTTCTCCCTCTCCCTCTCCTCTCCTCTCCTTCCCTCTAATAATGAAAGAAAGAAGGAAAGGAAAGAAGGAAGCAAGCAAGCTAGCATGAAGACATGTGGCTACTCCTAGGATGACCTAATGTATCTTTCAGATGAGAATTTTTCTCTAGTCATTGTTTGATTGGTCTTTTCATTGCCTTCATTAAACCTACAAAGATCCCATTTGGAAAGCAGAGTTCTCCTCTGCCATCTTCTTAAGCACTTTGGATTCATAGAAATTCTTTTACTTGTTTCTTCTGAGATCCGTGTTTACACATATTCAAACAATTTCAAGTGTTACTGATATCATTTTTACTCACCTTTCTGCAAGGATTTGAGTGGGCATATGTTTTGGGTTCCTAGGACCTTAATCTTTTTCTTTTTTTTTCATTATAAAGATTATTGGAGCAGCAGGTTTAAGCTTTAAATAGGATTTGCATACATCTTTGAAAGCTAATACTTTACATTGTGCTAAATGATAGTGCTCTTTAAAATAGGTTGTGTTATGATGTAAATAAGGTTAAAATGACAAAGAATCAGGAGTTCTAGAAAACTCAGGCTCTTGTTTCATTAATCGCAGGTTAGATACTGTTTTATGAGAGAGCACAGTAGTTTAATGGATATTTGTCAATTTAAATTAAATTACAACTTTGGAGACAGTAACTTAAAAACTTAAAACAGTCATATGATATTATGAAGTACATCTTACACACATTAAGAGATTTTAAAGCAAGGAAACCAAAGATAGAAAATATTGGTTCACATTTCAAACCACAATAAGTGTGAATCTAGCCTCAATTTAATAAAAAAAACATATAATGTAACTTTCTTCCTTGGGTTAAATGTCTTCCAATTGCTCGTGGATGGGCATTTGTTTCCCATTATTGGCCATTTTAATTGACTTACCCACTAGTTATCTCATTTAAAGATCACTTATAGTATTTGGTGCTCTTCACTGAGCAATATACCCTGTTCCTGCCTGGCCTGACGACAAAAGAGTTTACATATTTTTGAACTTGATCTGAAAAGTGATTTAAAAATCCATATGGAAAATCTAATTTCTCAGAAAATATATACACACAAGCCTGCTCAGAGGTGGCCAAAATAAATTTCATTTTCGGAGACAGGAAGGAAGCTGAGATGGGTACATTCCCTGACAAAGATCGGCGCTCCCCTCTCCCTAGAGAAGATTGGGAGTGGACACAGAAGACACGCATTGAAAAGGTAGAATGTTTGTGCTTTTCTTTCTAGAAACCTGAATTAAACATTCAGCAGAGGAAGGGATTGCTTTACATGGTTCTCCCCTTGTTTTTCACTTATCAACTGGCACATGCTATAAACATATACAGGTAACACACTACTGCAGTTGCTGTACTCTTGGGCACCAAGGAAGACGAGTTGTGATCTACAAAGTGACCTTGTTGAGAACTCAGCAAATACTGCACTCTCTGGATGGCTAGAGGGCTTTACCTTGGACTCTGATTTAAGGGAAAATCTCTTCAGAGAGATTGTTTCATTCCAGCAAGGTCTAGCCAAGGTGGAACTATCTTGGGACTTGACGAGTGCTTTTGAGATACTAATAGCAGAAAGAATCCTGTCTTCCAAATGCCCTGCTTTGCTGGAAGGAAACCATATTCCACAGCTCCTGGATTTCAGTGAGGGAGGAGTCACAACAAACATGGGGAAGCCTCTGACCTTAGCTTGACACCAGAACCTGTATTTGTAACATCCACACATCCATATTTAAGGGTATCATGATAAATAAACGATCGTTGACAGTGAAACCTGCGTCTCTTTTTTCTACACTATAGGCAGCAATTTGGCCGAGACTGTATCATTCTGTGTGGTACTATCGCACACTACCTTTTTCTCACTTGAATTGTACTTTTGGCTGTCATTTGCGCTTTTGAATAAAGGTTTACATTAGTAGAGAATAACATAATAGCATGTCTCCTTTTCCTGAGCTGATATACAAATTAAAAAAAAAAGATAAGGCCAAAACTCCTTTTGTCCTTGGAAAAATATGCCATCTGCATTTAGCTTATGATATTCAGCTGGGAACAAACTCCTAGCATAAGGATGTCGTTAATACAACCCAGAAGTTAAACTGTAAATTCAGAGTACTTAAAATGCCTTATAATAGTCAAAGCCAGTAAAATCGACCCTGTATATTTTTATTTCATCTCTGTTGGATCATATGATATTTAATAATTGGTTCTGGCACCTCGTTGCAAATTATTATAACTTTGAGATACAACAGTCCTATTGAGCATATGGGTAGCACAGGCTCCGAACATATATATGATACCGCCTCTCTAGAGGACCTTCTGTCTTGTTTTCCTTAGCTTGGAAGGGTCAGGTAAATTCTGTTGTGTCGTCATGTGTTAAGATTCTTCAGTCTCTGTTTTGCAGGGTAAATGCTTAATGCAACTGATTTCTCCCCCCACTAACTGTGAAAACTTTCCTTGCAAAGCCAAAAGAGACATCCATGCATCTGGGGTACAGTTCTATTGAGCTGTTACTAAAGCAGTTACAAATCGCTTCCAGTATCAGTGCATACGAATTCATTAGTGCAAAAAAGGTTTTATTCCTTGATGCCATATTGTGTTCCAGTTTAAATACAAACTTCAAGACTTTTAGGAGTCAAGAGACCTTCCTTTGCTATTAGTAGCATATGATACTTCTTCCTTCATCCTGGAGAAGATGGGAAGCTGATGGTAAAATACGATTGACTCCAAGAAACGTTTCCTAGAGTGAAACATTCCCCTTTCAGCATTTTTTTTTAACAGCTCGACTCGATATAACACCCTGAGACAGAATTGGGAAGATCATCTCCAGCTCATATCCCGTCAGGGTTCTTTTCAATATCTCCAATGCTTTGCCTTTATATATAGCCTACGAGTCTTGATTTGTTCTTGTATTATTTCGCATTAATTGCTATAATGTTTATTGCTACATTCAAACATAACATAATATGTGCACAGAGGCAATAATTGTACAGCAAATTGCCCTTCCAAAGAGATGTCAAGATGGACATTGGTGGGTGGGGTGGGCAGAGGGTGATGATTTATAACTTATGTTGACATTTTGGTACAGAACTGGTTCAATTTCTCTTGATTTCATTATTATGCCTAATACTAATTTCTCTTTGTCTGTCATATAATTAGTCGTTATGAAGATGGCTCAGCTAAAAAGTTCATGAGGCCGTGGGTCAATGGTTAAAGACAATTTTCAGCTTTTTTTTTTTCCCATTGTTGCAGCAATGCTCTATCATTCAAAATGGCATGCTGAGGGAAAAGAAACACTGCTATGCAAGTCTATAATTCTCACCCATTGTGAAACTAAATATTTCATTTAAAAACAGTTTTATACAAAGGCCCTTTGTCTCTATAGTTGTATGCATGTGTATTTTATCTAGATAACTATAAAGAAAGTATTTTGAAGCTGGACATGTTGATACATGCCTGTGATTTTTGTATTAGAGATGCTGAGGCGGGAGGATCTTAAATTCTAAGCCAGCCTTGGTGACATAGACTCTGAGTCAAGAAAATAAATCAGTGTGCCTCTCTGTAGGGTGGTTTTCCCCCGTGGTTATGATTACAAAATCCATCTCCCAGTGAACCATCCCTTGAGGATCTCTTTCACAGTTCATTTGTCAGTCGGACAGTGCAAATATTAAGGACTCTGGTAACCCTGACAAGCAGCAAGGCAACTCACCACTGGCCCTGGCTGAGAATCAGGAAGCTGCAGTTCTATTCATACCATAGAGTTGAAAGTATCCTTTGCTACTGGGCGCTTGCCTTGCATCATGGATTGCTTGCTTGATAGCATATGAGCCAGTAGGTGGAGTGCTTGCTAACAATAATTGAATACACGACTTCAACTTCAAATATGTAGAAGCCACTTTTCCTGTTATAAATTGCTAAAATCGTATGTATGCTGATTTCTTTCTTCTGTTATAATTATTTGGAGGGAAAAAAAAAACCAGAGCAGGGTTGAAATGAATGCAGGACTGTAGTTACACAGTAGAACATAGAGGCAAACTGTGCCCACTCATTACATTGTGTGGTATAAGTGTTATGTAAAAAGACAGTGTATCAAGCGCTCAAGTGTGTTTGATTCAGTAAATAGATCTAAATATCTCTTTAAAAAATTTTTAGTAATTATGCTGTTCAAAGGCCACACTTACTATCGACGTACTGTACAGGGAAAAGCTTAAATAGAATTAATTACATGTGTTGATAATCATAGTAAATTCAACACCTTTGGGAAAAAAAGTTGCAAGAGATGCTTCCAAAATAAAGTGTAACTTTCCTCTGAGAGTGCTTGTTTTCCTCCAAAAGAAGGCTTTCAAATGTATTTTAAAGCTACAGCTAGAGACTTGCTAACTGCATCACTCTAAATCTATCTATATCACACCTAAAGATGTTAAAGCAACATTTAGAACTCCAAGGAGAAAACAAGCAACAGAATTTAGAAAGCAGGAACCACATGGAAACAAGAAAAGTCTTCAGTCATTTTTTAAGAATGTGAGTTACATGATGTGGAAGATGAATATTTGAGAGTTTTAAAAAAGAACCTCATTCCTTATTGGGAACACTTGCATGTCTCATTCCGTGGCTTGGGAAACCTGTAGTCTGCATGGCTAGGAAAAAAGTCATTTCATTTAAAGAGGCAATTGTGCAATCTGCAAGGCAAACACTGCTGAACACTGAGCATTTCCCCTTTAACTTTTTAATCTAAAAATGATATATTCTGCTAGAAATGAGATTTTAAGGCAAGACATCATGTTATATTGCCCAGACTGGCTTTGACCTGTTACCTCCTGTCTCAACACTCCTCACACCAGGCTGTGATTGTCAACATTTGCCACCTCAGTCATCTTTCAAAATAATTTTTATCAGGACTCAGTTGTCCCTTCAAGTGTGCCAGCATATTCTCAACTCCTACTAAATTCTGGATAGATTTACATTTCAAATATGTAACTTTCCCCTTTGGTTAGGCAGTAGAGGAATAAAAGTGTTTATCTTGTTAAACCAAATGAAGCAGATGCAATTAATAATAGTCTTCAGCACATTCAACAGCTTTATTCCAAACAAAACTTGGCTACACACTCCACCTTTCAAGGGTGATCAAGGACAAAATGGAACCTCTCTGAGGTCACAGAAAAAGAGAAAGAATAGACACTGATAATTTAAAATTGAAAATTCTTTCTCTTCCAAACTTGTGAAGACTAAATATTGTTCATTTTCATAAAACAACTCATGGAATTTGGCCAGGAAATAAAATGACAAATTATGAACAGAATTCATTTAAATAACTTGGCTAAGAAAAAGAACTTTGGGGAATTTATTTATTTATTACAAACTTATTTTGAAATTGGCAAAATAGTGAGTCTTGGTATATCCCAACTCAATAAATAAATAAATAAATAAATAAATAAATAAATAAATAACAAATAAATAATTGTCTGAGCATAGGTAGCTTGTAAAACAGCTGCCAAAGCATTGAAAAACAAAGATACACTGAATCTCATCTTTATCTTCATTTGTGTCTTTAGATTTTGCAAATAGCTTTATGAACATAGTTGGTATATTTATTTCTTTTATTTGAAAAATCAATTCACTTGCTTGCTTGTCAGTGGTCTTCCGGTCTTCCTCATTCCATGGCTTTGATATGGTACTTTTCCTTAGACATTGACTGATGTCATTCTCAGCCTGTGTTCATCATCCCTTGATGGTTAGACAGCAATAGACTTTACTGAGAAATAGAAACCTGTTAGTGATTGATCTCCTCAAGACTATATTCTCCCTTAATAGAAGCTGTGAAGAGGCCCTGTCCAATGCTGCACTCCGGGTGTTGACTTTAAAAATGAAATGGTCTGCACACAAGCACGGCAAAATATTTTGGTAAAAAGTAATTATCAGAAATTGTGACACTGGATCATTAATTCCCTGTATATTAGAGTGACACTTGACTTGGCTTGCCCATTCTCTTTTCAGACCCATCTGAAACAGGCAATTCAACTTAATGATGTCACAACATTTGCCAGGCTATGGGTGCTGAAGAGAAGACACTGGGCTGCTCTTGTTGCTTGAGATTCCCTTCCTCTCTACATACAACCAGCCCATCTGTCCTACTCAAATGGGAAACTTATCTTTGAAACATCACTCTATTATTATCACGGTTGTTCTTTAAAATTTGCTCCTTAACTTTAGATTGTGTTTTGGAAACCAGGTTTTCAAAACTCCCAGATCTTGTTGGCCAATTTAAAATGTTGATAGTAATATACCCTGGAAGCAGCTCATCTCACTATAGAATGCAAAAGCACTATATTCCCATTCAGTTACTGGAGGATAACCTCTCTGTGAAATACAGATTGCCTACTTTTAAAAAAAAAATCACAACAAAGAATTCCACCCCTCCCAACCTCTAATATTTTTCAAAGTGTGAATTGAAGAGGACTTAGAGACAGATGGGTCTGGATGATCAAGTTACCTGTTATAGCAGCACATCTGCCGGGGCAGTCAATCACTCTGATGGCTCTGACAGGTCGATGGAGCCAGAGCAAGAGTGGCTAATGCAGACAGAACGGCTGGGGAAGCACAGGCCTCCTGCTTGTCTCCTGGGCTTGACTGGTCTGAAACCCGTACTTGAATTTGCTCTGGTTAAAAATCTGTCTATTGTGCAATGATATTAGATGAGAGATTTGGAATCCCACTTTTTTGAAAAGCCAACATATTGAACACATATGATTGGGGTTGATTTGGTTAGCAATTCCAAGCTGTCAGTCAATATTTGGTCTTACTTGGGGGATGTGGTAAAAAGTACGGGTGAAAAAGAATAGAAAGGAAAGAGGTAGAAATTAATTTCCAATCTTCATTTTCTCCAAAAATGTCAGAAGAAGAAAGGCATAAAACATTTGTTCTGAGATGCCTAATTTTGAGAGCTCAGTACAATATAAATTAACATTGAATAGAACAAAGGCAATTCTTAGAATGACAAGAAGCAAAATTAATAAAATTTAGGTAGGCCTGATTCCTTACTTTCTCTGTATACGTGATACTTTCTTCTGCCTTTCAATCATAAAGAGAGTGTTTATCAACTCTAACAGATCCAAATATTTGGTAATAGTACAATCAGAATATATGAAACAAGCAACTAAGATTTCTCAAACAATTGAAAATACATGTTTCTGTTAAGTAAAGAATTAATTGCATTCGTGCATAATACATTTGCAGAAATGCAGATGTTGGAAGACAATGGAGGTTTTGAAATATTCTTATTTTTTCAATGACTAATTAATCAGTTGTTGAAATCACCTGGATATAAAGTATTACCTTCCAAGTTCTAAATCTCAAATAGATACTCTAAAGCTAGGGATTTGTAAGAACTATAACAAGTTAAATGTGCAGTTAGTACAACTGATGTATTTAAGTATGTGTACTTATATATTTATATGTATATATGTCTTGTATTGGTGCCTAGAAATACGTATTTATATGTTTATAGTTAGAACACATATATTTCTTTGAGAAATAACAAAATATTCTATAAGTGAAACATTATTATTATCCCACTGCAGAACTATAGTGAGCAAACATTTTTGAAAAGAGGGCAAGATGTTAATACATGTAGAACTGCTGTTAGTAGCGATTTTCTCTACAATGCTAAACTGATGGGGACTCGTGGAAGAGCCATTAAACAGATGTGTTGCTTTTCAATACATCCTTCAAGTATTTTTGCTCCGTCATCCACATTTTTAGTAAATGATGCTAAATGTTTTCAAAATATTACTATTTAGCTTTTTTTACTTGAATTTTCTAAGTGGACTCATATTTAGCCGCAGATGGCTTTAGATACCAGAATTGAAATAAAGTTATTCATGTTTTAACTATAATTCCATACCTCTAGTTAGGGGATGGTATATATTAAACAAGAAGTTTTCATTTTCTCTACATTTTTTCTTTCTAAATAAGCTTACATGTAAGATTTTTTTCCTAAATTAGGGTTTTATCTCATTTCATATATAGATTCATAGTTCATTCATCACATTTAGTGATAAAATGGACCCTAATCTTTTAAGTATTTTAAAATAGGTGAAATTTACAGTTATATCTTTAAAATATTTGATTAGAAATTCATTTTCACAATTTTATATTAATTCACATTAAAATAAATGAGGATAAATATATGTTATTGGGTGAGCTGTAGCTAATTTGTAAACAATGCTTAGCAGCTAAAGAGAACCCAGTCTCCATTGTAGTCAACGGTCAGAGTTGGTATATATTGTTTTAATGGATGGAAAAAATAAAATTTTAGATTTTTTTTACCAGTTATTAGAGATTTAAGAATTAATTAAGGGAATTTACCAACCAAATTTTATTGAAACATAATTTACATTTTATTTAGATTTTGTTCATAAATGCATTCAAAACATTTTATTCATCAACAGTAATGGTAAAGCAAAACTTAAAAAGTGAGTTTGGAAATATCTTTATTTTTTTAGCGTAGGACAAAATATTCTGGCAACTGAAACTATTGTTGTTCAGAATCACCATGCTCTGCAGGGAAGTAAACAGAGTGTCTTACAGGAATAGAATTATCTGACTAGAGCATATGGGGGCAGGGTGACAAGGCAGGAGCTACAAGAATAAAAAACAAATTTTTTTTAGACTGACTCAAAACAAAACTGTAGCTTTTAAAATCATTTGGACAATGACAACTATGGTGTTAGGGATGTGCTCATAATATAGAAAATGGAATTAGTGGTTTCCAGGATGAGGTCTGAGCCCTTTGGAGTCACTGTCATCTGTCTCAGGCAAAGGCAGCCTTCTTAAAAGGAGATAATGCCCTGTAAGGTCAAGGTTAGTGGAGAAGAAGCTGTGGAGATCCTCACCTCATCAAGCTCTAATAGACATGCATCTATTACTGGTCGACTTTCCCTGACACTCAGAATGACACCAGTCCAATCTACCCTGACACAGTGGTACAGACAAAAAAAATTCACTCAAAATAAAATTTCTGGTTTTTAAGCTAAGAGAAAACATATTTTCAAGAGTTAAAACTTCACAAAACCTCGGGTCTTTAACGCATGAAAGGGAGACAATTTTGTCAGAAGTCAAATGAGACAGCTCTTGCTGATGGCTTATAGCTTGTCTAATCTGTATGGCATATTTTTGGATTTTGATCATAGTAAACAAGGAATAATTCATCTTAACAGTGAAAAATTACATATACTTATGGAATCAGAGGCAATCTGTAACTATTTATGGGTTTATTAAATTTTCTTATTACGGCTTTTCATTTTTTCTGCCTGTTTTGTTGAACATTCGCATATTGAAATTAATATAGAACTTAATTAAATCGATATGAGCTTTGTATTCTTTTCCTGGGTCCATAATAACTCAAGGATAAATTACCTTCTGCAAACAAATCGTATTTACTTATTTTCCTGGAAGATGTTTAAATATTACCATTTGCTTGATTAACTGTCTACCTTAAATTTAGAGATTCATATTATTAAAAACAGTGCATTGTTTCAAAGCCAATACAAATCACGTCACTTTCTATCTAATCACTGCCTTTACTGCCATTAGCACAATGGTTAAATGGGGAGAGCTCCTCATGTTCTCAGAGATGCTCACTGTAGACAGAAAAAAAAAAGCCCCAACTTGATACTGTGCTGGTATGCTGTAGCCGAGCTATTTTTAATATTTCCTTGTAACTGATTTGTAAGTGGATTGTGCTTAGGCGGTGTCAGAACTTTCCTGTCAGCTACTTTAACAGCAAAGAGATAGCTTGATGAATTATTCATTGAAGGCAATTTTCTCCTAGTCACTGAGTCATCAATCATAGTTGCCTAAAGAGCCTTGAATTGGCCAGCGGAGCTCTATTCACAGGTAGTGTGATTTAGGGAATAGGAGCCACATTCATACTGACAAGTCAGGTAGCAGTAAGTAACTGAAGGTGTCTCCTTTACAGACTGCTAATGAGTCACCAAAATCGCATACTATTTCCAATTCCCTTTTTTTGTTTTTTCCCCCTTTTTCAAAATATCACTCAGAATTGTAGCCATAGGGTGGTTTTGCCAAACAAAGGTGCAGTTGGATGAAAAACCAGTGTAAATATTTGCACATTTTTTCTGGCAGAAATCCTACTCTGAAAAGAACCTCTTCAAAAGGGAAAAGTGATTTGATACATGATTGCACGCATTTACCCATGTAATTGAAATAATGAGAGATGATTGCTTTGAGCTAATAGTCATAAGTTACTGGTCTTTTTGTTTAATCCAACCATCAGCTGTCAAGAGCCTCGCAGGAGCACGGGGAAGATGCACCAAGGATATCATTTACATCACCTCAGACTGTAATTTTGTTGTTTTTTTCAGAGCTGATACAAGCGTCAGATTCTATACAAATCTCCCTGGAGCATAAGCGCTCTGGTGTTGTTTTGATAGGAGCAGAGAGGAGAGGAGCACGTATACGCCTGCTCCTCGTAGCTTAAATGCTCTCAAGATCACAAATAAAATAAAAGCACATTTTGGGCAGACTTGTTACAATTGTTAAAAACTAATTTTGCAGCATAGTCAAGGTATGTCTTTATCCTGAAAAACTCACATTTGAGCACAATTTTCAAATACATACATCTTCTATCATCACACCTATTGTTCTGCATGACAGATACCTTTGTGGTGTGTTCTACATCATGCATTAATTCCCTAAGCGCTATCTATTGTATTAATACCAGCTGCCTATGACTGTTCAACCAGCACAGAAAACAGGAAAAAACAATGGTGCAGTGATGAGTCATAATTTTCATAGTCTTGCTTAATAAGGAGGTGTGAAAATTGTTTTCTAAATATTGTAGCTCTGCTGTTGTCTATATGTGATTATAATGTTTATGCAAGCAACACAAAACAATGTGTACACAATCAACATCTGGCTACAGAGATTTCACTATGGAGAGATTTGGGGAAGATTTATTGAATGTTGCTCACAAAGTAATTAAGTTTAAATTAAGTTTTAATACATTAGTTCAGATTCCTACTGAAGAAATGCTCAAAGCAGAGGAGTTAATTTCTGACATATTAGAATTCAGCAGATCATTCAACATGTCCTGAGCACTGTTGTTCTCCTGCTCCATGGAATTTTCTATTGGCTTTGTGGATAAAAAGTCTCTAATAGGAGTGAGCTGGAAGTTGATGAAAGGAAAGATGCTGTGCCACCTTGATGCACCAGACAAAGCTTTTGGTAGTATCCTGAGGCCATGGACTCACTCAGTCATTTTGAAGTATTTGATTTGGGAAGTGAAGTACCTCTTCAGATTTTCATACAAAGAGGCTTGCCCAAAGATTTGAGGAGGTATTGAGAATGGTGGGGATCCAGCTGGTAGGAACAATCAGGTTTTCCTGGTAAAAGCTGGACTAGAAGACCAATAGGATTCCTGTCAGCTTCAAGGTGTGGTACTAGAATGATGTCCAGAGTGATGGCTGCAGTTGATGCAGGTGAGTAGCAGGACTGACTCAAGATGAGCACAGTAGTCCAGAGCTGTGAAGTATTCTGAACAATTAAACCTGAAAACTGCTACTAAAACAAAACTAAACCTCGATTGAAGACCCTATTTTGACTGGTTGCTCCATTATTGAATGTCAATTTATTTGGGAACAATAAGGTTTCATTTTTAGTGGAGAAAAAGGGAGGAAATCAATGAAGAAGAGCGTTACCTCACTGATAAGGAGACTTTAATGATAAAACAGTCTCTGAAATACGAAGCAGAGGATGCCCTTGATGGGCATCAATGGGAGAAGAATTCCTTGGTCCCATGAAGGCTCAATGCCCCAGTGTAGGGAAATGCCAGGGTGGGGAGTTGGGAGTAGGTGGGTGGGTGGGTATGGGCACATCCTCATAGAAGCAGGAGGAGGAAGAATGGGATAGGGGGTATCTCAAGGAGGGATCAGGAAAGGGGATAACCTTTGAAATGTAAATAAATAAAATATCCATTGTTTTTTTTTTTAAAGATAGCATGCATTTTAAGGTGCTACAGTGCTGTGGACTGCACATTCTTGAGTTTTATTCTACATAATTTATAGATAAAGAGTTTCCCATGACAAATATTTCCATAGGAGAACTAGGTTTGGATTATTACTCAGTGTTATTTTGTTATTACTAGTGTTATTTTGTTGACTGACCTGCTCAGGTAAGTTCAAGAAAAGCAAGAAAATACTCTTATTGGAAAACTAGCCTTAAACCATTGTATTTAAGTTAAATTAGTCACAGACAAAAAGACCAAGCTTGAACTCTGAACCCTTGACTCCTCTGCTGTAAGTTTTATCAAGGTATCTAAATCTCTGCACCTTGATTTACCCATTCATCATGATAAGTCAATGAGACCAACCTTCTTAATGAGTTCAACAAGGCAAAATGTGTAAGCATGTGCTTGGCATCCCGCCCAGTGCTGGTACTGTGTCAATAGCAGCCATACCACACATCTCACGCTCACTGAGACTAACATGTGCTGATGAAGATGGAGACCTAGAGTCACTCTGCCAGAGACATGAATTCCACATGTCCCAGGGCTTGCATGCAGCTGATAGGAAAGCCATTACACAAATTGTCACTACTGGAGTCAAGATCCTATGATATAAAGCTATTTCAAGAAAACAATTTACATTTTCTTCCATTATTCACCACTATCAAAGCTGGGCTCACAGCCCACAAACTAGTCTTATACAGGATCATTGTATTAGTGCAATGCATTGTCTTGAGATGACCTGGGAAACAGGATGGCAGTTTTGCTGGCCTGGGAAAGATGGTACCCAGCTGGGTCAACTGTTCAATGATTCACATCCATTGACAGGAATTAGGTCTAGGTGGCTTTGCTCTTGAGAATTTTACTCTCTATAATATAAATGAACCAACTTTCTTTATTTGTCTTTTCTCATGCCTTCCCCCTTCCCTCTATCCCTCCCTTTCTTCCTATCTTTCACAATTCCTCTAATCTCTCAGGCTAAATTATTGATTTCTACATTTCAAGTGTGTATGGTTTGGTAATTTGGTTTGTGTTTTTATTGAAACAGAACAACATCCCCAGTGAAATATTTCCATGAAAACATTTCCAATTCCTAGGTCTCTTGTTCTAAAGACAGCATTTTCTTCTCTGCTCTATACCAGCATGCAGATCTGTATGTGGTTCAAAATAGCTTTGACCTTTATAACTGTGCTATCACACTGAAAACTCATATCATAATATTGAACTTGTATCTAGCGCTCCATGTTTTCAAAGCATTTTGCAATTATTGATTGGTTATTTCACACAATATCCAAGCAAACAGTTGTGGCTAGGTCTGGAAAATACTAATTTTATTGATGAAGAAAACTGACAAAGACACTTCTTTTCCAGGTATCCACAACTTAATAACAGACAGACTAGCCAGAGATGCAGTGATTCTGGATCCCACTCTTTGAGTTGTTCATGAGAAAAATCATACTCATGAGACTTTGGTGAATAAAGAAGCTTAGTCCAATTAACTATTCAACCTAGAGCCAGAGGAGGCTTCCCTAAATCCAAAGAAGAGAAAGTCAAGTAGTTTGTATTTTTTTTTAATCTGTAAAATAAAGACCAACACTTTAAATAAACATGGCTGTGAGGATTGAAGTGGTCACCCCAGCTCAAAAGCTGGGGAAATTGTCCTTTTATTCTTTTTTTGTTTATTTGTTTTGGAAGTAAGTAGAAACTTGAATGAAAAGACTTACTATCTTCATTAATATCATGAGTACATAAGGTGATGCATTTTATGTAGGAATGCCTTTGTTTCTTTCTTATAGGTAACAAATAATACTATCACTATTTACTACTATATATTATATTATAATATGCTACCATTATTTACTACTATGTATTAACTACCATCATGAACAGTCCCTTTTAGAGAGAGAGAGAGAGAGAGAGAGAGAGAGAGAGAGAGAACTTGGGCAGCCTTGAACTCCTCATTCTCCTTGACTCAACCTCACAAATTCTGGGATACAGGTATTTTTTTCCACACACAGTTCATCATGGATATTTAAATAGGTGACCTTTTAAATCTCAGTAGCCTGGAGGTAAGATCTACTATAAACCCCACACTATGAAGGACGAAGCAAAGACAGGCATTCCTAAGTAGGGATGGTCACCTCACTGGATATCTGGTCAACATTATAACCTCTACTTTTAACTATAATTATAGATGGACTCTCAATTGGTAACTAATTACAAACTATTTTTTGCCTGTAACAATGTTTCTCAGCATTTTCCAGACTTCTAAACCATTCATCAAGGCACTCTATGTAGCTTTTCTAACCTCTGAGAAGTTCTTGACTTATCAGTCTGATAGGCAGCTCCTATCCTTTTTCTTCTGTGTTTCTGTAACATTTCCAGAAAAATATAACTGCCTTCTCTTCCTTGCTACACATAATAATATATTTGGTCAAATCCCCTTGGTTCATAAATTCAAAGTATAGTCTTCTAACCACTTCCCTCTCATCTTCCAAGCTTTCAGCTCAGGTGACTACTTTCTTTACTGTATCTCACTTTGGAAGACCCCAACTTACCTGTTTCTCTTCAATATCTATACTCGTGAAATGTTTTTTCTTTAGCTATTCATGAATGTAGTGTTTTTGTTGTTGTTGTTTTGATTTTGTTTGTAGTTTTTTTTATTTTTTGTTTTTTCAGTATTATGCTTATTTTTCTTATTTGAAACTTCTTTTCCCTGAGTAGTTTCATTGGTTGAGATGGCTTCACTGAGCACTTGTAATCTAAAGATCTTTCTTTTGGCCCCTAGGTGTCTGTAAATTTCAGACTCACTTCAAACTAAACCAGCACCACACATTACTCATTCTCTCTCCACCCCTCATCTTCTGATCTTTATCACCACAGAGACAGTGCATCTATCCCTTTCTTTCAATCCTACATCCCAATGGGTAATTACAACCACTTTCTTTTTCTTTACAGAGTCTCTCATCTTTATGTTGATTTGCTGGGTCTACACACTCCTTTTTCACACTCTCCAAGACTTTATCTTCTGTTTGTTCTATTCATCTTCAATTTCCTTTAGAAACCACTGTACATGTTGCTTCACTTTTCCACCCTTATAACACATCACTTCTCCCACACTACCTTGAAGAACAAATGTGAAACTTATTGCTAAATAAAACACCTGATGGGCCTATAATTTTAGATTTATTGGATGTGGGGAAATGCTGTGGGCTGGTTATTGGTAGACCTTACATGTAGGCCACAGAAGGAATAAAAGGAAGGTGGTCATAGAGCCAGAAGGAGATAAGACTTAAGACCAGACTCAGAAACGACCAAGAAAAAAGAATTCAGGACCAGCCTCCCAACACCTAATGGGCAAAGAAAGTCTTCCTCCTACAAGTTCCTATTCACACACAAAAGAAAGTAATTTCAAAAGAAATTGCAGCCTTCTCTGTTAAGTTAGATTGTTTTCTTATAAGTTTCATTGCCTGGAGAGAACAATCAAAGATCCCCTGTGACTTTTTAGAATAGATATTCTAGAAATTGAGTGTGAAATTGACCCTTAGCAATGTGAACAGTAAAGCTCACAGCCTTGGGAAAAGATGCATGAGCATTATGCACTAGCCATCAGAAGTCATTTATTTGACAAGCTATCCAGTTTACAACATAAATGCAAAGAAATAATGAGATAATAAATAAGGTCATGAATAGCCATGGTGCATGTTTCAAGATGATACAGTGAGGTCACAGTGTATAACTAATCAGAGGCTCTCAATGACTTTTTAACTTGCTATATTCATAATAGTTCCGTCTTGATTATCTATTTTCACAGCTCATAGCATAATAACATAGATCACTAGAGAGAGAAACTCTGTGAGGCAGGTTGCAGCAAGAAGTGACATTAGAGAACAAAGGCTAGGATGGAAAACTAATTAGACGTAGCAACTCGGGCATTGTAAAACTGTGGATGTTGCTCTGTAGGCAAACTGCTTCTGTAATATCCCTATGGACCTACAGTCTTTGCAACCAGAATTTCTAATGTGGTATAACCGAAAAAGTAATGGAGTACAGATAGATCTCCGTTTTAGGTCCATCTCCATGAATTTCTAGCAGTAAGTTATTGAGTCTAGAACCTATCCTGCCAGGACACAATTTTCTCATCTATCCATTTACTGGAATAGATTTCAAATGCTTAACTCACTTTATATTGACATAATGGAAACAAGGAGGCTGGGGAAATAACTCAGTTGACAAAGTACTTACCTCCTATTAATTAGTCAGTACAAAGCATGTAGACATTTTGACTATGGTGGAATAAGCTTATAATCACAGTTCTGGAGAAGCATAGACAATGGAATTCCTGGAGTGTTCTTCATCCAGTCCAGCCTAATTGGTTAGTTCCTATCCAATGAAACCATCAAAGGAGGCAGACAGTATTCCTAAAGATGATGACTGAAGTTGACTTCTGTCCAGCACATGCATGTGCTTACCTATGAGCATGCCCTATATCAACATATATTTGTATACATTCATTAAAATAATATGGATCTAATGCAACAACAAACAAGCTGGAATTCCAGTACAGTTGACAGCATTTGCTTTCAAGGTTGCAGACATAGATTTAATTTCATTTCCATACAGACTTATGTTAAAAATCACTATCAACCAAGCTTAGGACTTGGATGTATGCAACTTTGCTTAGTGCCTCATTTTTCCATAGGCACTGCCAGAGACTATCAAACAAGACTTTTAACTGTATTTACAATAAAGTAAAGATGCCATCTTTAACCCTATGTGTTAGATATTTGCAAATGGAATTCTGTCAGATGGCCCTCAGGAGCCACCTGACATTTAGCTTTCATAGAACCATTTGGGAATAGTGTATGCAGCAAACCCTACCAAAATGGTGTTACACAAACACACACACATATATATGATTTTTATATGAGTGACATATATGATACACATATATTATATATGATATACATACATGTGTGTGAGTGTATATATATATATATTATATGTATATAATATATATATATTATATGATTGTTCTAAGAACCAATCAGTATAACCCATGAAGATTTCATACACATGCTAGAGTAAGTATAAAACTCAAGACAAATATGATAAATGTTCTGAGATTCAGTCGTAGAAAAGCCCATGCTCATGTCTTGAGTTTGGCTGACTTTTTGCAGAGTGCCTCTCTTTCTCTTAGCATTCTTACTTAAGTTAATATTAAAATATTTTAGATTTATCACTAGGGTAATATTCTATGAGTGCCTAATTTTTAATGATCTCTGATAGCTAACAAGTTTCTTTTTCTGACTGTCTTGCTTGTAATCTAGAGGTACTGGTAAGCTGTACTTATATTTCCTTTTTATTCCAGGAATTTTATTTTTTATTTTTGCAGTGATTCACCATTCACTCACACTGTATTAGTCACTCTTTTAGGTAGTTTTGTTTCTCTCTTGCTATTGATTTCTGTGTTGTATGAGATACTTTTTATCATGCTTGTTAAGTTCAGATGACTTATGCCATGCGGTATTTTAGATCTGAAGCTTTTTTTGCTTACCTTAGCCTAGAAAACCTAGCTAAATAGGAGACTGAGACAACCATTATTATTATGTCAGGACCTATGTGGACTTCTGTCACTTAGCATTTCTTTTATGAAATTAGACACTTCAATATTTGGATTTAGGTTTATAAGTTATATCTTCTTGACAGATTGACTCTTTTATTAATATGTAGTTGACCTCTTTATCTCTTCGAATTCTAGTTTGCAATCTAATTTATCAGCTATAAGAACAGCTATACCTGCTTGCCTTCCATTTGCTTTTTAGAGATTTTCATCCTCTGATGTTCACATTTTGGAAGCCTGTGCTTGGTAAGTACTATGTGAATAACATAGTGTTTCTTTCTGTTGAGAAGCTTCCAGAGTCAGAACATGGCTCAGCGCATAAATGGACTTAGCATACATGCATGACAGACTTGGATTTCATTCATAGAATACACATTAGAAAGTGGTGTGTGTGTCTGATGTGTGCCTGTCATTGCAGCACTCCCACATGGCATAGCCAGGTATAGACAAGAGAACTTTCTGAAATCTCATAGGGCAGCTACTTCAGAGTACTCAGTACAGCAAGAATAAGACATCATGCCTCAAAAACCACGTGGAAGGAGCACTGACTCTAGAAAGTTATTCCCTGATTTCCACATGCCTCATGTACACATCTGCATTCATGTAACATGCTGTACACACAAACACATACACACACATACACAAATACAGCTACATACATGTGCACACAAACACAAATAATACTGTAAGTTTAAAATGTAACTTCCATTTTCATTTTAGTATTTTATCCCCTGCATCCACTCCCTTCATAGCATCTAGTCAGAATAACACCTCTGGGGTACAGGTTCTTGGCCCACATCGTGGGATGGCTCCCTGTACCAGGAGAGTTGAGAGATAGTAATTATAGTTTTTCTTAGTTCTTTGTTTACTAAGGTTCTGCTTAGGAAGAAGTCAGGAAGTAACTGTGCTGTGGTATGACCAATGAGGTGAAGCTGTGGTCCAGTTTTGTCCCTGAACCTGTCCTACACTCTTTGGGGCACAGTCATTCCAGTGGAGAGTGAAAGTAACCTCCGGGTGGTTTAAAAGATTCTACTTTCTCTCCGACCCTTCAGGAGCTGTTGGCCCTAGAAGGCTGTGATCAATCTTGTCAAGTCTATGTGTTACATTTACTTTTACAAAAAAATAAAAAAGTATATATACATATATCAGCACACAAAAGCAACTCTGAGGTTGCTAGTGGCAGTTGAAACAGTCCTATATGGTCACCAGAAAATAAGCCATTCCTCATATCAAGTGGGATATACTCCTTGTACCTCTTGCTGTGTTTGGATCCCCTTTGCCTTGCTTTGTAGAAGTGAAGTGTCCCTTGATCATTTCCAAGTTTTTGTCTTTCACTATCACAATCATGTTGCGGCTGCTGGACTCTACCGTGTGGGTTCAGAACTCGTTTGGGCATAACAACTAAAATTCTTTCCAAAGCAGTATAATAAGGGTGTGATGTGCAATAAAAAAAACAAACAAACAAACAAACAAAAACCAAACAGACAAACAAAACTTTTATAACACTAGTTGTAAAATTCTTTTCTGTCTGAGTCGTGAGTTTGGTTTGGCTGAATTTGATTTCCCTGAAAGTCCAAGGAAACTTCTTAGACTACTGTGAGTGAGAGTGGGAAGTGATGCTTCTTGTCTTGCTCTACCCCACAAATGATGATAGAAAAGGCATAGACAACACAAAGTTCTGACTAGGTGCTAAAGTGGACAAAGGCAGTGTCCAGTGCCCCACAGTGCTTATTTATGTGGGAGGATCATCCAGCCTTTATGTCCAGAAAGGCAAGTCTGTTTTCTTCTAGACTAATCTTTGTGGGAAGTCACCAGGATCATAGCCCATATTTTTGAAACATAAAAGAAATGTCAGTGTTGTTTATAGCAACTACATTTACAAAATCTTCTTAACGGTGTTTCAAGGGACTTAGCTACTTGTTCCTTGACTTTCATTATTTGATTACTAATGTTTTTATAATTCACAGGCTTTGCTCCAAGGATTGGATATTTCTAAATTCCACCAAGGTTATTTTCTTAAAATGAAAATTGCCACAAACCTTTCTTTTCATAGAAAGCTACATTCATGTCATGAATTTCAAACATTTTAAATCCAAATAAATAATAAATAGAAAAACCTACTAATGAAAAGTATTATTTTTAAATGATAAATTCAAAGATCAAAATAAAATGATTATTCATTGTGCTATACAAATAGCCCATCTCAGTTTAAAAAAAAAATCCTTTTTATCTTCACAACTCAATGACTAAAAGACATGGTTTCCTAGCAACATTCATTGTGTTTATGACCTTTCTTCCAATCTGAGCACACAGATGTGATTCTGGGCTAATAAATATACATCATCCAACCTGGATTATTCCAGTTTTTCTACAGCAAATTGAGAGAAATAGCCAAGCAAAGATGAGAGCCAGAAAAATAAACATATATTCCAAACAGTTCTGAACATTTTCATGTGGAGAAGTGTACTTAGCTAGAGTTAATGCATCAGGTATAATCAAGTTGGTTTTAGTTGTGGCATGCTGACATGCAATTAAAACACAACAGGTATAGAAAAGTAGGGTGTAATGGAGAGAGGTTTCTTGTTATTAGAGTGTATGTGTGTGTTTATAAATATATCTGTAACATTATTATAAACTATGGCATTTCATTCAGAATGTATATGTCTATATGTCATTAAACTTTAGAAAACATTAGATAAAATAACTCTTTAAATGTATTTAAATCAGTTTCCCAGGTTAATTTTACCATGATAAGACAAGGTTGTATCAGAAAAACAAAAAAACCCACCACCACCAACAACAACAATAAAAATAGATAATGTCTTTTATTTATATCAAATCTAATCACTATTATGTTTTATCACCTAGATCTTATGTAAAAATTGAAGGACAAAAAGAATATACAGAAAAAATGGTTTATTGCTCTTGTGACTTTGCTATATGTTGGTTCCTATGTGATGCACAACTTAATGAAAAACAAGTCAGGTAGCATTGAAAGAAGCATTTCTTTCTTTTAAAGGAAAATAGGCCTTCACTGCTACATAATCCACTAAAGAGCAGAAATTAAATGGCTAAGCTAGTGGTACACTTTCGTTAGCATTATCTAATGAATTCCTCCAAATGTATCTGCTCTGTATATCATCACCACAGATGTGGGGTTTAGTGAGCTTTGCTTATGCAAAATGAAAATAATTACAGGGATGCTTTTAAGCCAGATGTTGAAAATTGCCGGAGACATGTTTGGGTCAGCATGTTTAGCAGAGTTTACACCAGTGGCCACTCTAACTGGCAATTGACTGCCTATGAACAATTAGTAATATGTCTTTCTTGTTTCTGTGTAGACATTTGTTTCATTTTAATTGTGAATGTGGTTAAGATGGCAGCAGGAGTGGTAAATATTCTTACCTTAGATATTTTGATAGGTATAATAAGAACAGTTTTGCCAAAATGGCAATGGTTTTTAAGATTATATATATATAATCTTATATATATATATATATATATATATATATATACACACACACACACACACACATATATATATACGTATAATTGGTTTTGTTTACAAGTCTAAAGGATTTTTTTCTAACATTGAGCTCAATTTAAGAGTTAAGTTCAGCTGTGTTCCTTGTTACTCATTTGTCAATAGTAATGAAAAAGCTACAGTTAGAACAACTGGATCTGGCTTGCTTTTCCTTCCTCCCTTTCCTTCCTTCCTTCCTTCCTTCCTTCCTTCCTTCCTTCCTTCCTTCCTTCTTTCCTCCCTCCCTCCCATCCCCCCCTCTACTTCTGTGCTAATTAGTTTTTCTTCAACTTGACATAAGTCTGGTTGATCTGGGAAGAGGGTACCTCAATTGAGATAATGCCCCCATTAGATTGGTCCATAGGCAAGTTTGTGAATCATTTTCTTGTCTAATGATTTAGATGAGGGAGCCCAACCTATCCTGGGTAATGTTACCCCTGGGCAGGCTGAGTAATCATAGTAAGCAAGCCAGTAAACAGCATTATCCCATGGTCTCTGCTTCAGTTCCTGAGTCCAGGCTTCTGCCCTGACTTCCTCAATGATCCTTGAGAGAAACTTACCAAATTAACCCTTTTCTCTCCAAGTCGTTTTTGACCATTGTATTTATTCTGTTATTCCACCAACAGAAAGGGAACTAAGGCTTTCTCTCTCCCAACCTCCCTGTCCTTCTCTCCCTTCTTCCCTCCCTTTTCCCTTCTTTTTTCTCTTTCTTTTATTCATTCTTCTTTAAGTTTAGTTATGATCAACTTGGAATCAGTACAAAGCCATTGGTTTTAGGTAAAGAAATTAGTTTAATCTTATTAATAGTTGCCAAAGTCATCCTATACTTAAAGTCCATAATTTTAGGAGCCTACCATAGGCAATGCACTTCTAGGTGAAATCTTATCAATCATCATTAACAAATCAATTAAAATAAAAATTTTTATTATAGTGAAAAATCCTTTATTCTCTCTAGGCCACAAATACTCTTTGCCATCTCAGTCAACATAAACCAGAAACATAATTTGACTGGGACTGTCTTAGTTAGGGTTTTACTATTGTGAACAGACACCATGACCATGGGAGGTCGTACAAAGGACATTTAATTGGGGCTGGCTTACAGGTTCAGATGTTCAGTCCATTATCATCAAGGTAGGAGCATGGCAGCATCCAGGCAGACATGGTGCAGGCAGAGCTGAAAGTTCTACATCTTCATCTTAAGGCGACTAGTGGAAGACTCCCTTCCAGGCAGCTAGGAGGAAGGTCTTAAAGCCCACATCCACAGTGACACACCTACTCCAACAAGGTCACACCTACTAATAGTGCCACTCCTTGGGCTGAACATATATAAACCATCACAAAGACCAAACAACAATGAGCATATGGCTAACTTATCTCTGTAGCTCCTGTTCCTGGGCCAGAGCTGGCTCCAGATCTGTCCTTCCTCCATCCTGTAAGTTCTCTCCTCACAAGACACATGACCTCATCTGGATTCCCGTAGGTGATACCAGATATATGATTTCAGACTGGATTATGTTCTGGGCATGGTAGTTGTAAATCCGAAGAAATGAATGATAAATATGATCCTTTAAATTCCTTCAACCAAAATAATAATAAAAGCTACAACTCTTAGCATGACTTAGAATCTTACCATTTCCATATACTTTAAGGATTCTCTACTTGAGCTGAAATCCTTTCCTGTCACCTACTCAGACAGGCCTTTCCTTGGTTGTGCCCCCTCTATAGTCTCACCAATTCCTAAGAAAATATGCTCCATGTGATCTCAGTAACTGTCATGCTTCATTTCTCACCCTTTTGGGGACAGTCAGAGGAATCATCATATATGGAAGGAACAACTGTGCTTTGAAATAATAAAACCAATTTAAAAAATCCTGCCATTTCCTCTGTAGCATTTGAACGTGATTTAGGTTCTCCAATCATCAGAAGAGGAATATGAAAACCAAGCTGTAAAACAATTCAGGGTCATGAATATTCAAGAAATAAGCTGGTCACTATACTATATATAGGATATATATATATATATATTATCTAGATATAAGTATATAATATATATAATAAAAATTATTAATAGCATATACATATGTACATATATATTGCTATTTATTTTTATAATATACACATATATGTATGTATATATATATATATGGCTGTAGAAACTGGAGGAAATAAAGCTAATATGGAGCAATTAATAGCAGCATATATATTATTATATATGTATATACTGCTATTAATATGAATATATACTGCTAGTAATATGTATATTAATATATACTGCTATTAATTATTCTATATTAGTGTCTTAGTCAGGGTTTCTATTCCTGTACAAGCATCAAGGGACTGGCACTCAAGCAGGTCAGGAAGCAGGAGCTGATGCAGAGGACATGGAGGGATGTTTCTTACTGGCTTGCTTCCTCTGGCTTGTTCAGCTTGCTTTCTTATAGAACCCAGGACTACCAGCTCAGAGATGCCACCACCCACAATGGGCCTTCCCATCCTTGATCACTAACTGAGAAAATGCCTTACAGCTGGATCTCATGAAGGCATTTCCTCAGCTGAAGCTCCTTTCTCTGCGATAACTCCAGCTTGGTCCAAGTTGACACAAAACCAGCCAGTACAATTAGCTTTATTTCCTCCAGTTTCTACAGTCATAAGAGAAATTGATTTAGATTCTTTTCAAAGGTCACCTGCTCAGGAACTTTTTTTAGAGGAAAGTAGTTATTTGGCTTATACTTCCACATTTCACATTGTAGTTCATCACTGAAGAAAGTCAGGCTAGGAACTCAAGCAGGGCTGGAACCTGAAGGCAGAGGATGATGCAGCTGCAGACCCCATAAAGGAGTTCTGCTTGCTGGCTTGCTTAGCCTGCTTTTATTATTATTATTATTATTTTTAATTTAACCTTTCCTTGATTCTCTGTGAATTTCACATTATGCACCCTAATCTCACTCATCTCCATATCACTTCATACCTGCCCTCCATCCTTGCAACCTCCCTGTAAAGAAAAATAATCTTGTGGAAGCTGTAGTCTGTCACAGTGTGTCCCACAGTGTCAGTATACCCTTCTGTCCACACATCTTTTCTTGCAAACATTCATTGCAATGAGTCATGGCCTGTTTGAACGCCTCTGGCTTCAACTACAGTATCAATACTAGACCCTCATGGGCACTCTTCTTGGATATCTTGTCTTTGAATGCTCTGGAACATTGTTTTCAATTCTTCCAAATTCGTTAGTAGAAATTCTACATTCCTACAGTTTTAAGTCATCTGAAGTAGTATTTTCTATGGTTTCCTATTTATTTATTTACCTGTTTCACAAATAGACCGTAGACTTTCTGATACTGGAATGAAGTCCTGATACTTTTATATTCTGCATAGAGCCTTGCTAAATACAGATATTTAACTAACTAAATTATTAAATATATAAAGTATAAATATTCTCTATTTCTTATCTCTAACATGCTCATTCAGAAGAAACAGCATTTATTTTTAACTCACAAATCAACCCTTAACTATGAACTAATCAAACTTTACTAAAAGAACATAGAAAGCCTGATCATTTCCAGAAGCCTGATCAAGTCCAATTCAATATTGACTCCCCAGTGATGCCATCAATTCTATGTTCCTTTATTATTGCTAGTGAGTCTTTACCTGAAATGTGCATCCTACATGGACTTCCTAAAGTATGTCAGCTAAAATGTGCCAGTGTCTATACCATGTTGTAATCCAGTAATTCTAATACTGTTGATCTGTTTCTTGTGTGGTTAAAGACAGAGCCACTTTCCTTTTATTCTTTTCTTTTTTTTTATTTATTTTATTTTATTTTTTTAATTTACATTCCAAATCACTTCCCCTTTCCCGTTTCCTCCCTCCCTGAAAGTCCCATAAGCCCCCTTCCCTCCCTCTTTTCTCCATTCAACCCCCTCTCGTTACTCTGTCCTGGCGTTCCCCTACATCCAGTCTTTCCAGGACCAGGGGTCTCTCCTTCCATCTTTTTAGAAATCTATTGATATGCGGATTGTGTCTAGGGTATTCCGAGATTCTGGGTCAATATCCCCTTATCAGTGACTGCATACCATGTGTGTTCTTTTGTGATTGGGTTACCTCACTAAGGATGATATTTTCAAGATCTGACCATTTGCCTAGGAATTTCGTGAATTCATTGTTTTTAATTGCAGAGTAGTATTCCATTGTGTAGATATACCACATCTTCTCAATCCATTCCTCCGTTGAGGGACATCTGGGTTCTTTCCAGCTTCTGGCTATTATAAATAAGGCTGCTATGAACATAGTGGAGCATGTGTCCTTATTGCATGCAGGTAAAGTCTCTGGGTATATGCCCAGGAGTGGTATAGCCGGATCCTCCGGGAGTGTCATGCCCAGTTTTCTGAGGAACCGCCAGACTGCTTTCCAGAGTGGTTGTACCAGCCTGCAATTCCACCAGCAGTGGAGGAGTGTTCCTCTTTCTCCACATCCTCGCCAACAACTGCTGTCTCCTGTGTTTTTGATCTTAGCCATCCTGACTGGTGTGAGATGGAATCTCAGGGTTGTTTTGATTTGCATTTCCCTAATGACTAAGGATGATGAACATCTCTTTAGGTGCTTCTCAGCCATTAGATATTCTTCAGGTGAGAACTCTTTGTTTAGCTCTGTACCCCATTTTTTAATAGGGTTACTTGCCTCTCTGGAGTTTAACTTCTTGAGTTCTTTGTATATATTGGATATTAGCCCTCTGTCGGATGTAAGGTTGGTAAAGATCAATTCCCAGTTAGTTGGTTGCCGCTTTGTCTTTTTGACAGTGTCTTTTGCCTTGCAAAAACTTTGTAATTTAATGAGGTCCCATTTGTCTATTCTTGATCTTAGAGCATAAGCTATTGGAGTTCTGTTCAGGAAATTCTCCCCTGTGCCCATATGTTCAAGGTTCTTCCCTAGTTTCCCTTCTATTAGTTTCAGTGTGTCTGGTTTTATGTGGAGATCTTTGATCCACTTAGAATTGAGCTTAGTGCAAGGAGATAAGGATGGGTCAATTTGCACTCTTCTGCATGTTGACCTCCAGTTGAGCCAGCACCATTTGTTGAAAAGGCTATCTTTTTTCCACTGGATGGTTTTAGCTCCTTTGTCAAAGATCAAGTGACCATAGGAGTGTGGATTCTTTTCTTTATTTTTACATTTATTTTTTATTAATTTTCTTTATTTACATCTCAAATATTATCTCATTTCCTCGTTTCCTCTCCAAAAATCCCCTATCCTATCACCCCTCTCCCTGCTCACTAACCCACCCACTCCCACTTCCCTGTCTTGATATTCCTCAATACAGGGGCAACTAGCTTTCACAGGACCAAGGGCCTCTCTTCTCATTGATGTCCAACCAGGCCATTCTCTGCTACATATGTGACTGGAGTCATTGGTCCCTCCATGTGTACTCTTTTGTTGGTGGTTTAGTCCCTAGGAGCTCTGGGGGTACTGGTTGGTTCATATTGTTGTTCCTCCTATAGGTCTGCAAACCCCTTTAGCTCCTTGGGTCCTTTCTCTAGCTCCTCCATTGGGGGCCCTGTGCTCAGTCCAGTGGTTGGCTGAAAGCATCTGCCTCTGTATTTGTCAGGCACTGGCAGAACCTCTCAGGAGACAGCTATATCAGGCTCCTGTCAGCAAGCACTTGTTGGTACCCACAATAGTGTCTGGGTTTGGTAACTGTATTTGGGATGGATCCCCAGGTGGGGCAATGTCTGGATGGTCTTTCCTTCAGTCTCTGCTCCACACTCTGTCTCTCAATTAGGTGGGGACTAATTTTGAGTCTTGTTGGTGGCAGAGCTCTTCTCTTGAACTTTCTTTGTCTGGCAGTTCTCCACTGTGCAAATGTGGCTGCTTAGCCAGACTGTTAGGTATTATATATATTCAGACTTCTTAAAACCTCCAAGAAAGAATTGTTTCAACCTGCCTGCTGTAGAGCAGTGAACATAACTAGTTTCTAATGAGGAGTTCAGGCTAGCTCTTAGACAGGTTCCTTGTATTTTGGAAATACCTTCCTTAGGCACACAGATATCTTGTTATTGCTTTTCCTTTCAATCTAAAGTCACATGAATGAAGAAAAGATTTTTTTGTTTGGTTTGTTTTCTTGTTGGTTTTACCTAGACTCTAAATTTAGAGTAAAAAAAATACAGAAATATTAGTTCTAAATATTGCAAAGTTTGAAATGAAATTATTCATAGAGAAGGGTCCTTTGCCAATATCTATTTTAAAACATTTGGAAGTGAAAACATGTCCCCTTGGAATTTTCAGAGATAGTTATCTTTCATTTAAGCTCACTTTTTATCAACAGCTAAAAACGGTCCAGTCAAGCTATTGAAGAACAAAGCTAGCAGTGAACTGTTGCACAATCTTATCTAGATATCTAGGCCCTCCAATCTCTTGATAAAAGAGTGAGATCACTTTATTTGTATATACTGGAGGATTGCATAATCATATTTTGACCTCTTCACTAGGGTAAATTGAACCACTGGACATTATGTTACCACAGTTTAGCTCGTTTTTCTTCCAGATAAAATCTAAGTTATAGCCAAATGGGTATTACCAGGGAGCATGTAATTAGGTGAAGATTCCCATGTACTAAAATCAGAGGTAGCAAATGAAGAGTATGATGTGGTCAGCTTTTTTTTTCTTTTCTAAGTTTTTTTATTTACATTCCAAATCATTTCCTCTTTCCCGTTTCCTCCCTCCCCGAAAGTCTCATAAGCCCCCTTCCCTCCCTCTTTTCCCCATTCAACCCCCTCTCTCTTCTCTGTCCTGGCATTCCCCTACATCCAGTCTTTCAGGACCAGGGGTTTCTCCTTCCATCTTCTTAGAAATCTATTGATATGCGAATTGTGTCTAGGGTATTCCGAGATTCTGGGTTAATATCCCCTTATCAGTGACTGCATACCATGTGTGTTCTTTTGTGATTGGGTTACCTCACTAAGGATGATATTTTCAACTTCTGACCATTTGCCTAGGAATTTCGTGAATTCATTGTTTTTAACTGCAGAGTAGTATTTCATTGTGTAAATATACCACATCTTCTGAATCCATTCCTCCGTTGAGGGACATCTGGGTTCTTTCCAGCTTCTGGCTATTATAAATAAGGCTGCTATGAACATAGTGGAGCATGTGTCCTTATTGCATGCAGGGGAAGCCTCTGGGTATATGCCCAGGAGTGGTATAGCCGGATCCTCCGGGAATGTCATGCCCAGTTTTCTGAGGAACCACCAGACTGCTTTCCAGAGTGGTTGAATCAGTTTGCAATCCCACCAGCAGTGGAGGAGTGTTCCTCTTTCTCCACATCCTCTCCAACAACTGCTGTCTCCTGAGTTTTTGATCTTAGTGATTCTGACTGGTGTGAGATGGAATCTCAGGGTTGTTTTGATTTGCATTTCCCTAATGACTAAGGATGATGAACATCTCTTTAGGTGCTTCTCAGCCATTAGATATTCTTCAGGTGAGAACTCTTTGTTTAGCTCTGTACCCCACTTTTTAATACGGTTATTTGACTCTCTGGAGCTTTTTTTGTGTAGGTGAAAACAACACTACTGTTTGACTGTAGCTTCTATTCAATTGTCTATCTCAAAAGGGTAAGTGTAAAAATTTGTTTTGGAGTAGTTAACCACATTTTCTTGAGTTTCTGCCTAATAAATGCTCCATCGTTTTAGGAGCTATTTAATTTCATCATGAATTTGGACAATGTTTATATTACTTGGGGCATATTTAACACAATACCATAAGGAGATTATCTGAGTTATTTGAAGTTGTTAGGGACTTTAGTTGGTTTTGCAGCAAATTATCAAATTACTTTTGTGCAAAATATTTTTTCTTATTAATAGTTTAGTTAACATTATAACGAAGTATATTATCTTAGTTTCAAAAATCACTACATAATTTACTTGTGTACTAGGGGCCAAAAAAGGACAGAATCCGTGTGTTCTGAACCTTACTTGCTATTGTAAAACAAGAAAATACCCAAGAAGGAAATTAATTCAACATTTATGTTTTGAAGTTAAATGAAGATAAAAACTAGAAAATTTGGTTTCTAAATATTGACTGTAGTCAGTAATGTGTTAAAATGTATATTATTAACATATAAATAAAAGGAATTTAATCTGTTAAATATTATCTTGTATTTAATGAAATACAATTTAAAAATTACATTGCCAACTTGAGAAAATTATCACAGTCTCTTCAAACTTCCTCTGGTGACAGTTAGAAATGGGATATCAACAATCACAGCAGCACTGCAATTTCCACATCAGCTCTGAGTTTGCTCTGAATAAGCTTCAAACATGAGATACTTAACCATAAGAGAAATCATTGGTAGCTATATAGTGAGAAAATCTAATACTTTTTTCCAAACACATTTTGAAAAGCTAACACAGTTGTAAATATACATTGAATATCTTTCTACAATGTATAAATTTTTTGAATTAACTTTTGCCAAGTAGACTCATTATCCTCCGGACAAAGAATGGTATCTGCTCATGTTCACAGTCATCAACTTGGAGCCACATATTCAAAATGGCTTCTGTAATTCATTGAGAAGGACATAAGTAAATGCACAGATGGTGGTATAAATTTGCATCTGTTTCTTTTACTTTTTCCAGAGATTTACATGCTAACTTTTACCCTAATTGAATATTTACTTCTTTAATCATTAAATGGTCATATGCTTAGAATCAGATAGCTTTGGTGAACTTCTGAAAAAAGTCTCAGGATAAAGAAATTACTTTTAAAATATCTGTTTTGTTTTAAACCTCTTCAGCTGCTCTGAGTATTAACAACTCAGCAGTTCTCAAAGTAGCCAGTCAGGGGAATCATTGCGTTAACAACCACCGTGCTCTGTTGATTTAAAGTCTCCCTTGACACTCTTGCCCAAGCCATGACTGTAATGAAGGATAAGATCAGAATCTAGATAATTTTTATACAGATAAGTTCTGGATCCTCATTTGCAAACTTTCTTTGGGTTAGCTCTACTCCAATTTCCCCAAAGCATCTTAGGAGCAGAAATAAATGTATTATTTGCCAAAAATTTTTTTATTCTATATATAATTTAATTTGCAAATTTCCCTTTGACACAGCCCTGTCTAAGTTTTGTCATGTAATGGTCAACATGATTACATTTCCTTACCCTTCACGGTCTTCTATTATGCTATGATATTAAGCTTTATAAAGTACAGCTTTGAGTGTTTAACAGTATTGTCCAAGAGCCTACCAAGTGTCACTGGGGAATTAGACCTTGGATGTAATATTCCTTTACAAAAAGTAAAGGCTTCTGAGCATAAATATGTAAATATGAACAGAGCTGTAAAAGACAATTCCATGACTGGGGATCAATAAGTAATATTTAGTTTTATGCTTGTGCTTTGAGTTGTGAGGATTGCAGGTTGGAGAGGGAGAGCATAGGAAGAAAGAGTAAACAATTTCTTTTTCTTTTCTTTCTTTTCTGATGTGTGTGTATGTGGGTGTGGGTGGTACATGCATGTATAACTGTGCATGACTGCTTATGCACACGTGGAAGCCAGAGGAAGAGTACAGGTGTCTTCCTCGACCACCTTATGTCCTTGAGGCAAGGTCTTCTTTTGAATCCAACTCAAATTTCTTCAGCAAGGCTGACACAGAGCAATGCCCAGTGATCCTCCTGTCCATTGCCCCAACACTGCTGGAGTTTCAAGCATATGGAAGACTATGTTCAGCTTGTTTCATGGATGCTAGCATGAACTCAGCTCCTCATGCTTGTACAGCAAGGATTGTTCTTAATGAAACACATCTCCACTCCTTGATATTTTCTTTCCCACAAATGTTTTCATACTCAATAGCCATATGTCTAACCAAGTTCAAATGTCTCCTCTAATAAATTCTCTCTGGTGACACTTAGCAGAGTTAATTTTTTATCTGAAATATAAGCTGCTTCCTTGTATACTCTGCATAGCATCATAAATATTTGTGTATCAGCTTGATGCTCATCACAGCGACAATAAGCTATGTTTAAAAAAATTTGCATGAGGTTCATAATATTCATCCTCCAATTTACCTTTTTATAAGAAAAACTCAAGATGTAATAATTATAAGCCAAAGAATGAATGACAGCTGTTCTATTCTTGCAGGAAAAAAATTAATAAACATGAGTGTACACTAAGAGAATTTTTTTTAAATTCCAAAATATTTTAAATAAATTCACAAAGAAAATTTTATGTAAAAGTTAAAAAAAGGAAAACTTCATAACAGCGTAGTTAAAAAGCCATCACGTCTTTAGTGAAGTTTCTATTGGTCATTATTTATTGCAGGATATCGAATGAAACTTTAAGGAATTAAAATCAGGTTAGAAAAAAGAAATGTTTCTGAGTTTTGAATTGAATCTAATATAATAATGATTATTATTACTCCCAAGGTATGAAATTTTATACTTTAAGTTTTCATTTTATTTTTGCATTGGCATTTGCCCTGTGTAATAAGTTGGTTTCAATTTTTGAACTGCTTTGTAATAGAATGTTCTTGCTGTGCTCAAATAGTTCTCTCATTATACTGCAGAGTAATTCAGTGTCTGGGCTCTTGACTGAGACTATGAAGCTATAGCTTATTTTTCCTTGGTTATCTACAACTGTATTTCAAATTTTACCAATAACTCTGCACTATATGTTCTACTTTATTATTATTATTATTTGCTAATACAAAATCTCTGTCTTTCTTCATTTTCAATTCAGGCTGCATCACAATGGGGAAAGAATATAATGACTTAATCACATGTTCTTTTGCTGCATACGATTTGGAAGTAGCACTTAGTGCTAGCATCACATAGTCAATTTATGAGAATGGAGGCTGCCAGGAACAGCTAAGTGAGTAAGGATGGGAGACATAGATTCTCTGCTATCTTCTCAAATGAGAAAGCATGTACAAAGCCATGTAAGTAGAAAAAATATCATGCCAACCCTAAATTCTTCATGAATCAGGTGAAACTGTTGGAGAAGAACTTGACTGTGCCTAATCTTGTGACGGTTGGTTGTGATTTTGAAAGAATCTCGTAGGAAGTACCTAGCCTCTGGACATGTCTATGTGATTATGTTGTGCAAATTCAGGTTGGAAGACCCACCCCTAGTTGGGGTCCCATTCCATGGTGGTGAACCTAGACTGTCTGTAAGGATAAGAGACAAGCAACAGCAGGAGTCCATTTCTCTTTCTAATCCTTGCTGTGATGGGAGCAGTTACTTCAAGCTCCTGTTGTTCTTACTTCCTTACTATGATGGACAGTACCTTAAATTGTGAGCTCAAATAAATCGTTAAATTTTTTAAATTGTGTTTTTCAGAGTATTTTTTTCCCAGCAACAGGAAAAGAAACTAAGCCAGTGGCCATTTCCAAACCACAAAGTTAGGCTGTCTTGGAAGTGTATTAAACCTGTAAGAGCAATTTGTACTAAACATCTCATGTTTTTCATGATCAGCTTCCTCTCCAACTTTTTTTTATTGGATATTTTATTTATTTACATTTCAAATGTTATCTTCTTTCCATGTTTCCCCTCCACAAACCCTCTATCCCAATCCCCCTCCCCCTGCTTCTATGAGGTGACTACCCACCCACTTACTCCTACCTCACTGCCCTGGCATTCCCTTACACTGGGGCACTGAGCCTGAATAGGACCAAGGGTCTCTCCTCCCATTGATGCCAGATAAGGCCATCCTCTGCTATATATGAAGCTGTAGCCATGGATCCCTCCATGTGTACTCTTTGGTTGGTTTAGTCCCTGGGAGCTCTGGGCGTCTGGTTGGTTGATATTGCAACCCCATAGGAAGACCAACTTCTTTTGGTACATTTCAACTTCTGTTGTATGACTCGTCTGAGGCCATGAATTCATAATGGAGCTGACTAAATGTCTTCTGGTTTTGGTGAGCTTAGGACCCAGGGTGACCAATGCTGTCAGTGATTTCTCAGGCTAGAAACACAGCTGAACTTACTGGTCAAACACGTATAGTCTACTTGGAAATTCTGAGACATATAGCTTACTCTTCTGATTTATGACAAATCTATTGTATAGAGGCAATGGTTGAGAGAGTTTTTTTCCCTTGCTTCCTCTAAGTAGACAAGTAGAATATTCATGAAGGAAGGGAACAAGGGATTGTGCATAGTCTCCAGAAATGGAGATTTTCAAGAACACTAAACAAACATGTCCTTTATTTTTAATTAAAAATGCAGGATAGGTGAAGTCACAAATCACCAGGGGAATATATATTATTTGTGTATTGTACTCAATGTATCAAGAAACACATAGTCAGATAACCTGCTGTAGTGGCTATTCCTGGTTGTCAACTTGACTATATCTGGAATGAACTAATCAAGAATTGGAAGGCTATAAAGGTTGTGTAAAGAGTTATACTATATTGTTTAGGGACAAAGACATGAAATCAGGAAGTTAATGTTCAGTACAGATAATTTCCTTTATATACCCATATAGTTGGTTGAATCTACAATGTGGAAATCATAAAAAAAGTTTTGTACACATCTATCAGAGGTAATCAATGAGCCAGTGAATAGTTAAAATGAGGTCTGGTTCCTTATCATTCCTTACAGTGGGAAATTATGACATAGGATGACAAGTTTAGAATGAGGCATGTTATAATAGGTCAGAGTTAATTTCAGGTTTGGATTAGCATGAATATATTTGTGCATTGAAAAAATTATATAAACACTAATAGAGGGATATGTATAGGTATATTAATTTACAGTTAGACTTGTATACATATTCATCTATATATAAATATCTATTTAAATTTCATCTATTACTGAAAGAAATGAGTGTCAAAGGTACATACTATCAATATGACCTAGGACAATAGATTTTGATTATTTCTTCAAAGAAATAACTCACTGTAGATCTGTAAGAAGAAATATATACAATGAGCCTGAGACTTCATGAAGGATTAGAAAAGAAAGACATGCTTAAGAAATTCAATGACTATCATAAGTGCAAAAAATATATGAAACCAATTGAAAAAACAACCAAACATCATAACTGGGACAAGTTGAGTTTCAAAATGAGTTAGGTAACATTTTATAATAATGCCAATTATAAAAATATTTTTATAATATATGTTCTACACTGATGTAAATAGATATATAATAAATTAAAAAGGAGGAAAGAAATGGAAGAAGCTGCAGACTTAGTCCAGCCATTAGGGGTCATAATTGATTTTGTAGAGGACCCAAGCTCGGTTCCTAACAGCCTGGTTGGGGAGGTCACAACTGCCCTCTCACAACTTGAGATCTCAGGCCCTCTTCTAGGTTCTTCCAGCACTTTCACTCCCACATGCACAGACAAACACACACATACATAACTAGAGATGAAAAATAAATTCTTTTAAAAATACTCTGTCATTTGTGAAAATTAAAACTAGGTGAAATACTCATTTAACTTTAGCATAAACAACATAAAGACCCATATACTCACATGAAATCATTAATTGAGAAAGGTAATACTTCACAGTGTTGAAACCTGATAAGCAACAAGGGCAAGTCCACACTCGCCATTATTTTAGAGGAGATAAAAACAATTATGAGAGGGTAGGCCAGATATACACTGAATATATGAGGGTGAAATTTACTACTATGCTCTTTTTAAGTATTCATTGATCAACTGTTTCAATAGGAAGCTTACAAATCAGCATGTGAAATTTTGACTAATGAGGTAAGAGGGTGTTCAGATATTACTATATTTTTATAAGTCATGGGTAAAAACAAGAAAGTTCTGGGGTTTAGCAAGGAAGCCAAATTTCAGATTATTAAATAAGAAATTAGAAGATTAAAGAAGCTAAAGAATGTAAAAATTCAGTGACCTTGTACAATCACATAAGCAACTAGAGGATTGGCTGTATATAGAAAAATCAGTAATATAATGACACATCCTTATAATGGCACAGGAAATTAATTGGGTGAATGTTTCCTTCTGGTATTTTGTTAATATGATTTTGTAAAAAATATCTTTAAGCTTCCAATTTTAGGAATGATTCATCATTGTAAGTCATCTTTTGGCAGTTATTACTTTTTAAAGTAAGAACTACCATAGATAATTATTTATGTTATACCAGGAACAAAGATGTTTGATGTGATTAGATTTAATAGATATTTTTATTAGATATTCATTAAATAACAAAACTGCTTCTAATGATTATCTCATGCCTACATGTGATTCTTTTTCTTTTTTAATTACTTTTAATTTTTTACAGTCCAGTCAATAGCCCCCACCTGGTCCAACCTCCCACAGTTCCTCATACAATTCCTTCTCTTCCCCTGTCTCCAAGAGGGTGTCTCTCCCCCACTCCCCCTCAACCCACCAGATCTCTCTACATTTTGGGGCCTCAAGTCTCTCAAGGGTTAGGTTCATTTTCTCTCACTGAGGCCAGACCAGGTAGTCCTCTGATGTGTATGTGTCGGGGAGGAGGGTAGGGGGGGTTTCAGATCAGCTAGTGTACACTTCCTGGTTGGTGACTCACTCTCTGAGAGATCTCTAGGGTTCAGATTAGTTGAGACTGCTGGTCTGGTAAGGGGCAGCCCTTCTCCTCAGCTTATTCCAGCCTGTCTCTAAATCAACCACAGGGATACCTGGGTTCTGTTCATTGGTTGAGTGTAAATATCTGCATCAGTCTCAGTCAGCTGCTTGTTGGGCCTCTCAGAGGAAAGACTTACTAGACTTCTGTCTATAAACACACCATAGCATCAGTAATAGTGTCAGGCCCTGGAGTCTCCACTTGAGATGGATCCCAATTTGGGCTGGTCTTTGGACCTTCTTTCCTTTAGTCTCTTCTTCATTTTTGTCCCTGCAGTTTTATTCAGTCAGGAACAATACCGGGTCTGAGTATTTGACTGTGGGATGGCAACCCCATCCCTCCACTTGACGCCCTGTATTTCTACTGGAGGTAGAATCTGCAAATTCCCACTCCCCACTATTGAGCACTTCATCTAAAGTCTCTCCTCTTGAGTCCTGAGAGTCTCTTACCAATAAGGTCTCTGGTACATTCTAGAGGGTACCCCACCTCCCAACTCCAGAGGTCGCATATTTCCATTCATTTTGTTGGTCCTCAGGAATTCACTCCTGTGTCCCTCCACACACACCTGATCATGTTCCCCTTTTCTCTTCCCCCTCCCCTCTCTTACCCAGATACCTCCATCTACTCTACCCCCCCCAAGACTTCTTTCTTCTCCCTCCCAAATGGAATTGAGGCATCATCCTCACTTGGGCCCTTTGACTTGTTAACTTTGAGTTCTGTGGATTATAGCCTGGGTGTTCTGTACTTTTTTTGGCTAATATCCATTTATTAGCGAGTACATACCATGCATGTCATTTTGGGTCTGAGTTATGTCACCCAGGATGATATTTTCTAGTTCCATCCATTTGTCTGTAAAACTCATGATTTCCTCATCCTTAATAGCTGAATAGTATTCCATTGTGTAAATGAACCACATTTTCTGTATCCATTCTTCAGGTGAGGAACAACTAGGTCATTTCCAGCTTCTTACTATTACAAATAAGGCTGCGATGAACACTGTGCAATTGTGGTATGGTGAGGTATCTTTTGGGTATATGCACAAAAGTGGTATAGCTGGACTTCAGATAGAACTATTTCCAATTTTCTGAGGAACCAACATATTGATTTCCAGAGTGGTTGTACCAGTTTGCAATCCTACCAGCAATGGAGGCATGCTCCTCTTTCTCCACATTCTTGCCAACATGTGTTGTCACCTGAGGTTTGATCTTAGCCATTCTGATTGGTCTAAGGCATAATCTCAGGATCATTTTGATTTGCATTTCTCTGATAACTAAGGACTTTGAACATTTCTTTAGGTGCTTCTCAGCCATTTGATATTACTCTGTTGTGAATTCTGTTTAGCTCTATACCCCATTTTTTTTTATTGGGTTGTTTGGTTTTTTTTTTTTTTTTTTTGAGATTAGCTTCTTGAGTTCTTTATATATATTGGCTATTAGTCCTCTATAGGATATGTGGTTAGTGAAGATTTTCCTAATCTGTAAGTTGCTGATTTGTCTTAATGACTATGTCCTTTGCCCAGAAGAAGCTTTTCCATTTCATGAAGTCTTATTTATCAATTCTTGATCTCAGAGCCTGAGCCACTGGAATTTTGTTTAGAAAATTTCCCCCATGGCAATGAGTTTGAGGCTATTTCCTACTTTCTCATCTATTAGATTCAGTGTATGTGTTTTTATGTTGAGGTCCTTGATGCACTTGAACTTGAACTTTGTGCAAGGTGACAAATATGAATCTGTCTTCATTTTTCTATATGCTGACTGCCAGTTAGGCCAGCTGCATTTATTGAAGATGTTTATTTTTGGCTTATTTCTCAAAGATCCAGTATCTATAAATGTGTGGTTTTTTATTTCTGGTTCTTCAATTCATCAACCTGTCTGTCTCTGAACCAATACCGTGCAATTTCTCTTGTCAACAATGGAAAAAATTCTCAATCAGCTTGAGGGAGAAAAGAACACTTAACCATGTGTCCATAAATTTGCAAATAGCATGTGAATTCCTCTGGATAAGCCGGGCGGTGGTGGCGCACGCCTTTAATCCCAGCACTTGGGAGGCAGAGGCAGGAGGATTTCTGAGTCCGAGGCCAGCCTGGTCTACAAAGTGAGTTCCAGGACAGCCAGGGCTACACAGAGAAACCCTGTCTCGAAAAACCAAAAAAAAAAAAAAATGATAAGGTTTTGATGATCTAGCCAGTGTTTACTACCAGTGTTTTCAACACTGACAGAGTTGACTTTTGAACAACATAGAAGTTTGTTGTCTTGGGGTCTTAGGATTTAAATTTTAGTAATATTTTTAAAATATATTTACTAGGTATGTGATAAACACTCTAAGTTGTAATAAAAATGTCTGGATTCATTGTCAATGCCGTTTATAGGCAGGCATTGCATCACACCCAGATGAGAAACACTATGTTTAAGCTTCAATTTCCACAGCTACATCTGTTTTACTTTCTAAGACTGGTGCTGTAACATATGACTACAATATAGAGGCTTAACACAGCATCTGGTTATGGTCAATTGTCAAATGACTAAGCTTTTTTCTCTGCTCCTGGTCTCACAGATAAAAATACGATCTTGGCCAGTTAGACTGCTATCAGGAAGCTCAAAAGAATCAGCTCCAACTCCATTCAAATATCATTTCCTTAGTGGCCGTCTGCTGAGAGTTATTTGCAATTTGTTGAGGCCAAGTATATGGCTCTTGCAATGTCACTTCTCCCCCACTTTTCAACACAGCTAGAAAATGTGAGTCACTTCATGCTCTTCAAACTGAGAACATGCTTGTTTACTGAACACACAATCTCCCTGGGCATATCAGTCATGTTCTAGTAGGAGACATTTTCTAGCCTTTAACGGTCTAACAATTAGATTGGTCTCATCCAGATAATCAAAAGTAATTTCAAAAACGTTCAGAAATGCAATTTTAATTATAGCTAGAAGTATAACAGATTAGTACTTGGTGAAACAACCAATATACACACATTTCGGAAGAACATCATTTGAATATCCTGACCACATATCTCTTTCTTAAATACAAAGAGCTAACAACTAAAGAGTTGCAACTGTGCTTTCCTAAGCTTCTGAGGTTTTACACGCTGTGGCCAGAACCTGTCACATTCTTTTCCATTTAAGGTTTTTCTCAGGTGTGAGCTTTTGAGATGTTTCTTGTTTTGTTTTTATTTTAGAGCTCTGAGAACAGAAGAGTATGGAACATGAATCTCTGCTGGAAATTTCATCCTCAAAGGATAAGCTAAAAATTCGTGGGGATACTTTACAGTAATTTTAACATACAGAAACATTTAAAATTAACTAAGAAGTTTTTAAAGATGTGTATAGACACATACACATCTATGAGTGTGTGTCTGTGATCTCTCTCTCTCTCTCTCTCTCTCTCTCTCTCTCTCTGTGTGTGTGTGTGTGTGTGTGTGTGTATCCCTAAACTCTCAGGAGAGTGTTTTAGTATTTCTATCAATTACAAAACATCTAAAAGCAGTTTTATTTTCATCTAAAACTATTGTTAAACATGAATTGTAGCAATGGTGTGAGACATAAAATGTTCACATTCACTAAAAATCTTTGAGAATGTAAAGCTTTCAGCAATTAGAGCTGATTACTCCAACTTTGGAGCACTTATTGGGCAGTATAAATCTTATTTTTACTTCCCTATGTATTCTCTAACCATATTTAGTTATAATGAGCTTAATCTCCTTTCAGCTTCACTTGAGTGCAAATGGAGAATGAGACTAACGATGATGTCTTGGCAGGGCACCCCAGCTCTGTTCCTTGTTTTGTTTTTATTTTAAAACTTTGGGAGTGGAAAAACATGGAACATGAGTCTCTGCTGTAGATTTTTGTCCTCAAAGGATAAACTAAAAATTTGGGGGAATACTTTACAGTAATTTTAACATATATAGACATTTAAAAATTAACTAAGAGGTCTTTTAAGATGTGTATTTCCTTTTCTTATTCTCCGATTCTTTTACTTTCTGAAATACTTTGTTGAAAAGCTATTGTACAAAGGTGTGGAGTCAAGGACTGGGGCTTCATTATCCCCACTTAGGATGTGTAAATCCGTACTGATGGCATTACAATTCTAGAAGTTACTGTGAGATTGCTGAAAGAGGAAGAGCATTAGAAGACTTACTCAAATGTGAACACTACAAACTCTAACAAAGAGATGTTCTCCTCTGCTATAAAAGTGAAAAATGAGTGTTATAGGAGCAACTAACCATTATCTGATTTTATTTGAGGACTACACCTCAGGAAGGAATCTATTTCTGAAACTGTAAATCCAGTCAATTAACCATTGCTGAGTAAGTCATAAGAAGAGGGAATCTTCCTATTATTATTTAGCTAAACATATACAGCATTAAACTGTCTTCTAAACATTCATGTTTAGTCACTAAGACAAATGTCATTCTTAATCAGGAGCTTCTCTGAAAAAAACTATTCTGTAGTGAATACAGGGACAATAACTGTTCAATATGCTGAGAAAAAGAGATGGGTGAGTGCACAGCTCAAAGTAGGACATTTATTCCACTCTCTAAGGCTTGAGGAACACTGCAGAAAATGCAGCAGGAATAATGTAACAGTGAGAAAATAGGATGAAATAATTTGAAATAAAATATTCTGTGGATGACATGTTCATTGCAATCATGAACTCACAGCAACTGTTGATTGCACTGAGACTTTACAAAACTAGGAATGTTAGCAGTCATGGACTGGGAAGGAAGAAATAGGGTCCCATACCATCATCCTGAACTATTTGCTACTGATGAATTTTGGAGAAGGAAGAGTCATTGTTTTCAGTTGTAGACCCACTGGTGATACTACTAGGCTTCACTGGATAACTGCAAACTCATGGTCACACAGATAGCCTGTTTAATTCACTCAGTTGGAAAATTAAATGAGCATAGAAAAGGAGCATATAGGGAGGAAAAGGGATGGATTGTCTGATGCAGGAGAGAGATAAGAGGGGGTGATAATAAGAGTACTGAGAGTACATTACATAAATGTACAAAATTGTCAAAAAACAAATACAATTAATGAAACTGTAAATTAGATCATGGAAATAAGACATGAACCATGATTACAGCATGTTGAACAACTTTTTCTCAACTGTCAATGTGTTGCTAATTTTTCATGCCACAAAACATAAAATAGTGTCTAACCTGGAGAATGCAACATAGTATGACTACATATTGTTAGATGGATTGAACTCTGTAATAAAGGGCATGGCAAAAAGCAAATTGGGCGAAAAGGTTTACTTCACAGTACAGACTCCACAGTCACAGAGTGGGATCAGGAGAAGAACTCGAGTTAGAAACCTGGAGGGAAGAACCGAAGCAGGGTCATGGAAGAACTGCTGACTGCCTTGCTTTTTTAACTTGTTCAGTTTGCTTTTAAATACAACCTAGGACCACCTGCCCAAGGGAGGCACACAGCACTGCCTTCAGTGCACTGATGCCCTCCATACCAATCATTCATCAAGAGAATGTCCTAGTCTTTCCTACAGGTTATTATGATAGAAACATTTCATGAATTGATTTTCTTCTGTCCAAACAACTGTAACTAGTATTAAGTTGAAAAATCAGTAACCAGGAGAATATATTTCCCATAAAGTCCACAGAGTGTTTACGAAGTAGTAGATGCAAGTGGTTGTTGGCTGCTGTGAAAAATAATTATTTATCTTGAAAAGATTTTTATTGTAGAGTACATATAAGACAAAAGAGTGACATTAAGTCATAAATTATATATTGATGGTATTTATATTCAAATTTAATTTTGGAAAAACACAATTAGTCATCTGTCCTTATTCTTCTGGTATTTGGTGTCATATTATATAAGGTTCTGGTGGTGACAAGTGGAATTTTTTCTTATTAGTTATTAGTTTAACATTGACATGGATAATATCTTTAGAAAATTTGAAGTGAGAGGGGATTGAATGGGGAACAGGGGGAGGGAAGAGGGCTTATGGGACTTTCGGGGAGGGAGGAAACGGGAAAGAGGAAATCATTTGGAATGTAAATAAAAAATATAGAAAAAAAATTGAAGTCTAACCTATAGTTTTGGCCTTATTTGAAAGCCAGATTGGCTCAGTAAAATGACAATGCACACATTAAACATGGTTTATTCATCTGAAGGAGATAAAATTATAGATATTTCAATATCTCAATGGAATTCTTAAATGTGGCAATTTCTTCTGAATATTATCAGTCAATAGGAACAACAGCAGATTCTGGAAGTTCGTTCTAAGGAGTGCTGTGACAATTACTGTTATATATCTTAGCAATCTTCTAATAAACAATATGAGCCTTGTTTGCATTTATCATAGTGAACCCTAAGCAAATACTCAAGTGAAAAAGAGAGCTTACATATTTATAAGAGTAAATTTACATATAACTGCACATAAAATATTCTGTTCCTTTATAGTCCTTTAATTCCCACTAAAATAATCATGTAATTATAGCAGAGATACAAATGTAACAAAAATTATGCCAGGCATTATTAGAGTGAGTGCTTCTCGGTTGCAAGGGCATCTGTTCTGAGTTTCTGATTTCAGCTTCAGTTTTTATCCTAAGCATGAGATCAAACAAGGACTTTTTTTCATTTACTTTTTCAAGGGTTGATGTTCAAAGTGTACCAAAAATTATTCTTAAATTATATTGAAAATAATTATGATTAGCTATCCACATATGTATTCACAAACATAAGAAGATGGAGGCTATGTTATGAAATGTCAGTATCTGAAACATGGAACATCATTTATATTCATAGTCTTTTTCTCTGAAGCTCACGGTAGTAATTTTTTTAATATTTTGGCTTCGATGCAAGGTGAACTAGATAGAGAGATGACTGTCTGTCATAAGACAGTTAAATGGACGAAACCCAAAAATTAGGTATTCAGTCATATTGTAGAATACTGAGGTCTGAGAGAGTGTGGAGAAGGCATGCTTCAAGGGGTGGATGAATCAGGAAAAGAAAAGAGGATCACGTTTGGAGTTGAAGGGAAGTGAGTTAGAACAAGGCTTCAGAGAACAGAGACTTGCTGTGGTCCTGCATGTGGGAAGTGTGCCCACAGCCCAGAGTCCACAGAGATGTGACATGAAACAAAATGGATGGAAATGTTATTCCAAGGTGTTTGGTTTACATATTAGGATCTTGAAATGAGATTAATGAAATTTCAAATGTTTTTAATATATTTTTTTTTCAATTGGCACCCAGCAATTACCACATGCTAATGGTCTATAGGGTGATTGTTTTGATATTTTATGCAACAGCTTAAGGTACTTCAGTCTTTGACTTACTGATGAGAATCATTTCAAGCGCTACTCTAGCCCCAAAGTTTAAGGAAAGACAAATGAAAACTGACTATTAATAAGCTTGCCTACAAAAGCTCTCATTAATTTTCATCAGCTAAGTATAGGAAGTAAACACATTTTTTTTGTGTAAGAAGAGAGCAAAATTTGAACAGTAAAGCTTCCTTCTCCTTGTCTAACCTCTAGTAGTAACCCTTATGTAGTAGAACCCTGTTAATGCCTAAAAGATTCTGTTTTCTGGCTTACGAAGGGACTCTAATGAGCTCCTAAGAGATCTATGAAACTTTGTTAAAAAGTATCTGGACATTTTCAATTCCTGAAACCCAGAACTATTTTCAGCACCCCAGAAAATTTCTCAGAGTAATTTATGAGAAATCTTCTAACATGGAAACCCTCCACTTTCATCATATGTGAGTTCATTGATATATGGCAGTGTCCTTTGATAAATGAATGAAAGCTGTATGCCCAATGTTTGTCCTACTTTAGAAAGTGCATATTTTATCAATGATCATTTTATTATGACTTCTTTATCTACTCCAGGACCTGTTTCATAAGCATTGATATTGATATTAAGTATGAATCAAACATAACTGTCTTCTTTTATTAACTAGATAGCTGCTGTAGTCTTCTTCAGTCTTCTTTGCCAACTGTTCTGCAATGCACATATAGGCAGAAATCTAAAAATCTAAACTTTTCTCAGAAATCTAAACATCTCAACTTTTTTTTCTTTCTATATTTTCTCTAATGCCTGTACCAATATTGATGACTTAACGACTAGAACTTGTGAGATGCTATTAGGAAAACCCAAAGTTCTATGAGTTCATGCTGAACACAGTGACAGATTTTATGATGAGTGGTCCTGGCTTAGGAAATAGGAACAAATAAAATGGAAACTACGAACAATCACTGCCTAATCAAGAAAATAAACAGCATCTATTAAAAAATGCAATTACCTTATGAATTCTAAAGCTTCATATCACTGAGCAAAAGGCAAGAATACTGATTTCAATTTCAAAATCATTATCAATAGTGTATAACACATTGTCAAACAAAAGCACTGCTCTTGCTGTGCAGCCTGCCCCGTTGGCATTTGGCAGCCTGCACACACTGTCATGGTATCTAATGCTCATATTTTTCCAGACATAACAAAAGGAGAACAAAACTTAGCAAATTATTAGAAAATATTAGCAAGCACTAATATCCATGGATTTTTTTTTCATGGATTTGGACCAGAGACAAGTTTCCAGTTGCTTTCTTCCCTGATATCCAATGAGATGTACTTTGATCAAATATTGCATTTAACAGTAACAAAAGAGCATTTAAAAAAATACTTATTTTGCCTTTTTATTGGATATTTTATTTCTTAACATTTCAAATGGTATCCCTCTCCTGGTTTCCCCTCCAGAAACCCCCTATCCCATCCTCCCTTTCCCTGTTTCTATGAAGGTGCTTCCCCACCCACTCACCTACTCCTGCCTCCCCACCTTTGCATTTCCCTACACTGGGGCATCTAGCCTTCACGGGACCAAGGGCCTCTTCTCCCACTGATGTTCAAAAAGGCCATCCTCTGCTTCATATGTGGCTGGATGAAACCTCCTGTAACCATATATGAACGGGTTATTGGGTTTTCTGGACGGAGAGCTGGGGCTAGAAAATGACAGGGTGACAAGAGAAATATGGAGCCAAGACTATATTTTCTGTTCAAGGCTCAAAGTTTAATGGACTTTTCTAAATATATAGGCGGGAGAAAAAGCCCTTTTCCCCCAAAGGCTGGAACCAGGTCTGTAGAACTGGTCTGGCTGTTCACTGGCATTGACATCACTGCTCGGGCAGCTGGGCAGGTCACCTGCTTAATTCAGGAATTCATAGACCTGGAGGAACAAAGAACTTCACCTCCACTCCATCCTATCAGGATTATGGCTAGCACAGGAATTTCAGCTCACAGGCTGGGAGAACTTCACCTTGGTCAATGTCAAGTTTCTGTCAGGTGACAAGAAACCCCAATATGGCCCCCTACTTGGTTGGTAGTTTGGTTCCTGGGAGCTGTGGGGGGTCTGGTTGGTTGATATTGTTGTTCTTCCCATGGGGTTGCAAACCCCTTCATCTCCTTCAGTCCTTTCTCTAACTCCTCCATTAGGGACCCCATGCTCAGTCCAATGGTTGGCTGTGAGTATCTGTATCTGTATTTATCAGGTTCTGGCAGAGCCTCTCAGGAGACAGCTATATCAGTCTCCTGTCAGCAAGCACTCTTGGCATCTATAATAGTGTCTGGGTTTGGTGTCTGTATATGGGATGGATTGCCAGGTGGGGCAGTCTTGGATGGCCTTTCTTTCCTTCAGTCTCTGCTCTACACTTTGTCTCCATATTTCCTCCCTTGAGTATTTTGTTCCACCTTCTAAGAGGGACTGAAGCATCATTTATTTTTTAAAAAAATCCAAAGCAGAGGGAAATATTTTAGAATTCACTTAATTAAACTTAAGCTTCTATTATGCTTTAAGTCCATAGAAGTATTACTAATATTTTATCATTTGAGAATTTCAGTTAGTATGTATGTGTGTAGCTACTATGACCAGTTTTACACATACTGACTCACAAAAATCATGTGCTATTAATGGTTTTGAGACATTCTGTTTGGTTCTCTAGGGTATTTCTTCCTCACCTGTCATGCTTAAGCCTATATAAATATATTGTTATTAAATTATCCCCAAAGCAAGCAAAAAGATGGAAAAAGTGGAAGAATGGAATGAAGCAAGGAAGGAAGGAAGGAAAGAAGGGAAGGAGGGAGAGAGAGTGAGGAGGAGGAAGAGGAGGAGGAAAAGAAGAAGAAGGAAGAAGAGGAGGAAGAGGAGGAGGAGATAGAATTGAAGGAGAAGCTGCAGTACAAGAAGACAATGGCCCCATCATGGAAGCAATTAAAACAAAAACAAAAACAAACAAACAAAAAACAAAACAAAACAAAACAAAAACTACACCAGAATTTAAAGTCACAGAATTTATTCTGGAGTTTCATTATTTAAACTTTGATCTATCTCATTTAAACTATCTTTGATCTCCCTTTTCTTTTCTTTTTGATGTTACCAAGATTCTTCCAAAGGACTGAAATGATCAAAACATCTTCAAATACCTCTTCCACCACTTGTGCAGCCCAGTCCTTTCTGCTGGGACAGACTCTTGGATCCATAATAAAGAACCCTCTGCATTCAGAGCAGTTGGTAAGAACCATCCCCCACCCCTCTGGAGTCCCAGAGCTGCTGCTGGGGGACCAGCACACTCAAGACCCATCAGCCACCAATCCCCCACCCCCCCAAAAAATACCTCTCCCCTTCCATCCCTTCCACCTCTTTTGCTGCCAGGTCCTTTCTGTTGGGCAAACTTTTCGCTGATCTGCTCCAGTGGAGAAACCATCTCCTGATGCAACCCTCTGCACTCAGAGCAGTTGGTAAGAAATCCTCCACATGCCCCCCTACCACTTCTGGAGTCCCAGAGTTGCTGTTGGGGGCCCGGCAGACTCGGACCCATCAGCCACCAAAACACCCATCCTCCCAAACACTACTCTCCTCTGCCCCTTCCGCCACCTTGCCCTTTCTGCTGGGGCAGACTCTTGGCTGGTCTGCTACAGTGAAGACATTATATCCAGATCCATCCTAAAGAACCCACTGCATTGAGAGCAGTTGAGAACCCGCTGCGCTTAGAGCAGTCAACCCAACCGTCTGAAGGCCTCCCAGGAGTTCTACTGCAGCTAGGGCAAAAGATCAGAACCCTCTCTGCTCTTGTGAAGAGCCCACCTCCATCAGAAGGCCCCACAGGTGGTCTGCTGCAGACAGGGCTACAGGCCTACCAGGAGACCTGAAGCAACTCAGTGTTAAAAGAGGCAGACTCCAGACTATTACCCAGACCAACAAACACCAGGAATATCCAGACAGCGAAAGGCAAGCACAAGACCATAAGCAACAGAAGCGAATATATGTGGGCTTCATCAGAACCCAGTTCTCCCACCACAGCAAGCCCTGAATACAACACACCTTATAACCAGGAAACTGACATAAAATCTTGTCTCATGAAGATAATAGAGTCCTTTAAGGAGGATATCAGTAACTCACTGATAGAAATACAGGAAAACAGCTAAACAGGTGAAGGAATTGAATAAAGTGATCCAAGAACTAAAAGTGGAAGTAAAGACAATAAAGAAAACACAAATAGAGGCAAACCTGGAAATGGAAAGCCTAGGAAAGAGGTCAGGAATTACAGATGTAAGTATCACCAACAGAATGCAAGAGATAGAAGAGAGAATCTCAGATGCAGAAGATACCATAGGAGATAAGGACACAATAGTCAAAGAAAATGCAAAATGTAAAAAGTTTCTAACCCAAAATACACAGGAAATCCAGGACACAATGAGAAGACCAAACCTAAGGATCATAGGTATAAAAGAGAGCAAGGATTCCTAACTTAAAGGGTCAGTAAATATCTTTAACAAAATTATAGAAGAGAAACTTACCTAATCTAAAGAAAAAGATACAATGAACATACAAGAGGCCTATAGAACTCTGAACAGACTGGCCAGAACAGAAATTCCTCCTGTCACATAAGAATCAAAACACCAAATGCACTAAACAAAGAAAGAATATTAAAAGCAGGAAAAGGTCAAGTAACATATAAAGGCAGACCTATCAGAATTATACCAGACTTCTCATCAGAAACAATGAAAGCTAGAAGATCCTGGGCAGATCTCATACAGACCCTAAGAGAACACAAATGCCAACCCAGACTATTATACCCAGTAAAAGTCTCACTTACCATAGACAAAGAAAACAAGATATTCCATGACAAAAACAAATTTATAAAATATCTTTCCGCAAACCCACCTCTACAAAGGATAATAGTTAGAAAGTACCAACACAAGGAGGGAAACTACACCTTAGAAAAAAACATTAAGATAATGTTTCAACAAACTCAAAGGAAGATAGCCACACAAACATAATTCCATCTCTAACAAGAAAATTAACAGGAAGTAACAGGATGTATATTTCTTAATATCTCTTAACATCTTTGGACTCAATTCCCCAATAAAAAGATATAGACTAACAGACCGGATACATAAATAGGAGCCAACATTTTGCTGCATACAAGAAACACACTTCAGTGACAAAGATAGTCACTATCTCAAAGTCAAAGACTGGAAAACAAATTTCTAAGCAAATGGTCCCAAGAAACAAGCTGGAGTGGCCATTCTTTTTTTTTTTTTTTTTTGATTTTTTTTATTATTATTTTATTTTATTTTATTTTTTTTAATTTACATTCCAAATCATTTCCCCTTTCCCGTTTCCTCCCTCCCCAAAAGTCGCATAAGCCCCCTTCCCTCCCTTTTTTCTCCATTCAACCCCCTCTCACTTCTCTGTCCTGGCGTTCCCCTACATCCAGTCTTTCCAGGACCAGGGGTCTCTCCTTCCATCTTCTTAGAAATCTATTGATATGCGGATTGTGTCTAGGGTATTCCGAGATTCTGGGTCAATATCCCCTTATCAGTGACTGCATACCATGTGTGTTCTTTTGTGATTGGGTTACCTCACTAAGGATGATATTTTCAAGATCTGACCATTTGCCTAGGAATTTCGTGAATTCATTGTTTTTAATTGCAGAGTAGTATTCCATTGTGTAGATATACCACATCTTCTGAATCCATTCCTCCGTTGAGGGACATCTGGGTTCTTTCCAGCTCCTGGCTATTATAAATAAGGCTGCTATGAACATAGTGGAGCATGTGTCCTTATTGCATGCAGGTAAAGCCTCTGGATATAGGCCCAGGAGTGGTATAGCCGGATCCTCCGGAAGTGTCATGCCCAGTTTTCTGAGGAACCGCCAGACTGCTTTCCAGAGTGGTTGTACCAGCTTGCAATTCCACCAGCAGTGGAGGAGTGTTCCTCTTTCTCCGCATCCTCGCCAACAACTGCTGTCTCCTGTGTTTTTGATCTTAGCCATCCTGACTGGTGTGAGATGGAATCTCAGGGTTGTTTTGATTTGCATTTCCCTAATGACTAAGGATGATGAACATCTCTTTAGGTGCTTCTCAGCCATTAGATATTCTTCAGGTGAGAACTCTTTGTTTAGCTCTGTACCCCATTTTTTTAATAGGGTTACTTGCCTCTCTGGAGTTTAACTTCTTGAGTTCTTTGTATATATTGGATATTAGCCCTCTGTCGGATGTAGGGTTGGTAAAGATCATTTCCTAGTTAGTTGGTTGCCGCTTTGTCTTTTTGACAGTGTCTTTTGCCTTGCAAAAACTTTGTAATTTAATGAGGTCCCATTTGTCTATTCTTGATCTTAGAGCATAAGCTATTGGAGTTCTGTTCAGGAAATTCTCCCCTGTGCCCATATGTTCAAGGTTCTTCCCTAGTTTCCCTTGTATTAGTTTCCGTGTGTCTGGTTTTATGTGAAGATCTTTGATCCACTTAGAATTGAGCTTAGTGCAAGGAGATAAGAATGGGTCAATTTGCATTCTTCTGCATGTTGACCTCCAGTTGAGCCAGCACCATTTGTTGAAAAGGCTATCTTTTTTCCACTGGATGGTTTTAGCTCCTTTGTCAAAGATCAAGTGACCATAGGAGTGTGGATTCATTTCTGGGTCTTCAATTCTGTTCCATTGATCTACATGTCTGTTACTGTACCAATACCATGTGGTTTTTAGCACTATTGCTCTGTAGTACAGCTTGAGGTCCGGGATACTGATTCCCCCAGAGGTTCTTTTACTCTTGAGAATAGTTTTAGCTATTCTGGGTTTTCTGTTATTCCAGATGAATTTTTGAATTGCTCTTTCTAACTCTATGAAGAATTGAGTTGGGATTTTGATGGGGATTGCATTGAATCTGTGTATTACTTTTGGTAAGATGCTCATTTGGTTTTTATTGCTTGACAGTTTGAGTCAATGAAGATGTTTTAAGGCAAAAGAGAGTATTTTTAGTTCACAGAAACATAAAATTCAGTTAAACATATGCCTTTAATATATATTCTAAGGAAACATTTTAAAGATTATACTCATTTTTGATACTTATTGACACTCTGAAAGAATGTCACCCATGGAGCAAAAGCACCAAGACATAAGTGAACCTCAACTGTCACAGTGTCACAGGAACTTTGATCACATAGGTGCCTGCTTCAGCATCCTTTTGAAGGATGTTAAGTGATTTGCCCATGATTGGGCAGATAGGTCAATAATGATGCTTTCAAGTGAGGATGGAAGAGAAAAGGGAAATAGTTTGTCACCTGGAAGCCCTTCCCTCCTCCCCAAACCACTAAGGATTAGGTGTGAAATTCCTTAGTACTTTCTGGATTCTTTTCCAATGTTCCAGATTGCTGCTGGTGGGTGAGAAAGAGCGCCTGTTCTTATACTGCTACATTACATGGGCATGGCATTTGTTCAAGAATGGTCCTAAAACCTCCAGCTTTAGTTTTCCATGTGAAGAAGCTCACAGCAACTTCAGATCCCAAGCCCATTCCCTGTTGGATGAATTAGAATTCTGAAGTAGAACCCTGGAGTCTGCAGGTTTTAGAGTCCCATATTTGTGAACCTCAGCTTAATGAACACATTTTCAATGTCAGCATCCCCAGGAGGCTACCGCAGACCTTTTCACATGACTGCTAGCCATTTGTATGTTTTCTGGAGGCAGGGGGGTGATACTTATTAAGGTTCTTTGTCTATTTAAAAAAATAGATTGCTTGTTCGTTCTTATGGAGTTGTGAGAGGCTTTTCTGTATTGTGAATATTAACTCCTTATCATTTCTTCTGTTTGTACCTACTGTCTCACCCTTGATGGGCCGTGCCTCTCATCTGCTGTACAGAAGCTTTGGGGTGTGATGTCATCCCACTTCTCTATCTCTGTTTTGTCATTTGTGCCTTTGAGACTACACCTAGTTGCTAAGCTCTATGGCACAGAACTTTACCTTCAGGTTTTTCTTGTAGTTATTTCATACTTTCAGGTATTATATTTAAGTACTAATCCATTGAGTTGACTTTTATGTATGGTGTAAGATAAAGGTATAATTTCATTGTGTAAGGCTTCATATATGTAGAATGTGAGACATTCCTAGCCTCACCATATACTTTCATGCTGTTTCCTTTGTGTTTGCTAGTTAAAAGTAGATCAATGGAACAGAATTGAAGACCCAGAAATGAATCCACACTCCTATGGTCACTTGATCTTTGACAAAGGAGCTAAAACCATCCAGTGGAAAAAAGATAGCCTTTTCAACAAATGGTGCTGGCTCAACTGGAGGTCAACATGCAGAAGAATGCAAATTGACCCATTCTTATCTCCTTGCACTAAGTTCAATTCCAAGTGGATCAAGGACCTCCACATAAAACCAGACACACTGAAACTAATAGAAAGGAAACTAGGGAAGAACCTTGATCATATGGGCACAGGGGAGAATTTCCTGAACAGAACTCCAATAGCTTATGCTCTAAGTTCAAGAATAGACAAATGGGACCTCATTAAATTACAAAGTTTTTGCAAGGCAAAAGACACTGTCAAAAAGACAAAGCGGCAACCAACTAACTGGGAAATGATCTTTACCAACCCTACATCCGACAGAGGGCTAATATCCAATATATACAAAGAACTCAAGAAGTTAAACTCCAGAGAGGCAAGTAACCCTATTAAAAAATGGGGATTCATCCTATAAACATTTACAAACCCAGACACTATTGTGGATGCCAAGAAAAGTTTGCTGAAAAGAACCCAATATGACTGTCACCTTAGCGGTCCTGCCCTTACAAATATAGAGGCAGATGCTAGCAGTCAACCATTGGACTAAGTGTGGGATCTCCAATGGAGGAGTTGGAGAAAGGACTGGGGGATCTGAAGGAGTTTGCAACCTCAAAAGAAGAACATCAATATCAACCAATCAGACCCCCAGAGCTCCCAGGGACTAAGCTGTCAACGAAGGGGTAGACATGTCTCCAGCTGCAGTTGTAGAGGAGGAGTGTCTTGTCGGGCATCGATGGAAGGAAAGGTCCTTGGTCCTGTGGAGGCTCGATAGATGTCCCAGAGTATGCAAATCGAGGAAGGGTAGGTGGATGTGGATTGGGTGGGGGAGTATTCTCATGGAGGCAGGGGGAAGGAGGGATTGGATAAGGGTTTTCTGGGAAGGGGGAACTCAGAAGGGGAATAGCATTTGAAATGTAGATAAAAAATATATTCAACAAAACTAAAAAGAAAAAAAAATCTCCAAAAAATTCTTAGATGATATTTATCTGCCTTTTCCACTGATCATACTCTAGTCTTTATTTCTAGGAACATGAAAAGTCTTCCCTGCATCTCAAGTCATCAGATAATATGGAACAGTCTCACCACTGAGAAACAGTAAACTGAAGGCTTGCTGATCAGCCAATACAGCTGAAACATCTAACTCTGAATTCAGTGAGAGATCCTGTCTTTTTAAAAAATGAAGTACAGAAAGCAAGTGGACGGCATTGAATATTGACATCAGGCTATGCATGGACACATGTATTTGCAACATACATACATACATACAATCATACAAGCATACATACCATACTCACACACACACACACACACACACACACACACACACACACACACACACACACACGCATACCCAAGCACATACACAGGAGAAAGAAGGACAGCATTTCAGATTGACATTCACATTCTTGCTTTTGTCTGCTTCCTTATTTGTATGACCAAACCAAACTGTACGTTTCTAGGTCAAGAAACTCAAATATTTTCATACCTTTCCTTTAACAAAGATGTAAATTATCTTATATTTTCTATATAACTGTTCCAATATAGAAAATGCATGTCAATATTTCAAAGCTATTAAAAAATCATCTTCTTTGTCCTTCTGGCTTTAATTTCAGAATTCAATTAGACTATGATTGGCTTTATATATACTCTACTTATTGGTTTTTATTTGGTTTTAAAAAATAAGATAAATGGGCCTGATGAGATAGCTCAATTTCAAAAATGAAATTGTGAAATGTGAAAGCATGTACTTTGATTTGGTCCCCAGAACCCACATAAAAGAACAAGCATGCTGGTCCTGGTCCTCTTGGGACTTGGAGAAAAGGAGGCTTGATAGTCACCCAGACAAGCCTAGCTTATGACTCTCCTATGGCAGTGAGGGTCCTGTCTATAGAAGTGTTGCTCTTGAGTCATGGCACTGAAATGGGACTCCTGGCTTCCACTATACATGCATGTGAGCTCCCTAACAGCTATGTTCACCCTCCTAATGAACATACACATGTACACATCTATAAGAAACATTTTATAGATTAGATATATATAGACATAGGCAGATATACAAAAGAGTTAATAGTATAAAAGTTTGAACGGAAATACTAGTGATATAGATTTGACTAAGGCTTAGGTGAGACCTGTCCCACAGGAAAGCAGAGAGAGCTACATTTCCAGTCCCTAGGTTTTATTCTGTATTGTATTCATTGCTAAGAGACACAGAAAGGAAAACTTTAATCCAACAAGAAGACTTTTTTTTTAAAGATTTATTTATTATTATATGTAAGTATACTGTAGCTCTCTTCAGTCACACCAGAAGAGGCATCAGATCTCATTACAGATGGTTGTGAGCTACCATGTGGTTGCTGGGATTTGAACTCAGGACCTTCAGAAGAGCAGTCAGTGCTCTTAACCTCTGAGCCATCTCTCCAGCCCCCACAAGAAGACTTTTTAACATCTTAGTCTCAACAATTATTTTTTCATAACCTTAAGAAAAATAACAAGCACAAGAAATTTCATAAGCCCAACTGAATCCATCTCAGAGGAACTAAATTTAATGAGGCATTGTGCAATACAACCCGGAATGAACATCAGAATGATTTATCTTTATCAATAATATAAATCAGGGCACAGAACTTCAACAGTAATTTGTAAACAGCAACATGGGGAGATGATATTAAAAATATGGGCTCAGTGATCATAGAATTCAGTTACTTCTCCAATCTTGTGTTTATATGACCTGTGTCTCATAGAGTTTTCAGAGTTTCTAGATAATTCCAGTAGATATTATTAGAAAAAAAGTATCCACATGGCATTTTGGGTATAACAAAGGTTTTTTTTTTGGTTATTTATTATCTTGAAAAACAACTTGTATTATATTTCCCTCTTGAAAAATAATGTGACAGAAATATACAAAATATGCAAAAAGCCATGAAGGAAATAGCATAATGACTTTCAGGACCATATTTTATTATGGATTGAATTTCTTGTTAATCTAAACTGGGTTGAATAGTTTGTAAAATATACAATATCTCTAGCATTGGCATATTTGTTTAATGGAGCCTTAAAAAAAACATGTAGCTCAGCTAATGTGTGGAATTTGAAATGTGGAATGTGAAAATTTCAAATATGCTTCTTGGATCTTTTCTCTAGACAATAGGAAAATTACTTGAAACTCAATAATTTTGATGATTTATGATTAATAAGTTCTGACCCTAAGAGGTGTCAGCATTTTACAGCTGCACAGAAAAATTACTAAAGTAGAATTTATCAATTTTACTATGTATATCTCATTCATATTCCTATTTTTGAGAACTGAAACATTGTATTATTGTGTCAGAATGGAAAGAAATAAAAAGGCAGCTTTAGGAGTATTTGGATAACTCAACTATAAGTTGCCACAGTCAAAGCTGCTAAGATTTCATAGTTTTTTAAGTTAGAGGTTTTTTTTTTCTGCACTTTACTCTCCTTCCTACTTGCACATAAGTGCGTAAGTGAGAAAAAGAACTATCCATTATAGAGCCTATCAAGAAATCCGGCTTTGTTCATCTGCCAGAGTTCTCAGCAAATGTATCTATGATGACTTTCTTCCTTTACCCCTCTCATTTATTCCACCTCTATTTGAGAAAATACAGTCTCAGCAGAGAAGTTCGGGGGGGGGGCTGGGTGTGCACTGAGATGGAAGGCCAGATGAAACCTGCTCATTTCTGCTTAACTGTGTAGGAAGGGGAAAAATCAGTAGAAACTGGAATTTATTAAAACCAAAGATTAAATTCCTTCTTCTGCTATTCCACTTCACTTTATTATATATACACTCTAAATAGCTTTTATGCATTTGTTTTCTGTACATCCTTTTTATGAATACTAATATTGATTTTAATATTCTACACAGCCCTAGAAAATTTGTGTGCAAACCCAGAAGTCAAATTCTTGTACTACAACCATGAAATTTTCTGATTCCTCTTCCAATTCCATTATTCTTAGTGCATCTCTTCCTCACAAAGACCTGGCATATAAACTTTATACAGTCTCTTTATTGAGTAAAAGCCTTATCTGGTTACTTATTGTCATGTATTTTAATTAATTAATTAATTAATTGATTGACTGACATCTCCAAAGCTGCTCTCTTCCAGTCCCCCCTCACAGATTCCCTCTACTCATCCCCCATCCAGTTTGCCTCTGGTGGGTCCCCACCCTGGCACATTAAGTCTCTGAAGGATTAGATACATTTTCTCCCACTGAGGAAGGACAAGGTATTCCTCTTTTACATATGTGCCAGGGGCCTTGGTTCAGCCTGAATATGCTCTTTGGTTGGTGACTCACTCTCTGAGAGCTTCCAGGGGTCCAAGTTAATTGACATTGTCAGTCTTTCTGTGGGGTTGCTATCCTTTTCAGGGCCTTCAATTCTTCCTCCAACTCTTCCATGAAGGTCCTGACCTTGTCCCATGTTTGGCTGTGGGTATCTGTATTTGTTTTAGTCAGCTGCTTAGAAGAACCCCTCAGAAGACAGTTATGCTAGGCTTCTGTGTGTAATCATAACAGAATAACATTGATAGTGTCAGGAATTGGTGCTTGCCCATGGGATAGGTTTCAAATTGGTTTGGTTATTCCTTCAGTCTCTGCTCCATTTTTGTCCTTGCATTGCTTTTAGACAGGACAAATTTTGGGTTGAAAGTTTTGTGAGTGGCTTAGTGTCTTTATCTGTCCAGTGGGGATCCAGCCTTGCTACAGGATTCAGCTTCTCCAGGATCCAAGTCCCCACTATTAGGAACCTCTGCTAAGGTCACCCCCATTGACTCCTGGGAGCCTCCTCCATCCCAGGACTCTGGGACTTCTTAGAGATTTCCTCCATACCCTCACTCCTGGCGGCTGCTTATTTCCATTCATTCTCATGTCCCTCTGGGACTCTCACCTGTTTGTCCCACATCTGATCCTGCCCTCAATTCCCCTTCCTCTTCCCTCTCCCACCCAGGTCCCTTCCTCTCTTTGCCTCCTATGATTATTTTGTTCCCCCTTCTAAGTGAGATTCAAGCATGCTCACTTGGACCTTCTTTCTTGTTTAACTTCTTTGAGTCTGTGGAGTGTACCGTGGGTATTCTGTACTTTATGGCTAATATACACTTTTCAGTGACAGTACATGCTGGCAAGAATGTGGAGAATAAGGAACACTCCTCCATTCTTGATGGGACTGCAAACTTGTACAACTACTCTGGAAATCACCTGGTGTTTTCTAAGACAATTGTAAATAGTTCTACCTGAATACCCAGCTATACCTCTCCTGAGCATATACCCAGAAGATGCTACATCATATTACATGGTACATTCACTGATAAGTGGATACTAGCATGTATCTTTATGTATGGATAAAAATTCTTTAAAAAAAATCTTTTGCCTGATTATTTCTTTTTTTATTGAATATATCTTTTACATTTCAAATGTTATACCCCTTCCCTGTTTTCCCCCCTCCCTAAAAACCCCCAACCCATCCTCCCACCTCCTGCCTCCAAGAATATGCTCCTCCATCCAACCTACTCCCATGATCCCCACTCAATTTCCCCACACTGGGGCCTCTATTAAGCCTTCACAAGACCAAAGACCTCTCCTCCCACTGATGCCTGACAAGGCATTCCTCTGCCAATCTTTTGATTGGAACCACATTATTTCTTAACGTCTAAGCCTAGTATGCTTGGTCTCCATCTCTCACCAGTTCAAATAGATCTCCACTCTCTGGTTGCTCAATGTGAATCCAAGAAACTTATACCAGGAAGGAATACCAAAGCATTCAAGCATACTATTACTGGCATTGTGGATTCTCTTATTCATGTCCTTGAAGCTATTCTCTCAGATCTATGGAAGCAGATCTATGTATCTTAAAAGCATTATGGAGTCCATTTACCTAAGTTCACAGAAGGACTAAGTAGAAATGACCAGACTATAAACATTAAACTCTTGTCAAGTGAAAAGTGTCTGTTTCATTTCCTCCCGTACTCTTTTCTCTGATCATATCTTCACCAATTGCAAGCCATCCATCAGAGTCACTACAATTTCTTGTCTAACCACACCCTTTGAAACATGTAAAGCTCTCTCAGTGTCTTACAGACAGAACAGCCTCATTTTGGATTATTTAGTCAGGAAGGGCAAGGAGCCTGCCTCAACCAGAAATTCCAGAGGTTGGCTTCAACAATTCCTTATGCAATCTCCAAGCCCATAAATTTTATGTCTATCATTATAAAACTCCACTAACTTAATCTATTTTTTATAAAGCTGCCTCTCCTTGTTTCAACTCTAACCATACTGACCATGACAGATTCTTTTGAATCCTTGCCTCTGGAAGTTATGACAGACACATCTCTCATTTTCATGCCTAAATGTCTTCTCTGTTTTCTGAACTTTCCTATCATATATGTTTTCATAAGATAAACCATATATTTTAAAATAATTCCTTACAATCTAAAGCAGGGAGTTACTAATATTTTGGTTTAATACTTTAACTTTTGAGAACTTTACACTTGAGCACTGCATCTACATTCCACTGACGTTTCCCTTCCACTCCTAGCCTTTCTGTGTCCCTACTGCCAAAAATTCATTATCTTTCTAAATTATTAATATTGCATGCATGCATGCATATATATATATATATATATATATATATACACACATATTCCACTAATTCTTAAGTCTACTGTACATTGTTCCTGAAAATGGTTAAAATAAATATTTAAAACATCATTAACATACAACAAAATATCTCCCTTTGATATCAGAGCACAAGCATTTTAAATAGAACATACTTGAAGAGGGTTGATTGGCAAAGCCTGGGTGGCAGAGAGCTTGCTTAGCATGTGTGAGGCCCTGATTTGATCCCAAGCTCTGCATAAAGGAAAAAAAAATGGGTTCTTGTACAATAGTAAAAGACTTTTGGTGTTGGAAGAAAAAAAAAAGTGATACCTGAAGAAAGAAGAGGCAGAACTCTGTTATTTACACCTTCCCAAGAGAGAACGTGGTACAGATCAGAAATGAAGCATTTGGGACAAGGGAACTGAACCTCCAATAGACAGCTTAGCATTGTTCTGGCAGGTGACTGGAGCTAGGCAGGCATCTTGGGTTCCCTGTGGATTGACTAATTCGGGTTATTTCCAGGGATCTAGGGTATGTGATCTCACCCTATTAGCTGCTATTTGTCCCCATGGCACTTATGGCAGCTTCACAGTGCCATGGTGTGTGGCTGAAGTGTTGAGCTAATCAACTACTCAGAAGGGGGGACAGACCAGCCACTAGCCAGGACTCAAACTGGGTCAAGACATTTCAAAACAAACAGAGTCAAACATTGTTACAGGGAGGCCACTTTGACATAAAGTCTCAACTATAAATATACCAATATTTTTGTAACTGAACGGAAAGAGTGATGAAATTATTAATCTGATTAGGAAATATCAGAAATGGGAAGACAAAAGAAAGAAGAGAAAACTACTACTTTTTAGTTCAGCCTGATTAATCAAAATTATGATTTTTTTCATAGATGTGGTACTGCTAAATCTAGTAATCTAAAATTCTTGCTCAAATTTCAGATCTATTGTTCAGACTGGTTGTTGATATAAAAAAAAGACATTTTTGACATTTATCAAACATTTATGTGTGTTAAATAGTATGCTAAACCATTTGCATACATTTTCTCATTTGATATGCAAGACATCTCAATAAAATGAACATGTTTATTACTTGGTTTTAATGTAGAAACCAATGAGGTTTTGAATCACTGAATGTTTTCCCAATGGTCATTTCAGTGAGAAATGACTATTGCCCGGACTATTGCCCCAAAACAGGTCTCATGAATTCTAAAGCCTATCTACTGAAACTCTATGCACAAAGAATATTGATATGTAAATGATGAAAAATTGGTAAATTTCTATGATTAATAACTAGATGGGTGCAGTCATGGAGACACTGAAGAAAGAAAATAGTACAGTCTTGTGTTTTGTTCACCCAGACACTCAAAGCTATGTTGGGAGGCAAGTGGTAAGTAAACACTTGTCTCCCAGCTACTGTGAACATTCAGAAAAAGAAAAGAAAGAAAAACACTTAGGATTTAAAATAAATTCCTAAAAATCATCGGCATGTGTTATATTTGGTTCATCAACAGGGGAAAAAATAGACACATGCATTGAAAATGAAATATCTATGCTAAATGTCTTTGATATCCTGCCAGATTTACCCACAGAAGGTCTTGACTATAAACAAACAGCTACTTACACATGTATGACCCTGGAAAGATGACTGAGTGGGCACAAAATGGTGTCTGTTTTATCTTGAAATTTTTCTTCATGTTGAGCTGTCATATTTTCACCTCCTTTCAAGGAAAAGAAAAAGAGGAAGAATGGCTGTGCTTTTAGAATTGAGGAGCTGCGTAGCCACACTCTACTAGCTTATCTATACCTTTAACAGTGGATGGCAGGTAGGCAAGGATTAAACAATGGCAGTGAATGTGTCAGGTATTGTAGACACTTTCTACAATGGGTCCTAGCCCATCTCAGCCACATGACATTATTTATTAACTCACTAGAGAACCTCCAAAGCATCTGGAATTCTAAGTCATCTTGATTTGTCATTTACTAGGCAAGCTATTGTTTTTACTTGAGAACTAAAGTAGCCTTTACTTAGGACTCCAATGAGAAAAGTAAGTTTTAATCTCCTTAAAAAACCAGATCCCAGGACATATCACTAAAATGAATCTCTTTATCCCTAAACCTAAAGCCTTTAGCTCTGTACAGGTAATATGGAACAGATGGTCAATAAATATTTATTGACTGATTTCATTCTCAGTGAGTTTCCCCCCAATTAAGCTCTAGATCTCTTAATTATAACACAAATAACTTGCTATATTGGAATGTTTGTCAATATTCCACACTTCAATCCCAGCAGAAACTTTTGCATGTGCACTATTTTTGAAAAAATTTTTGAAAAGAAACAAGATGCTTATGTTAAAAAAACACTGATCTTTAACGTTTTTTTTATCAAGCCCACTTTTTCAAACACATTTTACTGATCACTCAAAAAGATATCTTAAGAAGAATTAGCTTCAGTAAATTTAGAAATTTGAAACTATTACATATTCTAATTCTATTGGTAGGGATTCGTTGTTTATATGAAGGCTTGTGCTTTCAATATATGCCTTTTGTTTCCTTATATAATCAACTTTACTGATACACTTAAGGGGGAAGATGGAAAAAAGAAAGAATTAAGTCTTAGATATTTTATAATATATTTAGAATCTTATATTTATATGAATATCTATTTTCATGATGAACCCTATCATATTTTGATTAAAGTAAAATAGATAAATATTTATTTTAAAAGTCTTCAGAAGAGTATTGTTGTCAAATTCCTACTAAAACTGATTATATGAATACCTCTATACTTTCAAAGTTAAAAAATATGATGGATATTAGCCAATTGGTTTTTAAATATGTGAATACTAATTTGGATATAATGCATTTCAGCATGGTTTTTAAAGGATCAAAGGAAGGAATGTACATATGTGATTTGTCTTAGAAACCTGATATCATTGATGCTAACGCTAATTTTGGCCTTTTGGCTGACAGGTATTCAGATCACTAATGAAAATGGAAGAAATCAATTTCAATATTCTGTCACAGTGTCTCTCCCTATCATATAGTAGTTATTTAAAACTATTGACCATATTGCAAATTACTTTATATTTGGTTGTTCTATTTCCAATACTCTAACACATGTTTACAGTTTGAGTTACTCAGTATCAGTTTAGATATTCTTTCTATAAGGTTGTGTAGGATATACATTGCACTAAATTCAATAATTCATAACATCTTCATAGTTTATATTATTTATTGGCTGTGGTAAATACCAGGAAAAAAATCACCACTAAAGTACCTCAGTCTAAATCATCAGCTTGGTGTGGCAAAATTCAGAAGATTAAGGAAATCACTAAATTATATTAGAGCAATCCTGAGGGAACCTTTAGGGAACATTTAAATTTTTCTGTAGATTAGTCTGAAATCAAATTCCAGGTTGACCTGAGTTTTGTTTGTTTACTGGTTCATTTTCAAAGACTTGTAAATTTGTTCAAAGTGATGTTAATCTTTTGACTTTCTTATAGTTGCTAAAAATAAAGATTCAGTTCCAAGTACCAAAGCAAGAGAGTCTCTTAATTATTATTATTATCATTATTAATAATGATAATAATAATAATAATAATAAATACCTTTGTGGTAATGGACAATGTCCCTCCTACTGGACTCCCAAGACAGTGCCTCAGCCTTCAGTAGGACTAGTTCTGCTCACCCACTCATCCCAAAATTCAGCCCAGGGCTACTTTCTTTTACATCTTTTATTATCTGTCCCTCTCTACAGTGCTTAATATTGAGCTATTATTTTGCTGTATTTGTAAATACCTTAAAATGATCTGAGAAAGAAGGTGAATATAATCAAACAAGAAGTGATGATATTACATACATGTTTGAGTCTTTATCAGGAAAGATGCATTTTAAAATTCAAGATCATATTATTGGCAGAGTATATGCAAAACAGCCATGTTATGAAGCAGTGAAAGAAATAATAATAATAATTTTTTAAAAAGAATACCAGATATTTTTCACATGAGAGTTGCCAGCTGTGGCACAACTTTTTATTTATTGAATATATTCTATATTAACATTTCAAATGTTAACCCCTTTCATAGTTTCTGTCCTCCCAGTTAGCCCCCATCCCATCCTCCCTCCCCCTACTTCTATGAGGGTGTTCCTCCACTCTCCCCACTCCTACCACTCCGCCCTTGATTCTCCTACAATGGGGCAACTATCAAGTCTTCATAAGACCAAGTACCTCTCCTCCCCTTGATGCCTGACAAGGCAATCCTCTGTTACATATGCTGCTAAAGGCATGTGTACCCCTTGGTTGATGGCTTAATTCCTGGGAGCTCTGGGGGAGGGGGTCTGTTTGGTTGATATTTTCGTTCTTCCTATGGGGTTGCAAACCCCTTCAGCTCCTTCAGTCCTTTCTCTAACTCCTTGATTGGGGACCCCACGTTCAGTCCAATGGTTGGCTGTGAGCATCTGCCTCTGTATTTGTAAGGCTCTGGCAGGGCCTCTCAGGAGACAGCCATATCAGGCTCCTTTCAGCAAGCATTTCTTGGCATCCACGATAGTGTGGGGGTTTGGTGAGTGTATATGGGATGAATAGCAGCCTTATTTATAACAACCAGAAGCTGGAAAGAGCCCAGATGTCCTTAACAGAGGAATGGATACAGAAAATGTGGTATATTTACACAATGGAGTACTATTCAGCTATTAAGAACGATGAAATCATGAAATTCTTAGGTAAATAGATGTAACTAGAAAATATCATTCTGAGTGAGGTAAAGAGATCACTAAAGGACACACATGGTATGCACTCACTGATAAGTGGATATTAGTCCAAAAGCTCTGAATATCCAAGATACAATTGAAGCTCAAGAAGAAGGAAGACCAAAGTGTGGATGATTTGGTTCTTCTGAGAAGGGGAACAAAATACTTACAGGAGCAAATATATAGATAAAGTGTAGAGCAGAGACTGAAGGAAAGGCAATCCAGAGACTGTACCACATGGCACAACTTATTTATCCCAGAACATAAATTAAGTCAATTTTATTTACTCTGGGGGAAAAAAAGACCACTAGAGGAAATACTATTAAATCAAATCAATCAGACTGAAATATCTTCTTGATAATTAACTTTTTATCATTTAGAAAACTCAATCATCATGCCATTTCCAATGAATAACTCAAAGTGAGGGCTTGCTGCTGAAGAATAATCTACCCAGAGATACTTCTGATAGAACTATAAACAGTTGTAAGGAGGAAAAGAAAGATGTCCCAGAATGCAGGGACTTCTAAGCACAGACAAGGTGGCAAAAATCATAGCTCCAGTCCCATAACTTGTCACATTTGTTATGAAAAAAAAGGCAAGGGTCTATTTCTTTGATTCTGGAAACCCACAATCAGACTAGATTAGATTTGTTTGGAATTGAGGATGAAGAGAAAAAATTGGCAGAAAGGCTGTAAAGAAATAGAAAAGATATTTTTTCCTAATTATATATCTAGGGGAGGGGAAAAGAAATATAGCATGTTTCTAAGTATATATGTGTAGGTGTGGTTTAAAAAGAATGAACAAGCTGACAAAAATGGGAGTACATCTTTCATAAGACCTTTATTGGAGAAAGAAAAGTGGAAGTTGAGGATATACAGTATTTTCTACTAGCTATAACCAAATAGTGTCAACATCAGGACAATACATAATTATATCAATTTAAAAACAAAACACTAAGTCATTTTCCTAATATACAGTCAGTGTAAAAACTGAGGCTGGTGTTTGAGATTCTTTAGGATCTTAATGAACATTTCTACAATGATAAATGTATAACAAACCGCCATATATTAAATGTTTAAATGATCTTTCAAATAAGATAAGGAAAAAGAGATGACTTAAAAGTTATATTTCTTGGGGCTAGAGAGATGCATCAATAGAACACAGGATACTCTTCTACAGCACTAGCTATTAAATCCCAGCAGACATATGTGATAGTTAACAGGCTTCTGAAACTCTGATTACAGGGTGTCCTACAATCTCTCTGGCCATCCTAGGCACTCCAAAAATGGTGAACAAATATATTTGCCGAAACATAAAACAAAGCACCAACTGTCCCCACAAAAAAAAAACCAACAATGCATATCAGATAAAACAAAATTTAATTCAAATTATTATAGTTGATAACATGAAAAGCTTGTAAAATTTTTCTCACAAAATCAGTTGTTCATTTCACATTTTGTACCAGAAGTTAAAAAGAAGTATTATTAAAGAAAGATGAGTGAAAAAAACCAAAGTTTCCACTAATTTCTTAAATTTTAATTATGAAAATGTGAAAATTTTAACAATTACCATTATTATTATTTTGTGTCAAAAATCAAAATAATTCAGTATCCTATGGTATTTAAGCAAATATAGGAAAACAAGACCTAAAGAAAAAAAATGAAACATTGATATATTAAAATTTGCATTTAAAATTGTAATGATAATTAATGAATTAGAAGAAACAGCAAGTGCACCGTGAATGGAGAATGTTAACATGGCATTTCCTTTGTGGCCCTTGGTACAGCCAAAAATAAAGAATGTTAGTTAGTACTTGGTGGGAATCCTAGAGGCACTTCATTGTGACTAAGGAAAAGTATGTATGAAAAAGCAGAAGGGCTAAAATATGGCACATAAAGATAAAGATAACAGATGAAGTGTTTCTTGGATAAACAGTTATAACACAGAGAACTATAGTAGGATGAAGCAATAATTCTGTGCTGCAAATATTTGAGTCATACATGTCTTTAGCATCTCTGCCAGTGATGATGCAAAACAAGCTATCATTAAGTTAGCTTCTAAAACCTTCAATTTGCCATAACAATCTTCTCAAGATACTTGAAATATAATATCTGAGAAATAGATAATATAGACAAATTTAGAACTTTGGAGTAAGTAAGGAAAAATCAGAAAAGTTTTAAAAGAATGCTGTTTCAGAATATTGTGTCAATATATATTCTTTGGAGTCCAAACTAAAGAACACAAGCCTTCTTTTATGGGATTTATAAAAACTCCTTGTTGGGATTTACGCCTTTCTCATTGCTTTGCACTCTAATTTATTTGGAAATCAACCATAGAAGGTGAGTTAAATATCCGTAGCCTTCAATTTTAGAGATTCACATATTTATTCACTGATAAATATCTTGAATTAATTTACATAAAAGAACAGAGAAAGGTGTCTATGCAGTTTTTAACTTTATTCCACATTCATTCTTCTTGAAAACCTAGCACAAAAAATGGAGAAGTTGGAGCAAATAATTTACAATTGCCTTTGATATATAAAGATAAAACTTTCATTGATTTTGTTTTCTGCTATATAATAGAATGTCAAGTATATACTAAGTAAAAATACTTCAATAATGCCAAAGTTTTTTTCTATATAAAACTAGTCTACACAGGGCTTACTCTTCTCACCCTTTAACACTCAGGGTAAGCCCTGTGAAGAAAGATAATAAGCAGTATTTCTTCATATCTTCTGCTTCAGTTTCTGCTTCCAGATTTCTGCCTTGAATTCCTTCCATGATTTGTTTTCATGATAAAGTGCCCTGAATTAAACCTTTTCCTTTCCATGTTAAAAAAAAAAGCTAGTCTAGAGCTAAATGTAAGTCTACATTATATTTATTATTCTATTTTAATACCACCTGTTAGGAAAGTTGACTCTAATCCACTAAGAGATAAGAAGAAGTTTTAAAAAGTGTCAAAAGGGATGAAGATTTGAGGTTTTTCCTCACATTCCAACAATATCCAGAAAAAAATCTAGCCTTGTTATTTTTCTATGGCATTGAAACACTGATATTAGTAAATTTCAAAATGTTTCTTATTTTACAAACTATTTTACTGGTTTGAAAGAAATAAGTGTTTATTTATAAGACACACTCAATATTGATTATATAGTGTCACAGAATGTTAAGATAGAAGTTTCTACTTCTTTGAACTGTATCTGAATTTTGATACAACCCTCCCTTTTGTCCTCAAGAGATTGGTTCCAGTACCACCACTTTTTGCATTGAAAGGCATTTTTTTTGGTAATTGATTCTTTTATATAAAATGATGCAGTATTTTATCTAATCATTACAAGTCTTCATACACTGCACATTTCTCAAGGATTATTGATACTATCCAAATCAATATAAGTGCTAGTCAAAATACTACCATACTGTGTTGTTTGAAGAATGATGTTGGAAAACAAGGAAATGCACATGTTAAGTATGGACAACCTTTTCCAAATTATTTTCCAAGTTAGGTTGTTAAGTCCACAGATAAATAAGTACATCAAAGGGTGACCAATTGTATGAAAAATACAAACAAACAAACAAACAAAAGAAAACAAACAAACAAATAAAAACCTGAGTCTGGAGCTATTTTCCTAAAGTCCCAAATAACAACAAAATCTCTTAGTTTTCAGAGAAATCCTAGCATACCAAGGACAATCATAAAGCCTACTGATGACTCAGTATAAATAAAAATACCTGTGTCAAGCTTTAGTTTATAGTGTAAAGCTATGGAAAGGCAAGCAAGCATATTCATACTTGATAGAATCATATGTACTTAAAATATGTTTTAGAATTTATATAAACATAAATTGGATCAATATTTAGTAAAAGGATGGTACAATTTTAACACACAAAATTTGAGATCATTCTTAAGCATGGCCTCTGTGTGAATTTTTCAGTTTGGAAGAAATTCACATGGCTGATCTTAGTCTTCCTTTATGGGGATGTTTTGTGTTTGTGAACTTGAAACTTCACCCCATCTCTAGCATTACACATGTGGCAGGATGACTTGACTCTGGCTCTGTATGTGATCTTGAAAAGGTACATTACTCGAAATTACCATTAAGTTATATATTTTCTTTAAAATATTTTCTGGGGTAGAAATTCTATTATTTTAGTAGAATACAGTGACTACATCACATTTGATACTAGAGCATCTTCTGTTTATTTTTGAGTCCATCTCAAGCTTTATACTCAACTTTGAACGGAACATTTTTAAGAAGCAATGAGAACAAAAAAGTTGATAAAAGATGATATATATATATATATATATATATAAAATTGTATCCATTTTAGTGTGTATCTATAATCCCAACTGGTGGTTAAGGAAAGAGGATTACAAGTTCAAGGTCTCCCTAGACATAGCAAGACTCCATAAGAAAAACTCATGGGTGACAATAACCTTTGTATATTGTTTGTATATAAGGACATGTCCTAATTTAATTAGTCCATCTTTATGGAATATATGCATATATAAAATTTTTTAATGAATAAATTTAAAGCCTGACACAGTCCTCCTCTCTGTGCTGTTCTGACTCACTTTTCCATTTGCTCTTCTGACTCACGTTTTCCTCTTCCAAGGTCTTTATCTTTGTAATGTCTACTCACCCAGACCTTGATGTATGACTTCTGAATTTAGGACTATGTACCTTAGCTGGATTGGCAGGAGATATTGTTCTATTATTTCTCACGTCTTGAAAGTAACTAAAGACCTATAGAACAAACAATCTCATGGTCTTTCTGGTAATAATGTACCAATTTTCAACATTTGGAAGTTAGATTTTGTTACTTTTATTTGATCCCATTCCAGTTAAATAATGTATGATTACATCATTTCAGAATAGCTCTTCCCTAGTTTAGAAATATATTTCAATAGATCCTCTTCCAAATATTGGTATGAGGTTCCAGAAAAGAAGAAAGGAGGTACAAATTTTGATCGAAAAGCAAGTCTACCATACTCACTACACTCTTTGCTATCCTCCCAGAGAGATATGATTCTACTTCATAATGACCCACAATGGTAAAGACAATATGAGCATCTGAAGCCCTACCACTCAATGGTCATAATAGCACAAATTACCCCACCCATCTCTCAGAAGTGTTTCCTCTAATGAAGGATTCAAATTCTCATGTCATAATCTTTTCTCCCTCTTAAGGACATATGATCTCATCCTGTCTGAAATGTTATTGGATCAAGGCATCTAGATTGCCTTTTAATTATAAGATATAAAAAAATACTCTTAATGTTGACCTAATCTTCATTTAGCATACCACCTACCTTCCAATTAAGTAATCTTTTTGTATACTAAATATGCTAAGCAAATTCAAATGCATCTAAGATCACAGCTTCTTCTGTTATGCATTTCCATGAGCTCATTTCCAGCACGCTCATTACCAGTGCTGCCTCTAATTTTATTCTGTCTCAGTAATTGGCTTTATGTTTGGCCACCATAGTGAGAAGTCATTGGTAGAGAACTTTTGTGTAATTTGACTTAAGTGCATCTGCCACCAATTCCTAATCTGTTGCAGTCCATGTGCTAAAACTTAATTCCATAATACAGGAGTGTCTTAACATGGATATTTGTTGAGTAGTATCAATAGAGACAATAATAGAAGTGTCTATAATAGTAGGAGCTATCATGTCTTTGTCATCGAAAAATTTGACCTGGTTAATGACCCAGCAAAATATCATGGTGTTCTATACATTTTACTTCACTGTCAGTCTTTCACATCCTACTAACCCCATGTTCAAATCAGCACCAAGACAGAAAGGAAAAAGAGGACATAAGAATCCTCTTCTAGAAGAATGTCTCTCTGCTCAAATCTTATGGGGCAGATCATAGTTCCATTGCCATGTATTTCAAAGAAAACAGAAAATGTCATCCCATCTTGAAAATTTATTGTATTTTATTATAAGATAAATATTAATAAGCATTAGAAATGAGTATTGGAATTTTTTTCTGATTTTTGCTACTTACTATCTATTACAAAGTGAACATATTCTCTCATCACTGACTGATATCCATGGAGTTAAATTTTTCCATAAATTCCTTTATATCAGATTTGGTAATATTAAACAAAAGATTAAGTCATAGATTCCATGGAGTTATGAAGGTCCATGGAATTTTCCAACTTCTCACAAAGGCTCACTCAGGAAGGATGGGACAGTTTGTCCTGAAACCCCAGTGTATTTTATCCACGTCTATGACTCTTTACTCTTCATTGCTCCTTTTCCTTGTTTCTCCTCATACTGTATCATGCCCATTAGGCACAGTTGGGTTCTCTAAGCCACTGTTCTGGCTCTCCTTTCTGGTTCTGCTATGCCTGAGTTTATGCTCTTCTTCATTCTGGTACTAAACATTAAATTAAATGCTATGAATTAATTTTTTACTTTAAAATGTGTATTTTATTTTGGAATTATAATTGCATCATTTCCTCTTTCTCTTTTTTTCTTCAAAATTTCCCACCTGCCTCTCTGCCTCTCTGAACTGTCTTTCAACTTGTTACACATACACACACACACACACACACACACAGTATATATATACATACATACATACATATACATATACATCTATTGTATTAGTCAGGGTTCTCTAGAGTCACAGAATGTATGTGTAGTCTCTATATAGTTAGGGAATTTGTTGATGACTTACATACAATCTGTAGTCCCAACTTCCCAACAATGGTCAGCAGCAGCTGTGGATGGCAGTCCAAGGATCTAGCTGTTGCTCAGACCCACGAGGCAAGTAGGCAAGGAAGGAAGAGTGAGTGAGTCTTCTTCCCATGTCCTTATATCAGTCTCCAGCAGAGGGTGTGACCGAGATTAAGGCGTGTGCCACTGAGCCTTTAATCCCAGATGACCTTGAACTCAGAAATCTCCTTGTCTTTTTTTTTAATCAGAAAATGTTTATTTTTTAACTTTTATTTTTAATTTTTTCTATTTACATTTCAAATGCTAAAACCTTTCCTGGTTTCCCTATTCCCCGAAAACCCACAACCCCTCCTCCTATCCCCTGCTTCCAAGTATATGACCCTCCACCTGACCCACTCCCCCCCGACACACACCAATTTCCCTTCATTGGGGCATCTATTGAGCCTTCACCGGACCAAGGACCACCCCTCTCACTGATGCCTAACAAGGGATTCCTCTGCCACATTGTTGGCTGGAACCATGTGTACCCCTTGGTTGATAGGGACTAATCCTTGTCTTACTCTTCTGGAATTCATAGCCACTATACTTCAAGATCTCCATGCCAAGATCCTGGTCAAAAACTTGCATCTTTGAGTCTTCAGATTAGGATCATAGGTGAGCCTTCCAATTCTTGGTTATAGTTCAATCTAGATATAGTCAAGTTGACAACCAGGAATAGTCAATATATATATATATATATATATATATATATATATATATATATACATATGCTATGTACACACACACACATACACACATGCATACACACATAGACCCCTAAATATAACCTGCTGAGTCTCTATAATGTTACTTGCAAGTGTATTTTCAGGGTTGGCAGTTCTGTACTGGATAACCAAAAGATAGGCTCTTCCCTGGGGTTGACTATTTCTTCGACTCTCAGCATTTCTTAGTGGCTTATACTTTTTGTGTAGTGTTGAGCTATCTTAGTCTTACCCTTTCAACCCCACTCACTTTGACATGTTTATTTATTGTTTGCATTGATTAGGTCAAGTTAAGGCCTTTGAGTTGGTGAGACTTGGAGTGTAACTTCAAACATTCCTAGAAGACAATTTCACAGCAAACTCCCCATCCCTCTGGCTCTTAGAAACTTCCATCTGTCTTACAGTCTCTCCATAATGATAATTGAAGCTCAGGTTCAGGAGTTTTGTTATGGATGTTTGAACTGGGATCCTTATCTCTGCATTTGATTTACTGAGTTTTTTGTAATTGTTTTGATCTGTTGGAAAGAGATTTTTCTTGAAGAGGGGTGAGGATTACACTTCCCATGTGGCTCTAAGAACAGATATTTAGAATGTAGTTATTGGCCATCTTTGCTCCAGTGACCAGGTAGTTGGGACCGCCAGGCTCAGAGACAGACAGGCATAATATCGCTTCGGTTTCAGGCAGCTTGTGTGTAACCTGCTCCCAGGTGCTGGGCTGATCTGCAGTAACCAGCGCGCCAGTTCCGCGGTGGGACCTTCTGCCTGGTGGCGGGACCCCGCGCAGGGAGGGAGCCCGCCAGCTTCCCTTCCGCGACCTCTGTTCCCGCGGACTGCGCTGGAGAGACCGGTACCCAGGCTCTCCCCCCCCGATATAACATCACTTGGGACACGGCCTGTTGGGGCTTCCGTCTGTGCCCGAGGGCGGGTTGGCGCTGTGGTCGTCTGGGTGCCAGATCGGCGGGCCATCGTGACCACAGGGTGAGCGGCGCCACGGAGACTGCCCTCCGCCATCTTTGCTCCAGTGACCAGGTAGTTGGGACCGCCAGGCTCAGAGACAGACAGGCATAATATCGCTTCGGTTTCAGGCAGCTTGTGTGTAACCTGCTCCCAGGTGCTGGGCTGATCTGCAGTAACCAGCACGCCAGTTCCGCGGTGGGACCTTCTGCCTGGTGGAGGGACCCCGCGCAGGGAGGGAGCCCGCCAGCTTCCCTTCCGCGACCTCTGTTCCCGCGGACTGCGCTGGAGAGACCGGTACCCAGGCTCTCCCCCCAATATAACATCACTTGGGACACGGCCTGTTGGGGCTTCCTTCTGTGCCCGAGGGCGGGTTGGCGCTGTGGTCGTCTGGGTGCCAGATCGGCGGGCCATCGTGACCACAGGGTGAGCAGCGCCACGGAGAGTGCCCTCCGCCATCTTTGCTCCAGTGACCAGGTAGTTGGGACCACCAGGCTCAGAGACAGACAGGCATAATATCGCTTCGGGTTCAGGCAGCTTGTGTGTAACCTGCTCCCAGGTGCTGGGCTGATCTGCAGTGACCAGCGCGCCAGATCTGCTGTGGGACTTCTGCCTGGCAGAGGGACGCCCCCTCCCCCCCCCAGGAGAGATCACACACCCCTGCACAGGGCAGGAGCCTGCCAGCCTCCCTTTGGCGACCTCTGCTCCAGGAATCCACTAGGCTGAGCCTTTAGATGTGCAAGGCCTCCCCAATATAAGATCACTTGGGGCAAAGCACATTAGGGCTCCAAAGTCACTCAGGAGCAGGCAGGCCCCAGAAATCGGTGCCAGGGGAATCCTGGTAATCCAGGGGGGGCAGAAATAGCTTTGCAAGCTCACAGGAGGTCCAACCAACAGCCAGTGGCAGCAGGACCAACTAACACCAGAGGTATCCAGATGGCAAAAGGCAAACGTAGGAATGTTACTAACAGTAATCAAAGTAATGTGGGACCATCCGAACCCAACTCTCCAACAGCAGCAAGTCCTGGATACCCCACCACACCCGAAAGACAAGATCTGGATTTAAAATCACTTCTCATGATGCTATTAGAGGATCACAAGAAGGACACAAATAAATCTCATAAAGAGTTACAGGAGACCATGAATCAACGGTTAGAAGCCCTTACAAAGGAAACACAAAAATCGCTTAGAGAAATGCGGGAGAACATGGATCAAAAGATGGAGGCGCACAAGGAGACAACACAAAAATCACTTAACGAGATGAATCAACGGGTAGATGCACTCACAAAGGAATCACAAAATTTGCATAAAGAAATGCAGAAGAATATGGGTCAACAGACGGATGCCCATAAGGAGGCAACACAAAAATTGCTTAAAGAAATGAATCAACGGTTAGATGCCCTTACAAAGGAAACACGAGAACTGCTTAAAGAAATGCAGGAGACGATGGATCAACAGATGGAATCCCATGAGGAGGAAACACAAAAATCGCTCAGAGAAATGCAGGAGAACGTGGGTCATCAGGAAGAAATCCTGAAAGAGGTAATGCAAAAATACCTTAAAGAAATACAGGAAAATACAAACAAACAAGTGAAGGATCTCAGCAAATCCATCCAGGAACTAAAAAAGGAAGTAGAAACAACTAAGAAATCACAAAGGGAGACAACTTTGGAGATAGAAAACCTTGGGAAGAAATCAGGAGTCATAGATGCAAACATCAACAATAGAATACAAGAGATGGAAGAAAGAATCTCAGGTGCTGAAGATTCCATAGAAAGCATCGACTCAACAGTCAAAGAAAATGCAAAATGCAAAAAACGCGTAACCCAAAACATCCAGGAAATCCAGGACACAATGAGAAGACCAAACCTAAGGATTATAGGTATAGATGAGAGTGAAGATTTGCAACTTAAAGGGCCAGTAAACATCTTCAACAAAATTATGGAGGAAAACTTCCCTAACTTAAAGAGAGAGATGCCGATGAACATACAAGAAGCCTACAGAACTCCAAACAGACTGGACCAGAACAGAAATACCTCCCGTCACATAATAATCAAAACACCGAATGTTCTAAACAAAGAAAGAATACTAAATGCAGTAAGAGAAAAGGGCCAAGTAACATACAAAGGAAGACCTATCCGAATCACATCAGACTTCTCACCAGAGACTATGAAAGCCAGAAGATCCTGGGCAGATCTCATGCAGACACTAAGACAGCACAAATGCCAGCCTAGACTACTATACCCAGCAAAACTCTCAATCACCATAGATGGAGAGACCAAGATATTCCATGATAAAACCAAATTTTCACAATATCTTTCCACAAATCCAGCCCTGCAACGGATAATAGGTGGAAACCTCCAATACAGGGAGAGAAACAACACCCTGGAAAAAATGAGATAATAACCTTCTTGAATCAAACCCAAAAGTAGATAACCACTCAAACATAAAGATAGCGTCAAGAATGGCAGATGGCAATAATCACTATGCCTTAATCTCTCTTAATATCAATGGTCTCAACTCCCCAATTAAAAGACATAGACTAGCAGACTGGATACGTAAACAGGACCCAGCTTTTTGCTGCATGCAGGAAACGCACCTCAGTGTCAAAGACAAACACTACCTCAGAGTAAAAGGCTGGAAAACAATTTTACAAGCAAATGGCCCCAAGAAACGAGGTGGAGTAGCCATCCTAATATCGGATAAAATTGATTTTCAACCCAAAGTCATCAAAAAAGACACAGAAGGACACTACATACTGATCAAGGGAAAAATCCACCATCAAGAACTCTCAATCCTGAATATCTATGCTCCAAATGCAAGGGCACCCTCATTCGTAAAAGAAACTTTACTAAAACTCAAAGCACACATCGCACCGCACACAATAATAGTGGGTGACTTCAACACCCCGCTCTCTGAAATGGATCGTTCAGGAAAGCAGAAACTAAACAGGGACACAGTGAATCTAATTGAAGCCTTGGACCAAATGGAACTAACTGATATATATAGAACATTTCATCCTAGAGCTAAAGAATACACCTTCTTCTCAGCTCCTCATGGTACCTTCTCCAAAATTGACCATATAATTGGTCACAAATCAGACCTCAACAGATACAAGAAGATAGAAATAATCCCATGCCTCCTATCAGATCACTATGGAATAAGGGTGGTCTTCAATGGCAACAAAAACAAAAGAAAACCCACGTACACATGGAGGCTGAACAATGCTCTACTCAATGATAACTTGGTCAAGGTGGAAATAAAGAAAGAAATCAAAGACTTTTTGAAAGTTAATGAAAATGAAGGCACAACATACCCTAACTTATGGGACACAATGAAAGCAGTGCTAAGAGGAAAATTCATAGCCCTGAGTGCCGCCAAAAAGAAACGGGAGACAGCATACACTAACAGCTTAATGGCACACCTGAAAGCCCTGGAACAAAAAGAAGCAAATACACCAAAGAGGAGTAGAAGGCAGGAAATCATCAAACTCAGGGCTGAAATCAATCAAGTAGAAACAAATAAAACCATACAAAGAATCAACAAAACGAGGAGTTGGTTCTTTGAGAAAATCAACAAGATAGATAAGCCCTTAGCCAGACTAACCAGAGGGCACAGAGATAGTATCCAAATTAATAAAATCAGAAACGAAAAGGGAGAGATAACAACAGAAACTGAGGAAATTCAAAAAATCATCAGATCCTACTACAAAAACCTGTATTCAACACAACTAGAAAATCTTGAGGAAATGGACAATTTCCTTGACAGATACCAAGTACCAAAATTAAATCAGGATCAAATAGACCATCTAAACCATCCTATAACCCCTGAAGAAATAGAAGTTGTCATTGGAAGTCTTCCAACCAAAAAAAGCACAGGTCCAGATGGTTTTAGTGCAGAATTCTATCAGACCTTCAAAGAAGACCTAACACCAATACTCTTCAAACTGTTCCACAAAATAGAAACAGAAGGAACACTACCCAACTCGTTCTATGAAGCCACAATTACACTAATACCAAAAGCACACAAAGATCCGACAAAGAAAGAGAATCTCAGGCCAATCTCTCTTATGAATATCGATGCAAAAATACTCAATAAAATTCTTGCCAACCGAATCCAAGAACACATCAAAACGATCATTCACCACGATCAAGTAGGCTTCATCCCAGGGATGCAGGGATGGTTCAATATAAGGAAATCCATCAATGTAATCCACTACATAAACAATCTCAAAGAAAAAAACCACATGGTCATCTCATTAGATGCTGAGAAAGCATTTGACAAAATTCAGCATCCTTTCATGCTAAAGGTCTTGGAAAGATCAGGAATTCAAGGCCCATATCTAAACATAGTAAAAGCAATTTACAGCAAACCAGTAGCCAGCATCAATCTAAACGGAGAGAAACTTGAAGCAATCCCACTAAAATCAGGGACTAGACAAGGCTGCCCTCTCTCTCCATATCTTTTCAATATAGTACTTGAAGTTCTAGCTAGAGCAATTAGACAAGAAAAAGAGGTCAAAGGGATACAAATTGGAAAGGAAGAAGTCAAACTATCACTATTTGCAGACGATATGATAGTATACATAAGCGACCCAAAGAACTCCACCAGAGAACTCCTACAGCTGATAAACGACTTCAGCAAAGTGGCCGGATATAAAATCAACTCAAGCAAGTCAGAAGCCTTCCTATACTCAAAGGATAAGCAGGCTGAGAAAGAAGTAAGAGAAATAATACCCTTTACTATAGCCACAAACCATATTAAGTATCTTGGCGTGACGCTAACCAAACAAGTGAAAGATCTGTATGACAAGAACTTCAAGTCTCTGAAGAAAGAAATTGAAGAAGACCTCGGAAGATGGAAAAATCTGCCATGCTCATGGATTGGCAGGATTAATATAGTAAAAATGAGCATCTTACCAAAAGTAATACACAGATTCAATGCAATCCCCATCAAAATCCCAACTCAATTCTTCATAGAGTTAGAAAGAGCAATTCAAAAATTCATCTGGAATAACAGAAAACCCAGAATAGCTAAAACTATTCTCAAGAGTAAAAGAACCTCTGGGGGAATCAGTATCCCGGACCTCAAGCTGTACTACAGAGCAATAGTGTTAAAAACTGCATGGTATTGGTACAGTAACAGACATGTAGATCAATGGAACAGAATTGAAGACCCAGAAATGAATCCACACTCCTATGGTCACTTGATCTTTGACAAAGGAGCTAAAACCATCCAGTGGAAAAAAGATAGCCTTTTCAACAAATGGTGCTGGCTCAGCTGGAGGTCAACATGCAGAAGAATGCAAATTGACCCATCCTTATCTCCTTGCACTAAGCTCAATTCTAAGTGGATCAAAGATCTCCACATAAAACCAGACACACTGAAACTAATAGAAGGGAAACTAGGGAAGAACCTTGAACATATGGGCACAGGGGAGAATTTCCTGAACAGAACTCCAATAGCTTATACTCTAAGATCAAGAATAGACAAATGGGACCTCATTAAATTACAAAGTTTTTGCAAGGCAAAAGACACTGTCAAAAAGACAAAGCGGCAACCAACTAACTGGGAAATGATCTTTACCAACCTTACATCCGACAGAGGGCTAATATCCAAGATATACAAAGAACTCAAGAAGTTAAACTCCAGAGAGGCAAGTAACCCTATTAAAAAATGGGGTACAGAGCTAAACAAAGAGTTCTCACCTGAAGAATATCTAATGGCTGAGAAGCACCTAAAGAGATGTTCATCATCCTTAGTCATTAGGGAAATGCAAATCAAAACAACCCTGAGATTCCATCTCACACCAGTCAGGATGGCTAAGATCAAAAACACAGGAGACAGCAGTTGTTGGCGAGGATGTGGAGAAAGAGGAACACTCCTCCACTGCTGGTGGAATTGCAGGCTGGTACAACCACTCTGGAAAGCAGTCTGGCGGCTCCTCAGAAAACTGGGCATGACACTTCCGGAGGATCCGGCTATACCACTCCTGGGCATATACCCAGAGACTTTACCTGCATGCAATAAGGACACATGCTCCACTATATTCATAGCAGCCTTATTTATAATAGCCAGAAGCTGGAAAGAACCCAGATGTCCCTCAACGGAGGAATGGATTCAGAAGATGTGGTATATTTACACAATGGAATACTACTCTGCAATTAAAAACAATGAATTCACGAAATTCCTAGGCAAATGGTCAGAACTTGAAAATATCATCCTTAGTGAGGTAACCCAATCACAAAAGATCACACATGGTATGAAGTCACTGATAAGGGGATATTGACCCAGAATCTCAGAATACCCTAGACACAATCAGCATATCAATAGATTTCTAAAAAGATGGAAGGAGAGACCCCTGGTCCTGGAAAGACTGGATGTAGGGGAACGCCAGGACAGAGTAATGAGAGGGGGTTGAACGGAGAAAAGAGGGAGGGAAGGGGGCTTATGGGACTTTCGGGGAGGGAGGAAACGGGAAAGGGGAAGTGATTTGGAATGTAAATTAAAAAAATAAAATAAAATAAAATTTAAAAAAAAAAAAAAAAAAAAAAAAAAGAATGTAGTTATTAAACAAATAAGAATTAGTAGTTTTAAGGTGACACTATCTGCACAAATAAGTAGTAGGCTTGATTTTTTCTGTGATGCAGCCTGTCTCCATTTTGATCTAAGCTATTTTTTCAATTTAAACAGAGTGATTGTCATCACTGTGAGGCGTGGTAGTAATTTTAAACTCTTAATAACTACTGGAAAATAGAAAAAAGTTGTTAAAGAATATATTTTGTATAACACAATATACACCAATTTTTAACATTTGATTAAATATTTAAAATCATTATTAAAATAAGTTACATTTTCCTTCTAAGTCTTAAACATATGTGTGCTTTATACTCACAGCAAATGTCAGTTCAGACTACAGTAAGTCCAAGGACTACAGAACCATTCTATTTACTGGTTCCTTTATTGGCAATACAGATCTTCCATTTCCTCACCTAGATTGCTTATCCTATTCTGCCTGCACTATTCCATATTTCAATTGGTTCCCATTATGGTGCCTATGTATAGGATGTAATGTCCAACTGGACAGCTGGGCTCAGGGTGAGGTTTTAAGCATATAAACCATGTTCGATGTTGACATAGTTCAGTTAGCAAGAACAGTTAGCCAGAAAGCAGAACTATAGAAGCCAAAGAGAAAGGCTAGGACATTTAGAGACTTTCTCTTAACTATGGACTTTGAAGGATTAGTTCTCTATTTTGACTTTAGCAGTTGGTGCTGTCTATGTGTTGACGGCTTTTTGTTTGTTTTTGTTTTTTACTTTTCTCTTGTACATTACATCTTTAGCCCAGTTTCCTCTCCCTTTTGCTCCTCCCAGTTATCCCCCACGTCCTATTCAGAAAAGAGTCAATCTCTGAGAAATATCAACAAAATGGCATAACAATGTTATCTCAGTTATGCTACTTTTACATAAAAGAATCTTCTCAGTACCTGCAGGATACTTTCCATTTATTTACCTGATAAGAATGTCAAACAGAATTGTCTCTTCTGATTTTCTTTCTTGAAGATGTAAAGTAGTCAAGACAAGACAGGATTCTTCTTCCCTTCCCTTTACCCCTAACTATATTGGGTACTGGAGACATTGCTTCTTGGTCCCAAGATTTTCCAAAATAAAAGTTTATACTATTTGGTGGAAGTAGAGCTGAGGTTTTTTGTTCCACTTTAATATTTTAATTATGTTGTCTTTTAAAAGGACTTTTCCCTGAATGTGTCACTAGTATCAAGAGACTTTAAGCAAAATCTTGGCCTATTTCCCCTGTAAACTACTTTTGAATGTTCATATTTCTCTTAAAAGAAAATTATGAAGAATGTTTTCCTATAATTTTTTTCAAAATGGGAGTTCATGTCAAATTATGTATTTCTGAAGAAAATAGATGTCAAGTATAAATCATTCGGAAAGCTCAGATGTTGATTCCAATTTTACAAGTCTCAGATTTAACACAAATGATTATGCTTTGAAATATATCTGAAATGCAGAAGTTAAAGGTATTGTTAATGTCAAAAAACAAAAGGAGTCAAAAATATTATATATATATATACATATATATATATATATCATCAATGTAAGTTTAAAGGAATTTCAAAACATTTATTGTAAAAACTCAAATAATATATTTCTCCTGTCCCTATTTAAAATGTGATCACTGAAGTGGCTCCCACACTATAGGATTTGGTAGTTTCCATGACAACTTTTTCTGAACATAAGAATAAATAACAATAAAAATCCATTGGAATTATTAAATGTGTTGTTTACAATAAAATTAAAGACAGAGGCTTTGTTTAGTTTTTAAAAATCAAATAAGGATACACCTAGCTTTATTAATTTTGCCAACATGAAACAAATTTAAGTTATTCCTTTGTCCCTTCATGAAAATTTTGTGGTTTTTCTAAGCAAAAGAAAGTATAATGTTTACAAGATATTTTATGGTACCTGGGGATTAATAAATTCATTCTTAAAAATATTTTGTGCACAATGTCATATTATTCCAAAGCAAAGTATTCTTATAACAAAGTATTATATAGTGACTGTTCTTTTCCATACTGTTTTCAAAGAATGTCATAGATACAAATATAATTTTTATTCAAGAAATCTCAATATCTTTTTGGAAGTATGATTCTCTCTAAAAGTAAATTTAATTGCAATAAACACACTGAAATAAAAGAGATGGTAGAGGAATAAGAGGAGCTGGGGAGTTGGAATAAAATGATCACACAATATACAGGTATGAAATGGTTTTGAAATATTTAATAAAATATCATACCACCTTTCTCCAGTTGAGAGACCATTTTGGGAATTGGAGCAAAAAGATGGTAAGAGCCAGATATCGCAGAGGACTACAAGTGAACAGTCTTGTCTGGACTCGACCAGACCTCTGCACTTCCAATCTCATAGCTGCTACAATTGCCTATGCAAGATCCAGACAAACTCATGTACTCTGCATTTCATAACAGAGGAGGAAGAGCCTCAAGAAGATTTCCTCATATCTGAGGAGCTACTGAGAGTTGATGGCTTCAGGGAAAAGGAGAATCTGTTTTCTTTAACAATGTGACCCCTAATATGTTTCCTTATGACTGAGCTCATAGTTAAAAGCATATAGATGCATTTTGTAATAGTTTCATCATAAACTTAGGATTATTCTTCATCACTGTTTTATTCAATTAATTTAATTATGTCCTACTTATATTCTTTAAATATAAAATATAAGAACTGAGAAACTATGTGCCAGCCTTCTTATAATCTAAGAAAAACATTGTTAGCACTTGAATTTACTAAGTAAATAATTTGTTCCAGGTAGACTTTTTACTATATTGTATTTTTATTTTACTATATTCAGTTAGTGTTATGTTAGTTATTGTGGCTTCTCCACATTCATTTATAATGGCTGCATGGACTATTTCCTACTGCGGTATAGCTTGCCATTCCATTGTAATTGGTATAGAGTCCTATGAATAGAAATGAAGGCTAAAGTTATTCTGAATCCAAGTAAAGAGTTCTTTGAGTTCCTGATAGAATCTAGTCTTCAGAGAATAAGCCAAAATTGCGAGCAAAGGTACTGGAGTACAATTTCCAATTTTCCTGATTCTGAGATGTGCATAAAGAGGAACAACATCAAAAAAAAATGTGGACAGAGCTTGTTTATCTGCCCTATTTACTGCTCTTCATGTCCCACTGCAAATAGGAAAAGCTATTTGAGTATAAAATTGCTGTGATCATACATGCTATAAAATATGAAAACAACATGAGAACTCTACCGTGCCTTCCAAGGTCAGGTGCTATCAAAATTGATGGAGAGGGAAGAGGGAAGAATATCAGAAAGAACTGGGTCAAGGCAGAATTCAAACCCAGGTTAAAAGTCACCAACATTGATATAGGCTCTTTATTCCAGAAGTGTTCCTGAGTTCCCATTTGATATCTTCGTTTCTTCATCTTTTGTCTTATCTAACTTACACTTTCCTATTTCTGTATGTGTGACTCATTTGCCTTTCTTCATTTTTTGACCCTTTTACTATCATTCTTTTATCATTTATTTCATGTAATGGGCATGGTTATATCTGCTTGCAGGAATAAAGGCAACAGGGAGCTGAAAGGGGTATGAAATAATCAAACAGGAAGTTAAGAAGCACAGGGGGTTAGAGAAAAGGGACTTCTTTGAGAATGAAGTATAGGGTTTTAGTACCCATTATGTAGACTGATGAATTCCAACAATCATTTTATAAAGCCAGATTTTTCCCCTATACTGTGATATTCTTTCCATGTTGGTATAAGCATGAATTGTTCTATCACACATCAAACTATTACTTGAATTATTAATAGGAATGGATTTCAGAGTAATACTTCTTAGGGAGTGTTTTCATCCTCCTAGAGAACATTTGGCATTTTCTTGAGTTGTGGTCATTTGAATAAGAAGTGTAACCCATTTTGCACATTTGAATATTTGGTCCTCTGTTGATGGCCCAGTTTAGGGAGGTTTTGAAGGTATATCCTTGCTGTAAGAAGTATCCCACTAGTGATAGGCTTTGAAAGCTGAAAGCCTTGTCCTATTCCCAGTTCAGTCTCTCTGATTGATAATTGCAGGTCAAAATGTAAATATTAAACTTGATATTTGAGCTTCTATGCCTGCCAGTCACTGGCATGCTCCCCCTTCTACCAGGAACTCTAACCCTCTGCAAGCTCAAACACACTCTCTTTTCCATAAATTGCAAAAGTTCCATGGTGTTTTGTCACAGTAACAGAAAGGCTACAGGAGTCATATTTGACTGACATTATTTGAGGTCATGAGGAGTGTGTACTACTCTCAGCTGATAGGTACAATAAAAAGGTACAGCTAAGCAAATCCACAGGACAGACCATAATATATAGGTATCATGCTATAATTTGGCTAGGATGGTGATAGCACTTTATAATGAGTGGTTGATCAAACTGTTGCAGAAAAATTAGAAAATATTGGAAGATAATCCCTCCTCTCTGAGCATGATAATATTATACTGCTTCCTACTATTGTAATATTGTTACTGAATATTTTTGGATTAATTGTTGTGTTTCCTTATACTTGAAATGCTTTATTTTCTTTCTCCTGTCACTTTAATATAAGGTCTAAGTGTGGAGCACTGTTTTATAAGTTATTAATGTCCCATGTCTCTTTTTTTATTTTCTATATAATTTTTTATTTACATTCCAAATGATTTCCCCTTTCCCGTTTCCTCCCTCCCCAAAAGACCCATAGGCCCCTTCCCCCGCCTCTGTTCCCCATTCAGCCCCTCTCGTTTCTCTTTCCTGGCATTCCCCTACATCTAGCCTTTCCAGGACCAGGGGTCTCTCCTTCCATCTTGGAAATCTATTGATATGCGAATTGTGTCATGGATATTCTGAGATTCTGGGTTAATATCCCCTTATCAGTGACTGCATACCATGTACGTCCTTTTGTGATTGGGTTACCTCACTAAGGATGATATTTTCCAGTTCTGACCATTTGCCTAAGAATTTAGTGAATTCATTGCTTTTAATTGCAGAGTAGTATTCCATTGTGTAAATATACCACATCTTCTGAATCCATTCCTCCGTTGAGGGACATTTGGGTTCTTTCCAGCTTCTGGCTATTATAAATAAGACTGCTATGAACATAGTGGAGCATGTGTCCTTATTGCATGCAGGGGAAGCCTCTGGGTATACGACCAGGATTGTTATAGCAGGATCCTCCGGGAGTGTCATGCCCAGTTTTCTGAGGAACTGCCAGACTGCTTTCCAGAGTGGTTGTACCAGCTTGCAATCCCACCAGTAGTGGAGAAGTGTTCCTCTTTCTCCACATCCTCGCCAACAACTGCTGTCTCCTGTGTTTTTGATCTTAGCCATTCTGACTGGTGTGAGGTGGAATCTCAGGGTTGTTTTGATTTGCATTTCCCTAATGACTAAGGATGTTGAACATTTCTTTAGGTGCTTCTCAGTCATTAGATATTCTTCAGGTGAGAACTCTTTGTTTAGCTCTGTACCCAATTTTTTAATAGTCTTAAAGTCAGTCATTTTTTCTTTTTTCTTAGATATTTTCTTTATTTGCATTTCAAATGTTATCCCCTATCCTGGTTTCCCTCCAAAAACACCCTAGCCTATTCCCCACTTCCCCCTGCTCACCAACCCACCCACTCCGGCTTCCCTGTCCTGGTATTCCCCTATGCTGGGGCATCAAGCCTTCCCAGGGCCAAGGACATTTCCTCCCTTTGATGTCCAACAAGGCCATCCTCTGCTACATATGCAGCTAGTGTCATGGGTCCCCCCTTGTGTACTCTTTGGTTGGTGGTTTAGTCCCTGGGTACTCTAGGGAGTACTAGTTGGTTCATATTGTTGTTCCTCCTATGGGGTTGAAAGCTCCTTCAGCTCCTTGGGTCCTTTCTCTAGCTCCTCCATTGGGGACCCTGTGCTCAGTCCAATGGTTGGTTGAGAGCATCCATCTCTGTATTTGTCAGGCACTGGCAGAGCCTCTCAGGAGACAGCTATATCAGGCTCTTGTCAGTAAGCTTTTGTTGGCAATTGTGTCTGTGTTTGGTGACCGTATATTCGATGGATCCTCAGGTGGGCAGTCTCTGGATGGACTTTCCTTCAGTCTCTGCTCTATACTTTGTCTATGTATCACCTCCCATGGGTATTTTGTTCCCCCTTCTAAGAAGGACCAGAGTATCCATCCTTTGGTCTTTCTACTTCTTAAGCTTCGTTTGGTCTGTGAATTCCATCAGTCATTTTTTTTTTAACTAAATGATTACCTGGACTAGTGAGATGAATCATATAGTAAATGTAGTTTTCCTAAAGCCTAGTGACCTGAGTTTGATTCCCAGACCCATACAGTGGAAGGAGATAACTGATTACTACAAGTCATGTGTGTTTCCCCAAAAACACAAACACACACACACACACACACACACACACACACACACACAATCGCTTGTAACTTAAAACTTTAAAGAACAGACTTTTAAGTAAGATAAAATTAATTGATTTCTTAGGTCACTGGTTCTCTCCTTCCCTCCCTTTATTTTAATCTTCCTTCCTTCTCTGTTTCTTTCTTCCTCCCTCACTCCTTCTCTTCCTTTCTCCCTCCTACTCTCTGCCCATCTTCTTTCCATCTAAAAGTATTTTCAGACTCAATAGAAAATCAGACAATTGTTGAAATACTTAGTCCCTTCAACAATATAAACATATTTATACATGAAAATATTTTATTCCACTTATACGAAATTCATAAATAAACCAAAGAGCATTTGTAGAAGCAATGTATCCCAGCATCCTGGTCCATGGGGGTGGGCAGCGCAGGATACTTACAAAGTCATCTGAATTTGCAGCTCCTTAAATTGGTAAAACTGTAAAAAGAAAGCTATCCTCATCAAAGTCCATAAACAAGTCAACAGACAGCCAAAGTTATATACTTGTGGAAACCCATTGAAACACCCAGTGACAACGTTGCTTCTGAGTTAAGATGTGACTTATGCATTCATTGATGGGTGTAAAACACAACTTAATATCCTAAGACATACAAACCACTGTGAGATCTAACAGAACTTCCTCTTTTCCACTAACCACAAAATTCAATCACCATTCCTTTACTGATTATCTATTTGCTGTTCAAAAGGCAAAGGAGGTTGCTAAGTCTAAAGAGGGAATACTATCTATTGATACATGTCTGTTCACAGAATCCTTATCATGGCTTGCCAGTTTTCTCAGAGAACTTTGTGACAACTGCTCACAGTAGGCAGAGTCAGACTCCAGAATTGATTTTGGCAATCTGTATTGATCATATTGCTGATGATCTTTAAAACATCTTGCTGTCCCAGACTTTACTTATGTCAGGGAGAATTAGCAAATCCCTCTGCTACTGGTATGTTCAAACCTTTACCAAATCTTGAGTTCTGAAAATAAAGCATAGGAAGCAAATTGTAATTGTCATCAATATTTAAGAGTCATCTCAAGCCAAAAAGCATCAACAAGCTAACAGAACATTTTACAGCAATGCTGTTCTGATTTCCCTCAGATCCATAATAACTTGAGAACTCTGTAGAAGACTAACAATAGTGGTGTCATCTTGGCTTTGAGGCTTTTATTACATTTTATTCTTTGTATAAGACAAAAATGTGATTGAGAGCTTTTGTCTGAAAAAGTCAAAGGAATTGAAAAGTAAAGATGAAGCAACGAGAGAGCAGATGAAAGACTTGACAAAACTAAGAAAAGCAAAATTGTAAATTTTAACCCAAAGGGACATCAATTTAAATGTCTGTTTGTCTCTACATATGAATTTTTATGTATATGTATACAAACATTTATTTCACATTACTTAGTCAGTGTTCCTTTGGGAAAAAAACAGAAAAATATAATTATTTACATTTTCTTGGTCTTCTTGAGCAATCACTATTTTATAGAAATAGAAAATAATGTATAGAAGAATTAGTGAATTTTAATTCATTCAGTGAAGAAAAAAATCTAGCCTATTGAGAGTCCACTGGAGCATCTAAAATGTGAAAGATGCAATCCATACTGCAACTTAAGACAGTGCCTAGAATCTAGTAGTTTCATTTCCCATAAATGTATTAGCTAAGTGGCTGGCATTGATGTACATTTCAACCAGGCTAGAAATAACTTTTCTGGTCAATCCTCTAGCCATGTTAGCTTAAGTCAAGCACATCTTTAGCAAAAGTAAGTTAAGTCAGACATGTAGAGTAGATCTCAAACATAAGGGTTTGATCTTATTTCTCTTTTTCCCCCAAATGAATTTGGCCTAAAATGTTAACAAAATTGGAAACAGCTGTGTTAAAAAACTACTTTCTTTTCCATTTATAGTCTTGTAGACCAATATAAATGTCTTCATTTTTGTGGATCCTCTCCCCCACATCCAGATGTTATATATTTCTCAATAATCCTCAGCAAAATTGCCAAAGCCAACAAGAAGTTTTAACATGTAAATTCAACACATTGTTTCCTGCTCATCATGGCCCTTTCTCCATCAGCCCCATCCTCATCAGATTTCAGATGCTCCGCAGTTGACATAGCTACCGCGGAGGGCTCTGAGTCATCATCTCATTGTGGGATGGATTCCTTTTAAATTTTTTTTGTCTGATTCATGAACTGCTTTTTGAAAATCTAAAAATGGTTCATGAATTGCTTGGGAGTTGGCAAAAATTAATAATAATGAGCCCATTTTGAGTACACTGAAATGAACTGATTATCATTGCAAGCTGTTGCTAATTTGGATTCGTGATGGCAAGAGAGGGTTCTACAGGAGCCTTTTCACAAGCAAGTGGGGCAGATTTCATAGTGTGGTAGCAAAAACACTTCTGTAGACTTTACCTCTATTTTTTCTTTTTAAGATTATAAGATACGATATAGAAATTGTTGGAGACTATCAAAGCAGTGTTTCTAAATTCATTATGTAATCTCACAGGGAAAAATGATACAACTAACAGACATTTGAAACAAATGGTAAACTGAAGACCCGTCATTTAGTCCAATAAATGTGCTCAGGTTTTTCTTAAATGTGAGGAGACTGAGTTCTTTCGGTTATGCATGGACATATCTAGTTATTTTATCCTAATTTATTATCCAGACTAGCTAGTTTTTCTTATATCAGTTTCTAATCATTTTCTTCTAAGATTTCAAAGCTATCAGCTTCAGCAACATTATTAAACTAAGTTTTGAAGGGAGTTCAATAAATATTACACACAAAATAAGAATTTCTCTTTGTTACATCTTGTGTAACAGCAATTGGATAAAGCAAAGACACTAATGAAATGTCTTACATATTAGGAAGTGCACTCACCAAAGAATCATAAAATATTTTTAGCTTAATTTGAGAAAATATTTTTTAAACAACAAAACAAAAATAAAATCCAATCCAAAAGAAACCCATTTGCCTTCTCATGAACTGGTGAAACTAAATATTTTAATGCCATGTTTTCTTAGTAATCATGTACCTGTAATGGTCTGTTATGTTTTGAAACCAAGTAAGTGATCTTTGGAAGCAATAACCTATGAATACAAACTAATTATGAAAGATATAATTTGACCTCCCATGGTTGACTACACAATTGGATGAATTACTCTAATTTGTTGTTGAATGAGCATGTATAACTGTCAAAAATAATTAAATAAATTGAACATTTGGAGAAATCTTTCTATTCCCCCACATTTGCAGCTTAGGGAAATTTTCACCTTTTGTCCAAATTCTACTTATCCAATCAAAGGTATAGGATAATAATAATAAAAAAATCTCCTGCACTGCATCTAATCTCTATTTAATAGTGCACAGTGTCTGCAAAAAAGGACATGTTTTCCAAACTGTATTTGTTAACATTTTCTTTCTTAATCAAAGCCAATGAGTACAGTAGTATTCAAAACAGAGCACCTTTGGCAATAATAGATTAGTCAAGCTCAAAATAAATGTATCAATAAGTATTTAGCAAAGCAATGTTTCATCATGTTAAGGAAAAGATGATAAATATATTAGGCAATGTAAAAAATGCTTGTAGAGTGTATTCTGAAGATGGAGACCGTAGTGATCTGAGAACAGTTACCATCCTTGGGTGGGGAGTAAAAGCCGACAAACAAACCTTAGCCTTTGTAGAGTAAACAGTTTTTTTTTCTATTTTTTTTTTATTTACATTCCGAATGATTTCCCCTTTCCCGGTTCCTCCCTCCACGAAAGTCCCAGAAGCCCTCTTCCCTCCCCCTGTTCCCCATTCAACTCCCTCTTGTTTCTCTGTCCAGGTATTCCCCTACATCCAACCTTTCTAGGACCAGGGGTCTCTTCTTCCATGTTCTTGGAAGTCTATTGATATGTGAATTGTGTCTTGGGTATTCCGAGTTACTGGGTTAATATCCCCTTATCAGTGATTGCATACCATGTGTGTTCTTTTGTGATTGGGTTACCTCACTAAGGATGATATTTTCCAGTTCTGACCATTTGCCTAAGAATTTCATGAGTTCATTGTTTTTAATTGCAGAGTGGTATTGCATTTTTTAAATATACCACATCTTCTGAATCCATTCCTCCATTGAGGGACATCTGGGTTCTTTCCAGCTTCTGGCTATTATAAATAAGGCTGCTATGAACATAGTAGAACATGTGTCTTTATTGCATGCAGGGGAAGCCTCTGGGTATATGCCCAGGAGTGGTATAACAGGATCCTCTGGGAGTGTCATGCCCAGCTTTCTGGGAACCGCCAGACTGCTTTTCAGAGTGGTTGTACCAGCATGCAATCCCACCAGCAGTGGAGGAGTGTTCCTCTTTCTCCACATCCTCACCAACAACTGCTGTCTCCTTTGTTTTTGATTTTAGCCATTCTGACTGGTGTGAGATGGAATCTCAGGGTTGTTTTGATTTGCATTTCCCTAATGACTAAGGATGATGAACATCTCTTTAGGTGCTTCTCAGCCATTAGATATTCTTCAGGTGAGAACTCTTTGTTTAGCTCTGTACCCCATTTTTTAATAGGGTTACTTGCCTCTCTGGAGTTTAACTTCATGAGCATCTTACCAAAAGTAATACACAGATTCAATGCAATCCCCATCAAAATCCCAACTCAATTCTTCATAGAGTTAGAAAGTGCAATTCAAAAATTCATCTGGAATAACAGAAAACCCAGAATAGCTAAAACTATTCTCAAGAGTAAAAGAACCTCTGGGGGAATCAGTATCCCGGACCTCAAGCTGTACTACAGAGCAATAGTGTTAAAAACCGCATGGTATTGGTACAGTAACAGACATGTAGATCAATGGAACAGAATTGAAGACCCAGAAATGAATCCACACTCCTATGGTCACTTGATCTTTGACAAAGGAGCTAAAACCATCCAGTGGAAAAAAGATAGCCTTTTCAACAAATGGTGCTGGCTCAGCTGTAGGTCAACATGCAGAAGAATGCAAATTGACCCCTTCTTATCTCCTTGCACTAAGCTCAATTCTAAGTGGATCAAAGATCTCCACATAAAACCAGACACACTGAAACTAATAGAAGGGAAACTAGGGAAGAACCTTGAACATATGAGCACAGGGGAGAATTTCCTGAACAGAACTCCAATAGCTTATGCTCTAAGATCAAGAATAGACAAATGGGACCTCATTAAATTACAAAGTTTTTGCAAGGCAAAAGACACTGTCAAAAACACAAAACGGCAACCAACTAACTGGGAAATGATCTTTACCAACCTTACATCCGACAGAGGGCTAATATCCATTATATACAAAGAACTCAAGAAGTTCCACTCCATTCTTAAAAGACCATGTGACTAAATACCTACATCTTATGGAAAGGTAAAGATCCCCATTTTGGAAACAGTGGCCAGTAGCTTTCAAAGAAACTCTCTTTAGTTGATACTTGTAGGTAAAAGATGATGAAAAAGAAGACAGATATGTAGTTATAAGTATAAATATAGATATAAAACTAATTACAATATCTGGCCTTAATATTTCAATGAATATACTGGTAGATTTCTGAAGCAAAGGTGTAGCAGAGGTGGGAATGTCTAGTGGAGCAATAGAAAACCATTGTCCTTGTAAACTTCATTTTAATATTGTGAGTCCACATTTGCAAGGAATTCCTGAAGCTATTTCTGTCATCTTGTCTTTACACTCATGCCTCACAATAGATCTGCCTCCTAATCTTACAATTCTCCCAGTGAACACCACTGGGAAAGGTGTTGCCTTGCCATCCTAGCCACAAATTTGAGCTTGTCATTTGCTTTTATAAACCAGTAGAGATAGCAAAAAGTTATACATTCTTATATTGAAAGAAGAACTTCAATATTTGTAGTATGAGCATACTCACATAATATTCAATATTGTATCTATAACGTTTATTTGGAAAACAGTCGATTCATTCATTCCTCTAGCTATTCATGTTTGCTTTCTACCACAAATATTGTTTCATTCATCATTAGAGAGATAAGCCAATCCCCATGTGGATGAAGTGATGTGTGGAAAGGCCAAATAATAATCATCACTTGTGTTCAACAATCTGATTTTACATTTCTGTATTTCAGTAACAAAAGCAGCAACTTTTCAGTGATTTTTTTATAATGGGGAATACTTTTTTTTTCTTTTAATCAAGTTTTTGAGTCCACATTCTTCTCTTGGGTAATGAACTATCTGGATACTAGCACATTTCAACCCCAAGGGATGTGCAAGGCATTACAGAATCTCAAATGCTGTAATATAGGCTGCTTTTCCTCAGGACCTTGTCCTGTACCATTTCCCCCTATCTTGTCAGCTAAAATGATTATAGCTCTATATCATTTCTGTTTTGCTGTTAGACCTACAACATGAATTGGTGGAGCCTCCAGATCTCCATGTTTCTTTCTTATTAACATTACTCCTATGTTCAAATACATCATTTTGGCAAAGTCTATGGCCATTTTATGATCTTGTCCTACAAATCTGCCTGGGGCTAAGTTGAAATATTTGGGAATAATTTTATTAACAGAGATTTCAAGAAAGTTTAATAGTGACTATGCTGTGTAGTTGTTTGTTATTACTCTTATGCAGATTGACAACGAAAAAGTGCAAGCAGGGTTAAAAAAATACAAAATGCATGGTGTGAAAAGTAAAAGACCAAGGAGTATGATAATGGAGATAAGTCTTGTGCACAAAGAAATAAGAAGTTTAAGGAAAGACTTAAAAAAGCAATAAAATAAAGGGAGTTGTCCCTGAAGGACAAGCCCCCACCCAGTAAAGATTCCAACTTGTAACGAGGAAATGCTAAAGGAATCTTCTCCTAAAGCAAAGAAAAGTTTATTTAACAAAGGAAAACATTAACAAAGAAAACTATCACGAAGCTTATGGAAATGTAAATATAAGAGGAGCCAGTTTCCATACAATCAGACATTAGAATTTGGCAATGTTGTCATGTGAACCTAGCTTTAGAGATATGAAGTATGGGGATGATATAAAGTAGTGGTTGAGTCTTAATCTATGGTTAAACTAGTCTACTAAGGGCAGGAATGTGGCAGAAGAGTGCCTGCCTGTCTGTCTGAAAAGATCTTTGAATGAAGCTTTGCAGATGAAGTGTGGCTTGTGTTAGAGATGCCAGATCCATAATCTTATCAAGGAGATCTGTACATAGTGTGTGGAACTGACCCAAGTAAGAAATTCTGTTACACTGGAAGTTCAGAGCTGGGTAATACCTTTAAAGTTTGGTGTAGAATTACAGAATACAGTGTTTGCCCTGCTTGTTTTCCGTCTGAATTTGGTCTAGTATTTATACACTGTGCTCCCTTTCCTAGATTTTAGAATAGTAATGCATATTCAGTTCCATTATATATTGAAGACATATAATTTACTTTTTGATTTTTACAGGGTTACAGTTGAGAAATTGTATTAAGTGTAAGAAGAGACCCAGGGAATAACAAAGCAGCAAACGATGGTCCCTCACTGGGCAATGTTAAGTTTGAGAGTCACTTTAAAAAAATTGAATGCAGGAGTCAAAAGCTAGTGTAAAGAATTTATAAACATCTTTTGAAAACAAATTTTTATTTATTTTGTGCCACCGGGAAGAAGGCCTTACCCATGCCACAGCACATGTGTGGAGCCAAAGAAAAACTTATAGAAGTCTGTTCTCTCCTCCTACATGTGGAAAAATCAGGTTTTTCAGGCTTGACAGCAAGTGTCAACCCAAGATATCTTTAACTTTCAAGCAAAAAAAAAAAAAAAAAAAAAAAACAAGAAAATGTTTTACGGCTTTATTTTGGAATTATATTAAATCACATATCAATTTAAAAGAGAAATAACCGTCTTCCAATTTAAGCAATAATTGACGTAGTATTCCAATTTAAAAATCTGAAATTCTATTAAATAGAATATGTACTTTCTTAGTGTAAAAGCGAAAACAATGTAAGTCTCTTGAATTCCTATAATGTTAGCCATCTCTTTAGCAATGACCATTTCTACTACATGGAGCATATCAGCTCAGAATATTGCTTGTACGCTTATGCATTGGAACATGTTGGGTAGGTATGATACGAAGTTTGTTGGTATATGTGTGGCTATGTATTACACTGTAATTTTAAATGTTAGCAAAATCTGTTTGGAATATCATGATGTATATGAATGTAACTGATATGCAATATAATATATACTTTTATGTGCTTCACACTTCAGTATATAGAGTATGATCCTGTGGTTGGTCCTCATTCCCTTATTGATAAAGTACATTTTCTGAACTTTTTTTTCTTCTTTACCAAACAATAGAATTTGGAACACTGAAAGTCCAGAGTTAGGTTTAAATTCTTGCCTGACAGGAATGTATAGGATAATTATTATAGTTGATACATTGGATTACAGTTATCATGTCTAATGCTTTTGCCTATAATGGGTCCTTAGGTTTTAGAGAATTTATTCTGTAAAGGATCATTGTACCTTTACCTTCTTGTAGTGAAAAGTATGCACTCTGTATTTCCAGAGTCCTAGTTCTAAAGCTGTATATTAATACCAAATATAACCAGAATATTTATATGGACAAAATTGTATTGATTCCTTAAACTGTCTTAAATTCTTTACATAGATGAAAAAGATCCCTTATCCCTCTCTTCTAGCATGGATGGGAGGATGTAGCATATTCTCACAATAGAATCGCTTTCAAATTTTGATGCTATAATCAAATAGCTAATTGAGTTATTATTGAGCTGTATAAGCATGAAAGGATATCAAATATTGTTTTCAAAAGTCAAAAATGGACCATAAATGTGTTTTACTAAATTATTAAAGGAATGAAGAAAATAAAAAAAATACCCAGGAATGGGTCTCCCCCCCCCCCTTTTTTTTTTCTTTTTTTTCTTTTTTTTCGAGACAGGGTTTCTCTGTGTAGCCCTGGCTGTACTGGAACTCACTTTGTAGACCAGGCTGGCCTCGAACTCAGAAATCCTCCTGCCTCTGCCTCCCAAGTGCTGGGATTAAAGGCGTGCGCCACCACCGCCCGGCTTCCTTTTTTTTTTAATTGGATATTTTGTTTATTTGCATTTCAAATGTTATCCCCTTTCAAGGTTTCCCCTCCGGAAACTCCCTATCCCATCCTCCCTCCCTATACTTCTATGAGGGTGCTCCCCCACTCACCCACCTACCCACTCCTACCTCCCCGCCCTTACATTCCCCCACACTGGGGCTTTGGGCCTTCATAGGACCAAGGGCTTCTCCTCCCATTGATGGCCAACAAGGCCATCCTCTGCTACATATGCGGTTGGAGCCATGAGTTCCTCCATGTGTACTCTTTGGTTAGTGGTTTAATACCTGGGAGCTCGGGGGGGGGTCTGGTTGGTTGATATTGTTCTTCCTATGGGTCGCAAACCCCTTCAGCTTCTTCAGTCCTTTTTCTGACTCCTCCATTGAGGTTCCCACGCTCAGTCCAAAGGTTGACTGAGAGCATCTGCCTCTGTATTCATCAGCCTCTGGCAGAGCCTCTCAGGAGACAGCTTTATCAGGCTTCTGTCAGCAAACACTTCTTGGTCTCTGCTGAAGAGTCTGGCTTTGGTGTCTGTATATGGGATGGATCTCCAAGTGGGGCAGTCTCTGGATAGCCTTTTCTTCAGTCTCTGCTCCACACTATGTCTCTGTATTTCCTCCATTGAATATTTTGAGGAACGGGTCTCCTTAAGTATTGAAATTATTGCTGACTATCACTTTGTCTTGGAGTATTAAAAAAAAGAAAAGAATAAAAAAGAGAAATAAGAGAGTGGCTATTGCTTATCATTTAGGCAAAGAGGAAGGAGTTTTAAGCCATTATTTGTGATAGGAGACTCTCTAAAACACCACTAGAGTTATAGTTTGACATCAGTACTTGCATTTGTATTACATTCTTACTACTTCAATTAGATTTTACATAATATCATTTGAACATTATTTATGATTTGTCTTTGAGTGCCATTCACTAAAAGTCATATCCCCATAATATTTGAGAATAGACTGAAAGGAAGCGAAAGCATGGGTTTGCGGTTCTTTCCCTCTCTTCTATTCTGTTGTCTACAGCATGAAGGGTTGGATAACACAGTTTCGTGAGGTCCCTTTTATAAATGATTGATCTTAGTCCCTGAGCTACTTCTGTTCTATTCAGGAAGTTGTATCCTGTGCCAATGTGTTCAAGGCAGTTTCCCACTTTCTCTTCTATTAGATTTAGTGTGTTCAGTTTTAGGTTGATGTCTTAATTCACTTGGACATGATTTTTATGTTGGGTGATAAATATGGGTCTGTCTCCATTCTTCTAAATGCGGATATTCAATAGGACCAGCACCATTTGTTGAAGATATTTGTTGTTGTTGTTGATTTTCATTGTATAGTTTTGGCTTGTTTGTCAAAAATCGTGTTCATAGGTGGGTGGGTTTATTGCTCAGCCTTCTATTAGATAACACTGATCAACATAGATGTCTTTATGCCCTGTGGTGTTTATTTCTATTGATCTATTGTTCTGCTTGAAATCAGGAATGGTGATTCCTCCAGAAGTTCTTTAATTTCACAGGATTGTTTTAGCTATCCTGGGATTTTTGTTTTTCCATATGAAGTTGAGAATTGCTCTTTCAAGGTCTGTAGAGAATTGAGTTGGAACTTTGATGGGGATTGCATTGAATCTGTAGATGGCTTTTGGTAAGATGGCCATTTTTACTATGTTAATCCTATCAATTCATGAGCATGAGACTTCTTTCCATCTTCTGATATCTTCCTCAGTTTCTTTGTCCATTCTTGTCATACATATCTTTCATTTGCTTATTTAGAGTTACACCAAGATATTTTATATTATTTGTGGCTATTATAAAGGATATTTCCCCCAATTACTCTCTCAGCACAATTATCAACTGCATAAAGGAGAGCTACTGTTTTTTTACATTAATTTTGTATTGCTGAAGGTGTTTATCAGTGTAGGGGTTGTTTGCTGAAGATGTTTGTTAGTGTAGGAGTTCTTTGTCAGAAATCTGGGAGCTACTTATGCATACTATCATATCATCTGCAAATAGAGATACTTCCAACTTCTTCCTTTCTAATTTGTATCCCCTTGATTTCCTTTGTTGTCTTATTGCTGTAGCTAGAACTTCACATACTATGTTGAATAGATATGGAGAGAATGGGCAGCATTATCTTGTCACTGGTTTTAGTCGAATTGCTTTAAATTTCTCTCCACTTAATTTGATGTTGGCTTGCTGTATGTTGCCTTTATTAATTTGATGTTGGCTTTATGTCCGTGATCTCTCTAAGACTTTCAACATGAAGGGGTATTGGATTTTTCGAAGGCTTTTTAAGCATCTAATGAGATGACCATGTGTATGGGGTTTTTTTGTTGTTGTTTTTTGTTTTTTCAGTTTGTTTATATGGTCAACTACATTGTTAGGTTTTCTTATATTGAACCATTCCTGCATCTCTGGGATGAAGCTACTTTTTCATGGCAGATGATGTTTCTGATTTGTTCTTTGTTTTGGTTTGCAAGTATATTACTGAGTATTTTTATATATGCTCATAAAGGAAATTTTTTCTTTCTTTCTTTTAGTTTTTGTGTGGTTTAGGTATCAGGATGACTCTTGCCTCATAGGATGAGTTTGGCAATGTTCCTTCTGTTTCTTTTTTTGTGGAATACTTCGAGAAGTATAAGAAGTGTTGGTATTAACTCTTCTTTCAAAGTTTTGTAGAAGTCTTTGCCTTCCTAGTCTTTTTTTTTTTTTAACCTGATCTCGATTTTGGTAAGTGATATCTATCAAGAAAATCATGCATTTCATTCAGATTTTCCAATTTTGTGGAGTACAAACTTTCGAAGTAAAACCTAAAGATTCTTTAGAATTCCTCAGCGCCTTTTGTTATGTCTCCATTTCCATTTCTGATTTTGTTGATTTGGATACTATCTCTCTGCCTTTTAGTTATTTTGGTTAAGGATTTGTCTTAATTTCCCCAAAGAACTAGCTCTTGGTGGTGCTAGTTTTTTGTACTGTTTTCTTTGTTTCTAATTTATTAAGTTAAGACCCGAGTTTGATTATTTTATGCCATCTACTTCTCTTAGGTATGCTTACTTCTTTTTCTTCAAGAGATTTCAGGTGTGCTTTTAAGTTACTAATATGGGATCTCTCCAATTTCTTTATGAAGGCACTTAATGCTATCAAATTTCCCTCTTAGCATTGCTGTCCTTCTGTCCCATAAGTTTGGGTATGTTAGGTATGCCCGTATTTTCACTGAATTCTAGAAAGTTTTTTAATTTCTTTATTTATTTTGTTCTTGACCCAATGGTCATTCAGTAGAGAACTGTTCAGGTTTCATGACTTTGCAGATTTGCTATTGTTTTTTTCAACTTTGATCCATGGTGGTCTGATAAAATACTAGGAGTATTCTTTTTTTTTTTTTTTTGTAACTGTTGAGGCTCACTCTGTGACTGACTATATGGTCAGTTTTGGAGAAGGATCTATGAGCTGCTGAGAAGAAGGTCTATTATTTTAAGTTTGGGTAAAATGTTCTGTAGATATGTTAGGTACTTGATTCATAACTCTGCTACTTTCATTATTTTTCTGTTTAGTTCCTTTTTTGTAGACCTGTCCATTGGTGAGTGTGGGATGTTGATGCCTACCACTATTAATAAGCAGTGTTCAATGAGTAATTTAAGTTTTAATAATGTTTCTTTTACAAATGTGGGTGACCTTGCATTAAGGATATAAATGTTCAGAGTAGAGACTCATCTTGGTGTACTTTTTTTTTTTTTCGATGAGTATGCAGTGTTCCTCCCCATCTCTTTTGAAGACATTTGGATGAAAGTCTATTGTATTAGGTAGTAGAACAGTTTATCCAACTTGCTTCCTAAGTCCATTTGCTTGAAAAAAAAATCTGTTTCTAGACCTCTACTCTGAGGTGATGTCTATCTTTGTTGCTGAGGTAACTTTTTAGTATGTATCAGAATAAAGAATCCTGTTTTTACACCCATTCTGTTAGCCTGTCTTTTTTATTAAATAATTGAGTTCATTGATTTTGAAAGATAGTAATGTGCAGAACTTTTGTTGATTTAATGTTTGTGGTGGTTGCATGTGTATGTGTTTACCTTACTTAGGTTTGCTAATGTGAGGTAATTTATTCCTTGTATTGTCTTGTGTTCAGTTAAGCTCCTTGGGTTGGAGTTTTCCTCCTAGTATTTTATTTTATTTTTTTAATTTTTTATTAGGTATATTCTTTATTTACATTTTAAATGCATCAGTGCTTTTTGGTGCTGATATTTTTTTAATATTTTATTAGGTATATTCTTTATATACATTTCAAATTATTTCCCTCTTACTGGTTCCCCCCCTCCCCAAAAGTCCTATATGCCCTCTTCCCTCCCCCTGCTCCCCGACCAACCCACTCCTGCTGCCCCTTCCTAGTATTCCCCTACACTGCCATATTGAGCCCTTCCAGGACCAGGCTCCTATCCTTCCTTCTTCTTGGTATTCTTTGAAATGTGAATTGTTCCTTGGGTATTCCAAGCTTCTGGGCTAATATCTGCTTATCAGTGAATGCATATCATGTGTGATATTTTGTGAACGGGTCATCTCACTCAGGATGACATTCTCCAGTTCCACCCACTTGCCTGAGAATTTCATGAATTCATTGTTTTGAATAGCAGAGTAGTATTCCATAGTGTAAATATACCACATTTTCTGTATTCATTCCTCCATTGAGGGACGTCTGGGTTCTTTCCAGCTTCTGGTTATTATAAATAAGGCTGCTATGAACATAGTGGAGCATATGTCCTTATTGCATGTTGGAGAGTCCTCTGGGTATATGCCCAGTAGTGGTATAGCGGGGTCCTCTGGTAGTATTATGCCGAGTTTTCTGAGGAACCGCCAAGCCAAACTGATTTCCAGAGTGGTTGTTCCAGCTTGCAATCCCACCAGCAGTGGAGGAGTGTTCCTATTTCTCCACATCCTCGCCAGCACAAGCTGTCTCCTGAGTTTTTGATCTTACCATTCTGACTGGTGTGAGGTGAAATCTCAGGGTTGTTATGATTTGCATTTCCCTGATGACTAAGGATGTTGAACATTTCTTAAGGTGTTTTTCAGTCATTCAATATTACTCAGGTGAAACTTCTTTGTTTAGCTCTGTACCCCATTTTTTAAAGGGGTTATTTGTCTCTCTGGAATCTACCTTCTTGAGTTCTTTGTATATCTTGGATATTAGCCCTCTGTCGGATGTAGGATTGGTAAGGATCTTTTCCCAATTACTTGGTTGCCGTTTTGTCCTTTAGACAGTGTCCCTTGCCTTACAGAAACTTTACAATTTTCTGAGGTCCCATTTGTCAATTCCTGATCTTAGAGCATAAGCTATTGGTGTTCTGTTCAGGAAATTTTCCCCTGTGCCCATGTGCTCAAGGCACTTCCCCAGTTTCTTTTCTATTAGTTTCAGTGTTTCTGGTTTTATGTGGAGGTCCTTAATCCACTTGGACTTTAACTTAGTACAAGGAGATAAGAATGGGTCAATTTGCATTCTTCTGCATGCTGACCTACAGTTGAACCAGCACCATTTGTTGAAAAGGCTATCTTTTTTTCCACTAGGTGGTTGTAGCTCCCTTGTCAAAGATCAAGTGACTATAGGTGTGTGGGTTCATTTCTGGGTCTTCAATTCTGTTCCATTGATCTACTTGCCTGTCACTGTACCAATACCATGCAGTTTTTAACACTATTACTCTGTAGTACTGCTTGAGGTCAGGGATATTGATTCCCCCAGAAGTTCTTTTACTGTTGAGAATAATTTTAGCTATCCTGGGTTTTTTGTTATTCCAGATGAATTTGCTAATTGCTCTTTCTAACTCTATGAATAATGGAGTTGGGATTTTGATGGGGATTGCATTGAATCTGTATATTGCTTTTGGCAGGATAGCCATTTTACTATATTAATCCTGCCAATCCATGAGCATGGAAGATCTTTCCATCTTCTGAGGTCTTCTTCGATTTCTTCTTCAGAGACCTGAAGTTTTTGTCATACAGATCTTTCACCTGTTTGGTAGGAGTCACACCAAGATACTTTATATTGTTTGTTTCTATTGTGAAGGGTGTCATTTCCCTAATTTCTTTCTCAGCCTGTTTATCCTTTGAGTATAAGAAGGCTACTGATTTTCTTGGGTTAATTTTATATCTGGCCACTTTTCTGAAGTTGTTTATCAGATGTAGGAGTTCTCTGGTGGAGTTTTTGGGTAGCTTAAGTATACTATCATATCATCTGCAAATAGTGATAATTTTACTTCTTCCATTCCAATATGTATCCCTTTGACCTCATTTTGTTATCTAATGCTATAGCTAGAACTTCAAGTACTATATTGAATAATTATGGAGAGAGGGCAGCCTTGTCTAGTCCCTGATTTTAGTGGGATTGCTTCAAGTTTCTCTCCATTTAGTTTGATTTTGGCTACTGGTTTGCAAGATATTGCTTTTACTATGTTTAGGTATGGGCCTTGCATTCCTGTTCTTTCAAAGATCTTTAACATGAAAGGATGCTAAATTTTGTCAAACCCCTTTCAGCATCTAATGAAATGACCATGTGGTTTTTCTTTGAGTTTATTTATGTAGTGTATTACATTGATGGATTTCCTTATATTGAACCATCCCTGCATTCCTGGGATGAAGCCTACTTGATCGTAGTGAATGATCGTTTTGATGTGTTCGTGGATTCGTTTGGCAAGAATTTTATTGAGTATTTTTGCATCTATATTCATAAGAGAAATTGGCCTGAGATTCTCTTTCTTTGTCGGATCTTTGTGTGCTTTTCGTATCAGCGTAATTGTGACTTCATAGAACGAGTTGGGTAGTGTTCCTTCTGTTTCTATTTTGTGGAATAGTTTGAAGAGTACTGGTGTTAGGTCTGCTTTGAAGGTCTGATAGAATTCTGCACTAAAACCATCTGGTCCTGTGCTTTTTTTGGTTGGAAGACTTTCAATGACCACTTCTATTTCTTTAGAGGTTATGGGACAGTTTAGATAGTCTAGCTGATCCTGATTAAACTTTGGTATTTGGTATCTGTCTAGGAAATTATCCATTTCCTCCGGATTTTCCAGTTTTATTGAGTATAGGCTTTTGTAGTAGGATCTGATGATTTTTTGAATTTCCTCAGTTTCTGTTATTTCTCCCTTTTCATTTCTGATTTTGTTAATTTGAATACTGTCTCTGTGCCCTTTGGTTAGTCTGGCTAAAGGTTTATCTATCTTGTTGGTTTTCTCAAAGAATCAACTCCTGGTTTTGTTGATTCTTTGAATAGTTCTTTTTGTTTTTTCTTGGTTAATTTCAGCCCTGAGTTTGATGATTTCCTGCCTTCTGCTCCTCTTGGTTATTAGCTTCTTTCTGTTCTAAAGTTTTCAGGTGTGCTGTTAAGCTTCTAGTGTATGCTCTCTAGCTTCATTTTGGAGGCATCAGAGCTATGAGTTTTCCTTTTAGCATTGCTTTCATTGTGTCCCATAAATTTGGCTAATTTGTGCCTTCTTTTTTATTGAACTCTAAAAAGGTTTTAATTTCTTTCCTTATTTCTTCCTTGACCAAGGTATCATTGAGTAGAACATTGTTCAGCTTCCATGTGTATGTGGGCTTTCTGTTGTTTTTGTTGCTGTTGAAGACAACCCATATTCCATAGTGATCTGATAGGAGGCATGGAATTAGTTCGATCTTCTTATATTGGTTGAGGTCTGTTTTCTGACCATTTAATAGGGTCAGTTTTGAAAAAGGTACCGTGAGGTGCTGAGAAGAAGGTATATTCTTTTGATTTAGGATGAAATGTTCTATAGATATCTATTAAATCCATTTGGTCCAAAACTTCTGTTAGTTTTACTCTGCTTCTGTTTAGTTTGTGTTTCCCTGATCTGTCCATTAAGGAGAGTGGGATGTTGAAGTCAGCCATAATTATTGTGTGGGGTGAGATGTGTGCTTTCAGCTTTAGTAAGGTTTCTTTTACGAATGATGGTGCCCTTGTATTTGGAGCATAGATGTTCAGAATTGAGAGTTCTTCCTGGTAGATTTTTCCTTTGATGTGTATAAAGTGTCCTTCCATGTCTTTTTTGGTGACTTTTGGTTGAAAGTCTATTTTATCAGATATTAGAATGGCTACTTCAGCTTGTTTCCTGGGATCTTTTGCTTGGAAAACTGTTTTCCAGCCCTTTACTCTGAGGTAGTGTTTGTCTTTGCCACTGAGATGCATTTCCTGTAAGCAGCAAAATATTGCATCTTGTTTACGTATCCAGTCTGTTAGTCTATGTCTTTTTATTGGGGAATTGAACCCAATGATGTTAAGAGATATTAAGGAAAAATGATTGTTGCTTCCTGCTATTTTTGATATAATTTTTATGTTTGTGTGGTTATCTTTTTTGGATTGTTGGAATAGGATTAATTTCTTGCTTTTTCCAGTGTATAGTTTCTCTCCTATTGTTGGTGTTTTCCATTCATTATCCTTTGAAGGGCTGGATTTGTGGAAAGATACTGTGTAAATTTGTTTTTGTCATGAAATACCTTGGTTTCTCCATCTACGGTAATTGAGATATTTGCTGGATATAGCAGTCTGGGTTGGCATTTGTGTTCTCTTAGGGTCTGTATGACATCTGCCCTGGCTCTTCTGGCTTTCATAGTCTCTGGTGAGAAGTCCTGTGTAATTCTGATAGGTCTGCCTTTATATGTTACTTGATCTTTTCCCCTTACTGCTTTTAATATTCTTTCTTTGTTTAGTGCATTTGGTGTTTTAATTGTTATGTGACAGGAGGAATTTCTTTTCTGGTCAAATCTATTTGGAGTTCTGTAGGCTTCCTGTATGTTCATGGGCAGCTCTTTCTTTAGGTTAGGGAAGTTTTCTTCTATAATTTTGTTGAAGACATTTACTGGCCCCTTAAGTTGGAAGTCTTCACTCTCTTCTATACCTATAATCCTTAGGTTTGGTTTTCTCATTTTGTCCTGGATTTCCTGGATGTTTTGGTTCAAGTATTTTTTGCATTTTTCATTTTCTTTGACTGTTGTATCAATGCTTTCTATGGTATCTTCTGCATCTGAGATTCTCTCTTCTATCTCTTGTATTCTGTTGCTGATGGTTGGATCCATGACTCCTGACTTCTTTCTTAGATTTTCTATGTCCAGAGTTGTTTCCCTTTGTGATTTCTGTATTGTTTCTATGTTCATTTTTAGATCTTGGATGGCTTTGTTCAATTCCTTCACCTGTTTTGTTGTGTTTTCCCTTAGTTCTTCAAGGGCTTCTCCCTGTTTACTTGTGGTCTCCTGTATTTCTTTAAGGGAGTTATTTATGTCCTTCTTGAAGCTCTCCATCTGCATCATGAGCAGTGCTTTTAAATCCAGTTCTTGCTTTTCTGGTGTTTTGGGGCTATCCAGGACTTGCTGTTGTTGGAGAACTTGGTTCTGATGGAGCCATTTTGCCTTGGTTTCTGTTGGTGGTGTTTTTGCGTTTGCCTTTTGCCATATGGTTATCTTTGGTGTTAGCTGGTGTTACTGTCTCTGACTGTGGTTTCTCTGTGCTCCTGGGAGACCTATTCTCTCTGTGTACACTGATATGTAAGTACTTCTGCAAAACCCACTTTCTTATAGTTGTATTTGGGTATGTACCTCTGTGGCCCAGATCAACTCTGGGTGAAGGTGGTAATCAGAAGACTCCTGTCCCAGTCAGTTCCTAGGCTCTTGTGTCCTCAGGGTTTCTGGCTGTTTCCTCTTAGCAGCAGGGATGGTCCTATTGTATCACTGTGCCTCTCTGCACTCCTGAGTGGTTAGTTACCTCCTTGTTTCCCTTGGATGTGGTACCCAGTGGCAGAAGAGGGCTCCTCTACTCTGCAATGCAGGTCTCTCCTGTGCTACCTGACTCCTTCATGCAGCTGGGTAGATGGCTGGCTTCCTGCACCTCTTGGAGATGGTGTGCTGGAGTCCCTGTCTGGTCTATCACCTGAGCAAAGATGGCAGAGGCTGTGGCGCTCGCTCCAGGCAGTGATCACTCTGCTGGGCAGATGTCCCACAGCAAAGCTGGCACCCAGACGACCACAGAGCTGCCCTGTTCTTGGGCGCAGGTGGAACCCTAGCAGGCTGTGTCCCCAGCGATGTTATACTCGGGATATCTCTGTGTACCTGGAGTTCCTGTCAGCTCTGTTGCAGAAGCAAAGATGGCGTAGGAGTCTGCTGCACTCCCTCCAGGCACGGGTCACTCTACAGGGCCTCCTAGTATTTTAAGTAGCACTGTATTTGGGGATAAATATTGTTTAAATTTGATTGGTTATAGAATATCTTGTTTTCTCCATCTATGGTGACTAAAAGTTTTGCTGGATATAGCAGTCTAGGCTGACATCTGTAATCTCTTAGAATCTACAACACAGTCTTCCCAGGCCCTTCTGGCTTTTTGAGTCTCTGTTGAGAAGGCAGGTGTAATTCTGTTGGGTGTGCCTTTTTATGTTACTTGGCCTTCTTCCTTGCTGTTCTTAATATTATTTCTTTGTTCTGTACACTTAGTATTTTAATTATTATATGGTGATGGGATTTTATTTTTTCAATCTTCTTGTATGTATATAGACATATCTTTCTTTAGGTTGAAATTTTTTTTCTTCTATGATTTTGTTGAAAATATTTTTTGGGGATCAGGATCTGGGAAACTTCTCTTTTTATTCTTATTATTCCTAGGCTTAGTTTTTTCATGGTGTCCCAGATTTCTTGGATGATTTGTGCCATACACTTTTTAGATTTAGCATTATTTTTACCCAATTTACTGATTTCTTTAATTGTAACTTCAATGCCTAAGATTGTCTCTTCTATTCATTATATTCTGCTGGTGTTGCTTGCATCTGCAATTCTCATTCTCTTCCCTAGGATTTCCATCTACAGGATTTCTTGTTTGTATTTTCATTATTGTTTCTATTTCCATTTTAAGTTCTTTCAGTTATATTCATTCCTTCACCTGTTTGATTGTATTTTCATATATATATATATATATATATATATATATATATATATACACATATATATATATTATTGAATATTATCTTCATTTACATTTTAAGTGGTAAAACCTTTCCCAGTTTCCCCCTCCTCAAAACCCCCCAACCCCTCCTCCCACTCCCTGTCTTCAAGTATATGACCTTCCACCCGACCCACTCCCACCTCCCCCCCCCAATTTCCCCGACCCACTCCCACCTCCTCCCCCCTCAATTTTCCCTTGTTGGGGCATCTATTTATCCTTCACCTGACCAAGGATCACTCCTCCCACTGATGCCTGACAAGGCATTACTTAACCACAGTTTTGGCTGGAACCATGTGTACCCCTTGGTTGCTGGTTTGGTCCCTGGGAGTCCTGGGGCGTCTAGGTGGTCAACATCATTGTTCTTCCCATTCAGCTCCTTCATGCCGCCCTCCAACTCCTCCATTGGGGACCCCACTCCCAGACCAATGGCTGGCTACTAGCATCTGCCTCTGTATAAGTAAGGCTCTGGCAGGGCCACTCCGAAGACAACAATGGCATGCTCCTTTTGATATGCGCTTCTTGTTGTCCATAGTAGTGTTGGGGTTTGGTGACTGTTTATAGGGTGAATCCCCAGGTAGGGCAGTCTCTGAGTGGCCTTTACTTCAGTCCCTGCTCCACACTTTACCTCCATTATTGCTCCTGTAAATGTATTGTTCGCTTTCTCAGAGGAACCCAAGCACCCGCAATTCAGTCCTCCACCTTCTTGAGTTTCCTGTGGTCTGTGAATTGTAACTTGTTGATTTTGAGCTTTTGGGCTAACATCCACTTATCAGTGAGTGTAAACCATGTGCGTTCTTTTGTGATTGGGTTACCTCGCTCAGGATGACACTTTCTAGTTTCATCCATTTGTCTAAGAATTTCATGAATTCATTGTTTTTAGTAGTTGAATTGTACTCCATTGTGTATATATACCACAGTTTCTGTATTCATTCCTCAGTTGAAGGACATCTGGGTTCTTTCCAGCTTCTGGTTATTATGAATAAGGCAGCTATGAACATAGAGGAGCATGTACCCTTATTACATGTAGGAACATCTTCTCGGTATATACCCAGGAGTGGTAGAGCTGGGTCCTCAGGTTGTACTAGTTCTAATTTTCTGAGGAATCACCAAACTGATTTTCAGAGTGGTTTTATCAGCTTGCAATCCCACCAACAATGGAGAAGTGTTCCTCTTTCCCCACATCCTCTCCAGCATCTGCTGCCCCTGAGTTTTTCATCTTAGCCATTCTGACCAGAGGTGGAATATCAGTGTTGTTTTGATTTCCATTTTCCTGATAACTAAGGATGCTGAAAATTTCTTTAGGTGCTTTAGAGCCATTGGAGTTTCCTCACTTGAGAATTCCCTGTTTAGCTCTGTACCCCATTTTTAATAGGGTTATTTGACTCTCTTGAGCCTCACTTCTTGAGTTCTTTGTATATCTTGGATATTAGCCCTCGATCAGATGTAGGATTGGTAAAGATCTTTTCCCAATTTGTTGGTTGCCTTTTTGTCCTACTGACCATGTCCTTTGCCATACAGAAGCTTTGCAGCTTCATGACGTTCCATTTGTAGATTCTTGTCCTTAGGGCATAAGTCATTGGTGTTCTGTTCAGGAACTTTTCCCCTGTGCCCATGTGTTCAAGATTCTTCTCCACTTTTTCCTCTATAAGCTTCAATGTGTCTGGTTTTATGTGGAGGTCCTTGATCCACTCGGACTTGAGATTTGTACAAGGAAATAAGAATGGGTCAATTTGCATTTTTCTGCATGCTGACCACCAGTTGATCCAGCACCATTTCTAAAAAATGCTGTCTTTTTTTTCCACTGGATATTTTTAGCACCTTTGTCAAATATCAAGTGACCATACGTGCTTGGGTTCATAGCTGGGTCTTCAATTCTATTCCACTGATCTTCCTGCCTGTCTCCTTACCAATACCAAACAGTTTTTATCACTATTGCTCTGTAGTAGAGCTTGAGGTCAGGGATGGTGGTTCCCCCAGGAGATCTTTTGTTGTGGAGAACAGTTTTTGTTATCCTGGGTTTCTAGTTATTCCAGATGAATTTGAGAATCGCTCTTTCTAGATCTATGAAGAATTGATTTGGGATTTTGATGGCAATTGCATTGAATCTGTAGATTGCTTTCAACAAGATGGCCATTTTTACTATATTGATCCTGCCAATCCATGAACATGGAAGATCTTTCCATCTTCTGAGATCTTCTTTGATTTCTTTCTTTAGAGGCTTGAAGCTTTTGTCATAGAGATCTTTCACTTGCTTTGTTAGAGTCATACCAAGGTATGAAATATTATTTGGGACTATTATGAAAGATGTCATCTCCCTAATTTCTTTCTCAGCTTGTTTATTCTTTGAGTATAGGAAGACTACTGATTTGCTTGAGTTAATTTTATATCCAGCCACTTTGCTGAAGTTGTTTATAAGCTTTAGGAGTTCTCTGGTGGAAGTTTTGGGGTCGCTTAAGTATACGATCTTATCATCTGTAAACAGTGATATTTTGACTTCTTCTCTTCCAATTTGTATACCCTTGACCTTTTTTTGTTGTCTGATTGCTCTGGCTAGAACTTCAAGTACTATACGGAATAGATAGGGAGAGGGTGGGCAGCCTTGTCTGGTCCCCGATTTTCGCAGGATTGCTTCAAGTTTCTCTCCATTTAGTTTAACGTTAGCTACTGGTTTGCAGTATATTGCTTTCACTATGTTTAGGTATGGGCCTTGGATTCTTGCTCTCTCCAAGACTTTTATCATAAAAGAATGCTGGATTTTGTCAAAAGCTTTTTCTGCATCTAATGAAATGACCATGTGGGTTTTTTTTCTTGAGTTTGTTTATATAGTGGATTATGTTGTTGGATTTCTGTATATTGAACCATCCCTACATCCCTGGGATGAAGCCTACCTGATTGTGGTGAATTATAGTTTTGATGCATTCTTGAATTCAGTTGGCCAGAATTTTGTTGAGTATTTTTGCATCGATGTTCATGAGGGAGATTGGTCTGAATTTCTCCTTCCTTGTTTGGTCTTTGTTTGGTTTAGGCATAAGCGTTATTGTGGCTTCATAGAATGAGTTGGGTAGTGTTCCTTGAGTTTCTATTTCATGGAATAGTTTGAAGAGTATCAATATTAGCTCTTCTTTGAAGATCTGATAGAATTCCCCACTAAACCCACCAGACCCTGGGCTCTTTTTTGATGGGAGACTTTTAAGACTGCTTCTATTTCCTCTGGACTTATGGGACTATTTAGATGGTTTATCTGATTCTGCTTTAGTGTTGGCACCTGGTATGTATCAAGAAAGTTGTCCATTTCGTCCTGATTTTCAAACTTTTTTGTGTATAAGTTCTTGTAGTAGGATTTTCTGAATTTCCACAGTTTCTGTTGTTATGTCTCCTTTTTCATTAATGATTTTATTAATTTGGGTGGTGCTTCTTTGCCCTCTGGTTAGTGTAGCTAAGGGTTTATCTATCTTGTTGATTTTCTCAAAGAACCAGCTCCTGGTTTTGTTGATTCTTTGTATAGTTCTTTTTGTTTGTATTTGGTTGATTTCGTCCCTGAGTTTGATTATTTCCTGTCGCCTACTCCTCTTGGATGTAATTGCTTCTTTTTGTTCTAGAGCTTTCAAGTGCTCTGTCAAGCTGTTAGTGTAGACTCTCTCCACTTTCTTTTTGGAGGCACTCAGAGCTATGAATTTTCCTCTTAGCACTGCTTTCATTGTGTCCCATAAGTTTTGGTATGATGTGACTTCATTCTTTTGAATTCTAAAATGTCTTTAATTTCTTTCTTTATTTCTTCTTTGACCAAGCTATTGTTGAGAAAAGCATTGTTGAAAGTCCATGTGTATGTGTGTTTTCCATTGTTTTTGTTTGTGCTTAGCCTTAGTCCGTGGTGATCTGATAAGGTGCATGGAATAATTTCAATCTTTCTGTATCTGTTGAGGCCTGTTTTGTGATCAATTATATGGTTAATTTTGGAGAGGGCGCCATGAGGTGCCAAGAAAAATGTATATTCTTTTGCTTTAGGGTGGAATGTTCTATAAATATCTGTTAGATCCATTTGGTCCGTAACTTCAGTTAGTTTCATTGTATCTCTGTTTAGTTTCTGTTTCCATGTTTTGTCCATTGTTGAGAGTGGGGTGTTGAAGTCTCCCACTATTATTGTGTATGGTGCAATGTTTGCTTTGAGCTTTAGTAAAATTTCTTTTATGAATGTGGGTGCCCTTGCATTGGGAGCATAGATGTTCAGAATTGAGAGCTCATCTTTGTAGACTTTTCCTTTGACTCTCCTTATCTTTTTTGACAACTTTTGGTTGAAAGTCATTTTATCCGATGTAAGAATGGTTACTCCACCTTGTTTCTTGGGACCATTTGCTTGCAAAATTGTTTTCCACCCTTTGACTCTGAAGTAGTGACTGCCTTTGTTACATAGGTGGGTTTCTTGTATGCAGCAAAATGTTGGGTCCTGTTTACATATCCAGTCTGTTAGTCTATGTCTTTTTATTGGGGAATTGAGACCATTGATGTTAAGAGATATTAAAGAAAAGTGATTGTTGCTTACTGTTATCTTCTTTGTTAAAGGTGAAATTCTGTTTGTGTAGTTATCTTCTATTGGGTTTGTTGAAAGATTCCTTTATTGCTTTTTCTAAGGTGTGGTTTCCTGCCTGGTGTTGGTATTTTCCACCCATTATCCTTTGTAGAGCTGGATTTGTGGAAAAATATTGTGTAAATTTGCTTTTGTCATGGAACGTCTTGTTTTCTCTGTCTTTCGTTATTGAAAGTTTTGCTGGATATAGCAGTCTGGGCTGACATTTATGTTCTCTTAGGGTCTGTATGGCGTCTGCCCAGAATCTTCTAGCTTTCATAGTTTCTGGTGAGAAGTCTGGTGTAATTCTGCCTTTACATGTTACTTGACCTTTTTCCCTTACTGCTCTTAATATTCTTTCTTTGTTTAGTGCATTTGTTGTTTTGATTATTATGTGATGGGAGGAATTTCTGCTCTGGTCCAGTGTTTGGAGTTCTCTAGGCTTCTAGTTTGTTCAAGGGCATCTCTTTCTTTAGGTTAGGGAAATTTTCTTCCATAATTTAGTTGAAGATGTTTACTGGCTCTTTACGAAGTAAATCCTCACTCTCTTCTATACCTATAATCTTAAGGTTGTGTCTTCTCATTATGTCCTGGATTTCCTGGACGTTTTGAACTACCAGTTTTTTGCATTTTGTATTTTCTTTGACTGTTGAGTCAATGTTTTCTATGGAATCTTCAGCATCTGAGATTCTTTCTTCTGTCTCTTGTATTCTATTGTTGATGCTTGCATCTATGACTCCTGAATTCTTTCCCAGGTTTTCTTTCTCCAGAGACATCTCACTTTGCAATTTCTTTATAGTTTCTACTTCCATTTTTAGATCTTGGATAGTTTTGTTCAGTTCCCTCACTTGTTTGTTTGTGTTTTCCTGAAATTCTTTAAAGGATTTTTGTGTTTCTTCTTTAAGGGCTTCCACCTGTTGACCCATGTTCTCCTGTGTTTCTTTTAGAGGTTTTTGTGAGTCCTCTTTAAGGGCTTCTACATGTTGACCCATGTTCTCCCATAGTTCCCTACAGGATTTTTGTGTTGCCTCTTTAAGGGTTTCTACCTGTTGACCCATGTTTTACCATATTTCTTTAAGGTATTTTTGTGTCTCCTCTTGAAGAGATCCTACCTGTTGAGCCATATTCTCCTGCAAGGGATTTTTATGATTCCTCTTTGAGGGCTTCTACCCATTGACCCATGTTCTCATTTATTCCTTTAAGGGAGTTATTTATGTCCTTCTTGAATTCCTCTAACAGCATCATGAGATGTGATTTTAAATCCAGCTCTTGCTCTTCTGACGTGATAGAGTATCCTGGATTTGCTGTTGTGGGAGAACTGGGTTCTGATGGTGCCATGTTGCCTTGGTTTCTGTTGGTAATGATTGTGCGTTTACCTTTGGCATTCTAGTTATCTCCAGTGTTAGCTGGTGTTGCTGTCTCTGACTGTGACTTCTCTGTCCTTCAGGTCTGTGTATCTGTACTCCTGGGATTCCCTTTCTTTCAAATGTCCTGTTTACAGCTGGTTTTTCAGGAAGTATCAGGAAATGGGGTGTTCTCTGTGGCAGACTTGGCAAGGGTTGAATGCCCTGCAAAGTGTTGTTTCTCGAATGCCCTTCTGCTGCCAGATCTCAGGAAATGTGGGCTTCCCCCATGCAGACCTGGCACAGGCTGAATGCCCCACGGCTGCTGGATCTTTAATGCCAGCTGCTGTTGGATCTCAAATGTCCTGCTGATTCTGGATCTCGAATGCTCCACTGCTGCTGGATCTCTAGAAATCATAGGGAAATGGGGGTCTTCCCCCGTGGCAGACCTAGCATTGGTCTACCTTGTTGGAACAAACAGGACGGGCAGCCTAGGAGGGAGGGGTAGAGGAGATCTTTCGTCTATTTCTTTAAGGGCTATGTTTATTTCCTCTTCAAAGGCTTCTACTATATTTATAATATTGGATTTAGGATCATCTTCTTGTGCTTAGGCTGTGTTAGGATACACAGGGCTTACTGTAGCAAGATAGATGGGCTCTGGTGATATCATATTACCCTGGCTCTTGTTGATTTTGTTCTCATGCTGTCGTTTAGCCGTCTGGTCATTCCAAGTGTTCCTGATATCAGCAGGACCTTACAATGGATCTCAGGGAATAGGATGCTCCTTACCTCTGCTGACTGTGCCCCAGGTGGACCTGATATGTAAGGGATTGGCTGTGGAAGGATATAAGCTGCATGCTCCTAGGGCCCTAAAAGTCTTCTTGGGGTGGCTGAGAGAGCTCTTTGCTGTCTGTTTCCCAGGTGGACCAATTGTTAAATGTAGCTTTTATATACCAGATGTGATTATTGTCTAAGAGGATTGTTACTAAATAAGTTCACCCTTTCTAGTTCTTTCTGAATTCTGGCTAGATAGTTCAACTCAGATGTTCTGGCTCAAAACTCCTCTTCAAGCTGACTGAAACTGGCTTCTCTTGGCTTCTCACTGAATTGTTCTTCTTGGAAAAAGAAAACTGCATTTGAATTTCCTGAACTGAACTGCACTAACTGCACTGACTACATGAACCAAATGGAACTAAATGATCTGCATGAACTCAACAGAACTCAACTGCATTCAACTGAATTGAACTCAACTGAACTAAATTGTACTCACTGAACTGCCCTCCCTTCTTTTTCCTCTCATTCTACCACTCTCTCACTCTGTTTTCCATGCTTTGTCTTTTCTGTCTGTTCTCGTGAGAGTTGGATTCCCTGATTCACTCTGTCAAATCTTTCTCTGATTTATCATTTTGTCTGCCTCTCAATTAGAGGTTATATTCTTTTTTTAAAAAAAAATATTTTTTTGTTAGATATTTTCTTTCTTTACATTTCAAATGTTATCACCTTTTCTGGTTTCCCTTCTAAAAGTGCCCAATCCCATCCCCCTGTCCTCTGCTCACAAACCCACTCACTCCTACTTCTCTGTCCTGGTATTCTCCTGTGCTGGGGCATTGCATTGAGCCTTCCCAGGGAAAAGGGCCTCCCCTCCCTTTGATGTCCAACAAAGCCATCCTCTGCTACATGTGCAGCTGGAGCCAAGGATCCCTCCATGTGTATTCTTTGTTTGGTAATTTAGTCCCTGGGAGCTCTGTGGGTACTGGTTGCTTCCTTCTACAAACTAACTTTACCTACAGTTTAGAATTAAAGATTTGTATTACTGGCATGTGTATATTCCACACATTATAGTGTAATCCAGGGAATATCTGTATTCCTAATGTATCATATTTTTGGATGTGATCCCTTGCCAGAGCAGCCATGTTGCTGAGTTAAAATTCTTCTACAGGGAACATGCTCAGTAGTGCTGTGAATTGTATCTTTTCTATTTCATCTTCTTGGTGATAATAATCAAAACACTATACATGTACACTTCTGTCCACATTTCATTTAGACTGTCTCTCCACTGCAAGGTCTCTAAACAATTTTGCATACAACTATTTTCTGTTTTTATTTTCCCCTTCAAGTGACTTGTAGATATGGAACAAAGGCACCAACCAACCAACCAACCAAGCAACAAACAAACAAACTAACAAATAAGAAAAAGTACTCACATAGTAGAATCTCCTTCTACCTCACTGTACATTTACACATCTTTAGCTATTTCCACAGCAAAACAGAGACTAGTCATGTGATGGAGTCTTTCTCTTTTCTTCCTGGAAGATTCACACAGATGCTGTGGGAACATAGGTCTCATCTACAGCTGGTTCCATAAGAATGCCTAAGAAGAGACAAGAAGAATCTAGGTCAACCATTCAGTATTCCTCAGTTGAAAATTCTTTGTTTTGCTCGGTACCCCATTTTTTTTTCTTTTTTTTTTTCTTTTCTAAATTTTTTTTATTTACATTCAAAATCATTTCCCCTTTCCCATTTCCTCCTTCCCTGAAAGTCCCATAAGCCCCCTTCCCTCCCTCTTTTCCCCATTCAACCCCCTCTCACTTTGGTACCCCATTTTTAATAGGGGCTATTTGGTTCTCTGAAGTCTAACTTCTTGAGTTCTTTGTATATATTGGATATTAGTCCTCTATTGGATGTAGGATTGGTAAAGTTCTTTTCCCAAGCTGTTTGTTGCCCTTTTGTCCTATTGACAGTATCCTTTGCCTTAGAGAAGCTTTGCAATTTTATGAGGTCCCATTTGTCAATTCTTTATCTTAGAGCATAAGCTATTGGTGTTTTGTTCAAGAACTTTTCCCCTGTTCCCTTTCGCTCCAGTATCTTCCCCACTTTCTTTTCTATTAGTTTCAGTGTATCTGGTTTTATGTGGAGGTCCTTGATCCACTTGAACTTGAGCTTGGTACAAGGGGATAATAATGATCGATTTGCATTCTTCTACATGCTAACAGCCAGTTGAACCAGTACCGTTTGTTGAAATGTTGTCTTTTGTCCACTGGATGGTTTTAGCTCCTTTGTCAAAGATCAAGTGACCATAGGTGTGTAGATTCATTTCTGGGTCTTCAATTCTATTCCATTGATCTACCTGCCTGTCACTGTACCAATATCATGCAGTTTTTATTATGATTGATCTGTAGTACAGCTTGGGGTCAGGGATGGTGATTCTGACAGAAGGTCTTTTATTGTTTTCGAATGTTCAACATCCTCAGTCATCAGGGAAATGTAAATCAAAACAACCTTGAGATTCTACCTCACACCAGTCAGAATGGCTAAGATCAAAAAATCAGGGGACAACAGATGTTAGAGAGGATGTGGAGAAAGAGGAACACTCCTCCATTGCTGGTGGGATTGCAAGCTGTTAAAACCACTGTAGAAATCTGTCTGGAGGTTCCTCAGAAATTTGACATAGTACTACCTGACGACCTAGCTATACCACTCCTGGGCATATACCCAAAAGATACTCCAACATGTAATAAGGACACATGCTCCACTATGAGTTCATAGCAGTCTTATAATAGGCAGAAGCTGGAAAGAACCTAGATGTCCCTCAACAGAGGAATGGATACAGAAAATGTGGTACATTTATACAATGGAGTACTACTCAACTATTAAAAACAATGAATTAATGAAATTCCTTGGCAAATGGATGGTACTAGAAAATATCATCTTTAGTGAGGTAATCCAATCACATAAGAACACACGTGGTATGTACTCCCTTATAAGTATTAGCGCAGAAGCTTGGAACACCCAAGATATAATTCACAGATTAAATGACTCTTAAGAAGGAAGACCAAAGGGTGGATAATTTGGTCCTTCTTAGATAGGGTACAAAATACCCATGGGAGGAAATACAGAGACAAAGTTTGGAGCAGAGACTGAAGGAAAGACCATCTAGAAACTGTCCCACCTGGAGATCCATCCCATATACAGTTACCAAACTCAGACACTATTGTGGATGCCAACACGTGCTTGCTGACATGAGCCTGATATAGCTGTTTTCAGAGAAGCCCTGCCAGTGCCTGACAAATACAGAGGGAGATGTTCTCAGACAACTATTGGACTGAGCACAGGGTCCCCAATGGAGGAACTAGAGAAAGGACCCAAATAGCTGAAGGGGTTTACAGCCCCATAGAAGGAACAACAATATTAACCTACCAGTACCCCCAGAGCTCCCAGGTACTTAACCACCAACCAAAGAGTACACATGGAGTGACCCATGGCTCCAGCCACATGAGAAGCAGAGGATGGCCTGGTTGGACATCAATAGGAGGAGAAGCTCTTGGGCCTGTGAAGGTTCATTGCCCCAGGGTAGGGGAATGCCAGGTCAGGGGAGTGAGAATGGGTGGGTTGGTGAGCAGGAGGATTGGGGGATGGGATAGGGTGTTTTTGGAGGGGAAACCAGGAAAGGGGATAACATTTAAAATGTAAATAAAGGAAATATCTAAATAAAAAAAGAATCTAGATCAATTAATTATGTTCACCACGTTCCACAATTCTTTCTCCCTAAGTTACCATATTACTTTCTCTTTCTAAGAAATTTGATAACTTTTAAAAGGAAAATTGATGATGTAGTCTTAAGAGAAGAGTTTTGAGTAACCTAAGTAATAGATGGGACCATTTTGATCTTGAAATTTCTTGTTTCTCTTTGACAAGGTATGTTGGAGAGGGGAATTCCATGGGATGGTAGACTGTTCTATATGTTGAGCCTCCAGTTGCTCTTATACAAATTGTTCAAATGCCTTCAATTTTTCTTTTTGTATGGGCCACTGCTCTTGCCATATGATTTTTGTTTCATTTTACGAGGCTTAATGGGGTGAATATGATTTAAAAAATTTGTAGGATATTCTCCAAAAATTAATAACACTGTGAATAGAACATTGATGAGTATTGTTATGTGTAATAACACATGGAATTTTGTAACACATGACAGTTTAAAAGCATTTTTGAGGTAAAACTTAGCATTACTGAATGAGTTTTTAACTAGAAAGTGAGTCAGCACTAATAAAAAGAAAGGAGTAAGATTATCCGTTGCAGTCTGACCTAAAATTGATTTAGTAGATCTTATCAACTGAAAGGAAAGCACATGTCTGTTTCTGATTGCCTTGCTCAAAAGAGAAATCTTCAGTGGACAAGTTGTCAAGAATCTAACAGAGTTCCAAATTATATAATGTGTTTAAGACTGTGCTATCACCTTTGCTTCCTTTTTAGTTACTGTGTTCTAGGCCCCTTGTGAATTTGCTGATTTTCATCCTTAATCACCGTTAAGTGAATTGTATTAACTAATTTTTCCATTTATCCTACTGAAATACTTTAATACTCACAGGGAAGTAAGAAATGACTATTTTTTAAAATCTGAAGTTTTTCAAATGAATGCATACACAACAAATAGAGAAGAGATGACTCAAAATGGATGGAGCATGTATGAGAGACTGACGTTCTATATGCAGAGCAAGCACAGTGCATCCATCCACATTCTGGAAACAACTTTCGAAGACAAAGCAGTGTTAACAAGGGTAGTTTAATCGAATTGAATACAGTTAAAGCCTGAACAGAGTGGTCATACATGATGGCAGAAGAGTTTTATAATGAAGCTAAAACATATTGAGGTGAATTTTGGAAGTGGGAAAGCTAAAAGAGTGCTTTTAAATCAAAATATGAGTGACAAAGCTGACAACATTCAATTGTAATTATGATATATGCTGCTCTGAAGCTTAATGTACACAACAGAATTCAAACTTTCCAGTAGCTAAAGAAATTAGAAATGTCACTTCAATATAGGCATAATTGGTTTTAAGGAGGGACAGACAATTTTAGAGAAGATATTTTTAGAAAATTGGCTAAAGTTTAAATATTTATAAACAAATGTGCACACATAAATACATATACACAGAGAGAAAGAGAACAAAATATGAAACTAAACTTGTATGATGTATTATTTGTGTTTTTAAAATTTTATATAGAATGTAAGCTAACGAGACTACCAATCTGCTAGAATATAAGATGATCTCTGCATTTACAATAATTTCAGCTATGTTGTCAGTATTCTGTTTAGATTTTAAACAAAGATATGTGCTTTCCTGGGATGACTGGTTAGTGTCATTTTATTTCTATTGTTGTTCAGTCTAGATCTGGGAAGTAACTAACTCACTCAGAAGTTCAGCTTTTAAGGTGTATTGTGGATGTGTCCATGGAATCTGTCTAATAAGCCTTAATTTGAAAATAGAAGAGTGTGGTCAGTCAAGACACTTTAATTAAATTGTTTAAGAAACAGAAGTAGATTGAAACTGATTCATGGGAATCTGGACTATTGCTCACAAGCACACACACTCATACACACACATACATTCACACACATGTACTCACATACACATTCATGCAACACACACACACTCACACACATACATTCTCACACATACTCACACTCACCTACACGCATTCATTCTTATACACACTCTTACACATACAAACACTCACATATTCATATGCACCCACACACATATACACTTACACATACATGCACACATATATTCACACACACTCATACATTCACGTGCACACATATTCATACACTGTCACACATACTCACATACACACACACTCATCTACATACTCACACACATCCACACAGACTCACACATGTGCACATGCACATACATACAATCACACATACACACATTCACAGTAAACGTAAAACAAAATTTAAGAGGGACTTACGATAGGAATCATGAGAAGAGTGCTTCCCTAACAAGAAGAAAATGGAAGCAAGCACAAGACAAAGCACAAGACGTTAGTCTTGGTGTTCTGTGGACTTTGAGATTATGATTACCACTTTTACTGCTGAAGGTCTTGAAACAGCCATGCAGCCATGTTGCTGATAATGTTACTGCTTCAGTGTTAGAGGAGTTGGGCAATATATTTTTTAATTGTTTCTAGCAGAAAAATTGATAGGGAAGAACAAAGGTTTAGAGTGCTTCCTAAAATCAATGCCACTTTTGAACCAATTTGAAATGGCAGTATGTGTCTTTCTGGTGACTTCAATTTGTTATGTATTCATCTGAAAAAGAGAAATATTATCTTTTAAGCAGAAAAAGGGAAAGAGGTTTGAAAAGATACATCCCACATATGACATCTTGTAGGTGATTAGACATATTTGAATATCTTAACAGAACTTTCAAACTAAATTTTACACATGGGTATCTCTACTCCCTACATTCTCTATAATGAGCTTTCAACAAACGCTAGCAAGTGACTTAATCTCTGTCAGCTTTAGTTTGTCTCTTTTTAAGACAATATTAACAATGCTCCAGGGAAAAGGATTTTGGTTACTTTATCAATCTGGAATAGTGGATTAAGCTTAAGTTAAAGGTATCTATTTGAGTGCCTGTCACAGAACAGGAATTAGCTTAAATGTACTTGTAGTAAATTCTCTCCTGAACGGTTCAATGGTTTACAATTGGACGTAACTGCTGTTACTTTATTCATATTGCCCAGTTTAGATTCCTCTATTCTGTTAATTTTATTTGGAGTTTCCATAAATACAGAATGCTTCCTCATGTTCTCACTGCTAAATGCAAGTAGCTAACCCATTGTCCTAGTCAGGGTTGGTATTGCTGTGATGAAACATCATGAACAAAAGGAAAATGGGGAAGAGAGGGTTTGTTTGGCTAACATTTCCACATCATAGTCCATCATTAATGGAAATCAGGACAAGAACTCAAGCCTCTGGATGCAGAGGACAAGGAGGGATGCTTCTTCTTTTTTATTTTTTCCTTTAAGTTGTAGGTGAGGGCAATGACATTTCTTTCTTTCTTTTTTTTTTCTATATTTGTTTTATTTACATTCCAAATGATTTACCCTTTCCTGTTTTCTCCCTCCCAGAAAGTCCCATAAGACCCCTTCCCTCCCTCTGTTCCCCATTCAACCCCCTCTTGCTTCTCTGTCCTGGCATTCCCCTACATCCAGTCTTTCCAGGAACAGGGGTCTCCCTTTCCATCTTCTTGGAAATCTATTGATATGCAAATTGTGTCTAGGGTTAATATCCCCTTATCAGTGACTGCATACCATGTGTGTTCTTTTGTGATTGGGTTACTTCACTAAGGATGATATTTTCAAGTTCTGACCATTTGCCTAGGAATTTCATGAATTCATTGTTTTTAATTGCAGAGTAGTTTTCCATTGTGTAAATATACCACAACTTCTGAATCCATTCCTCCGTTGAGGGACATCTGGGTTCTTTCCAGCTTCTGGCTATTATAAATAAGGCTGCTGCTATGAACATAATGGAGCTTGTGTCCTTATTGCATGCAGGCGAAGCCTCTGGGTATATGCCCAGGAGTGGTGTAGCAGGATCCTCTGGGAGTGTCATGCCCAGTTTTCTGAGGAACCACCAGACTGCTTTCCAGAGTGGTTGTACCAACTTGCAATCCCACCAGCAGTGGAGGAGTGTTCCTCTTTCTCCACATCCTCACCAACAACTGCTGCCTCCTATGTTTTTGATCTTAGCCATTCTGACTGGTGTAAGGTGGAATCTCAGGGTTGTTTTGATTTGCATTTCCCTAATGACTAAAGATGTTGAACATCTCATTAGGTGCTTCTCAGCCATTAGATATTCTTCAGGTGAGAACTCTTTGTTTAGCTCTGTACCCCATTTTTTAATAGGGTTATTTGGCTCTCTGGAGTCTAACTTCTTGAGTTCTTTGTATATATTGGATATTAGACCTCTGTCGGTCTTACTAGCTTTCTCCCAAGTGGGTTAGGCAGCCTGCTTTCTTTATTATACATGTGCTTTGTTTTATTTTACTTAATTATTAATTTTCATTTATTTACTTTACATCATGTTTACTGCCCTCTCCCAGTCAGTCCCTCCCACAGCCATCCCCCTCCCTCCCTTCTCCTCTGAAAGGGTGGGGCCTCCTGAGTATCCCCCCACCCTAGCACATCAAGTCTTTCACACTGAGGCCAGACAAGGGAGTCCAGCTAGAAGAACACATAAAAGACATGTAACAGCTTTTGGAATAGCCTGGTTCCAGTTGTTAAGGACCCACATGAAGAACAAGCTGCATATCTGACACATATGGGCTGGAATGTCTAAGTCTAGCCTGTATATGTTCTTTGATTTATGTTTTAGTCTTAGAGAAAACCAAGGATTCAGGTTAGTTGACTCTATTAGTCTTTCTGTGGAGTTCTTATATCCGTTGGGGCCAACAATCCTTTCCCCTATTCTTCCATAAGACTCCCTAAGCTCCATCCACTGTTTAAATGTGGGTATCAGTATCCATCTGAGTCAGCTGCTAGGTGCATTCCCTCAGAGGATAGCCATGCTAGACTACTGTCTGCAAACATAAATAGTTTTAGGAATTAGTGCTTGCCCATGAGATGGTCTCAAGTTAGGCCAGTGATTGGTTGGCCTTTCCTCAGTCTCTTCTCATCCCTGATACCTGCATTTCTTATAGACAGAATAAATTTTGGGTTGAAGGTTTTGTGGGTAGCTTAGTGTCCCTATTTACTGGGGCTTCTGCATGGCTACAGGAGATGGCCTCTTCAGGTTCCATATCCCCAATGCTGTGTGTCACAGCTAAGGTCACCTCCATTGATTCTTGGGTGCCTCCCTTTTGCCAGGTCTCTGTCACATTCTGGAGATGCCTCCCCACATTCCCACTCCCATCAATTACAGATTTCTATTCATTTTCATGGCCATCTGTCCATATCTCCTGTCTCTTCCCACACCTGAACATTCCCCCATTCCATTCCCAATTCCCTCCCTCCATCTGCCTTTTTATAACTATTCTATTCTCATACCAACAACCCTACTAACAATTAAAAATGGGGCACAGAGCTAAACAGAGAATTCTCAACAGAGGAATCTCAAATGGCCTAGAAGCACTTAAAGAAATGTTCAAAGTGCTTAGTCATCAGGTAAATGCAAAACAAAACAACACTGAGATTCCATCTTACACCTGTGAGAATGGCTACAACCTTATCTGATATCAATGGGAAGGGAGGCCCTTGGTCTTGTGAAGGCTCGATGCCCCAACGTAGGGGAATGCTAGGGCAGTGATGCAGGAGTGGGTGGTTGGGTCTGGGAGTACCCTTATAGATGCAGGGGGAAGGCGAATGGGATAGGGGGGATGCAGAGGAGAAACCAAGAAAGAAAACATTTGAAAATTAAATAAATACCCAATGCTGATGAGGATGTGGAGCAAGGGGAAAACTCCTCCACTGCTGATGGGAGTGCCAACCTGTAGAACCACTCTTGAAATCAATTTGGCAGTTTTTCAGAAAACTGGGAATAGTTCTTTTTTTTTTAATTTTATTTTCTAAGTTTTTTTTTATTTACATACAAAATCATTTCCCCTTTAGACTCAGCTATACCTCTCCTGGGCATATACCCAAGAGATGTCCCACCATCCCACAAAGACAGTTGCTCATCTATGCTCATAGCAACTTTATGTGTAAAGCCAGAAAGTGGAAAAAAAAACCCTACATGTTCCTCAAGTGAAGAATGTGTAAAGAAAATTTGGTACACATACACAATGGAATACTGTTCAGCTTTTATAAACAAACAAATCATGAATTTTTCAGGAAAGTGGATGAGACTTGAGAATATCATCCTGAGTGATCTAACAGTCCCAAAAGGGCATGCATAGTATGTACTCACTTATAAGTGGAGATTAGTCAGGCAATAGAAGATAACCATGCTAAACTTCTCTGATCCAAAGAAGCTAAATAAGAAGGAAGGCACAAATGAGGATGCTTGAATCTCACCTAAAACAACCTGCTTTCTTATAGAACCCAGGCACCACCCATAATGGCCTGGACCCTTCCAAAGCAATCGCTAATTCCATCTTCTCAGAGAAGGGCAGGGGTAAGGAGGAGTGCTGTGGGAGGCGAGACTTGTAGGAAATGGGAGAGCAAATTTATTTCTTCAGAGTTGGATAGTACCTTAAAAGTCAATTCTCAAATTTAATGGATTAATGATGAGAATTTTTCCTAAGATATTGTTGAGAATTGCATACTCATTAATATTCATATAGGACCACAGTATTATTTCTTGCTCTCCACTTATATAACAGTTATCCACAATCAAAGTACGAGTTTCAAGATGCTTTTGAGCAATTAATGTTATGTGGACATTCCTTACATGAAAAATGCATTTTCTTTACTGTTGAATGATTTTCAGCTTTTATAATATTCTCTAAGGAATTTGTGAACCAAAAATGTGAACCATTGATCTAGATCAAATTGGAAACTGTAATCTCAAAAACTAAGTGAAATAGTAAAACATAAATGTAATTTAAATATAAAGCTTGCAAAGCTATTCTCCCTATGAGGTAGAGAGAAACAATAAAAAGTTTTAAGTTCTTACTATGTTAGCTTAAGTTATACTCTTATGCATTTATCAGAATTGCTCCTGAATATATTAGTCTAATCATCACCAGAGTGCAAGTTGGTTTATAAAGATTTGCATATTTGTTTTGTAAATGTTTCATGGGTGAAATAATTAATTAGCATCTAATTAATATTTGTGTTGCTGAGACCATATTTTTAAACCACAGAATCAAGAAAATGGAGAATAGTTAATTTTCCATTTCTGATCTCTTCTTTAAAATTCTTCATTTCTAAACTCAAAGCACAAAGGAGAGATTAATAAAAATAAATTTGAAGTTTCTTAATTGCACTCTTTTCTTTTTGCCCAATTACTGAAATTCTTTAATGTCTTTTCTATTCTAAAGCATTATTAAATAAATATTTAGTAATATTGGAAAAGATAATTGTTAGTACTTGAAAATTATATTGGAGAATTTCACTGAAATGCTAAAATAATGAAGATATAATTTAAAATTCTTACATGAAATATGACTAACCCTAGAGCACTAGGTTAAAATAACATATGGCAGAGGGTGTCTTTGTCTCCATCAGGACATATGAGGTACATCTAAAGTTTGTGGTAGTAGAGGTTGCTCCACATTCTACTAAATGGGCTTAAATTCAAGTCTGAATTACGAGGAGATCTATCATTCATTAACTGTGGCAAAATGGACAATGAAGTTAACTTTCTATAAACTGGTTTTCTACAGCTTAACTCAAAATTATAAGTGATATTATATTATGAAATTAAGAGGAATTCTGTAAATTATATACATTTTCCTCATGTAGAAACCATAAAATATACATATTATGATGTATGCGATAATATACATGTATATATCCTTTAGTGATTAAATTAAGTCAATCATGCCTGCACATTGCTACCATTTATAAGAAAACTGAAAACTTCTAACTTTTTGAATTATATAATTCATTATTAGTTTTCATAGTCACCCTTCTCTATAGGAACACACCAGAATTCCTAAATTCTAACTCAATAGAATGTGCTCATTGATCAAGCCATTTCCATCCCTCCTAATGCCTGTGTTCCTCAGTGTCCGGGGACCACTTTTAAGTTTCACACATGAATGAGATTAAAAAATATCTGTCTTTCTGTACCTGGCTTATTCCATTTACTCTAGGTCATTGAATGTGTACAAACATAATACTTTTATTATCCATTAAAGAGTAAACAGGCACATAAATTCTTTCTATTTCTTGACTATGTGAGCAGTGCCCCAAATAAGCATAGGTTTATAGGCCTTTCCTTGATGTTCTGATTTTACATCTTTGAATATTTGTCTACTAGAACAGTTGGTGTTTCATACAAATGTTCTATTTTTCTTTTTAATAACTATACAGTTTTCCATAATAAATATACTAACTTAATTCGCACCAAAATTGTGAAAGGGCTCCTTTTCCCCACATACTTTCAAGCTCTTGTGTTCTTTGTGATAATAGCTACTCTATTTGGTGTGAGGTGATCTCTTTTTGTGGCTTAGAATTGTATTATCTTATAACAGTTTTTCATTGCATCCCATGTGTATGCATCTGGATAAGCGTGTTTCACATGTAAGCAACTAATATTAAGACTCTAGCTTACATTACATTGCAAAATTTTACAAGTGAAATGTAAGAATTTAAACTATTCAGTGAAAATAAAGAGAAAACAATCCAATAAGAAGGACCAGAAAAAGCACTTTGTTATCACATGATTTTAATGTCCACAAGAGAAAGTGATAATACAAGCATTACCTGTTATGTGTCATCTACTGACACAAGAGAAATGTTCCATCACTTGTGAATGGTCTATACTTCTTCTGTTTACAATTCAATTTTCCAAATTTTATGCTAAAAGAAGAGAATATGCTAATTGTGTTGATTTGAATAGTATAACTTTGTGAATTTTATCATTTCTCTAGTCAAACCAACATCTGCAACAAAGTCAATTTAGATGAAGTCAACATTACTCCTTATTCACTTCTGGATAAGGAGCACATCTTACTCAAAGTGCTCTTAAGAACTGGTCTAGCCTCAGGCATCTCCATTTGTAGCCACTGAACACATCAAGTGAACAGAGGTCCCTGACAGCACTGTGATCACAAGAAGTCTAAGTCAGTAAGCAAGGTCCTAGTAGAGCAAGGGCTCAGATTCTTCACATCTGCAGTGCTCTAGATATGAATTCTACCTACAAGAAGTGCAAGAGTAAATATGGAGCAGAGATTGAGAAAATGGCCAATGAATGAGTGCCCCAACTTGAGCCTCATCCCAAGGGAGAAAGCCAACCCTGACATTATTAATGATATTCTGTTATACTTGCAGAGAGGAGCCTAGTATAACTGTCTTGGTTTTTCGAGACAGGGTTTCTCTGTGTAGCCCTGGCTGTCTGGAACTCACTTTGTAGACCAGGCTGGCCTCGAACTCAGAAATCCTCCTGCCTCTGCCTCCCAAGTGCTGGGATTAAAGGCGTGCGCCACCACCGCCCGGCTATAACTGTCTTCTAAGAGGCTTCATCCAGCAGGTGATAGAAAATGATGCAGAGCCGCACAGCCAAACAATAGGCAGATCATGGAGAGTCCAATGATAGAGTAGGGGTCAGTGCGGGGGTGGGGGAAGTGAGGCAGAAAGAGTGGTTAAGGACACTATATGAGAAGACCTACAGAGTAAACTAGCCTGGGACCATGTAGCTCACAGGGAATGAACCATGAGCCAAAAATATGCATGGGCTGGACCTAGTCCCCTTAAACATATGTAGCAGATGTGCAGCTTGTTCTTCATATGGGTCCTCTAGCAAATGGAGTAGGAACCTTTCTCTGACTCTGTTATAGGCCTTTGGATCCTTTTCTAATAGCTGGGCTGCCTTATCTGGTCTCAGTGGTAGAGGATGTGCTTAGTCCTGAAGTGACTTGATGTACCAGAGTAGGTGGGTACCCTTTTCCTTAGAGAAGGACAGATGGGAATGGAGGAGGGAGTATAAGGATGGGACTGATAGAAGAGGAGAGAGGGGCTGTGATCAGGCTATAAAATTACTAAATAAACTAATGGTGAAAAAGAATTTTTGCTCTGTTGAGCAGCACATGTATTGAGTCACCAAGTCTTCACACTAGTGCTTCTTAATCACCTGAACTGATTCCTAAAATACCTTGTACATACTGAACCAATAAGTGTGGGGCTGTAGCTTTTAAATCACATTTAGACAACTTTAAAGACAACTCTAAGTCAATATCTAGTGGTTTGTCTTTTCCAACCTTCAAATTTCTACAAATGAAACAACATCAACAAGACTGGTTGTGATGCGGTATTAAATAATTGAGGAATAGAACACTTATGGGATCTTTACATAATTGACTCTTACTGAGAAATACATTGATGATAATACAGACGAATTTTGATTTTCTAAAAGTTAATGTTAAATACAAAGAGAAAAAACTGAAGGGACATAAAATTGTGTGCTGTTTTAATAAGATTATTATGAGTTTCACAGGATCTAGCATCATCTAGGAGAACAGTCTCTGAAAATACCTCTGTGGGATTACCAAGATCAGTTTAGCCTCTGGATATACATGTAACATATTGTCTTGGAGTTGACTAAAGTGAGAAAACTCGCTTTGAAATCATCAACACTGTTCTCTGGTGTTGGGTCCTGAACTGCAAAAGAAAACACTAGCTGAGCATTAGCATAGATGCTCTCTTCATCCTAACTTCAGAGGCAATGACTGTAACAAACTGCTCCAAGCCCTACCACGTTTAGTTCCTTTTGCTGATGGACTGTAGCCTTAACCTGGGAGCCTAGAACAAACACTTCCTTGGGTTGCTTTGGTCAGGGCATTTTGTCATAACAGAAAATAAAGTAACAGACAAAACATTGCTTTACAATTTAAGCAATTTTAGAATGGATGATATGCAACAAGAAGAAATTGAAAGGAAGTAAAACTTAAGAAACTACACAATATATTAGATCATATTACATCATAATATACCTTAAGGAATATTGGTTTTAGGATTGTATTATAAAATTAATTGTCAGTTTTTGTTTTTAAAGGGAGCATTTATGGCAAGGGCTAATAAAGATCTTAGAAGGTTCAGATTCAAACACAAATTTATATTGTTTGCTCAAATACTTATAATGTTTTCCATTTGGGCTGATGATTGAATTTTAAAAGTTTAGGTAAACCATTCAGCCAGAAACCTTTGTGTATTCTCTTGTCTTACACTAAATTTTGTTAAAAACAAATACAGATTTATTATATAGCAATGCTCTTTGATTTTATATTGGTATATCAGTAGGACTAACATACTATTTGTAGTTATAAATACATGAAAATGAAAAGAGTATACAATCTTAGTATAAATTAAATCAAATATGCAGTTCAATATCTTTGAGAGAAGATTGGGAGGACTTGAAATAAAGTAAGTTTCATGAATTCTTCTGAAGAATAAGTAATTGATGTTTGAGGTTCTTGGCTATTTGTACTACTTTTATATATTTATAATAATTACTCATATTTGCCATATGCTTGAAAACCTGTATTAAAGACTTGATATTAAAATAAACTTTCTCATTCCTTCTATAAACCTAGTTTTTGAAAGTATTAGTATATTTTGTCAACTTTTATATATTTGATGAATTAACCTTGAACTATTTATTCATACTTGAACTTAATTCTCTCAAATATAATCTAGGAAATAATAAGATATCAATCTCCTATTTTATTCCAAATAAGCCTCAACTACATTGTCCATATCATGCACATAAAGGTCATTGTGCCAAAAGACAATTTGAGGTATTTTACTGGAAATGCTAAAAGGCAAATTTTGATTTCAATGTTCCAAACCACATGGGTTCTTCCAGTGAATCTAAACTCATCATTTTCTGAGCTTGTCATTTTTAAGTTAACTAGATGTCTTAAAAAAACATGATTTTGCTGAAATTACAGTTTTTTATTTGATGTTTACAGCATAGTCTAGGACTTTTAAGCTTATTATTATTATTATTAATGAAACAGATGTCACTCCAAGAAGATTTTGAAAATTACATATAAACTTTGTTTAGTTTATGATGAAATGATAGTTATAACAACTCATGCAACCTTCTACTGACAAGAAAATTGTGCACAAAACGTCCCAAACTACTATGTCAGATTCCTAAAAAAATAATTTGTCTAAACCTGAAATATTGAGAGAAATGTTGCTTATACACATGTGGAATAAAAGTGTTCTTAATTTTTAAAATGACAAGACTTTTTAGTTAAACCATGTCACATTTATGACAAGAGAAAAACTACTTATTTTGGCAGCTTGAGACTTAATGAAGCATTTAAGTATCAATACAAGGCTTCATTAAATGGAAACATATGGCAAACCGTATCATTATTTAGTTATTCAAATGTGAAGAACTGTGAGAGATTAACAATGTAAATAATACCTAGTTCATGTATCACTTCATTACTAAGTTTCTGAAAATATTTAATAGATCATTATACATCTTGTCACTGCATTTGCAACTATAATAAGAATTAATTGTAGTGGTCATATTTTATAAAAACTTAATATGTGGACAAAAGTTTTAAATAAAGAGAGTCTCTACTGTAGAAAGTGTATTTTCTGGACCCCTGTCTCTCAGAATGTATCAAACATCAAACTTTTATTGAATTTATTATTGGTAAGTTTGTGTCTCTTCTCTAAGGGAAAATTCCTGTCTTTCAGACACCATTCTAAATGTATTTTTATGAATTCATATTACTAAGTTGCAACTATCATGTTTTATATTTTCAAACCAATATCACTAGCTTTCTATCACTATACCCTTAACAAAGATTCACATGCAATTTCTATATTGTGTTTATTCAAAGAAGGATGTTGACAGGCCACATTAGATCAATAAATACCAGGGACAAATATGGTTATCTGGATGCCTCTGATTATATATATATATATATATATATATATATATATATATATATATATATATTCAAATCTACTTCTGTAGTTACAGGTGTCACACTTTGCAAAGCTTAATAAAAAACTTCTTAAATATTTTGCTTTGTTTCTATAAACTATTTTGATATATTGCTGAATGTGTACCAATACCATATTTATGTATACATGACAATAAAATATTATTGAGAGTCCTTTGTTACTCCAGAGATAATTATTAAATCTTAATGAAGCAATGTTTTTATGATATAGTTTGGAATATATCTGGGTTGTTTTTAGATGATTTATATTAAAACTGAAAGAAAACTTGGATTTAGTCCAGTGGCTAATGATTATACTCCACATAGTGTTACTGAAAACAGAACAACATTATTTGATATTGAATATTTAATCCAAATTATTTTATTGCACCTTAGAAAATGAATATAAATGGTGAATAATATGTGTAAAATTAAATAGTATAAAAACACAGACACATATTTTCAACTGGAACCAGAAATGGGAATGTATGCAATGATGTTTGAGATGAGATATGGGACAGCTGCTCTGCAAGGAGAGATGTATGACATTTCTGGAATGTCATGTGGAAGAAGAGCTGATGAGGTCCATCCCCAACTATACAGGGCTGGCTGGAAGCACAGTCCACATATTCAGTGTGTTCAGAAATCAAACAGCTCATTCGAAAAAGCTGAAAATATGTAACTATAATGAAACCAAAGGTCATATTCAGTCATTATGAGGGAAGACTCATAACTTTTCAGAGTTTGGTTAAATTCAGGTATAGAAAAATTTAAGGTTCACAGTTTCCTTCACAAAATGTTCCTTAACTGTTTCTGTATGAGATGATGCATATAGCAGGGTGATAGATATGGAGCCATGTTTGAGATATAATCTTTTAGAATCAATAAAATGTTCCATGGTGATGAACACTACAACTGGTAAAAGGTTTGAAAACCCAAGCTGTCGGAAAGTGAGCTGTATACAGGTTGCCTAGTTCCAAGTTGGACACCTACCTTGAACCCGGAGACCTAGTAGGTGGGGCTTCCACCTACATGGGACAGGAGTTCAGCCACACCCTCTGGGCCCCCTGTCCCCTGTCACAGTTATAGTCCCTACAGACCCACTACCCCCTACCCCAGCAAGAGAGGTGTGTGGCTATCAGTCACATAGGAGCAGCACCAAGCCTTCCCACAAGTAAATAAGGTTTCCCCAAGCTGTCAGTTCTAGCCAATGAGAAGTACCTGCTGTCAAACCCTGTATCACCCCCAAAACTGTATATAAATCCTATCCAGAGCAAGAACTATTCTGTCATCTGAGAGCTTCTGTCATTAAGAGCTGTAACACTTGGGGAGAGATCTGCTCTCTGAAACACCACCAGCAGCTCCGCTGCAATCCTCACTAGGTGGCCTTTCAGCACAGGGTGACACGGGTAACCAAGATGGTAGCACAGCTAAGACTGAGGTGGAACCAGCTGCAGTGGAAGTGACTTCCTCGGCTGTTCTCTGCCTCTTCCCTCTGCCAGAACTCTCACCTGGCCAGGCCTCCACCCCACAGGCCCACACCAAGCCATGGTTTAAGATTGATATATTTTGCAGAGACAAGACCTTTTCTTATATTCATACCTAATTTTTTCATGTATATCAGTATCAATAGTGATAATGTTAATGAAAGAGTTTTATTTCTTTTCAAATCAGTATATTTTTCACATGTGACTTTTGATTACTAATAGTATATTGAACTATTATTTGATCTGCATATATTTCTAAGAATGTACAGTTATAAGTGAAAATCTCGGTAACAAGGTTCTACAATTAAGATATTTTTTTCAAGTGCTGAATACCTTGTCCATTATTAGATTTGAATTAAAATTAGAAATTGAGTCTGGGTGACATCAGTATACATGTCAAGAATAGGAGTCATATGTGGCCTGCAACTTGGAGTTTGTGGCAAGCGGGCAGCCCTAGATTTTAGGAATGGCAATTAGATTAGGACTACTGGAGAGTTCCAGATGACTATTGTATAGTTCATATCTCAGGATTGGTAATTGTCCGAGATTCCTGATCATCTCAAGTAGTAGATTATTATTGTGTCAGCTGATCTCATTCAAATGTATTCAATTCCAGAAATATGTAAGTTATTCAGCCTTTCCATGGATTGAAATCTTTGTCAGCTTTCATACTCGTTACACTTAAGTTTTCATGATAAAAGTCGTGCTTGGCTTGGGAGACGGTATTTCACTGCCCCTCTCCCTACTTTCCAGCTCCATCATCCTTTTACCCATCTTCTCTTTTGCAATGTTCCCTGAACCTTAAGTAATATAAATATATCTTGTTTAGGATTCAGTTTTCAAGCCTCTTTTATTCTTTATTTTGCAGGGGGGGTGTATTTTATTTATTTACATTTCAAATGTTATCCCCCTTCCCAATTTCTCCTCCACTAGCCCCTTATCCACTCCTCCATCCATCTGACTCTATGAGGGTGCTCCCTCACCTGCCCACCCACTCCTTCCTCAGCACCCTAGCATTCCCCTATCCTGGATCATCAAGCCTCTACGGGACCAAGGGCCTCTCCTCCCATTGATACCAGATAAGGTAGTCCTCTGCAACATAGGTAGCTAGAGCCATGGGTACCTCCTGTGTACTCTTTGGTTGGTGGTTTAGTACCTGGGAGCTTAGGGGTTTCTGGTTGGTAGCTGTCCCCTGAGAAGCTCTGCCAATGCTAGACCAATACAGATGCTAATGCACAAAGCCAAACATTGGACTAAGTGCAGGGACTCCAATGGAGCAGTTAGGGCAAGGACTGTAGGAGCTGAAGGGGTTTGCAACCTCATAGAAAGAACAACAATAAACCTCCTTTATTCTTAGCATCCTGTACAGCCATAATCCTCTGTTCACTAGAAGGAGAAGCTTTTCTGTTTGAGATTGTGTCCAAATTTGGTCTCTATTGCTGTGATAAGTGCCTTGAACAAAAGCAAGATGAGGAAGAAATTGTTTATTTAGCTTATACTTCTCCATCACAATTCATCAATCAGGGAACTCAGGCAAGAAATCAATGCAGAAGTCTGGAGGCAAGAATTGAAACAAAGATCATGGATGACTACTACTTACTGGAGTTCTCTTTATGACCTGCCCATTCTGCTTTCTTATACCACCCAGGACAATCCACATAGGAATGACACCATCCTCATGGCCTGAGATCTACAACATCAATTATTAATTAAGAAAAGATCCAAACAATTTGTCTATAAGACTGTTGAGATTCTCTCTTCCCAAACACAAACATTAGGTTGTTTGCCTAGTTGACAAAAACTAACCAGCACAGTCTGATGGTAATTGTTGTCAGTTTGTATAAAATAGATAATGTAAAGGAGTCTGCTTATATGGCAGTTCAGCTTACTGGCTTCAAAGTGTTTTGTTTGCTTCCATCTATGATCTTTCCCCTATTTTGTAATCAGATGTACAATTCTCTTGAGAGACCAGTCATACCTATGGGTAGAAATTTTAAAGGCAAACATTAAAGAAACACAGAACATTATTAATTGACTCTTTAACTACTTGTGTTAAATGATCTTTGGAAATCAAACATTTAAAATACTGGACAAGTTTCAGGACATTTCAACTTAAGTCTGACATGCGCTTGTATCTATATTAAGACCACACAGGATTTCTGCTTTTTATTTGAAAATTTCTACCTGCCCATATGTTTTATTTTAAAACTGAAACATTATTAAAAGTAACACATCTAACATTATTTTAGGAAAACATTCATTTTGGTTTGTTTCATTCCCAAATAATGTTACAAATGAGTCATTGCGTTTACAACTTTGTTTCAGTAACTCTAATGTAATTCCATTTAGCATTATTTACAAGGTTCCACATAATACACATATCCTTATTTAAATCTTAAAATGTTTTTAATTGTTTATGTTTGCAACTTCCACAGTTTTTTTGGAATATGTTAAAACTGAAAGTTTTGCCAAGTGAAAGGTAAGTAAAAATAATGAATTACATTAATTACAGAGAATTAATATGCACGTCTGTACTGTATATGATTATCTATGGATTTTTAACCTATTATTGAAAATTATGCTTTACATTTTAATAGATTCTCTTCTCTACTGTTTGAGAAAACTATTTTTCAGAATGAAAATTGATATTCTTAGTAGTGAGGAATGTCTATTCTTAAATAAAGAGATGACAAATATGAAAACTAAGTTGTTAAACATCAGAGAACTTAATGAATACTAGAGATAAATGTAGTGAAAGTATATGGAAGACTGCAAATTACATCAATTATAGAACAACCAGAAAATATAGGTGCAGCAAAACTAAAATATGTTTACATCCTAGGTTGGACAATGAATATGTTTCTAGATAGAATATGCTAGGAAAATACACTAGAGTTTTGAATTATAATTTCTGTTCATGATTTAAGGAAAGGAAATTAAATTCTTAGAGAAATATTAGTAGAGCATGTGCTGAACGAAACCCTATACTTAGCTCATAATAAATCTCACAGGCTAATAATAAAAAGAAACCACCTGTTGAGTACAAGAAAAGTTTGGAACACACAATTTCTTGATGAATATATGTATACAGAAAGCACATGAAAAACTGTCCACCATTGTCAGACCCTAGGTGGTGATAGGTAAAACTTCATACCTGGGAAACCCAACAGGGATGGAAAGGTGGGAGAGAAAAGACAAGAAGGAAGAAGATGGAGAAAAAGGTATGGAGAGTAGAGGGAAAAGGGCAGTAAATATCAATTGTCAATGTAAATGAGCATAACTAGACAACCAGGCTGCTCAGTCATTATTGTAAAGACAGAAAATGATAAGCAGTGTTTTTTGAAATTTACATATATATATAATATTTTTATACATTTTTATATCTTTATATATATATGCACACACATATACATATATATGTATATATACATATATATATTTACATTCCAAACATTGTCTCCCTTCCAATCACACTTCACAGATTCCCTCCCATCCCCTCCTGTTCTCCTCTGACAGGACAGGACCCCCCTCGGGTATTCCCCACTCTGGTGCATCAAGTCTCTCCTACATTAGGCACATCCTTTCCCATTGAGGCTAGACAAGGCAGCCCTATTGGGGAATGGATATTTAACAAGTGAAACACATGACTCCTCTTTACCTCAAAATTTTTACAATCTTGTGTATAATTCTAATTAAATAAAAAAAAAGTGCATCTACAAAGAATGATTCAAAGAATGGCTGTCAGATTTGTTTATGATATCCTCAAACTAAAAAAAAACCCAATCCCAAAGTCCATGAAACAGAGGCTATGTAAAGATTCAGGTACACCATATACTATTGTATTACTCAGTAGCCTAAGAACAAACTACTGGTAGAAAGACAATTTTAGTGAAATTCAAAAAGAGCATCACTCTGTAAAAAGTAACGATGAGATCAGGAGACAAAAATAGAACACTCGTGTTTCAAGATAGGTGCTTTAGTGTCCTCTACAGAGTTGAAAATTCCCTTGGTCGTCTCCTGGCTGGAGGCCAGAAATGCCACGAGTGTTTAACAACTCTGTTCCCTGGTTTGATTCCTAAATTTTAGGGTTACCTCTTTAGAAGGGATGGAAACCCATGGGGAAAGTTAATTTTCTGACCTGCACCGAGATTCAACATTCCTGTTGGACAGGTCTATATCTAGGATAAGGGACTATACTGTACTGGGCTATTAAGTAAGAGGTTACATTTTAAATCAGTAAGCAGTAAGCTGGAAAGATGATGGGTGAGTGGATATCCAGCTTCAAATCATGGTCCTTTCTATTACAAAGCATTGTCCTTCCTCATAATTAGCTCCTTGTTGCAAGAGTAAGTATGTTACTTTAGTTTTCCATATGAAGGCTAATGAAGTTATGACAAATACATTTTAAATCTTATTTTAAATAGGCTAGGAATCCTGGAAGTTGAACCGGTGTGTCTATATATCTGAAAGTAAAACTGTTCCTTTCAGTCATTGCTTAATTAATTCCGTCTAAAACTAAATGCTAAGGGCCTCGCATATTTGCAAATTTAGACCTTCAAACCATAATGTAAATTTTTGTAATCGATAACATACAAATATAGTTTCCTAATATTTAAACTAATTTATTGAAAACTAGATGAATGTGTAAAACAAAATACAGGCTGGTATTTCAGTATAAATATTCAGTTACTGAATAATATCACATGTATAATTATATAGAATACAATGACATAGTAAGGTAAAGATTTGGGGGCTTGGCATTTTCTCTTTGCAGTGCTGGTGATGGATACTATAGCTTCATAAATGATAGGCAAGCACTATATCACAGAGAATTTCAAAAGGAAGGGAATAAAAAGCTGACTCTTCATCTCTTACAAACACATAGGCAGTCTCTCTCTCTCTCTCTCTCTCTCTCTCTCTCTCTCCATATATATATATATATATATATATGTTATATAATATATATCAAATAAGTAATTATATATACATATGTTAGATTTTTTAAAAAAATCAATGGATTTGGGTCATATTCACCTCTCTTTGCTGATCTCCCCTTCCATACCCATCTCTTTTTAGAAATTGTTATTCATTTATATAAGAAATTCAATTTGAACTGACCGTATATTCTTTAATATACCACTGAAATATGATCAACTTAATAGGGGCACCACTGTTAAAGAAAACTGACTCTCAGTCTCCCTGTAGTAACTATCAATTACTAATGACTGTGGGTGGGACTTCAAGTCCACCTTCTCTCTCTATGCTGGTATTTGATCTGGCTTGAGCTTGCAGTTGATTTGTGCATGAATACACAAGCACTATACAATGCCAGAATTGCTGTAAATTCAGGTGCATCCATTGGACACTTTTTCACCACATTCATCCTAAGGCAAAAAAGTTAAACAGGACCCTTAGTGGGACAGGGTAAGGGGTAAGGACTGAGGACCAGAATATCCACAGAGAGACTGACCAATGCCTGGGATGAAGCTTTGCATAACTGCAGACTAAATGACCCAGTTATCTACTCAGGAAGGTGCTGACATCTTACCAGGTACTGGTGTTGGAAACATGCAGAAGAGTAGTACACAGAGTCTTACATGACCCAAATTTGTATTATGCAGACTTCAAGATGAGCAGGAGGCTGGATATCTATTTTCATTTACAGTTCTTCAAAAACTCACTTTCCATGAACTTCTGTTCCTACGATTCTTTGTGAAAACACTCACTGACATTTGTGACAAGTCACTATTGTATAGTCATAGTGGTCCATCTTCTCTGATGATTCTATTTTTGCCTGCCTCTGCCTTCATAATGTCTTCTTTCAGGACTTGTATCTTTTTGCAGCTCCCATTACTCAGAATGGTGAATATCTTCATGGTTTCAGATGCTATACATAGTAATATCTAGATGTTGCCCCTGAGCCCAGCATGAGGTATAGACACACACACACACACACACACACACACACACACACACACACACAGCCTTTACTATTGGTAGTTCTGAATTAAATAATAAATATCCCACTTGGATTCTCTTCACTCACTCCCTTTTGAACTCTGCTTGTTCTAAATTATTTTAACTCAAACTATTTTGTTCACTGCCTTCTAGGTATGTTTTTTCATTAATCTGAAGTTTTCCCTTCACTCTGTTCTCAAACTCTAACTTATCTCTAGTTGACATATCACAACCTTCTTTCTCATCCCATGTAAGCCAAGCAAATAGACCTTCTGCCATTACCTACTGCTTACAGCATGCTATTCTTGGGCTAAGCAACCTATCAAGGGTGAACTTCAAAAGCACAGTGAGGTTGTCTAACATAGCTGAAGCCATTCTATTAGTACCTTGACCATATATTATTATGATCAATGTGACCAATAAATACTTATTGAATGAATCAGCGAGAAATCACAAACTCTCAGCAAAAGTGATTCAAATTATCTCTGCAGAAAGGATTGAGAATATGAATAGAATAGAAACCTGTTTCTTAAATAGCAATCATTGAATTTAGGTGGTTTTCTAATTTCTCCAAAGACCTCTGCAGCATAAGGATATCCAGTGAGAATTTCAATTGCGTAAATGTTTACTTGGTATCCAGATTGGAAGGATTCCATTAAACAGGACCAACATTTGCTTTAAAGGTGCGCCCTCTGTAGTTGCCACACATTCTGTTTTCTCAAGCACTTTCAAGATTCATGTGACTAAAGAGTTAAAGTGACCTTAGAGGTGCAAGTTTTCAATCACCGGGGAAATCATGGACAGCAATTTAACAACCCCTGAGAACAACGCTCAAAGCAAACAATGGATTACTATGTGCATAATACTATTATTCAATTGTTTTTCTAGAACCAAAATATGACAAAAATATGGAAAACTGGAGAAACAAGAGTGAAATAATTATGTTTAATAATTAAGCACTGCATTTTAAGGCAGTGAGGAGGAAAAAAAACCTTATAACCTCTAAAAGCATATTTCCTCTTCTTACTTCAGAACAGGTCATGTCAGATAAACAAAGGCTCAAATCAATGCCCATCTGATTGACTCATGGAGGACAGAACATGCATTACAGTCTCTCATCTCTGGTTCTTACTGACACCTCCATATGGTTTACCCTTCAGTGAGACCATGGAGTTCTGTTAATGAGCTTGAAAGAGTTGGCTGTGTAGTTGGCAAGAGTTACCTGCCATTAGCTATTTAGAGTTGTGTAAATGAAATCACAGTTTCTGAGAGTCCCCTCCCCCTTCACCCCTAAAACGTGAGTCATCCTCTCATTAGAGGCCTGCTTTCGGCAATTCATAATTACAGATTGTGTCCCTGTTAATCACTTGACAAATGATACTTCTCTGCCAACAGGTTTACTGAACTTAGTTTGTTTTGAAATCATGTCAAATGAAATCTGATGAGAAAGTTTGATTTTGGTCTCCTGGTTCAGTTTTCTTGATATGTAACCTGAATTTTATCTTTTATTTATTTCCCTAAAAGAACCCAATGTAACTTGCATTTCACAAATAATTTCACTCTGAGAGCACAGTCTTTGAGGCATATATAGATAGCACTATTACACTATATAGTAGTTTTTGCAGTATTGTTTTGGCTAAAAGGACATTTGACAAGCTTTAGTCCATAAATTAATGTGCTTTATGTTTCATAATTTACCTGTTTCTCAAACATGGTGCCCTCCGCCGTAACCCCAAGAAGTGGTGGGAGAATGTTGTGAAATAAAGAATACAGTGTGCTACAAAAAAGAACAACAACCACCAAAAGTTTTCAGGGAGCCTGAGAGCACCTTCAATTTTTCCTTCATTTCAAATAGCAGATAGGAAATTGTGGTTGATTTGGAAATCTAAGAACAAGAGCAATAGAAAATATGCCCAGCTTCATAAATAAGGAAAGAGGAAAGCGTTGCTTAGCATGTGAGGCCAGCACCCAAAAAGCTCTTGGCTCTTCCTTTTGCTGGGGTCTGGGGATCTGTATGAAATTAAGACTCCAACACATAATTTGTTACACTATCCCACCTGTATATGGTAGCAACATTGAAACAGAGAATTTAAGTTAAGCACACATTCTAACTTTGAAAAGGAAGAATCTAAGTTTTAGTATGTATTTTAGGATAGACACAGCACACACCTAATTCTATTAGATTTAGTTCAGGTTGTCAGCCTTGAATACATTCTCTTTCTATTCTTTCTATTTCATCTGAACTATTTATCTCAGACCATTTTAATACTTATGAATCGAATCCTTCTGATAACAAAATCTCATAGGGCAGATTCAATGATAAAGAAACTAGATTACTATATTTTGATTTTCTTACATTTTAAAGCATTTCTGCTTGCAATTCTCATTGAAGGAGGAAGCTTGTCATTATTAAAAGGATGCTAGGTTAAAGTTTGACACCTGACAACAGCGTCACTGCCCATATGCAATGTGGTTTCAAATGAAACTCAGCTTAGGAGATAAAGGGAAGAAGTTAGCAAGACTTAATAACATTTCAGTTTGTTAAAATTGATTTGATATATGACAGTAACAAAATCAAAATAGAGAAGAAGTTCCTATAGTTACAGTGAAGAATGTTAGAAAGAAGATAGCTAAGTGTTGGAATATAGGATAAAAAGTAGAAGGAAATGAAGCACTGATTCTCCTGTAAAGCAGACTTATATTGAACCAGCTGCCTCAAGTACAAGCATTGATAAATTAACGTAGTTTCATCTTCATTCATTGGTCGACTCTGGTGTATATTCTCTGTTGATGGGTTTGACAAACTCAAGGTCTCAGAGCTCCAAAACATTTTGTGACTTGAATTTAATACCCTGTGATACAGGATGAAATGTCACAGTTCCCAAGCATAAGAGTGGAATTAGCTTCTTGCTCAAAGAACAGGCTCTAAGAAATCTTATTTGAAAACCTGCTGGGTCAACCCCTAAGATTTCTAATTCTTTTGTCTAATTATTTTCTTTTCCTGGTCCTAGAATAAGCTCTAGGTTTATATTAGACTACATTAATCACCTGCTCTACAGAACACTGTCAGATTGCTGTGTGAGAAATTGTCTCATTTCTCCTATTTGCTTACATTCAGACTTCCAAGGGAAATTTTGTAGTTAGTTGAAATTAAGGAGCCTCTCATGGGAAAGAAATAAATCATAAGAAAATATTTAATCTTACTGACCTGATATTACATAAGCAGTGATCACATTTCTTCTAAAGTTTTAGTTTACATTAACTAGAGAAAAGTAGACAAGGATCTCAGATGTATTCCTTTCTGTTTCGTTGCCCCTCCTCAGAGAGGCAATTTCTCACTTTGTTTTTTGAGAAAGAGGCTCCTTTACCCTGGGTTAGTCTTTACACTCTCCATATGCCTGGTTTTCACCTATATCTTTTATCACCACTTAGCCTTGTCCACCACTTGTCTCATCACCCAACACCTAAGTATGCCTCCTATGGGAAAAGCCTCTTCCCTGTTTGCTCATCCCTGGGTCTCGGGTCTGAGAGCCACCCTTGATATACAGTGGATACCCAGGTTCTAAGTTGAGCGGATGGATGTGTGCAGTCCACTTATATGTATAAAGCCAGTATACACCGTTTTGGAGAGTCATGTACATTTTCACAAGACACTTGTCCTGTCTGCTATCTGCTCTCCTGGCTTCTTATCCCTGCCACTTGGGCAGATTATCAATTCAGAGGCCTTCCTCTAGGAACCCCACAGGAGAAACAAGTTCTGCTGTGTGGCATATCCATGAGTAAATCCATTTGTTTTTGTCTAAGAAGTGAATTAATCAAGAAATCAAGTTTATATTTTATTAAATTCTCCCAAACACAGCAAACTGTATATTTATAACATATCTCCATTTTGTAACCTTGACTGATGTTTTTTCAATGTGTATATTTCTTTCTTTGTTAGGCACTGAGTTAGAGTCAAGACTGGACTGCTTTGGTTGAAGCTAACTAGCTGAGATCAGTTTCAGGTTACCCTAGCCTTTCATGAGCTGGCTAACCTTAATCAAGCTGGTCAGACAACTCCCTATATCCATGTCCTCACTTGCAAAATAGAGATCATAGAAGTACCTCAACCACAAACTTATGAATCCCAGTACTGTCAAAAGGATTAAACAATTTAAGACATGCAGCACAGTTGGAATGGTGCCTGGCACATGCTAAAGCTCAATAAAGTCAGCTGTTATTTTTACAAGTATTTCAAATCCTTTCTTGAACAAAGTGAGACAAAACAAAGTTTCTAAGCACCAACCATGTGCCAGGACCATGGCGTTCTATGCAGTGCCCAGCTGACAATGAATAACATAGGATGAAGTGGTGCCTGGGTTAGCGCCCTCAGAGGGAGACTCCGCAGATGTCAACTGAGATGCCTCAGAAAAGGAGGCCTTTGCTCCAAGCCTGCATAGTGATGGGCATGGCCTGCAAGGCTCTCATAGACATATGCTGAAGATGCAGAAGTGTTCTTGAGAGTAGGGAGTACAGTTGTCAAAGAGGTCAGCTTTGTGGCTCAAATGTTAGGTCTGGGCTAGATCTCCTGCCACTGTTGAATATAGTTTCTGCACATTCAGACCTACTCTGTTGATATTGAGAATCTTCCTTGGTTTGGTTTGGTTTGACAAAGCCAGAGGCCACTCTCAACTGCCCCCCCCTCAACATACACACATTTCTACTGCTAGCAAGGAAGCTCCTGTGAGTTAGACTGCCTAGCCCCCAGCATGTTGAGAACCTTGCCTTAAATAGACTAGTGCTCTGTGCTGCTCCCCATAAATGCAGGAGGTGTCACTCTGCTGGAGGTCCAAGCTTCCTACTGCTCCCTGTATTTTTGCCTCACCCCAGCCTTCTCACTCAGGTCACCAACCTACAGGCCCCAGAAACAAATCCAGGTGTTTCTGAAACTCTCTGAATCATCTTTAGTAGTAATTTATTCCATATGTTTATTGCTCTCTGTGTGAAATTATTTCAACAGTTTCTTTTTTTTTCTTTGTCACTGCATTCAAATTACCCCACAGTCAAATCCGATGGAGGAGTAACACTTTCAGAAAACACCAAGTCCTGTGCTGAGGAAAGCCAAGTGATATTGCAGCCTGTGAGAGGAAGGAGAAAAGAACAAGCAGTTGGGGCTTGACATTAGTCTATGAGGAAAGGAGACTTCTGGGATACCTCGCAGGGTTTGGGAGAGCAGCTTTACTGGAATTCTGACTACAGTTTGCATTTCCCCTGGGTGTCAATTTTATGAAACAAAGTGATGGGATGATTTCTATCACTTGAGAAGCTGTGTTTAAAAAAAAAAAGATGCATTGGCAACAGCAAAAATTGTTATGGTAGGAATCAAATTGGTGCTTCCTTGCTGGAAATGGAAAGAGCACGGTGTGTGTCAGTTTATTTCTGAGCTCTGCTTTTCAAACTTTAATTTGAGAGGATGGGGGGGGGTGTAATGGAAATCTAAATCCCTGTTAGAAAAGCACTGTATTTTACATTTTTATTTCATCATCTTTATGATCAGAAGGAAATTATCCTTTATTCTTTAAAAGAGAAAGAACTGTCACGTCTAAATCTATTGATGGAGGGAGGAGAAGGAAGGGGATGACCTATGTTTTAAATCAATGGATTCTGTAAAGAAAACATCTATTTCTACATCAGGACGTTGGCCTACCTTCTGACAACATGAAGAATCATCAATAATTTGCATTTTAAGGGATTGAAATGTGTTGGTTTTTTTTTTTTTAAATCAACTTCTGTTAATAGCATCTTCTCACCATGAAACTGGAGTTTAATAACAAATATCTCATTTTTGCCCATTTCTCTGAACATTCTTGTTAAAGAAGCCATCATCTCTATTTTCATGTGAGGCTTTCTCCTTTGAGTGGGTGGGTGAGGGCAAGGTTCTTATACAGCAGAGTTAGTGGTAACCGCTAGTTTTATTCTGCTGTTGAAACACATTTTAAATGCAACTATTATTTGAAATCACTATGGCAATAGTTATGACTGATTTACTGGGCATTCGTTAAAAGCAAGACATTGCACATAGCACTGTGGGTAAATTATCTCATTATTTCAGTAGCTCTGGAATGCGTACTGATTATTTTCTCCATTTTACAGATAGTAAAATAAAGGCCCTCTTAAAATGGCTGAGCGACAAAACTAGCCTTCAAACCAAGTCCATTTGCATAGAGAGCTCACACTCTCATTGTTAAAGTTGTGTGCAACATATACGATAATCACATTATTTCACAGATGATCCTATTTATAATTGAATCTGCCTCATAACTCCCTTAAAATGTTCCTTGTCGGCTGAAATTTTCTATACTTGGTGTCCATCCAACTGAGTGGTAGCAGGAGGCAAAGAAAATACAGCAAGTTCTGGTTGAGGCAGGAACAGATTTTAAGATTCTGTTTAGATTTTGAGACAGTCTGGAGCCTGGACCAGGATCCAAAGCCTGTTGAAAGAGAGTTGCCTTTTCATAACAGCATGGAGCAAGAATTTCCATAGAAACTTAACTCAAGCACAAAAGTTGACCCGGCTTTAAATAAATAAATACATAAGCAGAAACAAGAATGCTTCCTATTTGCTCTCTATCGACATTTAGTCACAGACTAAATTGTATCTGATTTCAAGGGGTATTCCTCCTATCCACTCAGTGGCTTAGAACTAGCAAGGTGTTGTATAGATCAGTTTCCTACTTTCCTACTATTAGACCTTTGCTCTGCTTTTGCTTCACAGGTTAGCTTTTGAGTTTTACACTGTACTCTGGGTTCTTACTATGACAACCCATGATGTCTCTCAAAATGGGAGAGCATCCATATTGTTTCCTTCCTGTATACTTTATCTGTGGTACACAGACCTAAACTTTTGTTAGCTTTGCTGTTCATGGCCTCTTGCCCACATTTGGCCTTTGTGGTCTAGACTACTCAGAACAGAGTGGTAGGGAAGGTTTTCTTTATAGGATGAAATAGAAGAACAAAATCTTAGATTCTTGGACATGGCCTGACTGTTTTTCCTCCCAGGAGTCTTTTGTATTGTTGCATCAAAGTTTAAGTATACTCCAAAAAGTTACTTTGAAAGAACTCTGCTCATATTCTAATATTCAGTGGTTACCATTTTGCTGAGTTGTACTCTGACTTCTTATTGTTCATGACTGCATCATTACAGTTACCAACTATCAATTTCTCATTGTTTCTGAGACAGATTTACTCTTTCCACACTTTGAATATTCAAGAGAAGGAAAGGGCTCATTGTTTACTATCCAGGGACTATAAGTAACCAGAACACTACTCTTAAAATTATTTATATTTCCTTGACTGTATCTCACAGTAAGTAAATAAGTAAATAAGATAAATAATGAAAAGAAAAGATGGAAGGAGAGACCCCTGGTCCTGGAAAGACTGGATGTAGGGGGATGCCAGGACAGAGAAGTGAGAGGGGGTTGAATGGGGAACAGAGGGAGGGAAGGGGGCTTATGGGACTTTCGGGGAGGGAGGAAATGGGAAAGGGGAAATCATTTGGAATGTAAATAAAAAAATTTAGAAAATAAAAAAAAAAATCCTAAAAAAAAAAAGAAAAGAACTATTTTCTCATGCTTTCAAATAAAAATTTAGCAACATTTTTATTAACATAAACATATAATTTAATTCATTTATTAGAAATCAAGATTGAAATCTACAATTCTATATGTTATTGAATAGTTGATACTTTGTTGAGTATTTATATCTACTAACTATCAGATTTGAAATCAGGATTTAAGAGCATTCACTTTAGTAGGAGAGCCCTGGGATGCTACAGAAGCAGGAAGTAAGGACTTGGGGCTGATAGAGCCAGGTAACCAAAGGGAGAGTAGGTGGATGGTAGGGTAGAGAGGACACAGAGTTTCTGGACATGGTTAATGATACAAAGATTTTGGAGGGGCATTAGGAAGTTTGAGAGATGGATGTGATCTGCTGTTTCTCTGTGTTCTGTTGAGAACAGACATGTAAGGTCAAGGATAGAAGCAAGGAGAACTATTAAGGGAAGAAAGATAGTGCCTGCAACTGAGGATTGTCCCTTCAGAAAGAAGAAAAGTGAAAGGATTTTATGTACAGCTTGGAAACTTCATTCTTAGACTACAGGACTTTGTGTAATATACATATAAATATTATATAGTCTCAGCATATGGTATCACCAAGGATTATGAGCTTTGGTCTGGAGCTTGTAATTGAGAACATAATTGACAAGAAAGATTTTTCCTCCTAAATATAATTACTGAAAATCTAAAATGAACTCCTTAAAGCTTTAGCACTTGGGTAAAAATATCTGTATATATTTACATATGCATAGGAGCTTAAGTACTTATCTCAAGAAGTATAAATAATCTAATAAGTAAGGCAGTCTATGAATTATTATTCTTCAAGATGTGAGACTATTCTAATATTAAATAATCTATTTTTTTTAATTGGAACAGAAAATAAAGCCCTGAATCAGAGCTCTGGCAGTAGTTTTCTATGGCAATCCATATAACCTCATCTTGGAAGAAACATACCGCTCATTTCAGAGGGTATAAGAACAAGGCAGGGTAGTTCTAATGTGAAGTGTGTCAAGGAATTTCTAAGGCGAACCAGGCAGAAGTAAAGAAAAAAACACAAACTGGGATCCTTCCAGGTATTGGACCATATGAAGAAGTGCCTAGGCATACTGTTGCATGATTAGAAAGCAAACCTAAGAAAACCTACCCTGTGTTGGCTCACTATGTGATGATTTACAAGGAACATGCAACAGGCTAATAGATTGACTATACTTTATTTCAGAAATTCTTTGGCTAGAGAGGTCTGAGGTAACCAGGCAGAAATTGAATGTTTGAGAAATGTGTGGTAGTTTGACTATTAAAATCTCTGGTCACGGATAATAATGCAATGCTCCTTGGCGGGCAAAATGAAAAGCTATCAGAATAATATTTGCTTTCATCTGCTCTGATATAATGCCGAGAGTACCCGCTTATTTGTGGTTTCTTCCTGGGGTGCGTTCTGAATCCCATAAATTTCAGTTCCAGGGAGAGCAGTGCTGAGGTGGAGGAAAAAAGCCCAAATTTCTCTTCTCTGATTTAAAAAACTGTCTCCCACAGTGAGCTTCTCTGTTTGTCAAAAACTCTAATTGGTGTTTTCTCAACTTGCTGCTTGGCTGGTTTCTTTCTATTGATTTCATTTGGGGTTTGTAAAGCTGTATTTGGAACCCTTTCCAGAGTTTGTTTGGAAGCTCATTTTTAATTTTAATGAAAATGCATTTTTAAAAATGTATATTAAACCACCCTGCGGATTTTGCTCAAATAAACCTGCTACTATTTTCAATGACTTCCAGCCATTTTAGTGCCCCTCAGTCTCACTCACTAAAGGGACCCCTGTGCTACTCCTGGCAAAGTAACAAGAGTAAGTAGAAAAATGAATGTTCTTCACTGTTTTTCAAGACTCTCAGCCAACAAAGGAAAAAAGATTCATTCAGGATCAGAAAACAGGTTTTCCCACCTCAGTTCTGAGCAGCTTCCGTTTCCCATTGGATGTCTCATTATTCTGAAGACCCCAAGTCTAAGACTATCTGCCAAGAAAGAAATTTTAAAGCCAGTAATAAATTTAGGTTTGGAGTTACATACTTTGTATCCATAAATTTCAATAAATTTGATGCTTAAGAAATATTTTTAAAACCTCTTCATCTCTGTTATTAATCTTTAGGCTAGAGTTAAAGTCACTGCTATAGATTCTAATTTTACCTCTGAGTAGGCAATAATGTGAAAATTCTACTTACAAAACGTTATCCAGTCTCCTGGGATTTGCCTCAGTTCTGCCATATTTTTTTCTTACCTTCAAGATGTCCTGTCAATAGCCATTTCTATTATGTCAAATGTCTTGCTATTCCAACAAAACAGTCTTTCATCTTGTAGCTTTTCCATTTATGAAGTAGCCTGAAGTCTGGGATACATGATTTGAAGTATCTCTGCCATCTAACCTCTGCTGTTGCACATACCATCCTTAGATCTGATCCTGCACAGGCTCTCGAATGCATTGCTCAGCAGCTTTTTCTTACCTAATCTTTTCTTCATCTTGCCATTACTACCTGTGAAAAACACACACTGGCAGCACATGTGCCTTGTCTTTAGAAAGCTTACAGAAAACGACAGTAAAGAAAATAAATCAAGTTTAAATTCTCTAGTGTTGAACATACTCTGCTGTTCTCAAGCTGCTTTTCCTCTAGATATTTCTTCTATGAACTCTCCCCTACTAGAGTAAAAGAAAGAAAAAGAACCTTCTACATCTAGTGGGTTTTATACCTCTGTTTGTTTTTTATCATATCTAGTTATCTAGTTATGGAAAGTGTGCAGTGAGTGGAATGACCCCGAACAAGCTTTAGGGAGAGTTCTACATCTGCTGTGTATCACAGTTCCTAAGAGATCTGTCTTAATTCCTTCATTTCTAAAAGGGAGATAATAATGTCTATTTGTTTAGAATTTAAAGATTCAATTAAACTTATGTGAATTCACTAGATAGAGTTAACTAAATGTAAGCTATACTGACTGATTTTGTGTGTCAACTTGACACAGGCTGGAGTTACCACAGAGAAAGGAGCTTCAGTTGTAGAAGTGCCTCCATGAGATCCAGCTGTAAAGCATTTCTCAATTAGTGATCAAGTGGGGAGGGCATAGCCCCTTGTGGGTGGTACCATCCCTGGGTTGGTGGTTTTGGGTTCTATAATAAGGCAAACTGAGCAAGCCAGGGGAAGCAAACCAGTAAGGAACATCCCTCCATGGCCTCTTCATCAGCTCTTGCTTCCTAACCTGCTTGAGTTCCAGTCCTGACTTTCTTTGATGATCAACAGCAATGTGGAGAATAACCCTTTTCTCCCCAACTTGCTTCTTGGTCATGATGTTTGTGCAGGATTAGAAACCCTGACTAAGACATAAGCCATTGCTAATTATTTAAAGTAAAGGGAAATTAGATGAAGTCTTAAAGAAAGGGTAGCGTGAGATTTCTCCATGGCAAAACAGATTTCTCCATTCAGAGGGAGTGTCATTTCTATTGCATTTTATACATTGCTTCCCTTTAATGTTTTCTCTTGCTTTCTGCTAGATACCTCTTTGGTGGGTGCAATGGTTCATTTCATGTCATCTTTCTTCAAATTAGAGTCACCTGACTGAGTAGAGAACATCACCCAAGGAGTTCTGATTATTTATTTTATTATTGATGCAAGAAGACATACCCAAGGAGCATGGCAGAAGGGACATCATTTGCCTTAGTGCTTGCTCTGCCTTCCTTCTTGCTGCTGAGTTGGAGCTGCTGCTGCTACTACTACTACTGCTGCTGTTGATAATGATGATGGCAATGACAATGACAACAGTGATGACTACTCTTTCACTGATATCAGCACCAGGATTTCCAGGCTTCCATCATTGCCTAGGTCCAATGGTTCTACAAGAACCCTTAAGCTTTTGGCACCAGATTGAGACTGCTCAGACACCCAGTCTTGTGGACTAAACAACTGCCAGTTGTTTCTTGGCCTTTTTCTTGTATAAAAGAGTCATTGAAGTTCTCCATTGACTTCTGTAGTTATTAGCTCATTCAAGCTGACTTTAAATGTATTTATCTGTTATATATAAATATTATTTCTTTCTATCAGTTTGTGTCCTCTGAAAATTATATTCAGTGTGTTTACATGGTTCCTTCCATATAACTGATGCTGTGTTCTAGTTCAAATGGCTAAAGAGCTACTCTGTCCATTTTAAATCAGACTATATCAAAGGACAATAGCTCAGAACTAGTGGGAGGGAGAGACTTCTAGAGAACATTATAAATCTTGACTACTACTAATGTTTCACTATTTTAGTGTTGTGATAACCATCATTACATGACAATCTCATAGACTTATGATTAGTTTCTCAGAGGAAAAACCTGTTTTCCTCTTACTATTCTAAATAACTACAACTAAAATAACTAAATAGCTAAAGACTTTTTAGATTAATTTAAATTCATAATATACAATTGATCTCTTAAAAAGACTTTCCTAAGATTCTTTTATCCATAACCATAACATTTTGATCTTTAAATACTTTGCTAATTTGAAAGATAGATTCATTTTTCAGGCTTATGTTAAAGTCAAGGCATTGACCTCACTCTGCATTCCATGAAGTACATGCCAGCTTCATTAGACAATTCCTGTTTCTTTCTTGAAAAAGAGGGTCAATTTTATTTAATGTTTTTTATTTGTTTGTTTGTATTATGGGAATTATATACTAGCAAGTCAATAGTACTACAACCATGTCCTATTGATAGGTTGTGTTTACAAGTAGAAACCTACAAAGGCAGATATAAAGAATTTAAGTGTCTTTTTAATAATCAATACTGACTTGTATTTGCTTATACACATATACACACTTATTCACACACACACACATTTAATAACATTTGGAATTCTCAGATTTTTTTGATCTTAATGGTCTTAGTGGATCCTATGATAGTGATATATGTAAACCAACTGATAATATCTTTCAAAAGCAAGAAGTTCTTCATAAATTTGATAGCTGAAAAAAATTCTTTTACAACCTGTTTCATATATGAATCTCCTCAATGTGTTTTACAGAATTGAAGCCTAGTCCATCAAGCCTCCCTCTTACAATTATATCCCAACACCTTTGTATGATGAGAACAAATGTGGAGAACGGCACATGGATTGTCATCCTCAGGACTGTTGAGAATTTTCTAATAAAAATATATTGTGCTTTATTTCTTCAAATGCAATGTGATGATGGTCTTATTAATCATCCTAACTAAAGTATGTAAAGGTTAATTAGTTGAAATGGTATTTTCTTGATAATAGTTCATATGCTAATAAAGAACATGATCTAATGCTAAGGAAGCTGAAATATTATGTGAAAATCTGCATATATTTTCACTATGATTTCTTCAAAATAGTAATCTTTTCGAAAATAGTAAAATAACTGATAATGTTGAAAGCTGTTAAGATAAATAGTTGAGGTCAATTACTAATATTGGCTCAGGAAATGATAAGTTTTTATAAAAAGTAAACTCTATTCTTAAAAATAAATAGTTCAAGACCCAGTCAGAAATACTTTCTTGGCTTTCAAAGATAGTTTATAACTGTAGAAATGTAACAGAAAATGATAATATTATATTTGGATTTTTTCCTCTTTCATTTATTTATTTTAACAAATGTTATTAAACAACTTATGTTTGTCAGATCTTGGGGAATTGCAAAGGTTTGGTAATGGAAAGCAAATTCACAGAAATAATACTAATCCAATTTGTGGAATAAATGTAATATGTAGATGGTACTCTACTGGCATAAAAGTATTCTATAGATAGGCAGGGTAACAGTCAGCCTGATTACAGGTAAAGAAACAGAGCACCTTTAGTGGAAAAACACGGAGGGACACTCCACAGGAGAATATTAAAATATAATATTTTTAGGAAAACACAAGTTATTTAAATGAGACTGGACAAATGGTTCTCAACTGGAGATGTTTGGCAATATCGACAGGCATTTAGGAAAGGTGTACTAATCCGTTATCTGCTGCTATTAATGCCAATGGCACAGATAAGTTTCAAAGAAAAGAAGATTGTATAGCTTATGGTACTAGTCCAAGGTCAAAGGCCTTGTACCTGGTGCAGGCTTTCCTTCCACCAACATTCCTAGACAGCACAGAATATTAAGTGATGAGTAGGAGCTCCTGTTGAGTGTGTCTTGGCTGTTCTCCTCTTTCTTACAAACATCACTAGTTGCTTTTTTGTCAATGAGACAAAATGCCTGTTATAAATAGCTTATATGAGGAAAGGTCTAGTTAGGCTCATATATTAAGGGTTCTGTCTGTTATAGTGCAGAATGTCATGGTGACAAAAGTCCATGGCAGAAGCTGCAACATCATGGCTTGGAAAATGGAAACAAAATAACAAGTGACTTGGAATAATACCCAAAGACCTAACCCCAGTGACCTATTGCTTCCAGCCATTAGGTCCATCTCACTTCCTGTGGTGGTTTGAAAGAAAATGGCCCCTTTAGGCCCATATGGTATGACACTACTAGATGTTATAGTCTTGGAGTTGAGATAACTTTGTTGGTCTCAGAAGCTCAAGCCAGTTATTTTCCTGTTGCCTTCTGATCAAGATGTAAAACTCAGCTTCACCTCCAGCACCATGTCTACCTGTATGCTACCATGCTTACTGCTGTGATGAAATGGACTAAACTTCTGAACTAAGCCAGCCCCAATAAAATGTTTTTCTCTATAAGAGTTGCTGTGGTCATGGTGTCTCTTCACAGAAACAGAAATCCTAAAACTAAAGCATCTCCTAAATGTTTCAAAACTTCCAAAACGAGAACCACTATTTGGGTACCAAGTATTGAAGTCTTTATCCTGGGGAAGATAGTGTATTAAACCAGTATACAAAGTTACCAAGAATCAACTATGAAGGCTCTTTCTGAGTCCTAATCACTTCCCCAAAGTTCTAGCTCTAAACTGTATAGTTGAATTAAGTTTCCACCTATAGGTATTCCATCTATGAGAAGAGGAGAAAGTCAAATGCAAATATAGATATGAGGAATATTGGTCTTAGCATATATTGAATACATGCCAGGATTGCCATTAGACACCCCACAAGACACAAGATACTCACAATAAAAAGACAAGTTCATACCTAAATGGCAATAGTTAAAGTTGGAAGTGCTGGTCCAAAGTACAGGGATTCCTTGTACACTGTTTAGAGGCTATGTGATTTTGAGATGCCTAAAGAGCACTCAGGTGAAGATCCTTCATGCTGTACTACTTCATTCTGAACCTACTTTAGGCTGTAGATGGTTGTAAATCTATATTATGCAGGTTTGGGGGATACTATTGGCTCCTTTGAAAACCATGTGTTTCTTTCTGTGACATTACTCTGGATCGCTGTAGCTTATCAATCTCTATTTTCTTCCTGAACTCTTTCTCCAATATATATATTGTTGTAGTGTTGCACAGGAATCCATCTTTTGTTTGTGTTTTGTATTGAATCACTTTCATGCTGATGCAACTTGTTTCTCTCCTGGATTTAATACAACTGCATGAGAAATAGTGCAGTGGTATTTATTTATTTATTTATATATTTAACATCCTGTTCGCTGCCCCCTTCCTGATCCTCCCCTAGTACAGTCACTCCTTCCATCCCCCATTTCCTACTCCTTTGAGAAGGTAGAATACCCCTCAGTATCCCCCTACCCTGGCACATCAACTCTGGTTGGCTAGGTGCATTTACTTCTACTGGGGCCTAACATGTTAGGGGAATATATTCCACAGACAGGCAACAACTTTAGGGGTCACCCCAGCTCCAGTTGTTGGGAGACCCACATGAAGACTGAGATTTACATTTGCTACATATGTGCAGGGTGTCTAGGTCAGTCAACGTATGCTCTTTGGTTGATGGTTCAGTCTCTGAGAGCCCCAAGAATTCAGGTTACTTCACTCTGTTGGTTGTCTTGTCAAGTTACTATCCCCTTTTTGGCCCTCAATCCATAAGAGCCTCCCATCTCCATCCAAGTGTTTGGCTGTGGTTCTCTGTATGTTTCAGTCAGCTGCTGGACTGACCCTCTCAAAGGACAGTTATGCTAGGATCTTTTCTGTAAGCATAACAAAGTGTCAGTAACGGTGTTGGCTATTGGTGTTTGCGCTGGGGATGGGTCTCAATTTGAGGCAGTTATTGCTTGGTCATTCCATCCCTCATCCCTGTATTTCTTGCAGACAAGATAAATTTGGGGTGGAAAGTTCTGTGGGTGAATTGGTATCCCTATTCCTCTACTAGGGTTCCTGCCTGGCTACAAGAGGTTGTCTCTTCAAGTTCCATGTCCCCACTGCTGGGATTCTCAGTTAATGTCACTCCCATTCATTCCTGGGAGACTCACCATGCTAGATCTCTGGCATGTCCTAGAGATGCCCTCTACACACCACACCCACCAGTTGCAGATTTCCATTTATTCTCCTAGCCTTCTGGTCCTCTCTCCTGTCTCTCCTCACACCTGATCCCAAACCCTGCCATATTTCCCTCCCAATCTCCTTTCTCACCCAATTCCCTCCCTATGGCTACCTCTTATGACTATTTTATTCCCCATTCTGCTACCTCTTATGACTATTTTATTCCCCATTCTAAGTGATATTTAAGCATCCTTGCTTGGGCCTTCCTTCTTGATTAGTTTTTTGGTTCTGTTAAGCATAGTATGGATATTCTGTAATTTATGGCTAATACGCAGTAGGCTAGTTATGAACCTGGTGTCTAGAAGCAGAGGCTTAAGTGATAATTGTAATGTCTGGCTTTTTGTAAACTCTTGCAAAATGGAGATAATTATAGTGTTGTAAAGTAGTTAGGGAAGGGAGCTCTCAACTATTGTACACTGCGAAGACTGGTATCACTTCAGATACTGATGAGAGATGAAAGAAATGATTTTATCTAGGTTCAATTAGGGAATCAGTAACTTTGCTGGGATTGTTTATATAAAAAAAAGACTCGAAGACAGCTACATCACCAAAGTGGTGATACCTCAGTGCAGGTAACTACCCACAAAAGCTGCATGGCAAGAGCTACCTGCATGACTTAAAATGAGCTATACCATTAAAGATCCTTCCGTTCTCAGCAACTGTTTATGGCATGCATAATTTCTGGTAAAGTTCCTCATGTGTCATGTGAGTGTCATGATCTGTTTCTCCATCCACAACCTATATTTCAATTAAGAAAATGGCTGCCCCAAACAATTCTAGATTCACATTTTTTTTCTAAGCTCACAGGGCTACTTTGCTGATTTGGCTTTCTGATTTTTTTTTACCAGATCATAAAATAGACTGTTCTCTTTATAAAATCCATTACATTTCTTTACTTTACCCCCAGAGAGATGACAAAATTTTTCTTCTGTATTGATGATAACAATTAAATGATGAAATAGGTTCTCAGATGAGTTTCCTCACTCAAAGCTCACCAAGTCTATTCAGTTATTTCATTTCTTTCACATACTTTATAAAATTGCTCCCTCTCTCTACAGTGCTATGTCTGATCTACTGACTCTGTGTTTTTATACTGTATCTTTTACTTATCTTTTAACAAAACAAAATACAATAAGATATTTATAACAGTTGAGTAATACTTTATTGTGTAAATGTACCACATTTTCTTTGTTCATTCTTTGTTGAGGGGTATCCAATGTTATAAATAACAATGTTTCTGGATATTATGAATACAGCAATAATAAATATGGTTTAGCAAATGTCCTTGTGGTAGGATGAAGCATCTTTTTGGTATATGCCAAAGAATGGTGTAGCTGGATTTTGAGGTAGATCAAATCCCATCTTCCTGAGAAACTGCCACATAGATTTTCATGGTGACTGTCGACATTTGTTCTCCCACCAGCAATATATGAGTGTTCCCCTTATTCAATATTCACAGCAGCACTCACTTGGGCTTTTGATCTTAGTTATTCTGTCAGATGTAAGGTGAAATCTCATAGTAGTTTTGTTTTTGTTTCCCTGACGGCTAAGGATATTGAACATCTCTTTAAGTGTTTGAGTTTCTTTTATCGAGAATTCTGTTTAGATATGTATCCCTTAAATTGAATTGTTTGGTTTCTTTTGATATCTAGTTTCTTGAGTTCTTTATGTATTTTGGATACTACCAACTCAGTGATTTATCAGCTCTTAATCTAACTCTTAATCACTTACACATGTTGGTTACAATTTTAGCCTCCTTCAGGCCTTGTCAACATTTCCCTGGATCCCCATAATCAAAAAGTATAAAATCTATCCTCCTTATCCTTTCTGCTTATTAAACATCTCCACCCCTAGTATTCTTACAGTCATCAACAGATAGGAGGGTTTAGTTTTAGTTTTGCAGTTCTGGACTAGAAAAGCAGTTTTTAAAATAACATGGAAGTAAGTGAAACTGCTTAGTGTGCCAGGAAGGGTTAATATCAGTTAAGTCAATAACCATGAATCAGAATTTGAGAGAAAGGATAAGAGAAGAAAGCAACAGGAGACATCAAGAAAAGTTATCACAGCTGTGGAGCGGTAACTTTGGAAAAATAATGACTTGAAAGCCAAAGAAAGAGAATTGAAAAGGGACTGGTCAGTCATATGAATTTTCAGAGAGAGGAATGAGAAAGATCTGTAAGTGACCTGAGAACATAGATTGTTCCTGAGACAGTATCAGTATTGGGATGTTCACAGATACTTAGTTGTTGGTACTCAGAAGTAAGTGGAATGTAAAGTTTGTTTGTTTGTTTGTTTGTTTGTTTTTAAAAACAGAAAAAGTAAATTATATATGAAGCCAATAACATTAAAGTAAAACAAACAGCATCAATTTTTTCCATACATCTTTTATCTAGAGTTTGCAAGTAGTCATTTAATTATCAAATCATTCAACACATGAGCAAAGCATCATTTTTGTAGACTCTAGATTTCTCTTTCTTTATCTCATTTAATATCACTGTGTTGAATTCTGGTGAGACTCACTCACTAATCCAATGCATTCTCCATATGATATTTGGTTATTATACAGAAACTTAATGGAAAATTCATCACTTTTAAATTTAAGTTTTCTTCAAGTTATAGGAGGGCATAGAATATTATCTAAATCCTATATATTTGCACATTGGATTCAGAATCAGGTTGATGTTATATGCCTGTAATCCTAGTACTTGGCAAGCTAAAGTAAGAGGATTGTATGATTGAGGCCTGCCAGAGCAACATACAAGATCCTGTCTCAACAAACAAACAAAATATTGAGCAAAATTCACCTCTATGAATGTTGTGGTATCAGTCATCTATTCCATATATATTTATGCTTGGGCATTCTTTCCTACTGGCATACAATTCAGATACCCCAGACATAGTACTTGTCTCCCTTGACCAACACTACAGTATGCTGACCTTATGTATAATTGAATAAATAATTAAGTACTAGTTGTTAGGCTCAAAGGAATAAAAACTTAATCATTACTTAGAAATTACAGCACATATCAGATATTTTTATGGCTTCTTATTTTTGTCGAGTTGCTTTACTGCTTTAAAAATAACATATCAAGTGTTGTTCATTGTTATGTTCACCTGTGTGCCATAGCTGGACTGACTATGCCTGGGTCTCTGTGAACCAAGCAAAGTGGTGTCACTTTCTAATCAATGAAGCAAAATGCACTGTCTCCATGTGCTGACTTTGCATGCTGGAGCTCAGCCAGACAGACTGTCAGTAGCCTTCAGAGGATGCAGAAGGTTCACTTAATCTTGAAAAGGTCTTTGAGATTATATATGAATCTAATATATAAATGAAGGTGGGAGTAAGAGAGAGACAAAAGTGTTGAGGCTTTAAATCTGATCACTTGATTAAATTTAACTGGTAACAGGAATTGATTTGTCTAACAGAAAGCATGTATTTAAAAATAACACTAACAAAAGGCTTACTAAAGGTGACTGGATACCTGGAGTCCATAGTGTCACATACCTGTTTGAACAAATTAAATACCTTTATGACAGATTTACCTGAGTGAAACATCTTAAGTATAATCTTGATTTTATATATATATATATATATATATATATATATATATATATATATATTCATGCATTTCTTTATTACTTACAGTGAGGAGCTAAAAGATGAGATCCTCTTTGCTTGCTAGAAATTGAAGACAAGTTTTCTTATACATGCTGGATGGTCTATTGACTCAAATCATCCTATTGGTAGATTGGTATAGACAAGTGTGGAACCAAACTCCATATCATACCTTCCATTTAGTTTTTACTGGCTGAGTTGTGCATAGAATATACTTAGGAATTCATCATTGATTTTTCATCCATGAGGGGAGATTCCTAAGAGTTTTATAATATCAAATTGATAGAATTCTTAATATTTAATGCATATAGTTTCCTCTAAATATTTTTCAGAGATGTAGACAACTTTCCAAGTACACTACAGACCTAGATTTTTTTAGTATTCAGATGAAACACTACTTTCCATCTGTGTGCTTGCAGAAGTTGATGAGAAGAAGATGGAGATAAACACTTTACTATACTAATTTTCCCTTCCCCAATTTTCCTTTCCACTCTTTCTCCCAATCACCTCCCTCTCTCACAGTACTGAGGATCGTCCCTAGTACTGCGTGTATTCTTTATTTGCTCATCTTTATTTTTAAGTCAGTGTTGAACAAATCAAAAGTGCAGCAGCCATGATAGTACTAGCACAATAGGTTTTCTCCTTTTACTGTGTCAAATTAATGCCTGCAAATGCTCGTCTGTGTCTAAAGACTTCACAAAACGTCCCATAATACAGCCATGTACCCATGGCTGAGCTGAGAACCTGAAACCAGAGCATGGAATCTTTTCAACACATCATAAAAACAGATAATTCTTCCAGAGGTGTTAGATTTAACAGCAAAAGGAAAAAAAAGTTTTCTATGTATCGTGTAAATAAATTGATTGAATTATTATAAATTCCACAAAATAACCTTCACAAAGATATATGAAGAAGGAACCATTGAAAGGGGAAGAGACACAAGTTGGTGTTAAATACTTGTCAGGGGTAATACAGGCATGAGATAGACATTTTAAACTGTATATTTCTATACATTTTAACATTGGATAAATCACAATGAAATTTGTTTATTTCAAAATTGTTAAAAGTTTTGGTGTCACAAAACATTTTGAAGACCCCAAAGGGAGGAGAGGCCCTTGGTCCTGGAAAGACTTGATAATGTAATGTAGAGGAATACTAGGACAGGGAAGTGAGGGAAGGTTGATTGGGGAAGGGGAGATGGCTTATTGGATTTTTTTTGGGGGGGAACCAGAAAAGGGGACAACATTTGAAATGTAAATAAAGAATATATCTAATAAAAAAAAGAAAAATAAGAGAAGATTTTGGTAATAGTATCCAAGTATCCACAGAGTTCTCTATCCTCACATTAACATCAGACACTAAGCCTTGTGTGCAGAAAAAAAAAAAACAACTCTTTTCAGACAATCCTAGATACATAAACTTCCTTTAGAGAAATTATACACTAAGCTCTAGTAATAGTGTGGAATGATAGAAATGTTCAGGCTGTAGTGCTAAATAAAGATATCTTAAGAAATCAACCATGAGGGAGGCATGCCTTGGGTAGCTTCTGTGTGCTTCACTTTGGGTTAATTTGGGGAAATATAGAACAGCAAAAAAATAGTTAAGATGGGAAGGTTGTCAGGTCCTTCACTTATGGACTCCTACTGTCCAGACACCCTCTTTGCTTATGCTCTTTATCTCATCTTCACCATCATGTTCTCATCAATATATATCAGGGAGAATTTTCACTCTGCTTTGCAGGTTTTTTTTCTTTCTAAATATAAAGCACCCTGATCTCCTTGGAAGAAAGGTGCTACAGGACGATCAGAGAGGGATTGACTAAAATTAGAAATATCAGCACACTCTCATTTTTCCCAATAGTTTGGTACTTTTGACAATGTACTATTTTAGTGTATCATGGGGTTTCACAGTGATTGTAAATTAAAGCTTTCCTTACATAGACTGAAATGTGCCTGACTTGGTAAATTCTCAACTTTCTGAGAACTCCATTTTAGGGAATCAATGTTAACTATGCTTAATTTTAACCTCAGTGGTTTAATGACTGAAATGAATACTGAAAATAAGAAATGTAAGAGTAAACAAGTAGATGAGGCCATGGTGCCTGGTGAGTCAAGGAGATCCTTCAACTAGTGATTGTAACTAATCATTCTGTCTCAGACCCAAGGAAACAGGCCAAATAGACAATCAGATGCTTTAATTTTGATCCTCCCCTTGAACCTGTCTTTGAAGTGCTAACTACAGACCTAGAGCTAACTGTTTTCTGTTCTTTCTTTTCAGTAAATATGGGCATCAGATGGATCCTGTAGGAATGTTTTTCAGCAAGTGTATATTTATTTTTATGTCTACTTAAAGTGACCCATTTTGCTTAAAATTAGCAATACATTCTGACTCTCAAACTTCAAAATTGGCATTTGAAAACACAAAATTGTTTATTGGCCCTCTTTGCAGGATAAATAAATGTCTGTTCAGCCCCATTAGTTTTAAACCCATGATTTAGGATTCTTTTAAACGTGCTAAAATTAACAAGACTTAACGCTGTGGGTACAGAAAATGACAATACGAAATAATAAGTCATGCTGAGAATTGGACATTTGACAGGATTTCAATTTTTAATCTGGCCTCTCAGTTTGGGTGATCCTTTCTTTGTGGCAACAGATCAGAAAATATTTGCTTGTCAATAAATGTAGGCAGTTGCTTCACCACGGCAGACCTGGGTAAGCTTGAAATTTAGAAGGTAATGCCAAGCCAGAAGAATAGCTGGAGAGAATATGGTTTGATTTTCTAAACCACCAAGTGATTTGGTAATTGTAGTTTATATTGGCAACCGAATTCAAGATGTCACAGTTTAGTACACAGTGAAGGTCAGCTATTACTTCATTATAATTATCCAAGGGCATCATTATACTATATTTGATTGAGTTTCTTTTTTTAAGAGCTTAAGAATTGTAAATGCCTCTCAGTCTGTAATATATATATGTATATATATATATATATATATAACTAAAATAAAATGATAAATTTAAATTGTATGTGGCAATATTTCATGTTAAAATAAGCTTTATTACCTATGTATAAAGTATCTTAAACAAGTTTGTAGGATAACAAAATATAACTAATTATTTTATAGAAATAGCTTTCTAATTAAAAAATAAAATGTTTTTAAAAACCATTGCAATTATAATAACATACCTACTCAGTCAATTATTGTAATAATTATAACTTAGGCTTTCTATTACTTAATATTGAACCACTTAAAGTCACTCCTCAAGTGACAAAAATATATATCTCCATTAAAATCTTTTTAAATTTTAATAAATGACACAAGGTGGATCTCTTTATAGCTTTATTATACTCTATGAGAACTTCATTTTAATGGAAAAAAGGGGTTATATAATTAACTGTTCTCATTGATCTGCATTGGTTTATTAACACCAGACTGTGAATGAAAAGATCAAGGATGTTTCAAGGTAGGGAATGTTAACAATTTTAAACTTTAGCAACAATGTGAAGAATATTTACCAACCTATGAGGATGATCTTGATTGTCAACTTGATCAGACTTGAAGATATAGGAGATGAGTAAATGTTCCCGTGGGTTTGTCTGAGATTTTTATGTCCAGGGATGATTAACTAAAGAGGAACAACTCTGAATGTGATAGGGGTGGGTCCTAAGTAAAATAAGAAAGGAAGATAGGAAAAAGGCAGCAGACATGTTCTTATCTCTCTGATGGTGGCCCACCATTAGAGCTGCCCTGCCCTACCCAATAATCCCTGTTGGCATGAACCATGACCTTCATTTTCATCCTGTAGGTTGGTTGTTTAACTACTTAGTCACAGAAACAAATAGCTGAATAACATAAAACAATTTTTACCCAGAAGAGAGCCACAATGACTACCAACACAGGTAGTTTGGAAGTTTTCAAAACTGTTTTGAGAGATGAGTGAGAAGTGGTTTGGTGATACTCAGAATGATCAATAAATGACTCAGACAGGAACGGTGATATTATATTTTGTCAAAACCAACTGTCTGACCTCAGAATTTATAGAAGGTTCAATTTAAAAGTGAGGGGCTAATCAATTGGACTGAGGAAATTTCCAGATAGCCCACCCTGTGCCAGTAGTTTGGCATCTCTTTCTCGTCAAGTTTACAGTGAGCCTTAGGTGAGAGGTAAGCAGAAGTCAGAGCAGAAAATGGTGAAACTTTTGAGTTTTCCAGGAAAATAAATACATGTAGGGTTGGGGCTGAAGAAAGTGTGATAGATAAGATGTTTAGAGCAAGTGAAAAGAAGGCAAGTGCTTAGCAGTGTGGCAATGAGAGTGATGTCTTAATGGTCTTCCAGGAAAGAGCCAGACCTGTCCTCCAATTAAAAGCAAGAAGGTAAGGGTTTTACCTCATGTGGAAAAACCTCTGCTTTGAGAAGAGATCTTTGGAATTCCTTGTCCATGCAGCATCTTGTAGAAGAGTGTTTGCCATGTTCATCCATCCGCGAGTTGAAATTTTCTATAGCTGTGGTTCAAAAGTCTTGCCACTGCTTAACCTGGAGACATCCATGCAATGGTGGCCTTTCAGGCTGGAAAATGCAAAAGAGATGAGGTTGTATAGGTTTCCATCTAGATTCCAAAGAAAGTAGAAATCTAGAGCCCCAGCAACAAGACATAGAGGCATATTCTGCAGGCATCCCTGGGAAGATGAGATGTGAAATATTGAAGCAGAAGTTAAAGATGCAATAAAACCTCCAAGAAGATGGAGATGCCAGGAATCTGGAACCTCTGCTGACAATAACACAGGCAATGAGAATCTGTTTAGAAGAAGACTCATGTGAGCTAAAAATGGCAAGACCATAAAGACAGGGCTGTCCCAGACCTCTAAGGGTGACAGCCCACCAGAATATGCCTTTATGCTATTGTTAAGATATGTTTGTATGTATTTTTTCCCATTTCTATACCCCCATTCCTCATTTTTAGGAGAATGTTAACTATGCAGTACCAAGAATATGAGTCTCCTCTCCCCTTTTTGCACAGAACCTCACTTTTAAATGTCTGACTTGAATTTCAGAAAACTTGAACTTTGCAATAATGTTAAGACTTTGGGGATTCTTGAAGTTGGAATCGTGTGTTTTGTGTTGTTACATAGATCTGTGTGGACCAGATGCTTGGGAGTTAAGGTGAACTTTCTGATAGTTAATTATACTGACAGCTTTTTTGGTTTGAGAGAGGACTAAAATATTTTCAAAGCACACTTCTATTTGTGTCACTGAGGAAGAAAATTCCATCCTGATTGTGGGTGGAAGCATTTCATAGCCTGGAACAGCCGTTCTCAACTTTTGATGCTTTGGGGGATTGAATGACCATTTCATAGAGGTTGTCAAACACCATCAGAAAGCACAAATAGTTATATTACAATTCATAATAGTAGCAAAATTATAGTTATTAAATGACAAATAATTTTATGATTGGGAGTCACCACAGTATAAGGAACTGTATAAACTCTTAGGAAGGTTTAGGAAGCTTGAGGACCACTGATCTGGAGACATTGATAAAACACGTTGCCAAGGAGACATTGCTGCTTTCTCCCTGTTTCCTCTCTGCTCTTGGGTGAAGTATTCTGCTCTGCCATGTCCTTCCTACCATCATTGATTAAAATGTCTGAAACTGTAAACTAAAACAAATAACTTTTCCTCTAAGTTGTTCATTCGCGTATTTAGTCATACTGACTAATATAATTATTTCATACACAGTTCTAGTCATTGGCAAAACCAACTAGCAGCAGAAGGATTGTAGCACAGCATTTATAACTGCCAACTTGCCTACATTCAAATCCTGTCTCATGCTACCACCATTTGATTGGCATGTGTGCTTGGTAGCTTTTTGGCAACCTGAGACAAGCTAAAGCCATCTGGGTAGAGGAGACTTTAATTGAAGAATTGACGCTACTGCATTACCTGTGTTTAAGTCTGTGGAAAATTTTCTTGATTAATAACTGATGTAGGAGGGACAAGCTGTCATGAGCAGTGTCATCTCTAAGCAGGTGGTGTCGAGTGTATAAAAAAGCAAACTAAACAAACCATGGATAGTAGTCTCATATGCAATATTCATCCATGGTCTCTGAATCTAGTCCTGACTCTAGGTTCCTTTCTTGAGCTGCAGACCCAGTTTCCTTCTATGATGGATAGTAAACTGTAATATGAAATAAACTCTTTTCCCCCTGAGTTGCTCTTGGTCATGGTATTTTTAACAGAGAATAAAAATCAAATGTAAATACTATTTTGTAATACTGGATTGAACTTTGATCTGTTCACAGTGGAAAGGCAAAATCTCTGAACTGTCATATTTTAGAAACAACTAATACTGAAGAAGAAGAAGAAGAAGAAGAAGAAGAAGAAGAAGAAGAAGAAGAAGAAGAAGAAGAAGAAGAAGAAGAAGAGGAAGAAGAAGAGGAGGAGGAGGAGGAGGAGGAAGAAAAAGATGAAGTCACAGCAACAGCAGCAGCAGCAACAGCAGCAGCCAAGGTTTCATAGCAAGACCCTATCTCAAAAATAAAAAGGAAATCCACAAACAAAACATTTTTTAAATTTTTAAAAATTATTTTTACAATTGTAAATGTTATATTTAGACCTTAATGTGAAATATAAAATGCTAAAACAGTTAGAAGAAAACATAGAAGTACATTACAAAGTTTAGTAGAAGGATTAGGATTTCTGACTAGAACTCAATTTACTCAAGAATTAAGGTTGATAAGACAAGTGGAAAAGTGGAAAAGACAAACTGAAAAGTTTCTGTACAAAAACATTATGGTCAACAAAATTAAAAGAAAGCCCACAGAAGGGGAAAGAATCTTTGCCATCTATAACTAAAAAAACTAATGGTCCAAAGAAAAAAACAAAAAACAAGCAAAAGTCCCACCTAAAAAGTGGGCCTAAGACCTAAATAGAGAATTTTTGAAAGAAGAAAATAATGGCTACAGATGTCACAAAAAAATATTCTTCATCCCTAACAATTAGGTAATTGCAAACAAAATAAATAATTTCAGATTTTATTTTACCATTTATAATGTCAAAGATCAACAAAATAACAAACAACAAATGCTGGGGAATACTACTGAGCTCCAAAGAAAGGTGAAATCTTTGGTTGGTGGTTTTGTCCCTGGGAGTGCTGGGGGTACTGGTTGGTACATATTATTGTTCCTCCTGTGGAGTTGCAAACCTCTTCAGCTCCTTGTGTCCTCTCTCGAGTTGCTCCATTGGGGATCCTGTTCTCATTCTATTGGTTGACTGTGAGCCATGGGTATTTTGATCCACTTTCCAATAAGGATTAAAGTATCCACACTTCAGTCTTCCTTCAGCTTCAGCTTCATGTAGTCTGTGAGTTGTATCTTGGGTATTCAGAGCTTTTGGGCTAATATCTACTTATCAGTGATTGCATACCGCGTGTGTTCTTTTGTGATCGGGTTACCTCACTCAGAATGGACCCACGGCTCCAGCTACATGTGTAGCAGTAGATCACCAGTTCAGACATCAATGAGAGGAGAGGCCATTGGTCCTAGGGGAATGCAAGTCAGGAAACTGGGGGAGGTGTGAGCAGGAGGAGGAGAGATGGGGTAGGGGGTTTTCAGTGGGGTAATATGGAAAGGGGTTAACATTTGAAATGTAAATAAAGCAAATATCTAATAAAAATAAAATAAAATAAAAAAGAAAGATGAAATCATGAACTTTGCAAGTAAATAGAACTAGAAAATGTCGTATTGTATGAGCTAATCAAGACCAAGAAAGACAAACATTGTTTATTCTCTGCCATCTGAAGTACTGAGCTCCAAACTTTCAGATGTAAGCATATATTCTGGAATAACTAGTAGCATAAAGAGGGTCCACGGTGAGTAGAGAAAGACTTCTAGAGATAGAGATGGACACATATACTATGAAGAGGGGAATGAGAAAAATGGGGAGAAGAATTTTATTATGGAAGAGACAGGAGAGGCATATTGAGGGATGCAGGTGAAACAAAACACAATGAGAATATTTGAAAAAGTCATAGGAATTGTTGTGGTTTAAATATATTTGGCCCAGGGAGTGGCACTATTAGGAAGTGTGTCCTTGTTGGAAGAAGTGTCACTGTGGGGATGGGCTTTGAGATTCTTTTCATAGCAGTCTGAAAGATAGTCTTCTCCTGTTTGCCTTTGGAAAAAGTCAGAGAATTCATGGCTCCTCCAGTATCATGTCTGCCTGGATGCTACCATGCTTTTAGCCATGATGATAATGGACTGAACCTCTGAACCTGCAAGACAGCTCCAATTAAATGTTGTCCTTTATAAGAGTTGCTTGGTCATACTGTTCCTTCACAGCAATAAAGTCTAAACTAAGACAGGTATTTATGCTAATTTATGTTTATTTAAACTTATATATAATACATGCAAGTTTATTCTATCTATCTATCTGTCTATCTATCTATCTATCTATCTATCTATCTATCTATCTATCTATCTATCTATGAAATTATGCCTATTGGGGTTCCTTCTAAAGACCTAGACTAACAAATACCTCAGCCACTCTTAGTAAACCTCTTTTCAAGTTATTGGTCAGAATAGTTCAAGAGGCACCTAAAAGAATATAAGCCATTGCTATTGCTCTTGGCTTCTTTCAATTTTATCTATCTCTCCTGTATTTCCTCCCACCTCACCCTCTTTCTTCTCCAATCTATTCTTCTCCCCTTCCCCATTTCATTGCAGTTCCCCAATCCATGCATAATGATCTATTCTACTTCCTCTTCCTACAGAAATCTCCCACTGTTCCTTACACTATGCCTAACCTCTGTGATTCTATAGATTATAGCTTATCATTGAGGTACAACCTAATATCCACATATAAACAAATACCTTATTTGGCTTTCTGAGCCTGGATACTTCGGAATATTTTTCTAATTCCATTCATTTACTTGTGAATTTCATTATTTAGTTTTTATAATGCCTGTATAATATTTTATTGTGTAAATGTACTTCATTGTGTAAATTTTTTATCACTAGATGAAGGACATCTATCTAGATTGCTTCCAATGTCTGGCTATTATGAATAGATCAGCAGGTTGTCTCTGTAGTCTGGTGAAGTGTCGCTATGCCCAAGAGTGGTATAACTGAATCTTGAGGTAGGTTGATTTCTATTGTCCTGGTTAACTGTCATACTGATTTCCATAATAGTTGAATATGTTTTCACATTTACTAGCAATGGATGAGTGTTCCCCTTGCTCTACATCCTCACCATCATGAGCTGTCACTTGTTTTATTGATTGTAAACAAACTTTAGAGGTGTAAGGTGAAATTTCAAAGTATTTCTAACTTACATTATGCTGAAGAGTAAAGATTTTTAGCATTTCTTTGTTTTTCGTTCATTTGAGATTCTTCCTGTGAGAATTGTGTCTATGTCTGAACTTCTTTTTAAAATTGGATTATTTTTTTTAATGTGTAATTTTTTGAGGTCTTTATGTATTTTAGATTTTAACACCCTATCAAATTAGTAATTGGTAGAAAAACCTTTTCTTATTTGGTAGGCAGCCACTTTGAGTGATGGTATATTTTTATTTACAGAAACTCTTCTATTTCTTGAGGTCTCATTTACTAATTGTTGATCTTTTTTTTCTTTTTTTATTAAATATAATCTTCATTTACTTTTCAAGTGGTAAAACCTTTCCCAGTTTCCCCCCTCCCCAATACCCTCCAACCTCTCCTCCCACTCCCTGCCTCCAAGTATATGCCCCTCCACCAGACCCACTCCCACCTCCCCCCACCTCGATTTCCCCTTGTTGGGGCATCTATTGAGTCTTCACTTGACCAAGGACCACTTCTCCCACTGATGCCCGACAAGGCATTCCTCTGCCACATTTTTGGCTGGAACCAAGTGTACCCCTTGGTTGATGGTTTAGTCCTTGGGAGTCTTGGGGCATCTGGTTGGCCAACATCGTTGTTCTTCCCATGGGCTGTAAGCCCTTTCAGCTCCTCTGTACCACTCTCCAACTCCTCCCTTGGGGACCCCACTCCCAGACCAATGGTTGACTGCTAGCATCTGCCTCTGTATGTGTGAGGCTCTGGCAGGTCTCCTCTGAAGACAACCATTGCTTGTTCCTTTTGTTTTGTGCTTCTTGTCGTCCATAGTATTAGTGGGGTTTGGTGACTGTTTATAGGGTGAATCCTCTTGTAGAGCAGTCTCTGGGTGGCCTTTACTAAGAGGACTGAAGTGGGTGTGCTTGGGTTCCTCTGAGAAAGGGATCAATATACTTACAGGAGCAATAATGGAGGCAAAGTGTGGAGCAAGAACTAATTGTTAATTTTAGTGCCTGGGTTAATAGTTTTTGTTCACAAAAGTCTCCTCCTATACTTCAAGGCTAATCCCCTCTTTCTCTTCTGTCATGTTCAGTGCATCTGGTTTATATTGAGCCTTTTGATCTATTTGTTTAGGGTAATAAGTATGTATCTATCTGAATTCTTCTATATACAGCCACCCAATTTGACTAGCACCATTCGATAAAGATGCTGTCTTTTTTACAAAGTTTATTTCTGGCTTCTTTATCAAAAATCAGGTGTTCATAGATGTATGGAATCACATCTAAGTTACAAATGGACAGGTCATTGAAACAGAAACTAAACAGAGATACTGTGAAACTAACAGAACTTATGAACCAAAGGATTTAACAGATATCCATAGACAATTTCACCCCAAAACAAGATAATATGCCTTATTCTCAGAACTTCCGTGTACCTTCTCCAAAACTGACCATATAATCAGACACAAAACAAGCCTCAACAGAGACAAGATGATTAAAATAATCCCATGGATTCTATCAGATCACAAGGGACTAAGGAAAGACTTCAATAACAACAAAAAACAACAGAAAGTCCACATACTCATGGAAATTGAACTCTTTGCTCAATGATAACTTGATCAGAGAAGAAATAGAAAAAGAAATCAAAGACTTTATAGAATTCAATTAAAGACACAGAATACCCAAACTTTTGGAACGCAATGAAAGTAGTGTTAAGAGGAAAATTCATAACACCCAGTGCATTCATAAAGAAATTGGAGGGATCCCATACTAGCAACTTAACAGCACACCTGAAATCTCTAGAACATAAAGAAGCAAACACACCAAGGTAAGAAATTGTCAAACTCAGGGATGAAATCAATCAATTAAAAACAATGAGGATGATACAAAGAATCAACAAAACCAAGAGCTGGGTCTTTGAGAGAATCAAAATGATGGATAAATACTTAGTCAAACTAACTAAAGGGCACAAAGACAATATTCAAATTTAAAAAAAAATCAGAAATGAAAAGGGAGACATAACAGAAACTGAGAAAATTCAAAAAAATCATCAAAACTTACTGCAAATGCCTATAGTCAAAAAAACTGGAAAAATCTAGATGGAATGGATGATTTTCTAGACAGATAACACATACCAAAATTAAATCAAGATCAGGTAAACTATCTAAAGTGTCCCATAATTCCTAAAGAAATAGTAGTCTACAAAAAGCTCCCAACCAAAAAAAAAAAATCTATGGCCAAATGATTTTAGTGCAGAATTCTACCAGACCTTCAAAGAATAGCTAATAGCAATATTCCTCCAACTATTGCTACAGCAAGCAGAAGCTGTGCTCCAGAGATAACCAAGGCTGAACCTCATACTGAAGTTGTACTTGGTAATGTGTAAGAGTCATCCAGGTGGTAGTGGCTTTGAAGGCATGAAGTGGTCATTAAGAACAGCTGGGACTTGGCACTGTGAGAGGCCAGGGAAGGCCACTGGTGAAGGTGTAGCTTCAGTTGCAGTTGATGGCCTAGGACTGAAAGAGTCATGCAAAGGAGGTGAGGCTTGACACCATAAAGAGAGCCTATGAGAAGCTATTTGTGAAGCCTAGCTGCAGTGGAAGACCTCAGAGTATTGGAAATGCCAGTACCATGGATGACCACCAAGAACAGCAGCAGCCCAGTGGATCAACCAGAGCTTAAAGTGCTACAGAGGGCAGAGCTAGAGAAGTGATCCAAGCCATTTGGAAAAGCCCAGAAGATCATATGTGAATCCCAGACACTGGAACAAGAATCTCTGAAGTTGACGTTGACTTGGAGACCCCAAGATATTAAGGACAGCTGCTAACAGGGAGTAGAAACAGTCCAGGAGAAAAAAGTTTGTTGCAGTCAACAAAGATGAAAAATGAGTTGGAAGAATACTTTGACATTAGACATAGAGATGCAGAGTTTGGACTCTGCCCAGCTGGTTTCCTGTCTTACTTTTGGGATTACAAATAAGTAATTGGACAAATTTCAGAAGAGACCTTGAACTGTGGACTTTTAACATTGTTGAGGTTGCTATAGATTAAAGGGGCTTTGGAAGTTTGACTAAATGTATTTTTATTATGCTATGGATAGGCATGATCCCCATAGACTCATGTGTCTGAAAAAGCCTATGGGGGACCAGGTAGTGGAATGTGATGGTTTATATATGCTTGGCCCAGTGAGTGGCACTATTAGAAGGTATAACCTTGTTGAAGAAAGTGTATTACTGTGGGCATGGGGTCTAGTACCCTAGTTCTAGCTGCCTGAAAGCTAGAATTCTGATAGAGGCCTTCAGATAAAGATGAAGAACTCTCAGCACCAGTTGCACCATGCCTGGCTGGAAGCCACCATGTCCCTGCTTTGAGAATAATGGACTGAACCTCTGAACCTATAAGCCAACTAAATGCCATCCTTTATAAGACTTGCATTGCCCATGGCATCTGTTCACAGCAGTAAAACCCTAAATAAGACAGTAATATATAGCAAACCAAGACCCAAATCTGGCAGTTCCTCAGAAAATTGAAAATATTTCTACCTGAAGACACAGCTATACCTGTCCTGGGCATATATTCAAAAGATGCTCGACCATACCACAAGGGCAAGTGCTCCACTATGTTCATAGCAGCCTTATTTGTAATAGCCAGAAGCTGGAAACAATCCAGACATCCCTCAACTGAAGAATGTATACAGAAAATGTGGTTTATTTAAACAATGGAATACTAGTCAGCTATTCAAAATGAGGACATCATGGAATTTTCAGGCAAATGGATGGAACTAGAAAATATCATCCTGAGTGAGGTAAACCACAGCCAAAGGGATATCCATGGTATGTACTCACTGATAAGTGGATATTAGACAAAAACTACAGAATACCTAAGATACAACCCAGAGACCATAAGAAGTTTAACAAACAGGAAGGCCCAAGTGAGCACGCTTTAATCACACTTAGAAGGGGAGAGAAAATAATCAGAGGAGAGCCAGGTTCTGAGACAGACAGGCTTAATATCGCTTGGGTCTCGGGCGGCTTGTGTGTGTGCGGCTCCCAAGTGCTGGGCAGATCTGCAGTAACCAGCGTGCTAGCTCTGCTGTGGGACTTCTGCCTGGCAGAGGGACGCCCTCTCCCCCCACCTAGGAGAGATCACACACCCCTGCACAGGGCAGGAGCCTACCAGCCTCCCTTTGGCGACCTCTGCTCCAGGAATCCACTAGGCTGAGCCTTTGGATGTGCAAGGCCTCCCCAATATAAGATCACTTGGGGCAAGGCACATTAGGGCTCCAAAGTCACTCAGGAGCAGGCAGGCCCCAGAAATCGGTGCCAGGGGAATCCTGGTAATCCGGGGGGGGGCAGAAATAGCTTTGCAGGCTCACAGGAGGTCCAACCAACAGCCAGTGGCAGCAGGACCAACTAACATCAGAGGTATCCAGATGGCAAAAGGCAAACGTAGGAATGTTACTAACAGAAATCAAAGTAATGTGGGACCATCAGAACCCAACTCTCCAACAGCAGCAAATCCTGGATACCCCACCACACCTGAAAGACAAGATCTGGATTTAAAATCACTTCTCATGATGCTATTAGAGGATCACAAGAAGGACACAAATAAATCTCATAAAGAGTTACAGGAGACCATGAATCAACTGTTAGAAGTCCTTACAAAGGAAACACAAAAATCGCTTAGAGAAATGCTGGAGAACATGGATCAAAAGATGGAGGCACACAAGGAGATAACACAAAAATCGCTTAACGAGCTCTGTTCCCGCAGACTGCACTGAAGCAACAGGTACCCACGCTTTATCCCCAATATGACATCACTTGGGACACGGCCTGTTGGGGCTTCCATCTGCGCACAAGAACGGGTCAGCGCTGTGGTTGTCTGGGTGCCAGATCTGCAGGCAAGCGCGTCTGCAGGGTGAGCGGCGCCACGGAGAGAGTGCAGATTGCACTCCGCCATCTTTGCTCCAGTGACTGGGAAGTTGGGACAGCCAGGTTCTGAGACAGACAGGCATAATATCGCTTGGGTCTCGGGTGGCTTGTGTGTATGCGGCTTCCAAGTGCTGGGCTGATCTGCAGTAACCAGCATGCCAGCTCTGCTGTGGGACTTCTGCCTGGCAGAGGGACGCCCCCTCCCCTCCCTAGGAGAGATCACACACCCCTGCACAGGGCAGGAGCCTACCAGCCTCCCTTTGGCGACCTCTGCTCCAGGAATCCACTAGGCTGAGCCTTTGGATGTGCAAGGACTCCCCAATATAAGATCACTTGGGGCAAGGCACATTAGGGCTCCAAAGTCACTCAGGAGCAGGCAGGCCCCAGAAATCGGTGCCAGGGGAATCCTGGTAATCCAGGGGGGGCAGAAATAGCTTTGCAGGCTCACAGGAGGTCCAACCAACAGCCAGTGGCAGCAGGACCAACTAACACCAGAGGTATCCAGATGGCAAAAGGCAAACGTAGGAATGTTACTAACAGAAATCAAAGTAATGTGGGACCATCCGAACCCAACTCTCCAACAGCAGCAAGTCCTGGATACCCCACCATACCCGAGAGACAAGATCTGGATTTAAAATGACTTCTCATGATCCTATTAGAGGATCACAAGAAGGACACAAATAAATCTCATAAAGAGTTACAGGAGACCATGAATCAACTGTTAGAAGCCCTTACAAAGGAAACACAAAAATCGCTTAGAGAAATGCGGGAGAACATGGATCAAAAGATGGAGGCGCACAAGGAGACAACACAAAAATCGCTTAACGAGATGAATCAACGGGTAGATGCACTCACAAAGGAATCACAAAATTTGCATAAAGAAATGCAGAAGAATATGGGTCAACAGATGGATGCCCATAAGGAGGCAACACAAAAATTGCTTAAAGAAATGAATCAACGGTTAGATGCCCTTACAAAGGAAACACGAGAACTGCTTAAAGAAATGCAGGAGACGATGGATCAACGGATGGAATCCCAAGAGGAGGAAACACAAAAATCGCTCAGAGAAGTGCAGGAGAGCGTGGGTCATCAGGAAAAAAATTCTGAAAGAGGTAATGCAAAAATACCTTAAAGAAATACAGGAAAATACAAACAAACAAGTGAAGGATCTCAGCAAATCCATCCAGGAACTAAAAAAGGAAGTAGAAACAACTAAGAAATCACAAAGGGAGACAACTTTGGAGATAGAAAACCTTGGGAAGAAATCAGGAGTCATAGATGCAAACATCAACAATAGAATACAAGAGATGGAAGAAAGAATCTCAGGTGCTGAAGACTCCATAGAAAGCATCGACTCAACAGTCAAAGAAAATGCAAAATGCAAAAAACGTGTAACCCAAAACATCCAGGAAATCCAGGACACAATGAGAAGACCAAACCTAAGGATTATAGGTATAGATGAGAGTGAAGATTTGCAACTTAAAGGGCCAGTAAACATCTTCAACAAAATTATGGAGGAAAACTTCCCTAACTTAAAGAGAGAGATGCCGATGAACGTACAAGAAGCCTACAGAACTCCAAACAGACTGGACCAGAACAGAAATACCTCCCGTCACATAATAATCAAAACACTGAATGTTCTAAACAAAGAAAGAATACTAAATGCAGTAAGAGAAAAGGGCCAAGTAACATACAAAGGAAGACCTATCCGAATCACATCAGACTTCTCACCAGAGACTATGAAAGCCAGAAGATCCTGGGCAGATCTCATGCAGACACTAAGACAGCACAAATGCCAGCCTAGACTACTATACCCAGCAAAACTCTCAATCACCATAGATGGAGAGACCAAGATATTCCATGATAAAACCAAATTTTCACAATATCTTTCCACAAATCCAGCCCTGCAACGGATAATAGGTGGAAACCTCCAATACAGGGAGAGAAACAACACCCTGGAAAAAATGAGATAATAACCTTCTTGAATCAAACCCAAAAATAGATAACCACTCAAACATAAAGATAGCGTCAAGAATGGCAGATGGCAATAATCACTATGCCTTAATCTCTCTTAATATCAATGGTCTCAATTCCCCAATTAAAAGACATAGACTAGCAGACTGGATACGTAAACAGGACCCAGCATTTTGCTGCATGCAGGAAACGCACCTCAGTGTCAAAGACAAACACTACCTCAGAGTAAAAGGCTGGAAAACAATTTTACAAGCAAATGGCCCCAAGAAACGAGGTGGAGTAGCCATCCTAATATCGGATAAAATTGATTTTCAACCTAAAGTCATCAAAAAAGACACAGAAGGACACTACATACTGATCAAGGGAAAAATCCACCATCAAGAACTCTCAATTCTGAATATCTATGCTCCAAATGCAAGGGCACCCTCATTCGTAAAAGAAACTTTACTAAAACTCAAAGCACACATCGCACCGCACACAATAATAGTGGGTGACTTCAACACCCCGCTCTCTGAAATGGATCGTTCAGGAAAGCAGAAACTAAACAGGGACACAGTGAATCTAATTGAAGCCTTGGACCAAATGGAACTAACTGATATATATAGAACATTTCATCCTAGAGCTAAAGAATACACCTTCTTCTCAGCTCCTCATGGTACCTTCTCCAAAATTGACCATATAATTGGTCACAAATCAGACCTCAACAGATACAAGAAGATAGAAATAATCCCATGCCTCCTATCAGATCACTATGGAATAAGGGTGGTCTTCAATGGCAACAAAAACAAAAGAAAACCCACGTACACATGGAGGCTGAACAATGCTCTACTCAATGATAACTTGGTCAAGGTGGAAATAAAGAAAGAAATCAAAGACTTTTTGAAAGTTAATGAAAATGAAGGCACAACATACCCTAATTTATGGGACACAATGAAAGCAGTGCTAAGAGGAAAATTCATAGCCCTGAGTGCCGCCAAAAAGAAACGGGAGACAGCATACACTAACAGCTTAATGGCACACCTGAAAGCCCTGGAACATAAAGAAGCAAATACACCAAAGAGGAGTAGAAGGCAGGAAATCATCAAACTCAGGGCTGAAATCAATCAAGTAGAAACAAATAAAACCATACAAAGAATCAACAAAACGAGGAGTTGGTTCTTTGAGAAAATCAACAAGATAGATAAGCCCTTAGCCAGACTAACCAGAGGGCACAGAGATAGTATCCAAATTAATAAAATCAGAAACGAAAAGGGAGAGATAACAACAGAAACTGAGGAAATTAAAAAAATCATCAGATCCTACTACAAAAACCTGTATTCAACACAACTAGAAAATCTTGAGGAAATGGACAATTTCCTTGACAGACTTTATTCAATCTTGTTCATAATAAACAGAAATCTCTTGGATTAAAAGTGTATGCTTGGGGTAAGCCACACTATGACTAGAGACAGGATTTTCCAGTGTACAATCTCAGGGTTCCCAGTGAGATCAAATACCCTAAAACGTTCACGAAGTTGAGATGAAGTAGTTGGGAAACATGGGAAGAGTTGAATGTGGAGAGTGTGGGGGAGAAATGTATAAACACTCATATAAAATTGAAAAAAATAGGAAATAAAAATAACCACTAAAATCATATAAGTTACTCATTAATATGCCCTCCAAAACAAAGATAAATATCTTTTCAGTCAGTCCTGGTTGGTTAAGAATTTTACCAGTTATTAGCTTTATGTGTCTTGACATTCTCTTATCACTTGAAACACCCAGAACTTGATTTTGTTTGGAAAGTGGTCAATATAGTAGATTTCATGTTTTTCATACATTGTTAATAGTATTTTATTTAGTTCCTCATCTTCTTAAAAATGTTATTGGGCCAGCTAGATGGATCACTAAGCCAACAAACATAACATATATACAGAGATCTAACACAAACCAATGAAGGCTCATCAGTAGATGAATCATCTGGCTGTGCTCTCCTGGTGTCTTTGACCACTCTGGCTCTCACAATTTCCTTTCTTGAGCTCCTAGGGAAGGGAACCTTAAGGAAACCTCCAATTTTGCCTCTCTCAGCCTAAAACTTCTCTGTGGGATATCTGCTACCATCACCTGCCAGTGGAAGCCTCTCTGAAGATCTGAAGATGATTGGGCTAGGCACAGATCTATGAATACAGCAAAATACCATTAAGAGTCATTGACTTTTTGTTTCCCAGGCAGGTTTGCTTCTACCTTTGGTCTCTGGGCTGTCCAGTCACCAATCCTGGCTATCCAGGCAATGTTGGGCATTCTCTCTCTCTCTCTCTCTCTCTCTCTCTCTCTCTCTCTCTCTCTCTCTGATTTGGGTCTCAGATCAGTCATTGGTTGGCCACTCCCATGAGTTCTGTGCTACCATTGTCCCCCCACATCTTGCAGGTAGGACAGATTGTTGGTGGAGGGTTTTGTGGCTGGATTGGTGTCATAGTCCCATCAGATTTGATATTCGTCCTTTACTAGAAGTCCTTTGTAAGGTCACCTTTGTAGATTTGAGAAAGCTTGCACTGCACAAATTGTCTACATTGCATCCTAAATTTTCTCCAATTCCAGTCGTTTCTTCCAAGTTCATACTTCCTCCCTCTATTCCTCTTCCCCAACATCACCCTTCCTATTCCCATCCCCCAACTGCCCCAATGCACCCAAAAAATTAATTTCATTTTTTCTTCCCAAGGAGATTCGTGCATTCCTGTCTAGATCCCTCTCTGTTACTTAGCCTCTCTGGGTCTGTGGATTGTAGCATGAAATCATTACATAACAACTAATATTCATAGATAAGTGATTACATACCATGTTTGTCTTTCTGTGTCTGATTTACCTCACTCAGGGTGATTTTTTTTTCTGGTTGCATCCATAACTCTGCAAATCTCATCACGCCATTTTTTTTTTAATTACTGAGTAACTTTAAAATAGTTAAATGTTTCAAATATTATTCAAATATCTTAAGTGTTATGAATATCATTCCAGGATCTTGTTAACCACTCAAAAAAGGATTGGGAATATGAGTAAATTGTATTTGTTTATCATACTCACAGTCTTTAAATTGAATATATCACAGATAGCATGTAATGAATCTGTTATGCTAAATATAGCATTTACATAATCAGAACAATTTGTTTCAAGAATTTTGAGAAAATGAATTTTAATATTTTGTGAAGTCAAACAATGTGATTCTATATTTAAAATATGTAAGTATATGTATAGACACTTGTGAGTACATATTTGTGTGAATATGATTACACTCATGTTTATGGAATCTCAGGGTTATTTTGATTTGCATTTCCCTAATGACTAAGGATGATGAACATCTCTTTAGGTGCTTCTCAGCCATTAGATATTCTTCAGGTGAGAACTCTTTGTGTAGCTCTGTACCCCATTTTTTAATAGGGTTACTTGCCTCTCTGGAATCTAACTTCTTGAGTTCTTTGTATATCTTGGATATTAGCCCTCTGTCGGATGTAAGGTTGGTAAAGATCATTTCCCAGTTAGTTGGTTGCCGCTTTGTCTTTTTGACGGTGTCTTTTGCCTTGCAAAAACTTTGTAATTTAATGAGGTCCCATTTGTCTATTCTTGATCTTAGAGCATAAGCTATTGGAGTTCTGTTCAGGAAATTCTCCCCTGTGCCCATATGTTCAAGGTTCTTCCCTAGTTTCCCTTCTATTAGTTTCAGTGTGTCTGGTTTTATGTGGAGATCTTTGATCCACTTAGAATTGAGCTTAGTGCAAGGAGATAAGGATGGGTCAATTTGCATTCTTCTGCATGTTGACCTCCAGCTGAGCCAGCACCATTTGTTGAAAAGGCTATCTTTTTTCCACTGGATGGTTTTAGCTCCTTTGTCAAAGATCAAGTGACCATAGGAGTGTGGATTCATTTCTGGGTCTTCAATTCTGTTCCATTGATCTACATGTCTGTTACTGTACCAATACCATGCAGTTTTTAACACTATTGCTCTGTAGTACAGCTTGAGGTCCGGGATACTGATTCCGCCAGAGGTTCTTTTACTCTTGAGAATAGTTTTAGCTATTCTGGGTTTTCTGTTATTCCAGATGAATTTTTGAATTTCTCTTTCTAACTCTATGAAGAATTGAGTTGGGATTTTGATGGGGATTGCATTGAATCTGTGTATTACTTTTGGTAAGATGCTCATTTTTACTATATTAATCCTGCCAATCCATGAGCATGGCAGATTTTTCCATCTTCTGAGGTCTTCTTCAATTTCTTTCTTCAGAGACTTGAAGTTCTTGTCATACAGATCTTTCACTTGTTTGGTTAGAGTCACGCCAAGATACTTAATATGGTTTGTGGCTATCGTAAAGGGTATTATTTCTCGTACTTCTTTCTCAGCCTGCTTATCCTTTGAGTATAGGAAGGCTTCTGACTTGCTTGAGTTGATTTTATATCCGGCCACTTTGTTGAAGTCGTTTATCAGTTGTAGGAGTTCTCTGGTGGAGTTCTTTGGGTCGCTTATGTATACTATCATATCGTCTGCAAATAGTGATAGTTTGACTTCTTCCTTTACAATTTGTATCCCTTTGACCTCTTTTTGCTGTCTAATTGCTCTAGCTAGAACTTCAAGTACTATATTGAAAAGATATGGAGAGAGAGGGCAGCCTTGTCTAGTCCCTGATTTTAGTGGGATTGTTTCAAGTTTCTCTCCATTTAGATTGATGCTGGCTACTGGTTTGCTGTAAATTGCTTTTACTATGTTTAGATATGGGCCTTGAATTCCTGATCTTTCCAAGACCTTTAGCATGAAAGGATGCTGAATTTTGTCAAATGCTTTCTCAGCATCTAATGAGATGACCATGTGGTTTTTTTCTTTGAGATTGTTTATGTAGTGGATTACATTGATGGATTTCCTTATATTGAACCATCCCTGCATCCCTGGGATGAAGCCTACTTGATCGTGGTGAATGATCGTTTTGATGTGTTCTTGGATTCGGTTGGCAAGAATTTTATTGAGTATTTTTGCATCGATATTCATAAGAGAGATTGGCCTGAGATTCTCTTTCTTCGTCGGATCTTTGTGTGCTTTTGGTATTAGTGTAATTGTGGCTTCATAGAACGAGTTGGGTAGTGTTCCTTCTGTTTCTATTTTGTGGAACAGTTTGAAGAGTATTGGTGTTAGGTCTTCTTTGAAGGTCTGATAGAATTCTGCACTAAAACCATCTGGACCTGTGCTTTTTTTGGTTGGAAGACTTCCAATGACAACTTCTATTTCTTCAGGGGTTATAGGACGGTTTAGATGGTCTATTTGATTCTGATTTAATTTTGGTATTTGGTATCTGTCAAGGAAATTGTCCATTTCCTCGAGATTTTCTAGTTGTGTTGAATACAGGTTTTTGTAGTAGGACTTTCAGAACTTAAAGGTAAGAACAACTCTATTGTTGATGATACCACACATTCTACTCAAAAGCACATAAAAGATTTTCTAAATTACATCACAACCAGGGACAAATATCTTGCATATTCAAAATGGTTGGAATAAATTCATGTGGTCTACACAACCATAGTGCAATGATACATAAAACTGACAGCAAGCAAATCTTTAGGAAATGTTTAAACTCATGAAGATTAACCAATTTTTAGAGAAAGATAAATAGGTCAAATAAGAAATCATAAAAGAAAACAAAATCTTCAGAAAGTAAAAGAAAATGAAAATAAAGCACAATAAAACTTCTTGGACATATTTAAATCAGTTCTATAAAGGAAAGAAATGCATAACTCTAAGTGCTTACATTAAAAAAACAGAATAAAGCACAAATAAATGACATAATGATGCACCTCAAAATTTGAAAGAATGAGGACAAACCAAATCTAAACCCAGCCAACAGTTAAGAAATAATAAAATTCTAAGCATATTTTAATGAATCATAGAAAAGGATACAAAGAATCAATGAATATAGGATTGGTTCTTTGAAAGATAAATAAGATTCTCTGACTCTTGAACTAACAGAAAGAAACAAAGAGACTATTTCATGTTAACGGAATCATAAATGAACAAGAAACATTACCATATACATCTAAGAAATTCAGAATATTAAAAAGAAATACTTTTGCAGCTTGTACTCCATTGAGTTGGAAAATCTAAAAGAAGTGGTTTTCTAGATTCATCCAAACACCAGAATTAAACCAAGACAAAAATCAACAACCTAAACAGACCCATAAAAAACGAGGAGATTGAAATAGAATAAATGCCTTCTATGTAGCAAAACTCCAGGCCAGATGGATTCACAGCTGAATTCTCCCAGACTTTTAAATAATATCTACAACCAACCCTTCTTACATTTTTCAAACAATAGAAACAAAACGAATATCTACAGCCAAGACTTCTTAAACTTTCCAAAATTCCTACAATGCCAGTATCTTTCTAATACCAAAATTATGTAAAGACAAAACAAAACAGAACAAAACAAATAACTACTGGCCAGTATCTCTGATGAATATACATTCAAAAATGCTCAATAAAATACTTGCAAACAGAATACAGACATACATCAAAAATGTCATTCATCGTGATCAAGTAGGTGTTATCCCTTGAAATGTGAGGATAGTTCAACTTATGCAAATCAATAAATATGCATACACACACATACACACTTAAAGACTAAATCCCATAAACATCTCAGTATCTTCAGAGAAAAAACTTTGACAAAATCCAACATGACTTCATGATAAAAGTGCTAGAGGATATAGGAAAAATACTTCAAAATAATAAAAGGTATGTATAAGAAACCCACAGACAGTATAATCCTAGACAAAGAATAAACTTGAAGTGGTCCCAATAAAGTTGAGACTGTCACAAGGCTTTCTATCCCTAATCTTTTTTAATATTGTGCTCAAAGAACTCCCTAAAACAATAATCAAGAGAAAGAAACTAAAGGGATACAAATAGAGAAAGAAGTCAAACTGTCCCTATTTTAAGATGAGATGATTCTATACATTAGACAGCCCCAAAATTCTGCCAGAAAACTTCAAGAAACAATAAACAAATTCAACAATGGGGCAGAAGACAAAATTAACTTGTACAAATCAGTAGCTCTTCTATATACTAACAATATATACACAGAGAAAGAAAACATGGACAAAACCAAAAATAAAGGAAAAACAAACAAACAAACCAAACCAATACAACAACAACAATGAAAATCCACCAAGGTATCTTCACATATTCTTAAGCAAGGAAATAAAGATCTCCACATTATAAACTTTAAACCTGTGATGATAGGGATAAAGAAAGACACTGAAAGTGGAAAGATGTTCCATGCTCATGACTGGCAGAATTAATATCGTGAAAATGACCCTTCTAATAAGATATTTATAGAATAAATGCAACCCTGATCAAAATCACCACCTCATTCTTCAATGGAATAAAACAACAACAACAACCCTAGCCTAAATTTCATACATAAGTATAAAAGACCAGATAGTTGAAACAACCCTGAACCAAAGGAAAAATGTGGGGTATTACCACCCCATATCTTAGCTATATTACAGAATCATAATAATGAAAGCATGATGGTACTAGCACAAAAAAAGAAAAAAATCAAACATCCAGACATAAATACATATAACTTCAGCTATTTAATATTTGACCACGTTTCAAAAAATATATATTGGAGAACAGAAAGCATCCTTAACAAATGATGCTAGAAAATATCATCCTTAGTGAGGTAACCCAATCACAAAAGAACACACATGGTATGCAGTCACTGATAAGGGGATATTAACCCAGAAACTTGGAATACCCAAGACACAATTCACATATCAATAGATTTCCAAGAAGATGGAAGGAGAGACCCCTGGTTCTGGAAAGACTGGATATAGGGGAGTACCAGGACAGAGAAGTGAGAGGGTGTTGAATGGGGAACAGAGGGAGGGAAGGGGGCTTATGGGACTTTCGGGGAGAGAGGAAACGGGAAAGGGGAAATCATTTGGGATGTAAATAAAAAAAACTTAGAAAATCAAAAAAATGAAAAAAAAAGAATACATAAAGCACTTAAAAACTCACAAAAAAAAACACATGTAAAAGAATGGAAATAGGCCTATATCTATCATCATGTACAAAAACTAACTCCAAATATATCAAAAGCCTAAATGTGACACAAAATATTTAAACTGCAAAGAGTAAATATAAGCAGAACCCTATATGAGAGAGGAGTGGAGAAGAAATTTTTAAATTCGGACCCCACTGCTGATATTCCAATCACATTTCTCACAGAAGACCCCAGCTCTACTAGGGACTAGGAACCCCAGATAAAACACAGCCCACCACTCACAAACACTGGTGTATTAGGGTTTTCTAGAGTCACAGAACATATGGGTAGTCTCTATATAGTTAGGGAATTTGTTGAGGACTTACAGTCTGTAATCCAACTCCCCAACAATGGTCAGCAGCAGCTGTAGATGGAAGTTCAGGGATCTAGCAGTTACTCAGTCCCACGAGGTAAGCAGGCAAGGAAGAGTGAGTGAGTCTTCCTTCTTCCAATGTTCTTATGTAGATCTGCAGCAGAGGGTGTGGCCCAGATTATAGGTGTGTGCCACCATGCCTTTAATCCCAGATGAACTTGAACTCAGCGATCTCCCTGTCACAATCATCTGGTATTCATAGCCACTGTGCTTCAAGATCTCCATGCCAAGATCCAAGTCAGAAACTTGTATCTCTCAGCATCCAGATTAGGATCATAGGTGAGCCTTCCAATTCTGGATTGTAGTTCATTCCAGACATAGTCAAGTTGACAACCAGAAATAGCCACTACAACTGGTTAGAGCCCACCAAGCTGTCCCCAGCAACACCCTCTCCCATCAGGTTTATATCTCACCCAACAACTCTGGCAGAAGACCCCTGCTCTACTAGAAGTCAAGTTGATACTTAGAACCCTACAAGTCTGTGGTGATTTGAATATGCTTGGCCCATAGAGTGGCATTACTAGGAAGTGTGGTTTTGTTAGAGTAAGTATGACCTTGTTGGAAGAAATGTATAACACTGAGGGTGGGCATTGAGACCCTCCTTTTAGCTGTCTAGAGACAGTCTTCTCCTATTTGCCTTTGGAACAAGATGTAAAACTCTCAGGTCTTCCAGCCCCTTGCTTACCTGGATGCTGCCATGCCTCCAGCCATGATGAAAATGATCAGAATCTTTGAACCTGTAAGCCAGCCCCAATTGGGGGAACAACAATATGAGCCAACCAGTACCCCCAGAGCTCCCAGAGACTAAACCACCAACTAAAGAGTACACATGGAGGGACCCGTGGCTCCAGCTGCATGTGTAGCAGAGGATGGCCTTGTTGAACATCAAAGGGAGGAGAGGCCCTTGGTCCTGAGAAGGCTCGATGCCCCAGTATAGGGGAATACCAGGACAGGGAAGCAGGAGTGGGTGGGTTGGTGAGCAGAGGGAGGGAGAATGGGATAGGGTGTTTTCAGAGAGGAAACTAGGAAAAGGGATAACATTTGAAATGTAAATAAAGAAAATATCTAATAAAAAACAATTTTTGCCTTTGTAAGAGTTGGCCTGGTCATTGTGTCTCTTCATAGTAATGGACAACCTACCTGAGACATGACCACATGGGTACTTAGAACCCCAGAAGACATGCCATTATTTAGAATCCCAGGCATCATGCCAGTACCCAGAACCCCCAAACTTCCAGAGTATAGGGCAAGTGGAACTGTGTCTCCAGAAAAAAAAAACTGGTAAGGTGGAGGAGATTAAGGAACCTCAGCAATTTCACAATTGAGAACAGTAGGTATTTGAATTTGCTCTCAAACAGATTTCTGTCCTGAAGCACATAACCATGACAACCCATTAAGAGTACCATGACAACCAGCCAAGTAGCCTAGAGCCCAAAGTTCTCCATGCTAATGAGGTATCTAGAAGCTTTCCTTCCTTCACATTCCTTTCTACAAAAGATATTTAATGATTAGTCCACCCTGAGTAAGATATTTGCATCTGTTTTCCACGATGAATAAACAGTTAATACAAGCAAGGACTGTCTTCTTCCTCAAGGACTGCCACTCTGGGGAAGCCTTCATCATACAGAGCTATGTCTAAGACTCCTCCAGAAGATCTCACTACACTCCAGGTACTCACCCTGATATAAGCCAGAATCCCCTGGCTCCAGGCTCACCACAGGTCCCAGGGTCCCCATTCTCAACTCTTTGAGGTCCCCAGTGGTATCCAGGTGCCCAGGAGTATGAGAACCACAGCCTTGGCCCCAGCCTATGCCTTTTTTCGCCCAGAGAAGCATGAACTGGAACCTCTATCTCAGGCTATGTTTTGCCTCAAGTGAGCAGCATGTGCCCAGTACCTGATGGCAGTGAGGAAGAAATGTACATAGCTTAGAGCCTCTGTGCTTTGCACAACCCCCACCCCAACCCCTACCCCTACCCCTACCCCCAGTGGCATCCTGACAGATAATCAAAGTGCAGACTCACATCAGAGGCCTTGCAGACCATCAAAACTCCAGAAGAGACACACTACTGGTTGTGAAGACTCACAGGTCACCAGAACCAGTCATTCACGGCAGAAGATCAGAAAGGAAGCAGAAACCAAGGGGGAAAACATTAAAAAGAAATCTATCCAACAAAGATGAACTAAGATATCAGCACCTAAACCTATAATTACCTCAAACCCAGATGCCTAGACTCTAAGATAAGGACACAATCAACAACAGTTCAGACAGTATGGCAACACAGGAGCCCAACTATCCTATTACATCAAGTCCTGAATATTCCAATGCAGCTGAATGATGACAATTCAACCTTAAAACCAATTTTATGAAAAGGATAGAGGTCCTTAAAGAGGAAATGAATAAACCCCTTAATGAAATCCAGAAAAACACACACAAACAACTGAATCAATAAAACTGTTCAGCCCTAACAATAGAAATAGAAGCAACAAAGAAAACATAAACTGAGGAAATCCTAGAGATGGAAAATCTACAGACACAAGCATCAACTTGTATATCATCTTGATATATTCATCAAAGAAAATGTTAAATTTATAACATTCTTGACATAAAAAAAGAATCAAGGAAATCTGGCACACTAAGAAAAGAACAAATTTAAGAATAATAGGAATAGAAGAAAGAGAAGATTCACAGCTTAAAGGCTCAGAAAATATTTTCAACACAATCATAAAATATTTTCATGACCTAAATAAGGATATTCCTGTAAAGGTACAAGAATGTTATAGAACACTGAATAGATTGGACCAGAAAAGAAGCTATCTCCAATTGATAACTACTTGCAAATGAAAAATTTGCAAGTAGTTTTCTCTAAGAGAATCTAACAGGAAATGTCTCTTAAGAGTAGAGTGAATGTCCTGCAGTCAATGGCCAGCACAAAATGAACCCAGTGTCACCTTTGTGGGTCCTTTGCTTCATATTGTTGCATCAGAGATCAGGGTTCTTTGCTTGCTTGTTTGCCTGTTTTACCTTTGTGTGTGTATGTGTGTGTATGCTTGTGTGTGTGTGTGTGTGTGTGTGTGTGTGTGTGTGTGTGTGTGTGTGTGTTATGGTTGCTAGTTTTCTGTTTTTACAGTAATCCTATATATGTGAAAATACATATGTATATAGAATAATCCTATATATGTGAAAAATATGTCTGCTTTTATGTGTGTTTCTTGTGTTTTTTCTTTGGCTTCTTCTGTTGTTTAATTTGTCCTATTCAGATTTGTTTTTATGTTTGTATACTTTATTTTGTTTTCTAAGACAGGATTTCTCTGTTTAGCCCTGGCTGTCCTGGAACTTATTCAGTAAACCAGACTGTTCTTGAACTCAGAGATCTCTGTGCCTCCTGCTCTAGAGTGCTGGGATTGAAGGCTGTGACACCAGAGTCTGGCAACTTGTTTGTTTTCTGAGAAAAGGCAGAAAAGATGTGGATCTGGATAGAAGGTGAGGTGATGAGGAACTGGGAGGAATGGTGTAAGGAAGATAATCAAAACATATTGTTTAAAAAAAATCTATTTTCAATAAAAGAAAAATAAGTTTAAAAAAAAACTTCCTTTCAAACGGACATAAATTTCTGTCTTGAAAGGAGTTGGAAATAATTGCACAAAAGCTTGAGTGTATATTTTGTGTCCCCCAGTTGCTTGCTTGTGATTGCAAACTCCATCGAGTGGAAGAAAGTATTTGATGGCAGTGTGAATCTTTAAGAGGTAAGGTCTGGTGGAAGGTCATTGACTATATGCTCTGGCAGACCAGTTCTACCACTGTTTGAATTCTATTTAGGGACCTATTATAAAGGAGCAAATGGGACCTCCCTCTAGTTCTCTCTGCTACCTACAGGAAATGTGACCTCAGGCTCCAACATTCTCTTATGGTATTGCCCTCTGCTGTTCACCATGAGATTCTCACTTTATCTGAGCTCTTCACCATGACATTGAGCTGCCAAAAGTATGAACAGAATAAACCTCTTTCTTCATAAGTAGGCTACACCACATGTTTCATGATAATAATGAAACAGACAGAAACAAAAACCAAACTGATCTTGCAGTGAAATGATTTGGCATGTTTAAATTTTAGAAAGGATCAGTGTTCCATTGGATACCAGAAGGGATGGGAATCAGAAAAAAAGGGAGAAGAATTAGCCTCAGAAGGGAAGCAGTACAGAATAAACTTTAAAGATATGAAAAAAAAAAGACTAGATGAGCATAGACATCTATGGACTTGGTGTTGAAAATTCCTGTCTCAGCCTCAGCATGAAAGGAAATGCAAAAGCAAATATGGAGAGGATAGAGGTATGGGGCACTCTGTGGTAAAATCCCTGAAGGTCCATGGTAGACACATGTTAGGCACCAACATCATAACATCAACATTTAAATTGGCTCAAGAGACAGTTTTAAGAATAGTGGCAGTAACCAGGTACAAAATACCAGGAGGGTTGATTCTGCCCATCACTTAGCAACATGATACCATCAACTAAAGAGTTTTTCCAGGAGAAAAGCCCTGGTGAACATTTAAGAAAGGTTTTAAAAAAATCTTATCTTTGTAAGAATATACTTAAGTTCTCTGATGAAACAAGTATGTGGTGACTAACTTAGCATGAACACAAGAAAGAATTTTAAAAATTATATACATGTTTATTTTAGTAGTTCTTTCAGAATCTCATGCAATGCATTTTTATTGTATTCACCTTCCTATAACTTTTAAGAAGATAAAGATTCCCTCAGACTCTAGAAATAGTCTTTGATGGGGTGTCATCCAAATTAGTTAGTCATCTCATATTCTTGCTGCTGGACTGTTTGTTCTGTCTCTCATGCAAGAGTGTTAACAGAGTAAAGGACCTGAGCATCAGAGAGTGACCAATGCTCACTTAAGGCATGTATCAAACACTAATGAAAATATCACTCCTGAGGAAGCTGGCTCAGCAGGACCCATAGACCACAAAGCATAACAAATACATTCATGTATCATGAGCTATTATTATAGAGCACTACCTTCTGGCCATAACATTCACTGTCTTCAATATAGCAGTTGTGATAACTTTCTAGAGACCTTGAGACCAAAGTCTGAGATTCCAGGCACTCCCTTCTAAACCTCTTTACTATTTATGTGATACTGAATTAGCTGCACCTAGTCTCATGGTTTCAGATGCTCAAATGTACAGACTGTGAAATATTCATAGAAAGGGTGATCTCTATCATTACAACTATGGGAAAGTTGTCATCCATTTTGGAGGGAGACTTGTCAGTGCTGTGATTGTTCAGGGATAACGTATGCTCCTGTAAGTAACATCCTATCCATGCTCTCCAAGTAATCCCAGTAAACTCAGGAACATTCCCAAGCTGAGGACTTATGCAATTATACTGCTGATTGTTGTTGGTATCCTATCCTGAAGGGCCGGGGAGAGTAAAAAGTTTACCCAATAGCTATTCACTGGAAAATGAATATTTTCATTTAACAATAACTTATAGCTTTACCTTCCTTTTTCATCTGTTGGATGTTCACTATGTATCAAGCTTCTGATACAGTGTTACTGAATTAAGTATTATTCAATTGCTTATATTTGGTCTTTTCTACTTAAATATATCTCAGAATATTTTAGTTTGCACGTTATTACAAGATAGTGTGCTAAAAATTTAAAACTACTGTGAAATGCTCACTGTAAAAGATAGATAATTTCTGCATTTGTAGGGAGATTTGAACTTTAAAGTAAATATTTGTATTTACTATAAATAATATTTGTTGTATGTGTGTTGGGAATCAGTTGTGGTTCTGCATCTTCCATTTCTTCCCTGCAGGTGTCCAGGCCCTGCTGTTTATCAGCCTGGAAGGATGAAAAGGACTCTAGAAGGGTGGGGTCTGCAGGATGCCAGTCCTGTGAGAGTGAGTGTCAAAGGTGGGGACTGGGGAGGTTGGGGAGACAGCCTTCTCCAAGGAATGCCTTCTCTTGGGATTTCCTTTTAGAGGAAGATTTAGAGGAAGATTTCTTTGTAGAGGAAGATCTTCAGTGAAACAGCTGGTGCTCATATACTTTATTGGGGTGACCAAGGACTATAGATGAACCTTGGAGAGTAGGAAGGAATTTTTAGGGTAAATGTAATTCATTGGCTTGGGTTTAAAGTACTGCGAATGCCTCATTTATATGGAGAGGCATTCCAGGATTCCAGGTACTTGCTGGGCAGGTTGTTATCAGTAAAGAGGAAGTTGAACTTTTAGTATTATCAAGGAATACAGGACTTTCCTCAAGTAGAAGAGTGGGAGTTGAGCTCTCCAAACAAGGTCAAAGAAGGGGAAGCCCTGCTGGAGAAAGAGAGTTCTCTGTTTTCCAGGGCTCACAGGAGCTATACAGACTTGACTTTTTGACCTAAAGTAGCAGGGGTTCCCAACAAGTAGTTATATTTTACATAGTGACAGTACTGCATTTTACATTTTTATTAAAAATATTTTCATTGTTTTAAATGTCTGAGATTTAGAAATTATGTATTTGTAATATAAGAAAGTATTGGTACTTATATCTTCAGATAGACTTATGTAGATACAATCTCCTATATATTTCTTAACTATGAATCACAAATTTTCCATACAAAAGCATTACACCAGCTTTAGGAAGTCTATGCATAATTCTCATAAGGAAGATCTTAAGCAACCATGACTGAAATATCAAATAAAGAACCAAAACCTAACACTAGCAAGTCAATCAAGTTTTTCAAATCCCCACAAAGTCTTCCTTCTTCTACTCTTTAGTAACAGTCTACTCTCAGGAGCAAAAATCATCAGCTCATAATGGTAGAAAAATGGCAATCAGTTGTATTGATTAGCCTTCTAACTGCTATGATCAAATATCTGATAGAAATAATCTAGAAAAGGATTTACTTTACTTATAGTTTCAGAAGGCTTTGTGACACAGTCATCTGGCTACACATCTCTGTGCCTGAATGGGACCGTATACTATCGTACAGGACTAAGTGGCAGGAACTGTTTACATCATGGCATACAAGAAGTACACAGCATCAAAAAGCTACTGTGGATAATATTATCTTCCTCCAAAGGACCATCACAATGTCCTGGTCCCACAAGACAGGTAGTCCTGTGGTTTCCTGAAGTTACCAAATTAGCACCAGCAGTTAGGAACCAATTCTTCAAGAGCCTTTGAAGAAAACATGCCATGTCTAAGCCATAGCAGTAAGTTTGTCAGCTCGCTTCTTCATTCTGGGAAAACCTTGAGCAGTATTTGCTACAGACATTCAGAATGCCAGGAGCCATACCGCACCTACTATGGAAGGGGTCCTCTAACTACCGAGCCCTGCAAAACTCTTTGTTCTTCCTTTCTCCTCCTGCTTCTGTGGTTTACTCCTCCAACCTCCTGCTTCTGTGGTTTACTTACATAACCCTGCTACAGGGTCTGCTTTTTTGAAAACCCAATCTAAGGAATCATGTTAGAAAATATAAATTGTATATTTTAATGCCATTTTCTCTTCTGTTTATAGCCATGGAAATTATCACACATATCTGAAGATTCCTAGAACTTAAATGAGCCACCACACTGTATTCCTACCACCACACTGAATATAATACTGGGACTAAGCTTTTTGAATCTCACTAGAAATACTAAAAGCAATACACAATCTATGAGCACATGGATCCCCTCAACTACCAACCCCACTAATGAATTTCACCTATATGAAAGATAATTCACTGAGTTATAGGATAGGTAGACATAAAATAGCAAAACTGAAATCATTATTTATTGCCAGACTGTGAAGAGTTAAAGAAGCTAATGTGCAGAGGAGTTAATGCCATGTGTTGTGGCTACTATAAAAAGGAATATCATAGACTTTAATGAATATTATAGAGACTTTATCAGTTTTAAAAAGGGAGGAAATGTGTTAAGAGAGCCAATGATAACTTCATGTATTTGACAGTGAGGCACTTAGCATTCCTGGGAAACTAGGATACTATGATAGACTGATGTGAACTTTGATGTGAGTGGACCTTGACAAGACAAGCAAAGAAAAAGGTGGCCTAACCTCAAGAAGTTGTTGAATTATGGCAAGTTTTTTGAATTGTGAATGAGATTTCACAACAATAATGGTCTGAAGTCACTGGAAGATCTCAAGCAGCAGGTGGAACTTCACAGTTCACTGAATATTTCAGTTATGGATGAAGCTTTTTGCTGAGCATTAGAAATATGATGCTTCCAGTCATCTAATAAGGGTTATAAACTGGCACTTAGAGAAAAAGTATGGATTCCTAATTTTGGTTCTTAAGGTGTCGTCTCATTTTAAGGTTCATAGCAACAACTATTTAAAAATGATTAGCCCTCTAAAAGGATCTTCCAGAATCACAGAAGAAAAATATCAAGAAGATGTTGTCTTTTCCCATGAGGAGATTCTATATAGATTCCACAGAATTCTATGCTCATCACAGCACTATACCAGAGGGAGCCACAGAATTTCTGATTTGAACCTTACTAGTTCTTGTAGATAGTTTTTAATGTATACTTAAAACAACTGGCAAGGCAACATCTTTGATTTCAAATGTGCCAACTTCTAAGTTTGATTATAGAGATATTATAGGTAAAGCTTAAAAGACTTACTGTTATTTGTGGAGGAAAGGGGAGAATGAATCAATCAGTTAAGAACGCAACTTGACGGGCTAGAGAGATGGCTCAGTGGTTAAGAACATTGACTGCTCTTCCAGAGGTCCTGAGTTCAATTTCCAGCAACCACATGGTGACTCACAACCATCTGTAATATGGAATAATCTGTAATATCTGTAAATGGGATCAGATGCCTTCTTCTGCTATGTTTGAAGAGAATGAGAGTATGTTCATATACATAAAATAAATAAATAAATTTTTGAAAAAAATGAATGCAACTTGACATTCATTCATATGTACTTATTTTCTGTAAAGCCCTAACCTGTTAGGAGATTTCCTCAGCAGATAGACCAAGGCTCTGGCATCTTGTACATCTTGGGGTTTCCAAGGCAACTTCAGTCTTACAGCTTCTTGTTTCAATGTCTGGAACCCACACATAATCTTCAGGGCTCCTCCGAAGGGAGCAGAGCTCCACTTCTCCAGCTCTGCTCTCTGTAGCACTCTAATGTCATGTTGATCTATACCACTGTTGCTGCTGTTCTTGGTGATCATCCTATGGTACTGGTATCTCCAATACACTGGGGTCTTCCACTGAAACTAGGCTTCACCAATAGCCTGTCATAGACTCTTTTCATGGTGCCAAGCCTCAACTCCTTTACATGACCCCTTCAGTCCTGAGCCATCAACTGCTACTGATGCTACATGTTCACCAATGCCGTCCACGGCCTCTCACAGTGCCGAGCCTCAGCTGCTCCTCATTTCCCCTTTGTGCTTCCTAAACCAGAACCACCTGGGTGACTCTTGCAATTTCCATGTTCGAATGCAGCTCGAGGCTATCTCTGGAACACAGTTGCTTTGTGCACTCAGAAAACACTTCTCAGAAGATTTCACCACAGTAATGCTGGTCTCTTCTTAATCAACACTAATTTCTGAGCTCCAACTAACCAGCATCAATTGTTCCAGTAGTCCCTTCTATTCTGGACTCTAAAGCCAGAGCCATATGACCAAAACTGCCAAGTTTTTCTGCTTGCTGGGGCTACAACATGTCTGCCCCCTCGTTCTATTACATCATCACCAGCTTTTTGTTTTCCAGCTTCTTCACTGCCTAAGCTTGGCTGTCCTGGAACTTGCTCTGTAGACTGTCTTTGAACTCAAGAGATCTGCATGCCTGTCTCCTAAGCACTGGAATTAAAGGTGTGATCCGCTAAGCCTGGATTTAAGTTTTTCTTCACCTAGAATTTGCTCTGTTCTAGACTGGCCTAGAACTCAAGAGATCTGTTTGTCTTTGCCTCCTGGTATTAAAGGCTTGTACTACCACGCCTGGACCTAAATTTAGCTGGGTGGCTACTTTCCCCAAGGTCACTACTCCCTTAATTCAATTTAATATCCCTGTACAGAGGATTCAGCTCCATTTCACCTCCAGGTGCCCCTTTAATACTTGAACCATATATTTTATATTTTTTCTTTCATTGCTTGCTATACTTGTTCAAGAAACTTAATCAGAGAACAAAGTCTGTGATGAACATTTCTTAGACTTCCTTTGTCAGTGCAATTAATCTGAGTCTCTTCACTTTAGTCTCAGGCAGATCTTTTGTACAATAGCTAAAAGCTGCCACATTCTTCTCCAAAATACCACGAGAATAGTCTCTTGGCCATATACTAAAATTCTTCTCTGCTGAAACCTCTAGAACCATGCTTCCACAGTTCAAATCACCCTCAAAAACAAAGCCTTCCTTATTCCTATGAGAATGGCCCATTAAGCTCCACTTAACTCATTCCACTGCTTTCCAAATCCAAATTCCCAAGTTCCACATCCACATTCTTCCAAACAAAAGCATTGTTAGGCCTATCACAGAAATACCCCAGTCCCTGGTAACAACTTCTGTTAGAATTTTAATGCTGTGAACAGACACCATGACCAAGGCAACTCTTATAAGGACAACATTTAATTGGGGCTGGCTTATAGGTTCAAATGTTCAGTCCATTATCATCAAGGAGGAAACACGGCAGAATCCAAGCAGGCATGGTTCAGGAGAACCTGGGAGTTCTAGATCTTCATCTGAAGGTTGCTAGCAAAATACTGGCTTCCAGGCAGCTAAAATGAGGGTTTTAAAGCCCACACCCACAGTGACACACCTATTCCAACAAGGTAAGACTTACTTCAACAGGGCCACACTGTCTAACACTGCCACTGCCTGGGTTGTGCATATTTGAACCATAGCAAGGCCCTAAAAGACAATTACATGTTCTCCCATATGAGGCTCCTCACATTTAAATATTTTGTTTTATGTGTATAGCATACAGTACACATAGACCCTAGGAAAATGAAAATAAATGATTAGCAGGGGGATTATTTCAGGATACAAGATAGTACAATATAGGTGAAATAAAAGAAGAGATGGGTAGTAAGGCAAATGAACATGTTTAAACCGGTAATGGAGTGACCAGGATGGTGAAATTAGGTGCCAGGTTAAGGCTTAACCAAAAATGAAGTTTGCATGAAGAAGCTACTTGAGAAATGATTCTGCAACTTATATGTTCTACTATTCTCTCTCTCCATTTATATATATAAATATATATATTTATATTATATATATTATAATATATATTAAATATATATTTATATATAAATATATAAATATATATAAATAAATATATATATTATATATAAATGGAGAGAGAGAGAATATATAGTAAGAATGATTATATATATTGAGAGAGAGAGAGAGAGAATATATAGTATTATAGAATAAGGGTAGAACATATGAACATATGAAGCTAAATATTTAAGCAGGGATGGGGAAAAAGTATGTGTGGAAAAGTAAGGCATGGGATGGTTTAATGAAAACTGAGGTTGTTTGAAGAAGGATTTTAAATACCATTAATTTGTAAGGTAACTTAAAATGTATTTTAAAGGAGTTTTAGCAGAAGTACTTGACATTAGTGAACAGTGCTGCTGCCAAAAGATGACTTATTAAATGAAAATTTCTGTGCCAGGTACAGGGTTTGGTTATTTGTTATTGGCTAGAGAAGTCTCATACAATATAGGTAACTGACATTGCTCGTGGTTGTCCATCATAGATGGTAAGTCTGTAGATAAAGATGACACACACTTTTGTTCAGGACACACACACACACACAAAACAGATGTGAACTGGCCAGGGAGAGTTTCTTGGCTAGCTACACTAATACTGGAAGATGTTATGTAGACTACTGGAAGAAAAAAAGACATCAATGTTCTTATCCAGAACTGGAGCCTGTACTCTATAATATCAGTCTCCCAGTAAAGATGTGACCACCTTTGCTATAGTGGCAAAATTTTTGAGGAGTAATCAACTTGCTCTCATGCCTGGTTCTGTAAACATGTTCAAATCCACAGCTATGATAATCATAGGCCATGTTGAAGAATCTACTGATGTTGGTTTTCTAAGTGATCAAATTGTCAGATTGGCTTCTAAATATTTCTGTGTATATCCATTGATTAGTTCCACTACCAACCTTGATCAGAGAAGCTTCTCATATAGTGGGTAGTTAATTCAGAAATAGCTTGCTGTTCAACATGTTCAATAAGTGACTATGAATGCTGAGCTATAGATGGAAAATCAATATCATACTTCATGTGAAGACGCAAAAGTGATGGTGAAACATGAGGGCAGAAAGAATGTAAAAGCTTCAGGTCCCCGTCTGTGCCCCAGAGCTAAGGCTTTGCCATAGATCTCGACATAAAACCAGACACACTGAAACTAATAGAAGAGAAAGTGGGGAAGAGCCTCGAAAGAATGGGCATAGGGGAAAAGTTACTGAATAGAACACCAATGGCTTATGCTCTAAGATCAACAATAGACAAATGGAGCCTCATAAAATTGCAAATCTTTTGTAAGGCAAAGGACACTGTCAATAGGACAAAAAGGCCACCAACAGATTGGGAAAGGATCTTTACCAATCCTACATCAAATAGAGAGCTAATATCCAATATATACAAAGAAGTCAAGAAGTTAGATTCCAGAGTACCAAATCACCCTACTAAAAATGAGGTACAGAGCTAAACAAAGAATTCCCAAATGAGGAATATTGAATGGTTGAGAAGCACCTAAAGAAATGTTCAACATCCTTAGTCATCAGGAAAATGCAAATCAAAACAACCCTGAGATTCCACTTTATACTAGTCAGAATAGTTAAGATAAAAAACTCAGATGACAGCAGATGCTGGCAAGGATGTGGAGAAAGAGAAACACTCCTCCATTGTTGGTGGGATTGCAATCTGGTATAATCACTGTGGAAATCAGTCTAGCAGGTCCTGAAAAAATTGGACATAGTACCTCCAACCAGACTCTACCTGAGGACCCAGCTATACCCCTCCGGGGCATATACCACAAAGATGCTCCAACGTATAACAAGGACATATGCTCCACTATGTGCATAGCAGCCTTATTTATAATAGCTAGAAGCTAGAAGGAACCCAGATATCCTTCAACAGAGGAATGGATACAGAAAATGTGCTACAATCCCACAATGGAGTACTACTCTGCTATTAAAAACAATGAATTCATGAAATTCTTAGACAAATGGATGGAACTAGAAAGTATCATCCTGAGTCAGGTAATCCAGTCAAAAAAGAACACACACGGTATGTACTCACTGATATCCAAGATACAATTCACTGATCACATGAAGCTCAAGAAGAAGGAACACCAAAGCATGGATGCTTCAGTCCTTTTTAGAAGGGAGAACAAAATACTCATGGGAGGTAGAGGGTTAGAGGTACTTGTCAGGAACAGAGGAGGGGAGGGAGAAATAAGTGGGACAGGACCAGGTATGGGAGGAGATAGGGATGATATACAGAGGGTCAGAAATTTGAACAAAGATATGTAGCAATGGGAATGGTGGTTGCCACCAGCAAGTCCCAGGTACCAGGAAAGCAAGAGGATACCAGGACTGAACAGGGATGAGATTAGGTAAAATGTCCAACAAAGAGGAGGGAGAGTCTGTAGAGACCATATCCAGAGGTTAGGCAATTCCCCAGGTTGGGTTAGGGGGCCACCCACTCATCTCCAAATTTTTAACTCAAACTGCTCCTGTCTAAAGGAAATATGGGGACAAAGTGTGGAGCAGAGACTGAAGGAAAGACCATCCAGAGACTGCTCCTCCTGGAGATCCATCCCATACACAGTCACCAAATCCAGACACTATTGTGTGTCCCAAGAAGTGCCTGCTGACTGGAGTCTGATATAGCTATCTCTTGAGAGGCTCTGCCATTGCCTGACAAGTACAGAGGCAGATGCTCTCAGCCAACCTTTGGACTTAACACAGAGTCCCCAATGGAGGAATTAGAAAAAAGGCTGAAAGAGCTGAAGGGGTTTGCAACCCCATAGGAAGAACAATATCAACCAACCAGATACCCCAGAGCTCCCAGGGACTAAACCACCAACCAAAGAGTACACATGGAGGGACCCATGGCTCCGTCAGCCTATGTGGCTGTGGATGGCCCTGTTTGGCATCAATGGAAGGAGAGCCCCTTCCATTGGTCCTGTGAAGGCTTGATGCTCCAGTGTAGGGGAATGTCAGGGCAATGAAGCTGGAGCGGATGAATGGGGAAGCACCTCAGAGAAGCAGGGGGAGGGGTATGGGATAGGGGGTTTCTAGAGGGTAAACCAGGGAAGGGGATAACATTTGAAATGTAAATAAATAATGTATCCAATAAAGAAAGAATGTAAGAGTGGGGAGATGGAGAGTGCTTTGAAATTCTATCCTCTGGACATGACATGGATATCGTACACATAAACTCACTACAGCCATAGTTACTTACACATACCATCATAATATCAAGCCAGTTAAAAATTCCAGCATAGAGGGAGGAATGGCTCCCAAAGCCCTATTCCAGCTGATGGGTGTTGTTTTAACAAATCTCAAACGTTTGATTTTTTTTTAGATATATTCTTTATTTACATTTCAAATGATTTCCCCTTTCCTGGTTTACCAGAGAAGACTAAGGAGTCAGATGCTGGGGTGAAGGCTGCTATCTCAGAGATACAGAGAAAGCGCCCAGGTGACCTTCCTCCTTAGCCAACATCCCCAAAAGAAAATGACCTCTTCTTCTCTACTCTGTATCAAAAAAAAATTGAATGTCCCTCCAATCTATGTCTAATTCCTGTATATCTCTCTATCCAATTCATCCTGATTCTCTCCTCCACTCTATACAGTGAACTCTATATTCATTCCCTGTCAACTTGTTTCTTGCTTTGCCTCTTAGCCTGTGGTTGACTTTATGTAATTCTGTTTACAATAAACAAAAAGCTCTAGTATTAAAGGTGTGTGCTACAGGTAAGCCACACCACAACTAGAAATATGTTTTCCAAGTCAATAATACAATCTCAGTGTTCATAGTGTGATCAATATCCTGCAACACAAAAGCTATTATCAATTGTTGGTTACTAAGGAAGAAGATTCACTTTTCTTTCAGGAGAATGGTCAGTGGTAGATTCCTCATGTCCCAGTAGATTCTCTATTTCTTGGTGGAATATCTCACACCTGTGTACATATTAACAGCATTAAATGGACTACATGGGTTAAAACCAATAAGCAAATCATAAATAAATATGTAAATAAGTAAATATAAAGCTAATAATAGAGTTTTGAGAAAAATGTGATGGGCATCTTAGAGGGAGTTAGAGCAGATCATAAGAACTGAGTAAGATCAAGAAACAATGTATAAGTATATGAAAATTCCAAAGAACTAGTAAAAATAAAAATAGGAAAGGATCCATTGTAGTCAAAATGTTATAAATACAAAGTAAAGAATGAATTCCAAACTCTGTTTGATAAAAACAGCAACTAGCATAAAATCCAAAAGAGTAGATCATAAAAGATTTCAAACTCTGAAAGTAAACAAATGGGAACCAAAAATGTCATATTCCGTAAAGTTATCTTTCAATGTTGATAGAGAAATGAGAATATTTCTATACAAATACAAATTAGGGGAATTCTTAACAACCAAGCGTCAAGCTAGCACTACAGAAAATTCTTTAAATACAACACTTGGAGGAGTAAGAAAGAGATCTTTCTTTACAAGATTATACAAAAATGTATACTGCATGAAAGAATTAGATGGACAAGCAAGACCCAGGAAAGAAATATCCGTATCTATCACAGCAAATAAACAAGCTCCCAAAATAAATATGGGATAAAAAAGGAATACCAACAATTCAGCAAAACAGACCATCATCTAACAAATTCTAAAGAAGCATCAAACACTTTTCTATAATAACCTTAAATATAAATGACCTCAACTAATGACAATCATGAAGCATACTAATAAGACAGATTAGATAACAAAACCCATCTGTATGTTGTCTCCAAAACACATTTAGCTTGCAAAGATGTCAAATAGACTCCGTATAAAAAAGATAAAAAGCGAATTACCAAGCAAATGGGGAACAGGGGGAGGGAAGAGGGCTTATGAGACTTTCGGGGAGGGGAGAACTGGGAAAGGGGAAATCATTTGGAATGTAAATAAAGAACATAGAAAATAAAATAATAATAATAATAAAAAAACAACAACTGAGTGGAAGTGTCATACATTTTCTTTATCCATTCTTCGATGGATGGACATCTAAGTCTTCTGCAGGTTGTTACTAGTATAAATAAAGTTTCTATGAATATAAAAAAAAAAAGCAAATTACCAAGCAAATGGGAGACATAGATTAGCAGACATGGCTATGTCTGGTAAAGAATATTCCAAACCAAAACTAAGGAGTGATAAATATGAATGAATAAATATTAATATTTGTTAATTAAGCTCATATTAATAAAGAGAACAAGTTCTCAAGAAGGTAAACCAATCGCAAATATTTTCCCATCAAATATGGGATTCCTTGGTTTCATAGAGGAAACACTAAAGGACATAAACTGCCATTTGATCCTTAAACAACAGCAGGCGGGACTTCATACTTAGATAAGTTTTTCAAACCAAGATTTTTTCAAACCAAGATTTTTTCAAACCAAGATTGTTCAGAACAAAAATACACCATTAGTCAATTTGGCTTAAGATATACAGAATTTCCCACCCAACGTAGAAAATACACAGTGTTTTAGGGGCACACAGAAACCTTTCTAAAATTGATAATATAGAACAAAAAACAAGCCTCAGAAAATAAAAACAAATGTATTTTCTTGGATGTTATTAGATCATAATATAATAAAGGTGTAAATAGATAAGAAAAAAACTACAGAAACCTAAAAGAAAACACAGTAAACAAAACTTTTTTGGATGAATGGTGGGTTATGCAAGACATCAGAGAGTAAATTTAAGATTTCCTTGAATCAAATAAAAATGAGAATGCAATCTACCAAAACCTCTGAGATACAGTCAAGGTAATTTTAAAAGGAACTTGTTTAGCTATTACTATTCTTATTAAACAAATCTGAGGGATCTCAAATAAACAACCTAATGATGATATATCCAACTCTCAAAAACGAAACAAGGAAACAAAAACCTAATAGCAATAACAAAAACTAGATGAAACAAGAAGCCACTATAAATTATAACATGGAAACCATAATAAGAACATGGTTCTAAGAAAGAGGAAGAGAAGTCTTAAACATATGTTTTAAGAAAACCTGTTTTAGACTTTTCTGTTATTAGAACTACTGAAAAGAAATAATACAATTGAACACATGTTTCTTTTGAGTGATTTTAGGCAGAAAAGAGATAATTATACTAATACTTCACATGTGTATCATTTTATAATACTTATAAAATATGTTGCTACATACCATTATTATTTTTACAAGTATTTTATATAAAGTGAATGTTTAGTGTTACTAATTGAGTTGTTTTGTATCATGTTAACAACAACCAACTACAGTATTTCACACACACACCCACACACGCGTAGGGCTTTCTAATCTCCTTTATTTTTTATAATGCTATTTTGACTTCTGCTAATTTGTTCAATTCCCTATTCCTTTGTAACTCTCTGGAATTCATGGCAAACAAAACACTTGGATAAATACCCGAGTGTCATTTAACCTTATGAGGTTCACATCCTGAGAGATTCGATTACTTTAGCTATTCCATGGATTTACAATGCAAATAGTGGTGACTATTAAACATTTTCAGGAAGATTCATTTTTATCTAAACAAGTATCATTTGTTACTTGAAGATCGCAAATATTATAATACCCTTTAAGAGGTTTAAAAAGTTAGCACATGAGCATTTGAGCAGGTTTACATGCTCCAATGCTGTGATATTGCAAGAATTTCAGTCTTTCTTTTCTAATCATCATATAAGCTAAGTATCAATATTTAATTCAGTTACAAGAAAAAGGGGAAAAGTAGAAATTTTCACATGAAAATTTGCCTTTTAGCAAAGTTGTGAATGATTCAGTGACTAGTTTTGAAAGAGTGTTAAATACTATGAAACTGAGTTTATACTTTCTGATAAATTATACTCTCTGAAAAATAACATTATAGGTTAATAATACTATGAAACTGAGTTTATACTTTCTGATAAATTATACTCTCTGAAAAATAACATTATAGGTTAATAGTTATATAAAATAGGATCCTAAGTTTGCAAAGTAGACCAAACTGTCCAATCTAGTTTAGACAGAACAGGATAAAAGGAAGAAAGAAAAGGAAAGAATGTAGGCAGGTAGGTAGGTAGGAAGGAGAATGGGAAGAAAGAAAAGAGAGGGAAGGAATGTAGGAAAGAAGGAAGGAAAGAAGGAAGGAAGGAAGGTAGGTAGGAAGAAGGAAGGAAGGAGGGAAGGAAGGAGGGAAAATGAAAGCAACAAAAGAAGTAAGGAACTAGGGCTTTGCAATGATGCAGAAATGTTTAGTATACATAAACTAGAGTAAGAAATCAAACAACTAGAATCCTTGCTAAACCTGAGAATTGAAAAACATTAGCATCTTCCTTGGCACAACATGGTTTTCAAATCTATATGACATCGCTTGGCTCCATTTTTAGTCAGCATAATTTTGGCTTCTATTCTTGTGTGGATAACAGCCAAATTCAACTGTCTTCTATGTCCAATCCCAGCATCTTTGTTCAGTTCTTCTACTGAGATTCTGTTTTAAATAGCCTGAAACATTACTGTAAAGAAAGATTATCCTGTGCAATTTGAAGTACCTTTGTGAAATCATATAGTTATCATCTGAAGCTTTGTTTCCAGTTCAGTGGTTTGAAGAGTGTAGCTTTCTTTCTATCATTTGCTTCAAGATTTCCATGCCTGCTTTCGCCAGAAATTGCTTTGATTAATATAATTCTCTTTATGCTATGATTTCTTTTGCTCGTCACTGCCCTTTTTGATGAGGGGAAAATGCAGGTGTGACATTTCTCAGAAAGGCTAAGCTTGAGATCAATGTGCGCTTTCCTGTCCTTACAACAGCAAACTGCCTTGAAAGCTGATGTTTTACACTGTGTTCATAAAAACCCAAGATTCTTTTTTTTCTGGACCTAATTGCCAACAGATCCATCATGCAACCTTCTAAAGATTGGATTCAGAGGCAGAATTTCTATCAGACAGTGGCAAGTGAATTCAAGAAATAATGGGTGGCAGGGCAGAGCAGCCAATCCCCTTTTAAAAGTACCTTGTTCTGTGATTCCAGCTACACACCTGAAAAAGACCCTTGGTGGTACTGTCACCAAAAGACACTCATGACCCTGGGATTCTGTCGTATCAGTGACTCCTTTGACTGTTCCGCTCAACAAAGTTAGTCAATTTTCAATGGAGTTAACCTGCACATTACCAGTCACTATCCTGTGCTATCCTATCAAAGGATCAGTTAATTCACTCATTAGCTTGTCTTCTCTATAGACCTTTTGGTTTATGAGACAGGGTCTCACTGTGGATCCCTGGATGGGCCGATACTCACTGAAAAGACCAGGCTGGTCTGGAAAGACCACAGAGTCACAGGGATCTGACTGCTTCTCCTTCTTCAATGCTGGTATTAAAATAGTGCACCACCAGCCACTCTACCTGGCCTTCTAAAAACATTTTTAGTGTTTTATGCACCAGTGAGTAGCTCTCAGTTGAGGAAACATCACTTCCTAGCTAAATATAATTAAAGAGATTTTAAGTATAATTACTTTTTTCCGATATGTTCAGAAGATTGTTTGGGAAAGTTATTGAATCGTCTAGTTATATACTAATCATATGTGAACAAAACAAACAAACAAAGCTACTGTTTGGAATATTCCCACAAAAGTTTCCCCATAATGGGCCTGCACATAGAAAATCCAGTATTGTTTGATATCTGAGATAATTGAAATCCATTGGGGGGAGTAAAAAACACTGAATCCTTTATATATTATTCGTTCATGGTATATAAAAATGTGTTTTATCTTCTCTACATATAAATTAGATTTTATGGCCAAGTGTTTTCCTTTGAATATTTTTACTGCAGTAAGAAAATTGAATAGATATAAACTATAAACCATGGCAATGAATTATAATTGAACTGTAATTGGATCTGACTACTGATGTTTAAAAATAAAAAAGACATGCAAATTGGTATGCCTAGTTAAATCAAATAATCATAAATAAAATAACCGGATCAATTTCTAGCAATATTTTGTGATTCCTTGTCATAATGCTAACTCATCTTCAAGTTGATGCTATTACTATATCACAAAGTATATTTACATTTTGGAATATGCTCTGAGTAAGTGTAAGACTCTGAAGTGGTAACAAGAACTAAAATAAATTGCTATTTCTATACCTGTGTGCTTTCTGCAAAGTACAGGTTTTGGCTTCAGATTTCCATTCATGTTTTGGCTATGGAGTGATAAGGTTGATATGGAAATCATTTTGCCAGCCTTACACATGAACCTCTTTCCCATTTATACATATGTCCAGTCACATTCTGGAAAATGCTTTGGAAGACTTAATTTATATGGTCTTTGGGTGAAACAGACAATACTCTGGGACACAAACATATTATGTAAGAGCAAAGCATTACAGAGAAAATGCCCAGTATTTGTATAGCTTACCATCCTTATCATAGTCCATGCCCCAGACAAACAAAACAATAGAAAGAAGCAAGGGACTATGTTTAATGATGATACACACAAGCCCATCAAAATAATTGCTCTGACTGTATTTATTCCCATATGTGAAACTTTTGCAAAACCATAAAAATCATTTTAAATGCATGCATTTATAAATGATCATCATCAAGTATAAGGCTCTATTTAATTATGATACAGCATATGATCCTAGAACAGAATGGCCCCAATGTTACCTCTTTCCTCATAAGTGAAGAATCACTGTATTTGACATACTTGTTCTTGGAAGTCAGCCTGGATGAACTCCACAAACTATATGAGGAAGCAAAAAAAGAAATCTCTGTTTGATATTGCCACATACAGTCAAGCTTTATCTATACTGACTTAATAATATTAATATTATTGTTCTCAATGATATGCAAACCAAAGACATTCTAAAGCAGACATTTCTTTGAAACATTATTTTTTGGGGAGCAGTAAAATGGCTCAGTGGTTAAAAGTACTTTCTACTAATTCTGATAATCTAACTAAGATTCATGGAACCCACATGGTTGGAGAGAACACCTTATAACTTCTTTTCTGTAGAGGGCATAGTGCTTTAAAGCATAGTGCTATCAAGGGCTTTATAGACTTTGCAGCTGCCTTCCTAAATTCTCTGTCTCTTGCTTCTCTGTGCATTATAACAGCAATTCTACGGAATCCAAATTAGTATATTCTTTATTAATCATCAATGTACAGATCACCTGGGTTTAGTCAAAATTTATATTCTAAATTCACAATTCTGGGGATGTCTGTGGGATTCTACTTCTAATATTCTCTGTGATGCTGCCCACATGTGATCTGAAGATGACATTTTGAATTGTAAGGAATTAAATTTTCTGTCTCTCATTCTGAGAGGCAATATGCTTCTTGAGGACAGAGACTGCTACCTCTGGGTACAATGTCTCAGACAGTAAATGTATGAGAGAGTTTTATGATTTAGCACACCCATTTCCTAACTCTTCACTCACTTCCCCTGCAAAAATGTGATATTGATCTGCTATAGTTCCTAGATGAAAATTCCAAAAGTGAAATATGTTTATATGTAAAATTACACATAAATATAGATAAAATATATTAACCACATATAATTATATATATGTAACATGCATATATATGCATGTGTTTTCAATGTGTTCCTCAATAGCATTGTAAAGCATACTACACTAAAAAGTTGACATTGTGTATGTTTGCAATTGTGTGCACACACATACATTCATGCACATATATGCACACAAGCATGGAGGTAAGAAGTGAAGGTTTCATATCTTCCTTGTTATATAGAGAAAGAAGATACAGACAACATGCTGCAGATTTAATAATTACTCAGTGTGGAATGGAAAAGCACTTGTCTTCCAAGTGCCCTGGCTTTGATGATCAGCATTGAAAAATAATCTATACTCCATTGTATTTTTTGAAATATGATTTGATTCCAATAACCATAGAACAGAAATTGTAAAACCAACTAATATACTGTGGATAATCTAGTTTCTTGCTTTTAATCCAGAAACAGTATGAACCAGTTTAAAAATCAGGGAACCCAAAATATTGTGTCATCTGTGTGTGTGTGTGTGTGTGTGTGTGTGTGTGTATCTACATGCACAGAGGCCAGAGTAAACATCACATGTCTTCTTCAACAACTTCTAAATTAATTCTGGAAGCTGTCTTAATAGAACTCACTAGTTCTTCTAGATTTCATGGTCAGCAAGTCCCAGAAATCCTCTGGTTTCTGCGTCACCAGCACTGGAATAACAGATCTCTGATGCCTTTATTTGTATGCAGATTCTGAGGATTTAGCTCAGATTCCCATGATTGGCAACTACTTCATGAACTTGGCCATTTCCCCAACTTCTCTTTTGTATTCTTGACTTTCTTGACTAGTATGCCCTCTTCTTTTCCTTCATTCTTTCCTTTTCTCTGTCTTTTTTAAAAGAAAGGAAGCAATGAAGAACATGGGCTCTGATTAAAAAAATAACAAAAAAAATATGGAAGAAACTAAAATTCTAAAGAGTAACAAATGCCATTTTCCTTAATCTGTTGGTGTAGATACGTGTCTAAGTATGAAGCTGAATTGTTTCTATCAGAATGTTTTCTGAAGCACTAAGCACTTCTAGATGCTGAAGGTGAGGGATGACAGCTCATATGTACTACTGAGTATTCTGACAGCACGAAAATCTCCTGGTTGCTGGATGCTTTATCTTAATGTACCGATAAATGCCATACTATATTATAGCTACTTTGTGCTTAAAGTGTTTCCCACTGTTGTGCAGGGAAGCTCTGTCTGCTTTCTTATGATTTCCTCATTGGGGCTTTCTCCTCAATTATTGGAACAATTTATATTTCAGAATAAGCCCCACCTGCTTCCTGTGACAACATTTTTGTATACATTTTTACATTGCAAAGTTGCATTCTATCAGTTATCGTTACTGAGTAAGATACTGTAATATAAATAGTAACAAAATGTTTATCAATATAATAGCCATTTCATGTTTCAAAATTTTGAAAAATAATATCACATTTGGAATAGTACTCATAATCAATCATAAACATAACAGAAAAGAAATCTGCCAACATGTATCATAATGTTATCAATAGTCTATTTTTTAGTATTTAATGATAATCAGGTAGTGCTCAATGTCCATTTTGCTTGTATGATCCTCACTACATTTTTATACTCTGTGTATATTTTTAATCTCAATTTTGTGTGCTGTACATTAGCTAATGAGACCATTCACAGTCCCATTTAGAATTACCTTAACATCAATTTTTAGAACTTCACAAGATGACTTCTCAAAGGTATGGTAGTTAAGGTTTTAGGACAAAATATCCAAGTGGGAATGGTTTGGTTTATAAACTTAATATTTCAAACACAATTTTAACATCACTTCAGAGGCATACAATGGCACTTAATTTCCAGGAAGTTCTATACTATAGAAATCCAAAAAGAAAAAGAAATGGTCATTTAAATCACAAGCTCCAAGCCACTGCCTTGCCCTGCATTATATCTAAATAGGTTTACTTTTTAAAGACACTCTTCACATAGCAGCATAGCACTTATATGAAAGGTAATAATGCAACATTTACTTAAGTATTCAGAAGAAGCATTAACGATGTTTATGACCTGGCTACCATATGAATGTCATTTTATACACATATTGCAGAAGTTTGCTTGAAATTTGAAAAATCATCATAAACTGTAAGGAAAATTATTTTATCTTTGCAATGTTTAAGAAAAATGAATGTTGTTCTTAAGGATAAGAAGTTGGGAGGGGGAAGTGGAGGGGTTCCAGGAGGAGTTGGAGAGGACATTGGGGTGAATATCATTAAAATATGTTATATAAATGCATGGAATTCTCAAGGGATTACTAAGAACTATATACAGCAAAATAAAAGTTATAATAAAAATAGTATATAACGTAAAACTTTTAATGAAACAAATTGCAGTGAAATGTTTGATGATTTGATAGGGATTGCATAAACCATACTAGTAATAGTAACCACGTGGATGGAGAAAATTTCAAACTTTCCTGGAAGAAAATGGCTTAAGCAGCCTGTTCCACTGTAGCCCTTTATGCTAAGGCATATACCAAGAAACAATTTATCATGCAAAAAGAAGAGCATTTAAAATCTTTTGTTTAAATTGGACAAATATAAAAATGGCAAAAGAAAACTTTTTTCAACTATTCAGAAGGCCTCCATTGTTGAGGTTGTTTGTTTAGTCTTAAATCTAGCATTGTTTTAAGAATCTGGGCCTGGATGAAGCATCTCTGAGTGCCTCAGAATTCCTCCTGTGAGTTAATATTTGTGTCATAATTTTCTCTGTGTATATTTGTATACTATGCTTGTATATGTTCAGTCTAGTGTAAAATTATACTCTAAGATTTATAATGAAAGAAAATGTAGTATGAACTCTAAAGGAAAAGATGTTTAAATTATTTAGCCCTAGTAAATGACTTTTTCTTCATTAAAACCCCCATGGCTATTACTGACCACACGCTGCGGAGGTACTGTGCTCTCTCACTTAAATTCCTCTCCTTGCCAATGAACGCCCACAGCTGTTTGGCTCATTGGTAAGCAGGGAAGGCAGGCTCTTTTGCAGATCATTTTAGCATATAAGACATATTGACATGAATATAACATATGTGCTACAGCAATACTATTCTGCTAACATTACGACAAGATGCAACATAAAATCTTCAATTACGTATTTCTGCATGTGCTTGAATCTTGTTTACTGTATCTGATCCAAAATTAAGGAGGACTTTTATTATGAAGGTGCATTTCTAATATCTTTTGGGTTTAAAAAATAATGAAAAAAAAATGGAATCTTACCACTGCTCCCAAATCATAAGGAAGTCTTAACGACAATCCTAGTTGAGCAGTATTTTAGATTTCTGGGACAGGTATCCAGAAGGAGGGCATTGACAGGCACAGATTTATCAAACACAGAAAGCAAGGAGACACCGTGCTCATTGGAAAACATGGCAAAGGTTTGTTGCTCTCAAGAAAGCATATTTAGAGCTGAATTTACCCTAAAAGAAAAGACAGGTTTCCCTTTCTCAAGTGGAATGTTGTGATTATTGGTTAACATTTATTTATAATTAAAATGCATAACATTAAGGGCTTTAAATTACAGATGTGTTTTTCATATTATTTAACATCTTTTATTGGCACAAATAAAAATTGTCTTCTGCTGAAAGGTTTTACATCCATCTTTTGCGTTCTGTTTCTTGCATACATATGAGTATCCTCAATACTTTGCCTAAAACAGTGTTATGATTCTACTGAGTATTTTCATATCTATACACAATTGGATATTCACTACAATTTAGTTTCACAACACTATGATTAACTACAATGTCTATACACACTTCAACAATATGTTTCTTCACTACTGCAATATGGTGTTAGGCTAGAGGATAAGTGACTCTTTTATTGGACCGACCCTAGAAATCAGAAGTAGATATCAATGATCAGACTTCAGACAGCTATCGAATGAGAAAGGAATGTTGGACTAGAGCGTGGGCATGTGCTATTTCAGCTGCATTTAGAATTTCAGACTAAGATTTGTGTTTTTACTTGATCTAGTTAACTATTACTTTATGTCTTGTATATAATAATAATCTTACTTGTCCAATTTTACTTAAGTTTAAAAATATAATATACACTATAATCTGACCCATGCAAGGAGAAGGTGTGAGTAATTGCAACTAACTTAGCTTCAGGTTTCCTGGAGTGGGGTGAAGGAAAGAGGAATAATTTTTGAATGTAACAAAGCCTGAGGGGAGATGCTAATATTTTACAATATGCAATAAAACCTCTCTTGGTAAAGAGTTAATGTAATGTGATCTCTCTCTCTCTTTCTCTCTCTCTCTCTCTCTCTGTCTCTCTCTCCCTCTCTCTCCCTCCCTCCCTCCCTCCCTCCCTCCTTCCTCCCTCCTTCTGCCCCACCCTCTCTCTGTCTCCCTCTCTCTTTCCTCTCTCCTCTCTTATCATTTTCTATTTCTCCCCTCCCTCCCCTCTCTCCTCTTTTCCCTTTTCTCTCATATTCTTTCTCCCTCTCTTTCTCCCTCTCTTTCTCTCTCTCTCTCTCTCTCTCTCTCTCTCTCTCTCTCTCTCTCTCTCTCTCTCTCTCACCTCTCCCTCTCTCCTCCTCACTCAGTTTCCCCCCTTGTTCTTTCTCAGAAAGGTGAAGCACTGTCTGACTATATATTCCAGGTATGCAGACCTTCAGAAACTATCAGTTCTTCAGAATCCAGTCATGCTAAATATCACACAGACTTTGCTTTCCCTGGAGCCGACTTGACAAAAAAAAAATCTTAGAGATAAATGAGGAGGAAAAATAAAAGTACTCTCTATCTTTGCTGTAGGACAGAATTTTGCAGTCAGATAGGGAAAGGCTAAGAATCTGCTGGTAAATCCCTGTGGTTTCTACAGGACTCCTCCTTGTGAGGTCTCTTAAGCATTGAGTAGAGTTACTGAATTGCTGAGACACACCATTTTGGGGTCTTTTTAACTCCTGATGTGTCCAGGAAGGAAAATCTTTGCAGTGAATCTGGTTTAAGAATAAAGAGATTCACTGAAACCCCCTTTTCAATCATGTGAGCAACAGGATTCTTCTCCCAAAAGATTGATGCAGATTAATTGGATAATTTATTTGGGGCAGAATTGAAATGGCAGTTGAACCTCAGCTTCAATCAGGAACTCCACAGCTTTCAACTAGCTATTTGTTGCTCTGTGGAGTTGTATTCTTGTTACAGAGCCTCTGGTGCCATTACACAATTTTGTGCTGTGTAAAAGTAGAGACCCCAATGTTTGGGCAATTCTGTAATCTGCCTAGAGTCTCTGGTTTGCTTGGGGAAATATCTTTGTTACTCTTAAAGTGAAGTGGCCTTAATGAAACTCCATTGCTGTTGGCTAAAGGGCTTCCTGTGTCTAGTTACAACTAGAGGAGGAGGTTAATTGAGACCCTTCTCACTATGCCCAGGGGAAACATTGTTAGTTCCAGGAGAATTTGGTTTCTGGAAGTTTACATTTGCACAGATTTCAAACTGTGATATCCATTTCCAGTGGGAAAAAACGAAAAACTTCTTTGAATTGATACAATAATTCTCACATGAACAATACTTTATGTGATAGACCTGACAAATCTAAAGATAAGTATTTCAAAATAAATAAATAAATAAATAAATAAATAAATAAATAAAGGAACATGTCAATTCTGGCCTATGTGGTGAAGCATAAAAACATGGGAACACCGAAAACTTAGATGAGCGTGTATCACATATACCCATTCATAACTAATAAAAACAACAAAATTGATCTCACTGCCAGCAAGAGACAGGTCAGAAGGACAGAGCATATGCTGCTCTTGAGGAGGAGTTGAGTTTATTTCCTAGCACCTATGTCAAGCAGCGTACAATTGCCTGTAACTTCAAATCCAAGAGATCCAGTTTCTCTGGTCATTGCAGCCACTCAACTCGTATGTGCACACACACAAACACACACATACACACACAACAAAACCCACAAACACACACACAAAAACACATACCTATACCCACACTATTAAAGATAATAAGAATAAATCTTAAATATATGTTGATCCCTCACTGCTACACACCTTTGTTCAATTTCCTGACCCTCTGCACATCTCCCCTGTAGCAGTGAAGGATAGGGAACTGGGGGTAGCTACAAGAAAGTCCCAGACACCAGGAAAGCAAGAGGCTCCCAGGACCCAACAGGAATGACATTAGCTGAAATACCCAACAAAGGGGAGAGAGAACCTGTAGAGACCATAATCCAGAGGTTAGGCCTGGTCCCCAGTGGAGTGGTGGGACCATCTACCCTTCTCAAAATTTTAACCCAGAGTTGCATCTGTCTAAAGGAAATGCAGGGACAAAGAGTAGAGCAGAGACTGAAGGAAAGGCCATCCAGAGACTGTTCCACATGGGTATCCATCTCATATGCTGCTACCAAATCCAGACACTAGTGCTGATGCCAAGAAGTGCTTGCTGACAGGATCCTGATAGAGCTGTCTCCCAATAGGCTCTGCCAGAGCCTGACCAATACAGATGCAGATGCTTGCAGCCAACCATCAGACTGAGCACAGGGTCCCCAATGGAGGATTTAGGAGGACTGAAGGAACTGAGGGGGTTTGCAACCCCATAGGAAGAACAACAATATCAACCAACCAGACCCCCCAGAGCCCCCAAGGACTAAACCACCAACCAAGGAGTATACACGGAGGGACCCATGGCTCCAGATGCATATGAGCAGAGTATTGTCTTATCTGGCTTCAATGGGAGGGGAGGCCCTTTGTCCTGTGAAGGCTCGATGCTGCAGCATAGGGGAATGCTAAAGCAGTCAAACAGGAGTGGGTAGGTGGGTGAGGGAGCACCCTCATAGAAGCAGGGGGAATGGGTGACAGGACAGGGGGTTTGCAGAAGAGAAACCAGGAGAGGGGTAACATTTGAAATGTAAATAAATAAAATAACCAATAAAAAAGATGATCAATTGAGAGAAAACATCCTAGTAAAACAGATTGAAGTTGATTTTCAGTCTCTTATTAATCAATGGAAATCATATCTACCTGTTTTCATCTGAACACATACACTGGTGCCGCTGGCTTACACAATTGCACACCCACACACATTCATCTTCAAAGTATTTAAAGGTTCATATAAGAAATAAGGATGTAAAATATACAGATATAGATATTATTTTCATTTTATGCTATTACGTTGTAAAACTTTTTCAGTGAGCTATGATATTCTGTAAGAAGATAACTACATATATTCATTCCAATTTTAATCTAGAGATATTGATTTTATTAAGACAAAGTCAATTTCATTTTAGTCTCATGCGAATGAATCCTTTGGGTTTTGCACGAACAACGGTTTGGTATATTTTTTTAAAATTAAAACAAGAGAGAAAATTTTATAAAGCATCCTGCCAGATCCTATTATCTGAATAGCACTAGAGAAATCTACAAGTGTGTGCTCATTTGTAAATACTGAACACCATTATATTTATATGTCCAACTATTGATATATTCACACAGACAATTTATTTGTTATATATTTCTTTGTCTGCAAACACCTATTAATTATTCTAGTCTTTAAACATTTGGATTTAATTTGATCATTCAGTCCCATCTAATGTTAATGGTAACTGGTTTCTATCCCACCTGCAACAACCAAGTATATTAATGAATTTTTGTGGTTATCCTTAGTTTTACGCTTTATGTGAAATTTTGATATACTATTATTAACCATATATTTATAACATGCCACATTGCATTATTCAAAATCATGAAGATAGACACAAGAAAATAGGCAATGACTGTGAGTCTAGAAAGTATATGACCTTAAAAAGAGACACACATGTTGACACTACAACTCTACACCACAACTCACAAGCCTCCCTCTGATCAGGAGGTCCTTAATGTACCATATTTGCATCACTGAAATAAACACTAAAGAGAAGAGATTCACAAAATTTAGTGATAAGTTTTCATGTATTTTCCAAATATGCAAATTCTGATTTTCTAATTCATCTTACTAGCAAAAAGGCTTGTTTTCAAAGTTTCACTTATCAGGACTGCCTGCCCATCTCTAACATTTTGACTTATTCAATTCAAAAAATGAGTCAAAGCTCAAGAAACAATTGTGGGTGCAATTAAATTCGGTATGCCAGTCTTACATTAAGGTCAGAACAGAAATGAAAATTAGAGAAAGTGCCAAATTTGACTGATCATTGAAATGATAATAAAACCTCTGATTTTAAGTTTAACTGGTGTATAGTAATTTAAACCTCAAACTCTTATAGACATAATGTTTTGAAATATTGGAATGATTCTTTTCTTTTTAGTAAAATAGAAACTATTAGGCAAGTATAAATCCACCCTTTTCTTACACGTATAACTTTGGCTGTATACATACTCATCTTGAGAAACTGCTCCTGGCCATTCTCAGATTAGGTCTTTTTATCATATATATCAACCTGAGTCAAATGCCTATGCCAGTCACTTGCTTCCCATAATCTTATGCTGACAAGGGCAAATGTTCTTTAAATAATTATTTCTCACTGTTAGAGATCCACTTTAACATAATTTTATCTACCTTTTAATTTTTTCTACCATTTTTATTTATCCTAGCACTAAATTTCTTTCACATATCTAACAAGATTTTTGTATTGTATGGGTGAACATATCTAAGTCTTTAGATATTATGTCCTGACATTTCTTCAAATCATGTTATTTTATATCGACTATTCCACCAAAGACACTGAGGCAGGCTCTATGATGTATATATGCATATATATGTGCATCTATATATTACAAGCACATGTATGTATGAGGTCTGTTTTATGACATTGAAGAGCCACCAAAACAGACTGTAGAGAGCCAAGATACACTTTTTGCACAGTAATTTCCTATGTTTGAAATATTCTTTAGTGGAGCGAAGGAGTGAGGCTCACCAAACTTGCTGGAAAATTAAGAGTTCCTTGGAAAGTTACAAGATTAGAAAGCCATCCCCCAACACACACACACACACACACACACACACACACACACACACACACACACACACAAGATTATGAAGACAGTACACAATCAGAGGAAGAGGAAGGCATTTACTCTAGCTGATTCAGGCAACAGCAATGATGCAGACCTTGTGAGTCTTCACCCATGCTGGGGTGGGACTTCTGTGGTAAAGTTACCTGTAAGTTTTACTTACCCTGTACATAATCTTCACCCAGGCTACTATGAGTAAAGTGCTTAATAAACTCCTTGGATTACCAAGCTAGCATTGGTTTTATTATGTCTTTGATCTGTTATTTTCCATCTATATCTTAGGTGATTAGGAAGTCATAGAATAATCCTGGAGCAAATGAAAATCATGCAAGAGGAGTCCAGTATGAATGTGGATTGCCCTTTGATGAAGTTGTCAGTAATGAATAAATAGGGGAGCAGAGAATATGATGAAAATACATCATAGGAAAATCTCAAAGAATTAATAAAAACATTATTTTTAAGAAGATTTTCAGAGATATTAAAAATGTCATAGGCACAAGGATATTGCAGAGTAGAGGACTAAAGAGAAATGTTCTAAGGAGAAAATACCCAATCAAAAAATAAAATGAAATAATTCAAATACTGAAAACATTTTAGAGAATAAACTTTTTCTGAAATAAGCATAAGATATAATTATGTATATTCTGAATACGCACAATTGCTACCTAAGAAGTGCATGCAAGTGAGAGAGCTTGGGTTTTTCATTCTTAAAGGAGCTTTCATGTGTAATTATGAGGTAGTTGCATATTTGTGAGGTAGGTGAAAACTTTCCCCTCCAAAATCGTCATACAATGATTCTTCCTTTATTTTAAATGTCTAAAGTATAAACATTCGAAATATCAAAAAATAGGGAAGTGGGCTTATGGGACTTTCAGAGAGGGAGGAAACGGGAAAGGGGAAATCATTTGGAATGTAAATAAAAAACTTAGAAAAAAAATCCAAGCTCTGAACAGAAGAAAAAATTTCCAAAACTGGAGAATGGTTTTAAGGCTAAAAGGGGGTGAAAATTAAGTCAAGATGATTAACCTCAAGATGGATAAATGTAAAGAAAACCACACTTCAATGAAATATAGTCTACTGTAAAGGCAGAAAGAAGATTTAAGAGTATCCAGAGATTATGAGTTCTCACAGATACCATGAAGAGGTCATTTTCAGAGACATGACAGTATAGCAAATCACTTATTCTCAGTAGTTACAATAAATGTGATTGGATATTGAAATGGTAATCACTTCTAAAAGTATCAATGTAGAATCTTGTTCGTGGACTATGGTCTTCATAAAAGAGGCCAAATGAAGTAATTATATGAGCTTAGCAGATTCACACTGAAGAAATACAGAAAGAAGTGCCACTGGCATGTAGACTCAAGGGCCTTTAGAGAGAAATATCAAACATCAAGAGAAGGTAAAATGAACACAGACCACTTGGGACAAACAGGCAATCAATAGCCAGGTACTGGGTTCAACCTGAGTAATCAGCAATGAAACATGATTCAAATGAACAAAACCGCCCTGGTAATGTTCATATTCATTAGACTAAATTTTCAAAGGAAACCACATAGAGCATAAGAGAAACATACATTAAATATAAAGATACATAAATATTCATAGATTAAAAATGTAAAAATGAGACACTGTATAAGCTCCAAATAAAAGTCTAGCTGTGTCTATGTTACACACAAAAATAGGTCTTACTATAAGTGGTCTTGATAAAAATAGAGAAAAATGCCAGCTCATATGAATTTGTAATTTTAAATATCTCTCTCTCTGTCTCTCTGTCTCTCTGTATCTCTGTCTCTCTCTCTCTCTCTGTCTCTCTCTCTGTCTGTCTGTCTGTCTCTCTCTCTCTCTCACCTATCTTATCATCTATTCATATAAATAAAAAGCCTGGTAATATAATATCTATTATCAAAGTAATAATCAATATTAAAACTAACAAAGTCCTAGATCCTTTCTCATGAGGTTTCTTGAGATTGGGTGTGGATATAGTTTCCATCAAACATTTCCTCTTCCTCCTCCTTCTCTGTCAGCTGTTTATTTAAAATTGTGATGTAGAAAGTGGAAGTTGCTATAACATATAACAAGAACACATGTTCCACTATGTTCATAGCAGCCTTATTTATAATAGCCAAAATCTGGAAAGAACCCAGATGCCCTTCAACAGAGGAATGGATACAGAAAATGTAGTGCATTTACACATTGGAATACTACTCATCAATTAAAAACAATGACTTCATGAAGTTCTTAGGCAAGTGGATGGAATTAAAAAATATCATCCTGAGTGAGGTAACCCAGTCACAAAAGAACACACATGGTATGCACTTACTGATAAGTGGATATTAGCCAAAAAGCTCAGAAAACCCAAAATACAATTCACAGACCACATGAAGTTCAAGAAAAAAAAAGAGCAAAATGTGAATGTTTCAGTCCTTCTTAGAAGGGGGAACAAAATACTCATGGGAGGAAATACAGAGACAAAGTGTGGAGTAGAGACTGAAGGAAAAGCCATCCAGAGACTGCCTCACCTGGGGATCCATCCCATATACAGTCACCAGACCCAGACACTATTGTGGATGCCAAGAAGTGCTTGATGACAGGAACCTGATATAGCTGTCTCCTGAGAGGCTCTACCAGAGCCTGACAAGTACAGAGGCAAGGCTCTCGGCCAACTGTTGAACTGAGCACAGGGTCCTTAATCAAGGAGTTAAAAGACTGAAGGAGCTGAAGGGGTTTGCAACCTAATAGGAAGAACAACAATATCAACCAACCAGAACCCCCAGAACTCCCAGGGACTTAACCACCAACCAAAGAGCACACATGGAGAGACCCATGGTCCCAGCTGCATATGTAGCAGAGATTGGCCTTGTCTGGTGTCAATGGCAGGAGAGGCCCTTGATCCTGTGAAGGCTAGATGCAACAGTGTAGGACAATGCCAGGGATGGAAGGTGGGAGTGGATGGGTGGGTGGGAGAATATTCTCATAGAAGCAGGAGAAGGGGGGATGGGATAGGGACTTTTCAGGTGTGGGTGTATAGGAAACCAGGAAAGGGTATAATATTTGAAATGTAAATAAAGAAAATATCCAATTAAAAGAAACAGATAGTGGAAGTGGACAATATGTAAGGTGGCAGAAGCATAATGAAATTTGATATGTGTTTTCTTTTGTTGGTTGTGATTGATCTGATTATATTAATTATCTGTAAAGAACTTGTTTGGAAACTAGGTGTTACCAAAATTATGTCGATCATATATCAAAGTACTTGTAGTAAATGTTAAACAATCTCAGCTAATTGATGAAATAGTTGGAAGTTCCTAGTAGTTTTTATTATCTTTTATGAAATCTACTTTTAAACATTTTCTATCAGTTTAAAAATCTCTCTTGTTTTGTATGAATTAATTATAATCAGACAACAAAGGGGCTACATCCTTATATTAGGTATAAATTAGTTATATTGATTGTCACTCAAGCATTCAGAAATCAGAATGGACTAGTTAACTTATAATAAACATATTTGATTTTATTCACTTGCAAGTAATAGTCATTCTATGCAGTCTGACAATATTAATTACTTTACATATGCCATTCATTTTCACTAAGCATAGAAATCACAATGAAATTTTAATCAGTATTAACAATGATGCTCTTCCATAGTTGTTTTATATTTTCTGTATCCCCTCTATTTCCTTGTCTCCATTCAATAGATAAAGTCTTATCCTGAAACAAGAACAAAAGCCAAAAATGTAAAAAAAAAAAAATAATAAAAATAAAACAAAAAGAAAGGAAGGAAGGAAGGAAAGAAGGAAGAAAGAAAGAAAATAGAAAGAACTACTGTAGATAGGAGACTAAATTCATTATTTGGTTGCATGTTCCTGAAGCTGAGCACATCAGATTTTGCTCACAACAATGCTAATACCCATTGTAAGCTCCTTTAGCTTTTGCTTCCCCATAACCATGCGTGCTCAGTTGAGAGCAGAGCTGCCTTTGCCATTTGTTTGTCCCACTCCCTCTGAAACCTCAACACCAGCAAGGCCATCTCCTTAATCCTGTAAGAACATTTTAAGTGTTCCATGCAGTTCTAGACTCTTCTATCTGCTAAACAGTTCTGTAAAATTGTCTTTCTAGTCAGTGACCAAAAGGCAAATTTACCTTTGGAATCTTTGCCATGATTTTCCCAAAATCCTACTCCAGCTCAAAACTCAAGCTCAGGTGTGTCATATAATCCAAAGAGACAGTTGTCTGGTTATTTTTCTGGTTATAGCCTTTTATATCTACAAAACATGCCTACTAGAATTTCATATCAAAATAAAACATTTTTAAAGGTTAGTGCAAGAGATGTACTTAAAGAGAGAAATTCAATGGTCCAAAATAGGAGTAATGCCACAACTTAAAGCTTGTTCAGGAAGGTAAATAGTGAGTATAATCACAATCTCAAGAAAGGCTAATCATTAATGTATATTAATCTATTTATTCATGTTTTCTCTGACATATGCTTTTGCACAGTGAACATTAAAGTGTTCTTTCCCATTTCATATTACTGAGGGTCAATCCCCTGCCTCAACTCTCCATAGTCTTCATGATACTGTGAACCACTATTTATTCAGTGTGCTTTTAATTTTTAGAAGAAAACTTGCTTGCCCATTCATCTTTCATATTTGCATTGTTGTCAATTATGACCCAATTATCCATAAATATTCAGTGAATTCAAGTAATTATGGATTGTGCTTTATTCATAAATTAAGTAAAAGAGCTACCTCATATTGTATATTTACTGTTTTCCTTACTATTTATTAATATACATATTATCAATGCTTTTGCCCATAAGAATGTCAGATACTTGGAAACTGTATTTAATGCACACAATATAAAATGTAAAATACAAATTTCAGCAGACTGAGTAGCCCTTCAGCACCAACAACTCTGGAAATGATTTACTTTCATAAACTCACCAAATAAACACTCATGATACTGTAGGCTTTGTACCCAAAATAGAGATGACTGTCTCTTTCTAAGAGACCATCTACATTTTAAAATCTGTTATTATTAGAATACAAATGAAGCTCATTGGTGTCTACAACCCTTAGGGGACAACCAAACTCATCACAAAGAGAAAACACTGAAGTATTGGCACAATAGTTGTCTTCAGCTAAAATTGTCTGAAAAACAGAAGTTGCTGTCGAACAGTTGATGTGTGCTGGCAAGAGTTCTTTGAAACACTTGAATCGCCTCTTCCTGCAGGATGTCTAGCATGTCAAACTCTTGCTATCCTGGGGGAATCTAGTATTCTATCAGGCCTTTCATAATTAACTCAAGGTAGCCCACAAGTTCCCCATGACAGTAAGAAGAAAACCCAGGCAAATGTGGTAAAATGATAAGCTTTATAAGAGAAGTGAGAACTCAGACTGAGGCACTGGAGACAAGAGGGAGGATTTTCTTTTGCAACAATATCTCATTTATTTTCTGAATATTACATTTATATGCTCTGGGTCTAAAATGCTATTACTTTAAAAAGTTAATCTTTTCTTATTAGTCTATTATTAATTGTTCATTGAGATCAATTAATTAGGGGAATTGTGTTAAGTCTGAGTCCCGATCATTAAAAATTATAATTAGCTGTGTAAAATCAATATTCTTGCAAATGTAAATCTCTTCTGGCATTACCCATTCGCCACAAGATTGTGGAGAATAAATTAAATGTTCTAGCTAATTCATTATATATAATAGATATAATATATTTTATATATGTATATATATATACATACATACATACATACATATAAACTTGTAGATTCCAAACCCACATAGTTGCAGAGAAAAACAGAATAATCTTTCTGTAAATTAAGCAAGGATGCTCTTGATGATCTGGTCACACCAGCTGATCATCACTTAGAAGAAATGCAGCACAGCAATTGACTGTCATGAAGATTAGCATCCATTTGCTTAGCTAATGAGTGCCACATGCATAGCATATCCAAAGCCAATGCTTTAAAAGGTTGTATCCATTTTTATCGTCACATCTGGAATCACATCCAGTGTGGTATACAGCTGCAGGACTGCTTTCTGTTTTTGCGGTCTGTAATCAGTCTCGTTAATTTTCAGTTATATTCCATATATACTGATGTACTTAGAAGTATGTTATTGACATCTGGAAAGTTTCATTTCTCAGGTGTTTATAAATGTATTGCACCATCATTTTTCCTCTTTGGACTTTAGTGCATCTTCTGTGATAATTTTGACATGTGTAATATATGACTATAGCTAATCCTTATAGGTGATGAGGTAATTAAAGTTTTCATTACAGCAATGAGCAGCTACGTGAAATAGATATTTTCAACTACCAAAGAGTCGCATGACTTCATTTTGTCCTTTCAGTGTTATTAAGGTAAGTGAAAGAATGAAAGAAAGAACAAAAGAAAGAAAGAAAGAAAGAAAGAAAGAAAGAAAGAAAGAAAGAAAGAAAAAATAGCCAAACATTGAAATGAATAATTAAAAAATAGCCTTTGCCCCATTTTAATTGAAATACATGCATGCATATTTTTTGAAAAATGTCTAAATGATGTGTCATGATACGTTCAATATCATCTTTCAAAATAAATCCTGCCCCTCAAGGATATCTATATCCAAAGTAGATGTGCTGTAATGTAGACCATAATAGCCCTTCTGTGCTAAGAAGAACAAGGATAGAAATAGATACTCAGTGACTAAATGTTGATTGACAGTCTATCATAGGCTGCCTGCTACTTTGGATAAAATGTAATAAACATACTGACTATCATACTAGTCAATTGATAATTAAACAAAATAAGCTACTGTAACCTTGTGAGGAAAGTAACTATTTTATGGTGAAGAAAACAAATTAAATATTTATATTTAGGTATTTTTGTGATATCTAAAAGTGATTGTGGATTCATAGGTAAACTTTTCTCAAGTACTCATTTATATATTATTTTAATGGAAAATAGCACTGTTCTTAGGTATCTTTAAATGCATGAAGATAAACATTTTCTTAGATGCAAGACCATTTAAAACATAGATATCTTCTAGTTACAAAAGGTAGACATTTATAAAGCTCCCATAAAAAGAAAAGCCCATTTTCAAAATTGTCATAGTTTATTGCCACAGTATATTTTGGGGAGGAGAAAACAGGGAAAATTCAAAGAAAGAAACATAAAATTGCATGAGTAAGGAGATAGTGGTGATCTGGAAGGAGCTGGGGTAGAGAAAAGGACTATGATCAAAAATATTGTATGAAAAATATTTTAAAGAAAAAATGCTACCAGGAAGAAAGTTTTGTGAAAGACAATTTTCTTTTTTTTTCTTTTCTTTTCTTTTCTTTTCTTTTCTTTTTTCTTTTCTTCTCTTCTCTTCTCTTCTCTTCTCTTCTCTTCTCTTCTCTTCTCTTCTCTTCTCTTCTCTTCTCTTCTCTTCTCTTCCCTTCCCTTCCCTTCCCTTCCCTTCCCTTCCCTTCCCTTCTCCCCTTCCCATCCCCCTCCCCTCCTCCTTCCCTCCCCTCTATTTCCTTTTCTTTTCTCTTTTTATTTGATATTTTATTTATTTACATCTCAAATGTTATACCCTTTCCTGGTTTCCCTCCAGAAACTCCCTATCCAATCCTCCTTCCCCCTGCTTCTATGAGGTTGCTCCCCCACCCACCCACCAACTGCTGCCTCCCTGGCTTGGTATTCCTGTACACTGGGGCATCAAGCCTCATAGGCCCAAGGGCCACTCTTTCCGTTAATGCCAGACAAGGCCATCCTCTGCTACATATGCAGCTGGAGCCATGGGTCCCTCCATGTGTACTCTTTGGTTGGTGGCTTAGTCCCTGGGCACTCTGGGGGATCTGGTTGGTGGATATTGTCCTTCTTCCTATGTGGTTGCAAACCCCTTCAGTTCCTTCAGTTCTTTCTCTAGCTCCTCCACTGGGGATCCTGTTCAATGGTTGGCTGAGAGCATCCACCTCTGGATTTGTCAGGCTCTGGCAGAGCCTCTCAGGAGACAGATGTATCAGACTTCTGTCAGCAAGCACTTCTTGGCATCTTTCTAAAGCAAAGACTTTCACTCTCAGAGATCACACATGACAATAAATGCTATAATTATTGTGGAAAACAGACACTCATCTAGATCCACACTTGAGATCATGGAGTCCTCCAAAGTTGCTACCAGTTTCAAGCATTTGTATAAAAAGTTATGAAGTAATTTTAGGTCTTGATATTGACCATCTTATTATTTCATATATGAAAGCTCTGGTTTTAAGAACACATCTTTTGGATTCTTTTCAATTTTCCATCACTGTTTCTTCAGGTAACTACATCTGTAATATCATCAAAATGATTATAGAGAAAGATTGGGCTAAATATCATAGAAGCTACTTCGTCTGAATCAAAAATCTATGATTGAATTTGATGAGTGAATTTTATGGGGAACAAGTTTCAGCTTTGCTCTGATAAAATAATCTTCAATAATTTTTATAATTAATATTGAATATATTTTTTTTAAAACAGACATCAACAGATGAGGAGTTAAAAGCCATATCTCTTTTGATCAGCATGAGGAAACTGAATTGTGGCACTTTCAACGACAGAGCAGGAGAGAGTGACATTAATGGTAGCCACACAGAATCCTTGAGACATATAGAGTTTCTGTATCTGTGAATTCAGCAATACCATCAGTGTTTTGGCTGGCAGCCTATAACCCCCTTTTAACCTGAGCCCAGCTTACTCAGCAAGCTATGGCAATCGACTGCTGAGTTGTTAATTTCTTACTCTAAAATATACCTCTAGGTGAGAGGGACACGCTCTCTTACATATGGAATGAGATTTTGCTGGGGGAACTCATTTTTCAATTATGAGTATTTTTTGAAGAAATGAACAGCAATGGCAGTGGAATGGAAGAAAAATACGTGGGAATGTTAGAGGGCAGAGAGGGAGGGTGAACTCAGAGACTGAGATACAGTTCTTGTTTTAGCCAGCTTAAAAAAATGTGGAGAAACATGCTGTAGATGGGCCAAAAATATCTATTCTTTTGGATGGGGACTACAAAGTGCTATACTCCAGGCTTTCTACTCAGGCTGATACCATACACAGCCATACCCAGTGTCTTTATTCACACATTCACCCATCATGAGAATCAGGATCAGAGGGCTGGTGAAGAGAGGCAGAGATTATATTGACAGGGTGTGTAGGAGAGGATACATGAGGAGAAGTGGGGAGAAAATACAGACAAAGTGGTGATCCACCTTCTGAAGACAGTGACTATAAATCCAACCCCCCCATGCTGACTAGGAAAGACTCATGCTTTGTAATTGCAGATAAGTCAAGTAGATCATACAGGAAAATGTATATTGCATTTATTAACTTGTACATCCATATTTATTGAAAACAGTGTTCTTTACAGAGTCCCCTTATTTATTGTTGATGTAGTTTTGAACAGGATGAAAACATTGGCCTTATGAAACGTATGTGTTAGAAGAATTGAAGCAGTAATAACACTAAAAAGTTTAACTGCGACATTAATTTTCTCAATGTATAAAGTAACCCACATAAGGTTCTCACCATTATACTAAACTGTTTACAGTTTTGTCATTAATTTGGACTATTCTTATATTTGTCATTTTATTCTTCCCCTCTATTACAATTAAAATGAAAAAAAAGTTACTGGATTTTTGATATTTATCACCTAGGGTAGTATTTCTATTTTACCAGTTAAATATCATCATTGAATACATGATTACATAAGTATCTATAAAGTTTTTATTTTAGATTTATTTAAATTAATAAGAAAATATTTGTTTTCCTAATGTACAATATTTTTAATAAGTAGTTGTCAAGAAATCTTGTTACATGTATAGAAAAAATGTAATACTTGGCAGCATTGCAAGAAACTTTAAAGAAGTGAACTATAGTAAGCTTCTAAGTGTGGTATATTTTTCCAAGGTGTAAATAGCAAACATTGACAGTGTTTATATTAAGTGTTTCTTATGATTCATGTGGATCCAGATCTAATTTGTCAGACATTATTTTATAAAGCAACCTGAAACATGCCACTAGGAGAAAGTTTGGTTTAAATTCACATATTTTGGTTCTTGTGAAATATCTTATATTTTGAGTAGAGAAGGAAGCCCCTGAAATTGACTTAATGGATCTATTCTTTTCAAATATTAGGCTTTATTTCTAGCTATACACTATTATTCCTAAATATAATTCTGATTTATAATACTCTATATATATTACGTGGGATACCATATCTTATTAAAATTTGCTGGTAATTAATTTTAAAAAATTAAAAATGATTTTACTTTGAGAAAATGACATTTGTTGTTATTTGAGATCTTATCAGTATATTTTCCATAAAATTAAGTAGTTATATACTATTTCAAAATGTATGTTTGGAAATATCATCATTTGTCTTTTCTGTCCAACTTGTAAACATGAGATCTTTCTTAAAGCTCAGGTATAGCAATCTGGTATTGAAGGGTAGCAGTCCCATCCTTTCTATTCTTGCCTGACTTATAGAATGCTCTCTTCATCACCTCCTACCTTACCTCCATATCCTGTTGTTATCCACTTAACCTGAGTCCAGTCCTGCCATGGTCTTGGTCCATTCTTGCTCCAAGTTTTCAACTTTCTGTGACTTTTCTTTGAATTTCTTAGGACAGAACATTTGTATTGCTCAACCCCATCTGAATTGTGTAGGTTTCCCTCTACATCTTGGCCCCTTTCTTTATGAAAGCAAGAACCTTCTTCTTTTGCTGTCACAATGAAACCCAATCAAGGGTTAAATCCTGAATCTGCTTGGAGTTGAAAACTTTTCTCCCTCTGAGAGAGGCTTGAAGCTACAAGAAAAAAAAATTTGATAGACCATCTCTTTCCCCAGTCATGTGCAGGGATAGATTAAAGCTAAACATGGCTCAGATCAATGGAAAGTTCAGACTACTGAAAGCTACTCTTAGACTCTGAGAAACTGGGGAGCTTGCTGTTAGGTGGAAAATCTATGTACTTAAAGGACTATTGTTGAGAAAAAAATGTAATGATACTCAAGCACTCTGCTGTAACCTTCAGTTAGGATAGGGTTATGAAACTACATCAATTGTGATGGGTTATTTCCGGCAGCAGTGGAAATTCATGACAGGAAATTTGGCTAGCCTGCCTTATTTTTATAGAAATATAGATGTGGTACTTTAATGCTTATATATCTATATACAAAGTATGTCCTTGTATTCTTGTTTGCTTAGCTATATTTTAGAGTGTAGTTAAATGTGGATACTGATATGAAATCAAAATGTAATTTACGATGTTTAAAATGACCTACAACTCAACTGCTAAGATTTCCCAAAATTTTCTTCCACATATTGTTATAAAAAGAAAAATATGTCCAACTTGTCATGGTTCATATGCACATGGGAAGTAATTCTTAAGACTGAACTCTGTGACTAAAAAGTAGCATCTTAAACTACTGGAAGTTTAATCCTCCATCCCTTTTTGATTTGACTTTTTAGATAGATTTTATACATGATATAATGAGGTTGCAATATAATTTTTCATAAAAATATTTACCTTTCCCAGAAAGTAGCTAAATCTCTTTTAAAATATCATCTGTAACAGTGTTAAACTATGCATTCCTTCTCTTGAAAGAGCAAAGGAAGGAAAAGAGAAAAGAAAAGAAAAATATCCACTTTCCAAAGTATTGGCTGCTGCCTCCAGGAAAGGCTCTGTAGCAGCAGGGTTTCTGAGTCCTTTGCTGCAAGTTGAAATACAGCAGATTGGGCCCAGATTCCCACTTAAATGTCTTGGGTTAGGAAACTCAGGAGGTGAATCTTTTGTGAGGACACAGTATCCTAAACTCTGCTGCTTCCCTGGCAGGAGATGGAGCCTGGCAGCAGAATGAGAGCCTGTGAGAAAATGGGTTTGAAAAATGTCTTGAACACGGCCGGGCATATATTATGAACAAAGATTAAGTACCACATGCTTGCATTCTTCTCTTTCCAAAGAATGTGATATGAAACTTCTGATCTTAAAATAAAAAATAGTCTGCTTTAAATTTTTGTTTTTTAAAATTTTTTTCACTCCTTAGCCGATACATGTTCAATAATGTTACCGCTCTGCTCCCAACACAGCCTGCTCATTTTCTGAGCTGGCAAACTACAGCCTTGGCTCAGGGCTCCCTATCTTTGACCAGCCCCCACAGGGCCCAGAATCTTGCAAAATAATCTCTGACTAACTAATTACCAAGGAAATACCATTTTGAGTTTTGTACCAATCAGGCTACAATCTGGTAGTGACTCTTCAGGCTTTGACATATAGAAACATTTAGCTGTGATTACCTATGATGTCATGCGGGTGAGTGTGGATAGCTTGTGCTCATCAGCCTGTTTACTTCAGAAGCTGATAAAGAAGAAAATCACTTCACTTTGTGATGATGAGTTTCCCCGTTTGACCTTTTCCAGCACCTGCGGGGAACAGATCATGCAGTGATCACGCGTGCCTCTTCACATGTGTACCGTCACCCTAACACTGGCAGACCACAGCATATGAAGCAAGTATTTAAAGACAAATGTAGCTACTGAGAAGTGTATATTTGAACCATAACACCTGTTTATTTTTGTAGTCTAAGATATCCTTGATTTTACAGTAATGGAGTTGCTTCAGCTTTTTCCAACTGAACTTGACCTTTCTGGATTTATTCTTAACAGGGAGGCAACAATCTAAATTTTAGAAAAATTAGATCCAAATAACTGATGCCATTGTTTACCTTATCCTGGGGGGAGAGAAGATAATGAAAAGCAAGGAGGGCTATTTTTATTGGGAGATTTGTTTTTGTAATAAATCCATTAAATAGATTTATCTTACAAAGCACATCTACTGAAAATTTTCTCTTATTAAGTATAGAAAACCTGCACCTCATCAAATCACTTCTGCCAGTTTCCCATACATACAGTAAATGATTTCAAAATTAACTGACTAGAACTCTTTGTTAAAATTTGTCATTTATCTATTAAAATTCTTTAACTTTTGTCAGACAATGTACTTAGCTCTGTAATAAGAGTCCCTGAAGATATGTGTGTGATTTGTCAAAAGAGAGACAAAAAGTGTAGAAAACTCTAAAATGTCAGCAATCAGGAGATTTAACAGACTTCAGTAAATTTACATAGAATGAATAGAAATCTTTGATATTAATAAACTTAGCTGGGGGATGGGGGGACAAAGAACGATAATTTGAACATAATTTCCACTGTCACTTATTCCAGAATTAAACATTATTATGGATAAATGTGCAAAAGATTTTTAATAACACAAATGTAACTGTTGATCACTACCTCAGAACTTAAAACTGAGACTTGTTTTCTTAAGGAGAACAGTTTAGATTATGATTCTTTTGTATTTCCTTTCACACAAGGACTAATGTAAACTTATAGAGTACATAAGTGTCTGATAAAAGTGTGTCTTCCCCCTTTTAGTGGCCTCTAACAGAACAGGGGTGGGTTATCCCATAGACAGATTAATATTTCCTGACATCAGAGGCTGATCAATAACTAGATCATGTATAATTGCAACAACCTCAACAAAACACATTCCTAGAGTAATATAGATACACAGGTTACTTTTACAAAAGGCAGGTGCTGTAAGATTAATCCAACTGGGGAATTTTCTGGAGAAGATAAGCTAACTGTATTTTAAAGATCAGGTTGATGGGCATGTTAAGCAATGCTATGGACATCAATAGGCAAGATCGGGCCAGTTGTGTAAGAAGGGGCCAATAGTTCAGCTTTGCTGAATCAAAAAATATGTTGTATTTGTTTCCAAAAATTTGCATAGCAAATGTCACAACGCATTTTCTCATAAGACTGTAGGCTACAAGTTCAAGGTCAGAGATGATTTCTTTGTCTTTTGCTGAGGCCTGTTTCAAAGGCTTTCTGATAGCTAACTTCTCATTGTACCCTCATGTGGACTCTGTCTATGCACAAACATCCACACTATTTCTAACTTTCCTCCTGTAAAGATATCAATCTGATTACATCCAAGCCCCCTTCAATGGACTTATTTTAACTTGGTCCTGGTTAGAGTTTCTAAATATTAGAGAGTTAACATACAAGTTGGGAGGAAAGCGGCTTAGCTGTAGCATTCTATTAGTGATCGGAGGTGAGGATGCCTTGCTTTTACAGAGTAGGATCAAGAAAAACTTACTTACACACACCACGGAAAGAGAGACATATTCCAAATTCTGTGATCTTTGCATGATTTGAGCTTTTAGTCCTCTACTTGGAGGACAATACTGTAGATAATAAAAAGAGAGGGAAGCTGTCTTTACGTCTTTGCAGCTTTTATTGGAAGACCTCTTCTAACTACCAAGTTACTGATTTTCCACATCTTTCTGTCCCTTTTGTTTTCTTCTCAGGATGCTTTGCCTTTGTGTTCCTAAGCAGATTGTGAAGCAGAATGCTGCTATGGTGCTATGGACATATTGGTGTATGGAGAGCTCTAAGAGATGGCCTTTGTGTTGCCCCAATATCACATGAGAAAAACACATTAGTTAATTAACAGGATATGTTAATATTTTCCTAGAAACTGAATGTTTGATTGAGAATGTCTCAGAACAGAAAAAAATTAATAATATCTTCATGACTTATTTTAGCATTCAAAATTTCAACAGTATCAATGCTTTATATAAGCCTTATTTAGGACTCAAATTGCCCAGTATGAAGGCTTGCTATTATAAGACTGATTTGTCGTTTGGAAAAGTGTGAACAGGTGAATGTTAGTGATAACAACAAGAACTGCATACAATGTACTTTATGGTCCCACATGAACTCTGTCTTATAGAAAATAGTATCTCCATTTTGAAAATAAAGAAAATGAGACATAGAAAGATTAATTGGCTATGCAAGGATATGAAGTGTTAGTGCTAGTAACTATACTATACCCAGTCTGGTTCCAGACTCTTAGAGTGTATCCAGTATTTCATACATCTGTAAAAAGACTTCTGTGCCAATGACCAGGATTTATGACAAATAGCCAATCTAAATTTATAAAAAGTTCTGCCCTACTATTAACAGGGAAGAGTTGCTTTGCTGTTGTTGCTGCTGCTGTTTTCTTTTGAGGAAGGAACACATTTTTGCTGAAAGGCTGGAACCATATGGTAAGGAAATACATGCCTTGGTACTGAAGCCTTCCTGTTTGAGGCTGTTTATGAGTGCACTCCTTGGAAATTTGCCAGAGTCTCTTACGTATTATCTTATTTGTCCTAATATACTGTGAGATCTCATAAAGCAACAAGCACACAAAATATGTCTGCCCAAATATTTTAAATACAGGATTTTAGAATTGTAACTGTCATTTTCATAATAGATTCAAATGATTTTTAAATGAAATTTCTGTCTTCCCATGATTATGCAACTCACCAAAGCATTTTTTATATGTGTCCTTAAAAATGGTAACTGTTTGAAAATGTTCACATTGTTGCTTCACTAGCTATGTGCTTGTGTTTGTGTGTGTATGTGTGTATATATATGTATATATATGTACATATGTATGTGTGTCACAAATATTGACCTTCTCTGCTTAAAGACACTAACTGATGAATAAAAATAACCAGTAAGAAAAAAAAATCCAACAAATAAATTCATTTTTTATTTTTCTTGGGTTGGACTAAATATGGAGAATATTCTAGAGGCTTCATTTGTGACTTTTGACACTTTGTTAGCATAATTCCATTCTACTTCTTAGTTTCACTTCAATTAGGTCAGAAGCTTGAGACAAATGTCAGACACCAGAGAAGAATGTCTTTTTTGGTTCTCAACATGTAAGAACACGATTGCCAACTCCAGTTCGCCATTTCTGCTGTGGTGTCAGACTCTACTCTTCGTAGTACAGGATCAATAGCTGTTATTGGTGTTTACTCTTATTAGACACTGAGATTGTCTGTGGCAAGTCCTCACGAACCACAACATAATAGTGCTTAATGAAACTGATGAGATGAGGAATTACCGTACAATGGGTAAGGCAAACTCAGTGGCCCTTTCGTGCACGTCTACAATCACACAGCTTAAAGGTCCAAAGAGTATTTCTTTTTAAAATCATGTTTCTAAGTATATTTTCAAATATTTATTATCTAAGGTGAGATGTCCTGAAGTGTGAATTACAGCTGAGAAACAAGAGAAACTAAGTGAAATTTAACTGACTTTGCCTGTGTCTAATGAGATGCTCTCAATTGCTTAGTTATCCATCACCAGAGGTGCAATATGAGGATCGAGAACTCCCGTTGCTTCAATGGATATGGTGGCACAGGTTCCAATTTCTTTAAGAACAAGTTGTTTACTCAAGATGCCAAATGTGTCTGCTAAGAACCCCCCACAACTGAAGAGTGCATTCAGCCATGGTATCCCCTGCCCCAGTGTATCACTTGTTACTATCTTTGGAACATGCAAATCTCCGATAGTTCAGAAACTCCATTTTAGATGTGTTGCAGTCTGTGCTTCAATTTCAAAGCATTTCCGTGCCTCCTCCCAACAATATCTGGCCCCCTACTGTTACTGAGGGTTTTCCAAAGTACTCTCCCAAATAAACCACTTGAGGACAAGTTTCCATCTCAGTCTGATTTCCATAACTAACGATTATCATGTTATCTCATTTTGGGATATTTAATTTCCCAAAGAAGTTGCAAAATGCTGCAAAGTTCATTTATCATCTTTATTCAGTTTCCTTGGATACTAACATTAGCTTATTGTCCTGGTATACTTTTGTTAACATTAACAAATGAACACTGGATTTTAACTTTAATTTATTGTATTTTATGTGTATGTGTACCATAAAACTGTAAGTGCTTAAGGAAGACAGAATAAGGTGAGTGATCCCTGAAACAAAAGTTACAGGCAGTTATGGGCCAACTAAAGTGGGTACTGGTAACCCTCATCCTCTGCAAAAGCAAGCAAGTGCTCTTAACCTCTGAATCTTCTCTCCAGCCCCAGTTCCTAACTATTAATAACCAAAGTTGTTTTAAATGTTATCTCTTTTATCATTAATGCTGCTCACACAGAATACATCCATTATACACTATTGCATTGAGGCAACAGTCAATTTTGATTAATAAAGTTAAAAATGTATTTATGAGTGTGTGTACACAATTGAGTCAAACTGTTGACAAATTAGAAAGTAGTTTTAATGTACATGTAAATGCCACACCAATCTGATATCAATTAGCTTTGTGAATGTATTCACATTTCTATCCCTATTCGTGCACTAATGAACAAATTTCTAAGTAAGATGGTATTATATTTATGATGTTTTTGGTCCCTCATATTTCTTTCATTCTGTGCCTCTATGCTGGTAAAGATTGCATGAAATCTCACAGAATAAAATATTCAGTTAAAAATTACAATTATATCATCAGTGTTCTCATTAGTGTAGATAAAACTGGTATATCTCTAGAACCTTGATGGTATTCTCTTGCATATATATATATATAATTAGCTGATAGTTTCCTTGAAGAATCACAAGAATAAAAGACTGTGTTAGAACAAGAAAAATGTGTCTATGAAACACAGAAGTTAAATTTGAAGGAGGAAATATCTGTGCAGAGAGAGTCCATAACTCATTAGTTAAGTATATTTACATAGGGTCAACAAAAAAATGGCCTAGATTGGTGAAGTGTGTGATTAAAAAGCCTCAGAAGATGTCACACCCTGATCAGCACTTCATTATTTTTAGTAAATATAAAGCTAGTTCAACAGGTCAAAATGATAATAATTATTATTCTGTAGAACACTAATTTCTTGAAAATAAATTATGCTAATCTTTGAGCATGTTATTTCAAAGAAAAATCTAAAACAATACAGTACATGCTTTATTTCAAATCCTTTGCATTATGAAGAGTCATTTAATAAAACTCTACTTGTAACAACTAATAATTTGTTAATGAAGATTAATTTAAATGTGAACATTAATGATATCATAATTTTTGTTTGCAAAAAGCTATTAAAATGAATTACTACTATTTAAACACAGGCCAAATTTACTAATGCAATTTCCCAGCACTATATGTAGTCATCTTATTGAAATATATGTTTAATGATTCACAAAATTACAATATTGTTCAGAATTGAATTTTCATCGAGGAGCATATTTTCTCTAATTTTTTCAAAGTATCTGAATTCTCAAAGTTTTGAATTCTTGCAAATAAAACCCACCTAGTAAACTGTATTTTAGTTATGCACCAGAATGTTCAAGTATTTAATTTTTAAGTAATTGAGTCATTTAGGTGCACCATGTCTAAAATATTTCTGTCATTTGGAAGAAAACATGATCTTTATAAGTGTGCTAAAATTTTATTTATTAGAGAGAATGATAGTAATTATACACACACATTTATTTGTGAAGCATTTTTCTCACAGATAAAATAATCCCACCCCCCCTTTGCAGGGAAACTCTTTATGTACAAGACCCAAGCAAATCAAATATTTAAGGAAGTCCCAGAAAGTGATCAGATTCACTAGGCCCTCCCTTCCCAGGAGTTTCTTAGCAGAAAAGATTTAAAGGACGTTGTCAGACCAGCCAAGTTTCCTGGAATAGGCTCAGAACAGTTGAGCTGCCTGATAAAGCCAACATCAAACCCGCTGAGCTGCCTGCAGGTCATATAGTGTGCTCCATGCTTCCAGCTTTACGATTCTGTAGTTACCTGTCTTTGGGTTGGCTTTGGGTGATGCAGGCATCTTTCAGCCATTTTTTTTCCTTCCTGCAAGTAAGCCCTCACCCATATTCTTGTAAGTAACCCCAGTGAAACTTACTGATCACCACGTTGGAACTTTGGTGACATCCTTACTTTAGTCAGCTGTTGGTTCCCTATCTAGTGATTAGAGAATTGTTCATATCTACCCCGGGGATTAGTGTCGCACAACATATAGTAGATAGATTCAAGCTACAAATGTCTCCCCATTTGATACAGTGAAGATGAGGTTATTTCAGTAGATTCTGACGAAGGATATTTTAATATGTTTGCTTTTTTAATGTTTTCGTAAATATGTAGAAGTATAAATAAATTCAAGTATCTCCTTAATTTCTTAAGGAAGTCGCTAACATTCATGTAAATTTCTTGATTTGCAGATGGATCATGTAAACACATGAGTGGCCCCACGTGGATACAGATGCAAGCATGTTAGGGGAGATGGACTGTGATGTGGCTGAAAGCTCTGTGGTTCTTTGTAACCAGGCATCACATTCTATCATCTCTTCATATTTTCATAGTCAAATAGATATCTAGCTTCGTTATGGCTGTACATGGTTCAGTTTCTTCTGGAAGAGGCTACAAATAACTGGGAAGGAATCAGTCTTACAGTCCCTTGTTCTGGCATAACAAACTGAAATTTGTTACTTTGTTCAAACCAAAGAGCAATGAGATTACTCTCTCTAACAGATACGACGTCTCTTTGCGATATGATTGGCCATCTCTGTCACATAAGCCCGACATAGAAACTGTAGCTGAAAGCTTCAGAAGGTAAATGGCATTAAAATATTTCATAGTTGGCTTTGTAATGCATGATATTGTTATTTTCCCAGCACATTTGCTTCCCTAATTGTGTTTTGCTTGGATTAGTATTAAAAAGAGTTTGTCTTCCCTGAGCACACACCAGCTGGGTAGTGGGAGGAAAGGGCTTGGGAGCTAACCAGGCAGCGGGGCAATTCAGCTTTGAGACTCAAAATTAGTCATGAATAATTCACAAAGCAGATAATCCACCCATGGATAAACAAAAGGTACTGGAATCATCCCAGGATTAATTTTATACCCTAATTCTGAAAACTACTAGATTTTTCCCTGTTTTTGGTGGTGACTACTCATATTCTAAGATACCTGGAGTGATTTGTAACTGAAATTAGTAAGATTTAAATATGTATGTGTATGTGCTTCTGTTCTATGTATATTATTTACTTATTGTTATATTTTATATTTAGCTATATACACATTAAATATTAAAATATAAGAACTGCAGTGTTAAGTATCTATTGACATTTTAAAAAAATAATACCTTTCTATGTAGCTTCGTTGAGTTGGACCTCACTATGCCTCTCAAATTTCTTAATGCTGCAACCCTTTAATATAGTTCCTCATGTTGTGTTGAAATCAAGCATAAAATTACTTTCCTTGCTACTTCTTGACTGTAATTCTGCTACTGTTATGAATTATAATGTAAATATCTTTGGAGAGAGAGGTTTGCCGAAGGGTTACGACCCATAGGTTGAGAACCACAGCACTTTTCAGACCATGTTCTCCTCACTCATTTGCCTGTGCCTCCTGAGGACCCTGATTAAAGGCATGTACCATCTCGTCCAGCCATGCTTACCTTTTGTTATATTTGATTTGGAAGCTATCTTTTATGTATGTGACAAGCTAATAGAGAGTAAGGATAATATGTTTCCAGGGTCTGGTAGTTTATAGATATCAAATTCTGATCTACTTGGACATTCATATAGGGAATAGTTATTTTCTATAACTTTGTTATTCATTTTGACTTGTATTGAACAGCTAAACCTTTGAAAGATGTTGTGATATCACTTAATATAATTAAAGAAAATGTAACATGAGGAATTTGTCTTTAACTTTTACTTTATATATTCGTTGCCCTAACTTCTCTTAGGATGGCAGAATAATTGTTACTGTAATTATTATTTTATATATGTTTAAAACAACAGCATGATCCTTAGTATAGCTCAACTCATTGGATAAAAATGCATTATTTGTACTGAACTATAGCAGAGAACTTCAGAAACACATATGACAATTCACTAGAACAGTACTCAGTAAAATACCTTTCTACTACACTACATCTTTTTAATAATTGAAAGAATAAATATTTGTACATAATAAGTTGAGTTTAAACTTATACCAATGCATAAATGTTTACATCTTATATATTTGAAGGCTGAAGAGCCCTTATTTCCTTCTCTTGAGGAAATTTTTAAGTTTAGAATATATGTATGTATATATATAGGATATATATATTGAAAATCATTTTCTTTAAAATACCATCCAAGTTCCTTCCTCCCACACCAATTTCTTCCAATCTTGGAAGTCTACTAAAATATTTTAATTATCCTAACAGCAGGAGCAGGGACTGTATCTAACTCTGTTGCCTGCCTTTGCGTCCCCATTTCCTAACTAGGCTACCTTGCCTAGCCACAATAGATGACTATCCTAATCCTACTGCATCTTAATATGCCAAGGTTGCTTAATATCTATGGGAGGCCTCCCCTTTCCTGAGGACAAAGGAATGGCAGAAGGATGAGGTAAAGGATGTGAGTAGAGGCCCTGGGAGGAAAGGAAGGAAGGGAAGCTTCAATCCAGATGAAGAGTAAATAAATTCATTTATTGAAAAGTATATCAAATTTCAGAACATGAAAGATAACCTTCCTTTTAATGTGTATGAAATCATTCTTAAGAAGTTAATGCCTAGTGAAGGTCAGCAGTCTTAAATAATGAGGTTCTTCTTCAAAGTCAAAACAAAACAAAAAGGAAAAGTAAAAATTAAGGCATAATAAAAATAATACTTAAAAACACCAAAAAAACCCTACTGCATTTAACTTTAATGATTTAAAATAGATATAATGTAATAGTGGTATAACATGACAAGCATGTTTAAACACAAAAGCTTTTTAAAGTATTTGTGTATTTGATCCAATAATCCTTCTAATAATGTAATCTAATGTAATAATAATAATAATATTATTATTATTATTATTATACATGCAGTCGAACATCTATATCACAAATATGGTAATAACTAAATGATTTTAATTGAAAACTATTAACAAAGAAATACCCAATTGGGCATTAATCAGATAGTGTTACAGTTACAGTAATGCACAATTTTACCATATAATAAATTATTATGTTGTATATTCGCTGAACTGAGGATTTTTAGTGCAAAAAAAATGATGATATTAAAATATTAACACAAAATAAATAAATCAAGAAACATGGAAGCAGACTGTTAGTCCCAAAACTAAATTGATATAATCTATTTTTAAATGTTTTAATTTTCGTTGTTTTCTCAATTTGTACACTTACTGCCTCTTTCAATAAAATGTAGTTGTAACTAAAAAACAAAAATATGGTAGAATTATTAGATGTTGTCAATATTTATCTCTGAGTGAGATTCATACATCCTCCTTTGGGACCTCCTTATTACTCAGTTTCTTTGGGTCTGTGGATTGTAGCACAGTTGTCCTGCACTTTATGGCTAATGGCACTTTTAACTTAGTTCATATCATATGTGTCTTTCTGGTTCTGGCTTACCTTACTCAGGATGAAATTCTCAATTCTTATCCACTTGCCTGCAAAGTTGATGATGCCTTTGCTTTTAATAGCTGAGGGACATCTAGATAGTTTACAATTTCTGGCTATTACAAATAAAGCTACTATGAACATAGTTGTCCAAGTGTCCTTGGTGGGGCCTCTTTTGGGTATATGCCTAGGAGTGGTATAGCTGGGTCTTTGAGGCAGAACTATTCCCAATTTTCTGAGAAACAACCAACTTGATTTCCAAAGTGGTTGTGCAAGTTTACACACATACCAGCAATGGGGGGAGTTGTTCCCCTTGCTCTACATCCTTACCACCACATGCTGTCACTTGAGTTTTTGTTCTTAGCCATTCTGAACAAAGAACGTGTAAGTTTAAATCTCAGAGTCATTTTGATTTGCATTTCCCTCATGACTAAGGACATTGGACATTACTTTAAGTGTTTCTAGGCCATTTGAGATTCCTTTGTCTAGAATTCTCTATTTAACTCGGTACCCCACTTTTCAATTGAGTTATTTGGTTTGTTGATGTCTAAGTTCTTCAGTTATTTTTATTTTTTTGCTTTTTTTTTCTTTATTGCAAGGAGGATTTGTGAAGATCTTTTCCCATTGTATATAACCTTTTGTCCAAAGCCCAAGACATGAGAGGCTATGGTGAGTCTATGGGGTGACCATAGTTGAGATCCATGCCAGCAGGCAATATAGAGACAGAAGTGACCACCTCCTATAGCCAGGCAGAACTTCCAGTGGCGCTAGGGTTCACCAACCCACCCACAAAAACTTCAACCCAAAATTTGTCCTGCCTACAAAGATGTGCAGGAATAAAGATGGAGCAGAGACTGAGGAAACAACTAACCAATGACTTTCCCAACTTGAGACCCGCTTCATGGGACAGAGCCCGTCCTTGACACTGTTAATGATACTCTGCTATGCTTGTAGATAGGAGGCTAGAATGACTGTCTCCTGAGAGGCTTCAGCTAGCAGTGGATGGCAAAGGATGTAGAGATCCACAGCTAAACTTCAGGAGGTGCTCAGGAAGTTTTGTGGAAGAGTCAGGGATAGAATTAAGGGAAGCAGTCAAGGAACCACCACAAGAAGACCTATAGAATCAACTAACCTGGGCTCATGAAGGCTTACAGAGACTGAACTACCAACTGCAAAGCATAAATGGGCAAGATCTAGTGCCCTACCTACTCAAATTTGGAGCAGATGTGCACCCTGGTCTTCATGTGGATCCCCTAACAACTGAAGTATGGACTGTCTCTGACTCTGTTTACTGCTATTGGATCTTCTTCCTCTACATGGAATGCCTGATTGGGCCTCAGTTAGAGAGGATGTGCTTACTTCTATGGAACTAGATGTTCCAGGATGGGGTAGTACTCAAGAAGGACTTTCCTTTCTCAGAGGAGAAGTGGAGTGGTAATGGCAGAAGGATTTGTAAGGGCGGAATTGAGAGGAGAGGAGCGGGTGTTGAGATTGAGATGCAAAGTAAATAAAAATATTATTGAAAAAATATATTTGAAATAAAAGAAAGTGAGAAAGCAAACCCATGGCCTCTCAGCAATGCATATTCTGGTGCCTGCATGGCTTAACTTCTCTCATCCCATGCTGTACCTAGTTCTTCATATGCCTCAGTCTTGCTACTTTCTTTCAGCTACTACCAGGGCATTCTCTTGTTCCTAGAGACTTCTAGTATCCTCTTCCATCTAATTTGCACATTGTTGCATTTTCTTGATTAACCCTTTCCAACATCAGGTCTAAGTTTAAAAGAAGAACAAAATTGCGTACTTATAGCTTTTGAGATCATTGTAATAGATGAAGTAAACCAGACTTAGACAGGGTCTTTTTGTGTGCAGAATTCAGAATAAAAAACAAAAACAAAAACAATTATAGAAGTAGAAGGGATATAATTTGCCATGGAACAGTGTGTAAGAAGGCAGAGGAAGATAGCATAAGTGGTACATGTAAATATGATTGAAATATACTGTGTATATGAATGAAAATATCATAAAGAAACCTTTATTTTGCAAACATAATATGGAAATAAAATATATTCTAGAGACACGGAAATGAGCAGTGAGAATGACACTAAGGAGCTGTGCAATGAAGTATTTCTCTTTCTGTCTACTTCAGGTACGGTAGGAAGCAACTTTAAAGCTTTCTGATAAGAGGACATACTACTACTCCAGAGCACAGGATTTGTTCACTTTTGGTTAATGATGATGACATTGCACATTACTTTGTGCAGTGGTTTCAAGTCCTCTGACAAATGGTCCCACATACATGCACAATAACTCAGTCAAGGGTTATCACCAAATCATTAAGATACAAAGTAATATTTGAAGAAAATACAATACCAATTTTCTGTCGAGAAGAGAGAAGTATCTAAAACTGTATTGCAATAGTCTTCTTTTCTTCCAAGTAGAAAGTATGCTAGAAGCCCAAGTTGAAGCAGACCTGTGGGCTTCACCTTCTTTTTGCCTATTGTGTCTTCCTATCAAACACTGACATAAAACATATAGAGATTTCTCAAAGGGAGACTGTTATTCCAGGATGTGTTGATTACTTTTCTGTTGCTGCGACAAAACACCATGACCCAATGTAGCTTATGGAATAAAGAGATTTTTTTTGAGCCAAAATGAAAAGCTAAAAACTCAGAATGTCTTGACCATGGACAAAAGATTAAGGGTCAAACAACCCTTTACTGTGGTTGCCTAAAACCCATCAGAACAATAACAAATTTACACTAGAACAATAGCAAAATTGTAGCTATTAAGTATCAACAAAATAATTTTTATGGTTTTGGCTTGCCGGAATATAAGGGACTATACCAAAGGGCCACAGCATTAGGAAGGTTGAAGCAACTTTGGCCAGCTCGAGCATGCTACGGTAAGAATGACCCTAGCAAGCCTTACCTTTCTCTCCCATTCCTTCGGCCTTGCTGAAAACCTTTAGATTACATTTCTTTTATTTTATTAGATACTTTATTTATTTACATTTCAAGTGTTATCCCCTTTCCTGGTTTTCCCTCTGAAAATACCCTATCCCATCCCTGACTCTCCCTGCTCACCAACCCACCCACTCAGTGTGGCACCCAGCCTTCCCAGGACCAAGGGCCTCTACTCCCTTTGATGTCCAAACAATGCCATCCTCTGCTACATATGCAGCTGAATCCATGGGTCCCTCCACGTGTACTCTTTGGTTGGTAGTTTAGTCCCTGGGAATTATGGGGGTACTGGTAGGCTCAAATTTTTGTTCCTTCTATGGGGGTGCAAGCTTCTTTAGGTCCTTGGGTTCTTTTTCTCACTCTTCCATTAGGGACCTTAATTGTGGTCAATAAAAAAAATGTTTTTCAAGGTTACATAGTTAAAAATCATTGCACTCAAAGCTGGAGCTCATGGCTCCCACAGAGGATATTGTCCTTTTGAACATGGTGCTTTTTCATGGAAGGCATATGCTAAAATGAAGGCAATACTTAATTCTCAGGATTTATACAAAGATCAAATCAGTACTGACTTTATCATGTCCACAGGTTTTTGCTTTAAAAAAAAATGGCAGGAAAGGTAACCAAACAAGTCCATTTTCTACCTTTGCATGGATTATATAACAACTCATGATGCAAATGGAAAGTACTGAAAACTGGAATACATGGACAGGAAGACTTGTTTGCTTAGACACTCTGGAAAGAGCATTGCAGCTTCTTAGTGAGCAAAGGAAAGCCCTGGCAATTCTGGTGATATGCAGAGTCTAGATTACTGGGCTAGGATTTTGCAGTTGAATAACCTCCTTGCTCATGTATATGCTGTTGTTCAGTAGATTTCATTAAGAAAGCAGGGTACAGACTTTAGTCCCAAGCGATGTTTTCTTGTGGGCCCCCTCTGATGACACCAACTGTGCAGGTCATGTATAGGTTTCATTCCTAGCAACTTATGGGATGAAAATATAATATAGTTCATTAGAGTTATTCTTCCTTGTGATGGCTAATATTTTGTGTCAATGTAGCTAGGCTATGATATTTTATATGTCTAGGCAAATATTAATAATGTTGCCATTAAAATATTCTCAAATATAATTGATATTGAAAGCATTAGATCATTTGGAAAAAAAGAATTACCTTCCACAGTTCATCTGAGACTCTGTCAATCGGATGAAGTCTTTAAGGAAACAAAAGATGAGGACAAAATTCAACAGAATTCTAAGTTGTGGGCCTGCTATGCATATATCAGATGTCTAAGTATGGCAGTTGCCTGAATTGAATGCTTACAATAAATATCTATATAGAAGTGTAGGTAGATAAGGAGTTAGCAGAGATATTTATCTAATACTAATATTTTTATTGAGGGAGAAAAGAGAGATTTCTAACTTTTGGTCCTTCCCTATGAGTGTGTGATTCTGTAAACAGCTGTGGGTATTTAGGAGTACAGAATAATAATTTCCTAGCCTATTCTTATTGTTTTAACAAATAGTGACAAATATAAAAGTATGTTATAAAGAACTCACTAACAATGTTTATTATTCCTTCCTCAATCATATTTGAACATTATTCTGTGTCATGTCGTCCTTTAGGCCACAGTCATCACTTCTTAGCCTTTTAACTGAGATCTAGTATAGATCAAGATAGCACTTCTGCCCTCAGGTCATAAATATACTTGAGGGAAAATAAAAGGAGAAAAGTCAAAGTAGTAGAAAAGAGCTTTCGAAGCAGACAAAACCAGAACTGTATTTGAGCAGAGACTCTTTACATTGATTCAGATTTACCTTGCCAAGAAATGCCTTTAAGTGCTCTCTGTTTGATATGATTTCCCAAGTACTTAGGAACAAAAATTTGAATAATATCCAACAGTAAGAAATCTATAGAAGCTGAACTCTATTGTACTCACAAAACGAGCTTTATGAAAACAGCAACAGGTCTGTAGCCTGTGTCACTAGGGCTGCAGGGTAAACAGAGGTCTGACTGCCTAAATCCTTTAAAGCAGATGAGCAGTGACAGAAATATATACTTCATGTTGGGATTTAAACCTTAAAATAAGTTGTTTTTGAGCATACTAAATGGCCTAATTTATTTTGCTTTCGGAAGTATTTCTTTGAAGATCTAATTTCAGCTCTCACATGACAAATGCGATCTAACTATTGATCCTTCCAACTTTCAAGTCTCAACATTTGTTCTTCTGCTATTTCTCTCTGACTGGTAACTATTAGAGCTGTCATTACACAGTTCTATTCTGTTACCCATATGAAGTGCAGTACATGAAAGAAGTCATTGTTCCAGGGGCTAGAATGTATGCTGGTTGATTCAAACTGTAATCTTATCTCCTTACCTCAACCTAATTATTAAGTCTATATGATGAGTTTTGTGCACTTTTGTTTTTATTCTTAAGATTGGGTTCTTCTGTAAGATATAAAGGTAGATAACAATGTTGCTATTGAGCAAAACATAATGAGAATATTATAATAAGTTTGGGGGTATATTTCAAAATTTGCACATGAATGTGCTTCTTGCATGAGATAGCATTTTGGCTATCTGGTTTGCAAGTCCTGAAAGAAAACTAATGATTGTCAAAGTTATTAAATGCACTATTTCACATACATGCATTGCTACAAAAAAATTCTAGGATAGATCTGTAGGCTCCATTTTAAACCTGTTCACATACAAAGTTTGCCTTCCTTCTACATACTTTATTATTTTCTTTAACTTATCCAAGAAAAAGAATAATCTCCTATGTTTACCCTAGCTCCCTTCTGTCAAGACAGAAGGACATTTTTATGTGTATGCTACCCTCCTTATCCACTCTAGCCCTCTTCTTACCAAGACAGAAGGACATTTGTAAAAAAAATAAATAAATAAAATAAATACATGGTATCCTCCTGTGTCCACTCTAGCTTCCTCCTGTCAAGACAAAGACCTTTAAAAATATGTATCTTGTTCCACTATGTTCATAGTGGCTTTATATGTCATAGCCAGAAGATGGAAACAACCTACATGTCCCACAACAGAAGAATGCATACAGAAAATGTGGTTCATTTACACAGTGGAATACTACTCAGCTATTAATAATGAGGACATCTGAATTTTGCAGGCAAATGGATGGAACTAGAAAATATCATCCTGAGTGAGGTAACTCAGACCCAAAAGGACACGCATGGTATGTACTCACTAATAAGTGGATATTAGCAACAGAACTCAAAAAGGTCAACAAGCTGAAGTGCCCAAGTGAGGAATCCTCAGTTCCACTTGGGAGGGAGAAGAAAGCAATTATAAGTCTGGAGGGAGGGACCTGGGAGGAAACGTGGAAGGGGTGGGGGAGTGGGGAACCTGATCTGGTATTGGGTGAGGGAAAAGGATTGAAACCCTGAGGGCCAACAGAAGGAAGAGAAACAGGCAACCTCAGGAGATAGGAGGTTTGAGGGACCCTCCAGAATGAACCAGAGACCTGGGAAGTGAGAGACTCTCAGGACTCAAAGGGTCCTGACTTTGAACAACTCTTGACACCTTGCATTCTATCTTCACTAAAATTACCCTCCAGCTTCACTCATTTTAAAGCCCACCCACGTACTTTTTATTCCAGCCTGACATTCATCCTTTTTATTCACTTTAAGTTTTACATGGTTAGATAAAAAACTTAGTATGTTGCCTATTTGTCAGGCAAGCAGTGGACCATTGCTTTCATCTCCCTGACTCAGTTTTCTGAACTAGTGCCTTGCTATTCAATTCAGGCTAGACATGTACTTGTTAGGTAACTGACATTGGACTCAAACTCCCATTCTGTCTACTTCTACCTCCTAAGTGTAGGGATTACAGATGTGTGCCATCCCCCACAGCTACCACTCCCCATCTCTGTTTGGTCAGATTTTATGTCTTAACACCATGGGGACATTGCATGTTTGATATTGCTTATTGAAAATAACTATTCTTCATCTATTAATACAATTGCAACTATATCTGAAGTCCCAGTACAGACATCACTTCATTAGAGCAGCTGAGTGGTGCATGAGAGGATATCATGTGTCTTACTATTTTTGTTTTTGAGTCATGGTCTCACTATGTAGCAATGTCAGCTGTCCTTGAACTCACTATATAGATCAGACTAAAAACAAACAAGGAGAAATCCACTGACTTCTGCCTCGCAAATGCTAGTATTAAAGGCTTTTATTCCCCACCATGCAAAGGTGCCACAGTTTTTCACATCCTCATTAGAATTTATTATTGTTTGTCTTTTTAATAAAATAAATCTCAACAAATATAAGGTGCCTTGTTCTGTTTTTTAATATATCTTTTACTAATGAATACTAATGTTGAGCACATTTTCTTGTACCTATTGGCCTTGCTGTTGGTCCTTTGCCTATTTTGGTGTAATTATCTTCTATTATTTATTGCTATTGAGTTCAGGAATCCTTTGATAGTTTGTGTATTAGCCTCATTCATTAGGTATGTGACCTGTAAGTATTTTCTCCCATAGATTACTCTTTGTTTACTCTATTCTCTCCTTTACTGCTTTTGAATTTGGTGGAATCCCACTTTACTATTTTCTTACCTGTGCTTCTGGTATTGTATCCAAGAAATCATTGCCCAGGCCAAGATCCAGAAATCTTTGCCCAAATTTTTTTCCTTTTTGAAATTAATAAATGTATTTGTTTGTTTACATGACAAACTCTGCCCCCTCCCAGTCCCCACTCACTGAGTCCCTCTCTCATCTCCCCTCCCCCTGGCATATTAAGTTTCGGCAGGATTAGACAGATCCTCTCCCATTGAGGCCAGACAAAGCAGCCCTCTGCTACATATGTGCAGGGGCCTCCAGCTCATGTATGCACTTTGGTTGGTGGTTCAGTCTCAAAGAGCTCCCAGGAGTCTAGAGGTTAGTTGACACTGTTGGTCCTCCTGAGAGGTTCTTGTTCATTTCATGGCCTTTAGTTCCTCCTATAACTCTTCCATAAGGGTCCAAGACCACTGTCCAATGTTTGACTGTGGGTATCTGCAGCCACTGGGTAGAGTTTCTCAGAGTGCAGTGAAGTTCCTGTCTGTAAACATAACAGAGTATCATTAATAGCGTGAAGGATTTGTGCTTGCCCACAGAAGGGGTCTCAAGTTGGGCTAGTTATTGATTGCCCATTCCTTCAGTATCTGTTACATCTTTGTGCATTTCTTTTAGATAGGACAAACTTTGGATCAAAAGGTTTGTGGATGGGTTGGTGTCATTATCCCTCCACTGGTGGTCCCGCCTGACTACAGGAGACAGCTCTTCAGGTTCCATGTCTCCACTGTTAGTCATCTCTGCTAAGGTCACGCACAATAACTCCCTGGGAGCCTACCACATCTTAGGTCTCTGGGACTTCCTAAAGATCCTCTTTCCCATCCCCAGGCAGCTGCAGATTTAGATTTATTCTCCTGGCCATGTAGACTTCTCCCTTGTTTCTCCCCATACCTGATCCTGTTCACCATTCCCCTCATCTCCCTCTCCCACCCAGGTTCCTCTTTTCTTCTGCCTCCTGTGACTATTTTGTTACCTCTTCTAAGTGATATTCAAGCATCCTCACTTGGACCTTCCTTCTTGTTTAACCTCTTTGATTTGGTGGGGTATATCATGAGTATCCTGTACTTTATGGCTAATCCACTTAACAATGAGTACGTACTATGCATGTCCTTTGGAATCTGGGTTACCTCACTTAGGATGATATTTTCTAGTTCCATCCATTTACCTGCAAAATTAATGATGTCCTTGCTTTTAATAGCTGAATAGTATCCTATTTTGTAAACAAAACCATTTTCTGTATCTATTCATCACCTGAGGGACATCTGGGTTGTTTCCATTTTCAAGCTATTATAAATAAAACTGCTATGGACATAGTGGAGCATGTGTCTCTGTGGCATATATGATGGAACATGTTTCTGGTTTATGCCCAGGAGCAGTATATCTGGGTTTCAGGGAGAACTACTTCCCGTTTTCAGAGAAATTGTCAAATTGATTTCCAGAGTGGTTGTACAAGTTTGCAGTCTCACCAGCAATAGAAGGTGTTCCTCTTTCTCTACATCCTTGTCAGCATATTTTGTCTCCTGAGTTTTTGATCTTACCTATTCTGATTGGTGAAAAATGGAATCTCAGGATCATTTTGATTTTCATTTCCCTGATGACTAACAACTTTGAACATTTCCTTTTTTTTTTACTAGATATTTGCTTTATTTACATATCTAATATTATCTTCTTTCCGAGTTACCCCTCCGAAAACCCCCTACTCCATCCCTCAACCCCCTGCTAACCCCCCTCCAATTTCCTGATTTGCATTCCCCCTTCACAGGACCAATGACCTCTCCTCTCATTGATTTCTGAAATGGTCATCTTCTGCGACATATGTAGCTGGAGCCATGGGTCCCCCATGTGTACTCTTTGGTTGGTGGTTTAGTTCCTGGGAGCTCTGGGGGTACGGCTGCTTCTCAGACATTCAATATTCTTCTGTTGAGAATTTTCTGTTTAGTTCTGTACCTCATTTTTAAATTAGTTTATTTGGTTATTTGGAGTCTAACTTCTTGAGTTCTTTCTATATTTTGGATATTAGCTCTCTGTCAGATGTAGGGTTAATTTGTAAGCTTTTCTCAATCTGTAAGCTGCCAATTGTTCTATGGACAGTATCCTTTGTATTATATTAGCTTTTCAGTTTCATGATGTCCCTTCTAGCAACTGTTGATCTTAGGGCCTGAGCCACTGATTTTCTGTTCAGGAAATTGTCTTCTGTACCAGAGCATTCAATGCTATTTCCTACTTTCTCTCCTTGATATTTAGTGTATCCAGTTTTATGTTGAGGTTCTTGATCCACTTGGCCTTGAGTTTTGTACAAGGTGATAAATATGGATGCAATTGTGCTCTTTTACATGCAGACATCCAGTTAGACAAGCTCCGTTTATTTGTTGAAGATGCTTTCCTTTTATCATTGTATGGTATTGGCTTCCCACTCAAAAATTAAGCATCCATAGATATGTGTGTGTGTGTGTGTGTGTGTGTGTGTGTGTGTGTGTGTGTATTTGTGTCTCCAATTGTATTCTATTGATCAACGTGTTTGTTTCTGTACCAATACCATGAAGCTTTTGTTACTATTGCTCTTAATACAGCTCAAGGTCAGGGATGGTGATTCCTTGAGACATTCTTTTAATATTGAGGGGTTTTTTTTTTGATATCCTGGGATTTTGGTTCTCCATATAGTGTCAGTTCTCCAATCCAATTTGAATTGACCTTAGGTACTAATGTTCTTCTGAATATAGATGCACAATTTCCTTTGCATCATTTAATAAAGATCCTGCTTCTACATGTGTATATTTGGAATCTCTGCCAGGGTTGTTTCTGGGATATCTATTCCGTTTTGTTGCTCTATGTGTTCTAATTCTGGGATGACACTACTTTTATTGCTACAGCTATAATTAATATAGAGCACAAATACACACTTCCCTAGTAGAACCAGCTGATTTTGTGTTAGGTGAACAAATTCTGCTTTCACAAAGTAGAACAGAGCTCATGGAGGAGGGACAAGGAAAGGGGGCAATATTCAGAACACAAATAAATAAATAAAATAATTAATAAAAATTATTTTACTTTTTATATTAGTTTGATATTTTTGATAGATTCACAGTTGAATTCATAGCCTATGTCTCAGAAGGAATTTTGAGCTTGAGGTAGAGATTTGTAGCCATCTAAATAAGCTTAATAAATAAGCTTAAATCATGATAATTGGTAATTTTCACAAAATTAATGCAATTCACAATTGCAGTCATATTAGAGCCAAATTAAGTGAGAAACTGAGGAAGGAAGTAATAAAGACTCAAAAGACTGAGTATAATGAAGGAGCAGAAAACTATTTGAAGAGATAGCCATTAGGTTCTACTGGAGAGCTGTCTGATAAAGACTGAACTTTGGGTTTGATTATAAAGGACTTCAGTAAAGGTGAGAGAAGTCAAGGTGGGACAGTTTTTCAGAAAGTTGTGCTAATAGGAAAGAAGGAAGAAAGTAGCAACATATAGAAGACATAGATCAAAAGAAACAGTTCCAGCAAGACAGAATTGCACATTTCTAAATTCAGAATAAGAAGTCTTTAACAGTAAACAAAAGAGGCTTTGGATGAGGTTAGGAGTAAGAAGTTATTGTTAACAAAAGAGATTAGTGTTCAGAAAATGGTTAGTGGTGAACAAGTGTGCAATAAGCCATTTCTTTATAGCCTAACCTTCCTCCCTTATATAATAGTAGGCTTTTCTTGTTTGGAAATAATGCTGTTGTATCAAATCAGGAACAACTTCTAAGCTAGTAAGCAATCGTTTTCATTTATTGGATTGAATTATCCAAACTCAAGTTATTATGTCATAGCAAAGGTAGAGAGAAGACTGATTAGAGATAGACGGCACTGTAATCATCTCAAGAGGCTGGTTTTACTATACCCATGCCACAATAAGCTATGTATTACCAAGCTACAACCCAAAACAGTAGCCCAATGTGCAACATGAGCAGATTATGAAACAAACCAGTAGTGTGACTTTCTTTCTGTGCCGCCTTTTGCTCACAGTTTCAGATTAGAAAACGGAACGAGTGCAATTATTTTACCCCAAGATAGAACACTAAGAAATGTTCAGCTATCTACTGTAGTAATAAAAGGAATTCTTTAAATATAAAAAGCATCTTGATCTTTTGACTTATTCCATAAAATATGTGTAATGAGAATTATTCACAAATTCTGGAATGAAATAATAAAATGAGTTTCTCAGATATCATTTAAAATAGCCTCAGATATAAATGTTGAAAATTACCTACTACCAATGTTTGTGTGGGTGCTAGACATATTAATAGAAACTGTTTTAGTAAATTGGACTGTAAATGAATATTAAAAGTGGTGCTCTTCTGTTGTTTAATCCTTTATTTTATGACTAATTAATCTGGATATCTAGATGAAATAAAAGATGATATCACAACAATAGTATATGGTGCTGTGATTTTTCTGACAATGGCTACCTATTAATTCAACAACTTCTACTTTTAAAAAGTACTTTTTTTCGATCTAAATTCAAGATTTTAAAAGATCTATTGAAGCTGTTATAGATACTGGTTAAAGAGCCATGATTGAGAAGGTGGCTTATTTAATCTACAAAGGTGACAGCTGTGTATTTTATGAATGTATAGTTATGGACTTATGAGCATTTATTACTTGCTTACTAGTATACAAAGGTTTTAGTAGTCTGCTTGGTAAGCATATATTTAGTCACTTCCAAAAGTGCATATTATTATTCAGCAGACTGTACCAAACCATGACAACAGAGGTGTTGCTTTCTCAGTACTGCTCCGTAGCTATGCAAGCTAGTCACAAGAAGTGATTCTAAAACATATTATTTTCCAGAATTCACATTTTTACAAAGTATACATTGCTGCCTCAATGTAAACTATCAGAAAAAAATTTCAGAGATACTTATGTAGAAACAAATCTGATTTTTAGTTTGTTCAACCCTGTATTTACCTTTGACCTTGCCCTAGACTGTCTTCTTGAAAAAAAAAATGATAATCTTGACAGCAGCTGATTACTTAATTGCTGCTCCATTTCCTGTTTCCCCTCTAACTCTGATCTTAGAAAGATGTCTACACCTCTACTACTGGCGTCCTATTTCCTGCTTTGCAGTTTCTCCCTCTGAAAGTCTAGACTTTGAAGCATCTCATAGCACTAGATTAATTACCAACACGTCTGTCACCATTTATCTTTCCAGCTCCTCTATTTGTTTTATAGAACTAAATATCCTTTTCTTGGCATCTGCCCTACCCTTTGTTTCTTAGTATGCCATAGCTCTTCACCGAACAATGTTTTTATTTTTACTTCAAATGTTATCTACAATTACCTATTTTTATTAGTAGCTAAAATTTGTAAATTTAAATGAAAAAGTGACTTCTGATATTTTAGGAGCTTGAGAACTGAGCCTAGTGATAAACACTTGCTTATCAAATGTAAAAAGCAGTAGTAATCCAGTGACTTTAATTTCACTGTTGGTAAATGACAATACCTCACTGAAATTCAGGTGCTGTTACTAATCACTTGGTGTGTCTGATATGAATATCTGTTATAAAATTGTACTGATACATTGTATATATTGAGATTCGTTTGGCATAACATAAATTTGATCACTGGTTGGGAGGGGACAAAAACAAATAAAGATCCTTATGCTTGTTAGTCTGTTGCATAAAAGGGGAATTTTGGACATATATGCAATTGTGAAAAATAATACAGAATCCCAAAGCAAACCTCATTGCGGTTAGCTGCACCACTGTCATTACTACCCACACAATTCCCTGTTAATTTTAATATGAAAGAATGCATGAGTCACTAAAAATTACTTATGCTTATAGCATCACAAATGGATATTATTAAGCCGAAAACATAAGCACAGTGATTGAAATCTGTATTGCTTCCTTACACGGAACTGTATGAAGCAGCATTACCAAAGGCAGTGGAAACCCCTAGTAGTCGTGCTCAGTAAAAAAATTGGAATTTAAGAAGCCCTTCATTGTTGCATTAGGCCATTTAGAATGTTCAGTGTCTCAACTGACTGTAATTCCTATTTGCCCAAGTGCCCTGTTAATGACCTTCCTTCGAGTAAGGAGAGGAATTTAATGTTTATGCTTTGTAAAATCTCTACCACAAACAGATTGGAGGGTGTGTTCTTTTCAGTTTGTCTTAATAATGGCAAGGGGGAGTAAACTGTACCATTGCTTCAATTGAGGAAGCTAACCTTTAGTGACTTTAATGAAAGCCTTCACTGAAAACAACAACAAAAAAAAAACAGAGTCAGGTATTAGAAAGCCACTTAAGCGTGTTCCATTTCTTATTGTCTAACTACAATTTACTCACACACTTTAAGTTTGGTGCCATGTCACAAACAGGGCTTCCTTTAGAGGTGTAGCTACATGAAATAAATGGATGTCTTTCTCTGCAGAGTGAAAAGGTCCTAACGTGGTTTGTTGTTCCAAAGGTTTTCTCTTTTTTAACCCCTAAATCCAGAATAATCTTAAAACACCAAACATACCAAATCTCTGATAAGTTATCATAGAACCCAGATGTCCCTCAACAGAGGAATGGATTTAGAAGATGTGGTGTATTTACACAATGGAATACTACTCTGCAATTTAAAACAATGAATTCACGAAATTCTTAGGCAAATGGTCAGAACTGGAAAATATCATCCTTAGTGAGGTAACCCAATCACAAAAGAACACACATGGTGTGCAGTCACTAATGAGGGGATATTAACCCAGAATCTCGGAATAGCCTAGACACAATTCACATATCAACAGATTTCCAAGAAGATGGAAGGAGAAACCCATGGTCATGGAAAGATTGGATGTAGGGAAATACCAGGACAGAGAAGCGAGAGGGGGTTGAATGGGGAACAGGGGGAGGGAAGAGGGCTTATGGGACTTTCAGGGAGGGAGAAACCGGGAAAGGGGAAATCATTCGGAATGTAAATTAAAAAAATATAGAAAATTTAAAAAAAGGAAAAAAAAAGAAAGAAAGAAAAAAAGGAAACTTGTCAGTGTTTACATTTAAAAAAATAACAGGTAACTATAGAAATTTAGTGTTAAAAACAGTGTGTTTCAGAGACAAGGCAAGGTATTGAGTTTAATATATAGGTCCTTAAAAGCAAAACATAGGCCACTAATATGATCTGTCAATGAAAAGCATGTGATCGCTCCTAGTGCATTCACTCTAAAACGTGTAATTCTGAGAGTGTGCTCCTTTGTTCTGTGGGAATGTGCTGTTGTACTTTGCACAGCAAAGTTTGGTATTAAAAGAGGAAGGGTCCTAATTCAAAGTAACAAGGATTGTGTCTCAAAGTTTTGCAGATTCAGGAAAATATTCAAAAGATGTACAAATTACATAATCTTTTTAGTTAAAATATCTGCTATATGGTTTAATAAATGACTACTGCAATTCTTTTTTTAATAAATTAATTTTTATTTATTTTACATCCCAATCAAAGCCTCCATTCCTTTTTTCCCATAGTCCAACCCTTACAAATTCCTCCCCTCACCCCTGTTGCTACTTCCCTTTCTTCTCTGAGAACTGGAGTCCCCTTGGGTATCACCCTACCCTGGGACATCTAGTTTCAGAAGGATTAAGCACATCTCCCACTGAGGCCCAACCAGGCCTTCCAGATAGGGGGAAGGGGATCCAAAGACAGAGACTAAAACAACTCTTGCTCCACTAGTTAAGGGACCTATATGTAGTCCAAGCTGGCCATTTGCTACAAATGTATAGGGGGTATATGTCCAGTTCCTACATGCTCCCTGGATGGTGGTGCAGGCTCTGAGAGTCCCCCATGGTCCCAGGTTAGTCGACTCTGTGGGTCTTCTTGTGGTGTCCTTGACCTCTCTGACTTGCTCACTTCTATCTCCCACTCTTCTACAAGACTCCTAGGACTCTGCCTGATGCTTGGCTGTAGGTCTCTGCATCTTTTCCATCCACTGCTTGATGAAGCCTCTCAGGAGATAGCTAAGCTATGTTCCTGACTTCATAGTTGGGGCAGTCACTGGTTACCTGTACTCTGAGTCTCTGATCCATCTCTATCACTGCACATTTTACAGGCAAGACTAATTTTGGGTTGAAGTTTTTTGGGTGGATTGATGGATGTCCCCCTCTCTCTTTCAGAACTCCTCCCTGGCTACAGGAGATGGCCATTTCAGTCTCTATATCCCCTTCTGGTAGGCATCTCAGTTAGGGTCACCTTCCTTGGGTCACCCTATCCTTCCCCATCCCCAGGCCTCCAGCTCATCACCAGAGATGCTTCCCACCAATTTCCATTCTTACTCCCAGCCCTTCCCACACCAGATTGCCATACCTATTCCCCTCCTCACCACCTCTCCTACCCAGTTTTCTCTCTCCATCTACCTCCAGTGACAATGTTGTTTTCCCTTCTAAGTGAAATATGAACATACTCCCTTGAAACCTAAGGGAGGACTAATGCAGTTCTTTACTTTAAAAAAATCAATATATTTTTCAGTGGGATTCAAACTCATTATATTTACCATTATCTTATTATTTTATGAGAAATATTAATAAATGAAGCAAAATAGACTACTCACTCTTCTCACATCAGATAAAGTTAACCAACTTAGGAAGGATCATTTGCTAAAACTACTTACAGCCATTTGTTTATTGTATGTCACATAAGAAAACAGTTTGAACAAAATACAAGAGAAGAAGAATATTACATTAAAACTGAACAACTGTTCAAGTAACATATGCATAAAATCAAGTCATTTAAAGTATTGTACCAATTGTCTACCAAATTTTCTCATTGCTAGAGAAGGAGGTAATATAAGTGACCAGAGAGGCAGGGTGACACTTCACAAGAAAACGTAATCAAATGATGCAGAATATAAAAATGGAAGTCAATTCGGGACAGAGTGAAAAAATACTTTGCTTGAGATGATTTTTTAAGTTACTGAGTTTGTTACTTATTTAAATATTTTAAAGATTTATTTCTTTTATGTGTATGAGTGTTTTCCTTGTATATGTGTAAGGCATCACATGTGTGTCTGATGCCTGCAGATGTCAGAAGATGGTAACAGATCCCTGGAACTGAAGTGAAGGATGTTTGTGAGCTACTGTGTAGATGATGGAAACCCAAATTGGCTTCTATGCAAGAGCAGACAGTAACTGGTCCTTATTCTATTCAGACAAGTTCTTTTGTGGGACTAGCTTGGGACAGAAATTGCTATGTAGAGCAAGCTGGCTTTGAACTCACAGAGTACTAGTTGTCTTTATATCTCAGTGTTTGGATAAAAGGTTTGCACTCCTGGCTTTTTCCTCTAATTTTTTTAAAGAATTATATATTAGTCTTTAGACACACTGGAAGAGGGCATTGGATCCCATTACAGATGGTTGTGAGTTATAATATGGTTTCTGGGAATTGAACTCAGGACCTCTAGAAGATCTGTCAGTGCTGTAAACCACTGAGCCATCTCTCTAGCCCAGATTCTTCTAATTATTTTTAATATTATATTTTTATTTTTATTTTGTTATTTTATGTGAATGAGTATTTTTGCTGTATATATGCTTGTGTACCATGTGCATCTCTGGTGCCTACTGAAGTCAAAGAAAGCATTGGATCCCTGGGCTTGGGGTTAACAGGTGGTTGTGAGTCAACACTTGGATACAATGAGTAGGTCTCTGGAAGAGCAAAAGTGCTTTTAACTACTAATTCCGAACATGTAAAATTCTGAGGGTTGGGTCTTTGTTTCATAAAGTATTGGAAACCAAAGGTGGAGACAAGTTCTGAGCTTTGAGTCTTCTGTGTCAAGAGTGAGCAGAGAAATAAGCATCACGGTGAATGCCTGTGTGGCTAAAGATATTAGTGAACACTTCAGTGGGCACTAGTATGATTATTGTCAACAACTGAAATATGCTCCAATCCTGCAAGCTCTCTATCACTAAGCTGTACCCCACACCCAGGCCCCAGAATTATTTTTAACCAATCCATACTTAAATTTATATTTTCAATTTATATTTATGATATGCTTCATACTAATGAGGCATAGAGATCTGGAATCATATGGTAATTTCTGTATTGTTTGTTGAATATTATAAATTTCTGTTCAGAAAACTTTGCCTAATATTACTTTTCTGTTCAACAGCAACAGAGAGTGACCAATTCCATGAACTCCCACTAATACTTTTTAACATAATTTTCTTTTAAAAATAGTCTTTGACAAGTTGATAGATTTAAATAGTATGCCCTTTTGTTTTGATCTGAATATCTTTGATAACTAGTAATTCTGAATGTTTTAGGCTGTTAGTCATTTGTCATTTTTATTTTGTACATTTCCTGTTTGTGTCTTGACATTTTTATTGAGGTATACATTAATTTTTGTTATAGACAAATGGAGTTGGGAATAAAAGCAGGCTGATAGAAGTGACTAATAAGTACATGAAGCACCTAAAGCAGACTAGTGAGAAAGGTTGGAGAAGAATGTGTTCTTACTGTAATACAGATCACTACCATTTACTGTGTGATATTGAGTACTTTTGTATGTCAAGAAAAGCACAGAATGAATTCACATTTTTCAGCATAAAATGAATCATATGGACTGGAAGAGGTTGGTGAGCAATAAGAACAGCATTAGGTATAGAAAATCCTGGACATCTTGTCCAAGGAAGAATGTCACATGGTATTGACAAGGATAATGAAAACTGAGAGCATCTGCTGGCTCAGTTGTGGGAAGATTTCAAATGGCATCTGAGAATAAGATAAGCAACAGTTAAGGTAGCTACTGTAGCTATTGAGTTTTCTACTGGGTTTAATGATTACTTTTTGCTTCGCTGACTTTATTGTCCTCTCTGGTCCTGTGCTACTAGCCCTGCTAGGCAGAGAGAAGCCAATTTCTGCAGAATACGTGGCACAGTCATCATTCCTTTCAGAGAAAAGACTTTTGTGATTCATGGCCCTTTGTATGAGTAGCTTGAGAACTCTCTAAGATCCTTGCCTCGCTCCTGTATGCATGTATGGAGAAAAGAATTTCCAGTAATGACTGGCTTCCCTGGATGTCAAGCATTAAATCAGTCAAGGTTACTTCCTAATGAGTTATGGAATAGCCTATACCCAGGTGTCAAAATTGTTGTCCTGCTCTACCATAATTCCTTACATTTCTGACATTTATTGAGTCAGTTCATACTACTGATACTTCTTAGAATGTGACTGTCACTTCTATATTTTTTAACATTTTACTTTATACAGATTTATTTAGTGCTTTTGAAACAACAAATTAAAATACAAATACATTGTATAGATTTCTTAGTCACTGTTCTGTTGCTTTGAGGAATCACCATGACCAAGTCAATTCTTGAAAAGGAAAGAACTTTAATTAGGGGCTTGCTTACAGATTTGGAGGGTTGGTCTGTGATTCTCATGGTGGGAAGCAGACAAGCAAGGCACTAGAGCAGTAACTAAGAGCTTTACAATCTGATCTACAGGCATGAGAGGGAGAGGGAGAGATAGTGAACGTGGCATGAACCTCAAAGCCTACTCCCATGACATCCTACAAGAATATGCCCACCCTAACATGGCCACACCTCCTGAATCTGCCAAACCTGGGGACTAAACATGCAAATAAATGAGCCAATGGGGGTCATTCTCATTCAAAGCACCACATTAGCCATACAAGATATTTCTTTAAGTTATTTCACAGATTCTCTTTAGTTTTCCGTTTTGAAATATTTTACTTTTTTTTTTCTTTTTTTTTTTAATTTAATTTAATTTTATTTTTTTTTTTAATTTACATTCCAAATCACTTCCCCTTTCCCGTTTCCTCCCTCCCCGAAAGTCCCATAAGCCCCCTTCCCTCCCTCTTTTCTCTGTTCAACCCCCTCTCATTACTCTGTCCTGGCGTTCCCCTACATCCAGTCTTTCCAGGACCAGGGGTCTCTCCTTCCATCTTTTTAGAAATCTATTGATATGCTGATTGTGTCTAGGGTATTCTGAGATTCTGGGTCAATATCCCCTTATCAGTGACTTCATACCATGTGTGATCTTTTGTGATTGGGTTACCTCACTAAGGATGATATTTTCAAGTTCTGACCATTTGCCTAGGAATTTCGTGAATTCATTGTTTTTAATTGCAGAGTAGTATTCCATTGTGTAAATATACCACATCTTCTGAATCCATTCCTCCGTTGAGGGACATCTGGGTTCTTTCCAGCTTCTGGCTATTATAAATAAGGCTGCTATGAATATAGTGGAGCATGTGTCCTTATTGCATGCAGGTAAAGTCTCTGGGTATATGCCCAGGAGTGGTATAGCCGGATCCTCCTGAAGTGTCATGCCCAGTTTTCTGAGGAGCCGCCAGACTGCTTTCCAGAGTGGTTGTACCAGCCTGCAATTCCACCAGCAGTGGAGGAGTGTTCCTCTTTCTCCACATCCTCGCCAACAACTGCTGTCTCCTGTGTTTTTGATCTTAGCCATCCTGACAGGTGTGAGATGGAATCTCAGGGTTGTTTTGATTTGCATTTCCCTAATGACTAAGGATGATGAACATCTCTTTAGGTGCTTCTCAGCCATTAGATATTCTTCAGGTGAGAACTCTTTGTGTAGCTCTGTACCCCATTTTTTAATAGGGTTACTTGCCTCTCTGGAGTTTAACTTCTTGAGTTCTTTGTATATCTTGGATATTAGCCCTCTGTCGGATGTAAGGTTGGTAAAGATCATTTCCCAGTTAGTTGGTTGCCGCTTTGTCTTTTTGACGGTGTCTTTTGCCTTGCAAAAACTTTGTAATTTAATGAGGTCCCATTTGTCTATTCTTGATCTTAGAGTATAAGCTATTGGAGTTCTGTTCAGGAAATTCTCCCCTGTGCCCATATGTTCAAGGTTCTTCCCTAGTTTCCCTTCTATTAGTTTCAGTGTGTCTGGTTTTATGTGGAGATCTATGATCCACTTAGAATTGAGCTTAGTGCAAGGAGATAAGGATGGGTCAATTTGCATTCTTCTGCATGTTGACCTCCAGCTGAGCCAGCACCATTTGTTGAAAAGGCTATCTTTTTTCCACTGGATGGTTTTAGCTCCTTTGTCAAAGATCAAGTGACCATAGGAGTGTGGATTCATTTCTGGGTCTTCAATTCTGTTCCATTGATCTACATGTCTGTTACTGTACCAATACCATGCAGTTTTTAACACTATTGCTCTGTAGTACAGCTTGAGGTCCGGGATACTGATTCCCCCAGAGGTTCTTTTACTCTTGAGAATAGTTTTCGCTATTCTGGGTTTTCTGTTATTCCAGATGAATTTTTGAATTGCTCTTTCTAACTCTATGAAGAATTGAGTTGGGATTTTGATGGGGATTGCATTGAATCTGTGTATTACTTTTGGTAAGATGCTCATTTTTACTATATTAATCCTGCCAATCCATGAGCATGGCAGATTTTTCCATCTTCTGAGGTCTTCTTCAATTTCTTTCTTCAGAGACTTGAAGTTCTTGTCATACAGATCTTTCACTTGTTTGGTTAGCGTCACGCCAAGATACTTAATATGGTTTGTGGCTATCGTAAAGGGTATTATTTCTCTTACTTCTTTCTCAGCCTGCTTATCCTTTGAGTATAGGAAGGCTTCTGACTTGCTTGAGTTGATTTTATATCCGGCCACTTTGCTGAAGTCGTTTATCAGCTGTAGGAGTTCTCTGGTGGAGTTCTTTGGGTCGCTTATGTATACTATCATATCGTCTGCAAATAGTGATAGTTTGACTTCTTCCTTTCCAATTTGTATCCCTTTGACCTCTTTTTCTTGTCTAATTGCTCTAGCTAGAACTTCAAGTACTATATTGAAAAGATATGGAGAGAGAGGGCAGCCTTGTCTAGTCCCTGATTTTAGTGGGATTGCTTCAAGTTTCTCTCCGTTTAGATTGATGCTGGCTACTGGTTTGCTGTAAATTGCTTTTACTATGTTTAGATATGGGCCTTGAATTCCTGATCTTTCCAAGACCTTTAGCATGAAAGGATGCTGAATTTTGTCAAATGCTTTCTCAGCATCTAATGAGATGACCATGTGGTTTTTTTCTTTGAGATTGTTTATGTAGTGGATTACATTGATGGATTTCCTTATATTGAACCATCCCTGCATCCCTGGGATGAAGCCTACTTGGTCGTGGTGAATGATCGTTTTGATGTGTTCTTGGATTCGGTTGGCAAGAATTTTATTGAGTATTTTTGCATCGATATTCATAAGAGAGATTGGCCTGAGATTCTCTTTCTTTGTCGGATCTTTGTGTGCTTTTGGTATTAGTGTAATTGTGGCTTCATAGAACGAGTTGGGTAGTGTTCCTTCTGTTTCTATTTTGTGGAACAGTTTGAAGAGTATTGGTGTTAGGTCTTCTTTGAAGGTCTGATAGAATTCTGCACTAAAACCATCTGGACCTGTGCTTTTTTTGGTTGGAAGACTTCCAATGACAACTTCTATTTCTTCAGGGGTTATAGGACGGTTTAGATGGTCTATTTGATCCTGATTTAATTTTGGTACTTGGTATTTGTCAAGGAAATTGTCCATTTCCTCAAGATTTTCTAGTTGTGTTGAATACAGGTTTTTGTAGTAGGATCTGATGATTTTTTGAATTTCCTCAGTTTCTGTTGTTATCTCTCCCTTTTCGTTTCTGATTTTATTAATTTGGATACTATCTCTGTGCCCTCTGGTTAGTCTGGCTAAGGGCTTATCTATCTTGTTGATTTTCTCAAAGAACCAACTCCTCGTTTTGTTGATTCGTTGTATGGTTTTATTTGTTTCTACTTGATTGATTTCAGCCCTGAGTTTGATGATTTCCTGCCTTCTACTCCTCTTTGGTGTATTTGCTTCTTTTTGTTCCAGGGCTTTCAGGTGTGCCATTAAGCTGTTAGTGTATGCTGTCTCCCGTTTCTTTTTGGCGGCACTCAGGGCTATGAATTTTCCTCTTAGCACTGCTTTCATTGTGTCCCATAAGTTAGGGTATGTTGTGCCTTCATTTTCATTAACTTTCAAAAAGTCTTTGATTTCTTTCTTTATTTCCACCTTGACCAAGTTATCATTGAGTAGAGCATTGTTCAGCCTCCATGTGTACGTGGGTTTTCTTTTGTTTTTGTTGCCATTGAAGACCACTCTTATTCCATAGTGATCTGATAGGAGGCATGGGATTATTTCTATCTTCTTGTATCTGTTGAGGTCTGATTTGTGACCAATTATATGGTCAATTTTGGAGAAGGTACCATGAGGAGCTGAGAAGAAGGTGTATTCTTTAGCTCTAGGATGAAATGTTCTATATATATCAGTTAGTTCCATTTGGTCCAAGGCTTCAATTAGATTCACTGTGTCCCTGTTTAGTTTCTGCTTTCCTGAACGATCCATTTCAGAGAGCGGGGTGTTGAAGTCACCCACTATTATTGTGTGCGGTGCGATGTGTGCTTTGAGTTTTAGTAAAGTTTCTTTTACGAATGAGGGTGCCCTTGCATTTGGAGCATAGATATTCAGGATTGAGAGTTCTTGATGGTGGATTTTTCCCTTGATCAGTATGTAGTGTCCTTCTGTGTCTTTTTTGATGACTTTAGGTTGAAAATCAATTTTATCCGATAATAGGATGGCTACTCCACCTCATTTCTTGGGGCCATTTGCTTGTAAAATTGTTTTCCAGCCTTTTACTCTGAGGTAGTGTTTGTCTTTGACACTGAGGTGCGTTTCCTGCATGCAGCAAAATGCTGGGTCCTGTTTACGTATCCAGTCTGCTAGTCTATGTCTTTTAATTGGGGAATTGAGACCATTGATATTAAGAGAGATTAAGGCATAGTGATTATTGCCATCTGCCATTCTTGACGCTATCTTTATGTTTGAGTGGTTATCTACTTTTGGGTTTGATTCAAGAAGGTTATTATCTCATTTTTTCCAGGGTGTTGTTTCTCTCCTTGTATTGGAGGTTTCCACCTATTATCCGTTGCAGGGCTGGATTTGTGGAAAGATATTGTGAAAATTTGGTTTTATCATGGAATATCTTGGTCTCTCCATCTATGGTGATTGAGAGTTTTGCTGGGTATAGTAGTCTAGGCTGGCATTTGTGCTGTCTTAGTGTCTGCATGAGATCTGCCCAGGATCTTCTGGCTTTCATAGTCTCTGGTGAGAAGTCTGATGTGATTCGGATAGGTCTTCCTTTGTATGTTACTTGGCCCTTTTCTCTTACTGCATTTAGTATTCTTTCTTTGTTTAGAACATTCGGTGTTTTGATTATTATGTGACGGGAGGTATTTCTGTTCTGGTCCAGTCTGTTTGGAGTTCTGTAGGCTTCTTGGATGTTCATCGGCATCTCTCTCTTTAAGTTAGGGAAGTTTTCCTCCATAATTTTGTTGAAGATGTTTACTGGCCCTTTAAGTTGCAAATCTTCACTCTCATCTATACCTATAATCCTTAGGTTTGGTCTTCTCATTGTGTCCTGGATTTCCTGGATGTTTTGGGTTACGCGTTTTTTGCATTTTGCATTTTCTTTGACTGTTGAGTCGATGCTTTCTATGGAATCTTCAGCACCTGAGATTCTTTCTTCCATCTCTTGTATTCTATTGTTGATGTTTGCATCTATGACTCCTGATTTCTTCCCAAGGTTTTCTATCTCCAAAGTTGTCTCCCTTTGTGATTTCTTAGTTGTTTCTACTTCCTTTTTTAGTTCCTGGATGGATTTGCTGAGATCCTTCACTTGTTTGTTTGTATTTTCCTGTATTTCTTTAAGGTATTTTTGCATTACCTCTTTCAGAATTTCTTCCTGATGACCCACGTTCTCCTGCATTTCTCTGAGCGATTTTTGTGTTTCCTCCTCATGGGATTCCATCTGTTGATCCATCGTCTCCTGCATTTCTTTAAGCAGTTCTCGTGTTTCCTTTGTAAGGGCATCTAACCGTTGATTCATTTCTTTAAGCAATTTTTGTGTTGCCTCCTTATGGGCATCCGTCTGTTGACCCATATTCTTCTGCATTTCTTTATGCAAATTTCGTGATTCCTTTGTGAGTGCATCTACCCGTTGATTCATCTCGTTAAGCGATTTTTGTGTTGTCTCCTTGTGCGCCTCCATCTTTTGATCCATGTTCTCCCGCATTTCTCTAAGCGATTTTTGTGTTTCCTTTGTAAGGGCTTCTAACCGTTGATTCATGGTCTCCTGTAACTCTTTATGAGATTTATTTGTGTCCTTCTTGTGATCCTCTAATAGCATCATGAGAAGTGATTTTAAATCCAGATCTTGTCTTTCGGGTGTGGTGGGGTATCCAGGACTTGCTGCTGTTGGAGAGTTGGGTTCGGATGGTCCCACATTACTTTGATTACTGTTAGTAACATTCCTACGTTTGCCTTTTGCCATCTGGATACCTCTGGTGTTAGTTGGTCCTGCTGCCACTGGCTGTTGGTTGGACCTCCTGTGAGCCTGCAAAGCTATTTCTGCCCCCCCTGGATTACCAGGATTCCCCTGGCACCGATTTCTGGGGCCTGCCTGTTCCTGAGTGACTTTGGAGCCCTAATGTGCTTTGCCCCAAGTGATCTTATATTGGGGAGGCCTTGCACATCTAAAGGCTCAGCCTAGTGGATTCCTGGAGCAGAGGTCGCCAAAGGGAGGCTGGCAGGCTCCTGCCCTGTGCAGGGGTGTGTGATCTCTCCTGGGGGGGGGGAGGGGGCGTCCCTCTGCCAGGCAGAAGTCCCACAGCAGATCTGGCGCGCTGGTCACTGCAGATCAGCCCAGCACCTGGGAGCAGGTTACACACAAGCTGCCTGAACCCGAAGCGATATTATGCCTGTCTGTCTCTGAGCCTGGCGGTCCCAACTACCTGGTCACTGGAGCAAAGATGGCGGAGGGCACTCTCAGTGGCGCTGCTCACCCTGTGGTCACGATGGCCCGCCGATCTGGCACCCAGACGACCACAGCGCCAACCCGCCCTCGTGCACAGACGGAAGCCCCAACAGGCCGTGTCCCAAGTGATGTTATATTGGGGGGAGAGCCTGGGTACCGGTCTCTCCAGTGCAGTCCGTGGGAACAGAGCAAATATTTTACTTTTAAGTTCTTCGTTGTAACTACTAAGCAAGCACAGCTGTTATTCTAGGTCTATACAGGGCAAGAAGACTAGCCTTAAACCTAGAGCATCTCCAGCAGAAGGTGTTGTGATATATCTAGTTTTAAGGCATTTCTATATTTTTCATCTTTCTTTTCTTCATTTTTCAAGAAATCTTTCTTTATACCTTATGGTAGTTTCATATGTATACCCATAGAATCTGTCCTATTCTAAGTTCGTGTGTGTGTGTGTGTGTGTGTGTGTGTGTGTGTGTGTGTGTACATGTAGGGGCTTAAGCATGCAGGCATATGTACAATATGTGTGTGCACAGGCACAGGGACCAAAGATCAACACTGAATATCATTCTTCATTGCTGTCTCCCTTACTTTTTTTTTCAAGATATCTTCTTTTTTTCTGAATCTGGAGCTCACTATTGGCTAGACTGGCTATTTAACGATCTCCAGAGATTAGCCTGGCTTTGTACTTACAGCAACGCTTTTACCAGCTCAGGACACCATGCCAAGGTTTTTTTTCTTTTCCTTTTTTTTTTCTTTTTTGTTTTTCTGGTTTTCTTGTTTGGTTGGTTTGAAGCATGACATCCAGGAATTCTCTCTCAAATATTCCTGTTTACAAAACAAGCTGCTTATTGACTAAACTGTCTTCCTAGTCCTTAGTGCTCTCCTTTATATAATGAAAACACGGAGTAAGTTTAACAGGACTTCATTATTTGCTGAGAAAGATCAAGAATAAAACAGTGAAAGATGTGTCTGGAACAACTCGGTAAAAGGGGAGATTATACATGGACAAATGAGAGAGAGAAAAATATTATTTAAGAAATGACAAAGGAAAGAGGGATAATTAAATAGGTGGGGCAATAAAGAAGGGAAATAGGGGAAAGAAGGTTGAGCATTGGGCAGGCAGAAATGGACACATTAGTGTGTGAATTTAGTGACTGAGAAGTCCTGGTGTGAGCAGACATTGGGTTTAGGGATTTGTACATTCATCCTTGATTGAACTAAAAAAAGAAACAGCTTCCAGTGTAATACCACTTTAGGTCTTTCCAAAAGGGGAAGCCTCAATCTTTCAAGACTAGATGAGATTTGCCTCTCATCTCCAAGAAAGTAATGTCAAAATTTAGCAAGGTTGGAATGGAGATTTAAGTTAGAAGTAGTGCAAGTGTTTAGCTTGGGCAAGATTGTCATGGGTTCTACCTCTAAGACCTAGAAAACAAGGAAAAACAGTGTGGTGAAGGAAGAGAAGAAGAGGTAAGTAGATGAGAAAGGACAGGAAAAAAAGGAAGGGGAAGAAGAAAGAGAGTGTGGGAGAGAGGAAAAACAAGATCAAGGCAAAGACAAATTTCCACCCTATTGTGCCCTGGCTCTTACTAAGATCTTACATTTGACACAGGTGAGACCTACCCTGCAGCTCAAAGGATCCTTTCCGGAAACCTTTGGCAGTAGTCTTCCAGTTTCTGTCTCCAGCATGGGACCGTCCTCTGGCACAGCTCACCATACCCAAGTGACACAGGGAGGCAGCTTAGCTACCCAGGAGTCCTGAGGGGCCTGCATACACAGGTAGAACCACCCTCGCCAGAGGATCACACCCAGGACCCTCTACCCTCAGGCTGAAACCTTTCAGTATCCTTCACCGGCTTGGGACCACCCTCTGCCACCTTGTACCATAACCAAGTGACATATGGAGGTAGCTATCCACTCAGGAGTGCAGAGAGGTCAGGCAGCACAGGAAGGACCATCCCTGCTGCTCAGTGGAAACAGCCAGAAACCCTGAGGACACAAGAGACTAGGAACAGCCTGGGACAGGAGTCTTCTGATAACCACCTGCACCCAGAACTGATGAGGCCACAGAGCCAAATACCCAAATACACCAACAAGAGAGCAGGTCATGCAAGAGTACCTACATACCTGTGTACACAGAAAGAACGGGTCTCCCAGGAGCACAGATAAGGCACAGTAAGAGAAAGCAACACAAGCTAGCACCAGAGATAATCAGATGGCAAAAGGCAAACACAATAACATCACCAACAGAAACCAAGGCAACATGGCACCATCTGAACCAAGTTCTCCAGCAACAGCAAGACCTGGATACCACAACACATCAGAAAAGCAAGATCTGGACTTAAAATCACATCTCATGATGCTGATAGAGGATTGCAAGAAGGATATAAATAACTCTCTTAAAGGAGTACAGGAGAACATGGGTCAACAGATAGAAGCTCATAAAGAGGAAACACAAAAACCACTTAAAGAAATACAGGAGAACATGGGTCAAAAGGCCGAAGTCTTTAAAGAGGAAACACAAAAATCCCTTAAAGAATTACAGGAAAACACAAACAAACAAGTGAAGGAACTAAGTAAAACCACCCAGGATCAAAAAACAGAAGCAGAAACAACTAAGGAGTCACAAAGGGAGCCAACTATGGAGATAGAAAACCTTGGAAAGAAATCAGGAGTCATAGATGAAAACATCAACAACAGAATACAAGAGATAGAAGAAAGAATATCAGATGCTGAAGGTACCATAGAAAGCATTGAATCAACAGTCAAAGAAAATGCAAAATGCAAAAAGCTTGTAACCCAAAACATCTAGGAAATCCAGGACACAATGAGAAGAGCAAACCTAAGGATTATAGATATAGAAGAGAGCAAAGATTTACAACTTAAAGGACCAGTAAATATCTTCAACAAAATTATGGAGGAAAACTTCCCTAACCTGAAGAAAGAGATGCCCATGAACAGAGATGAAGCCTACAGAACTCCAAACAGACTGGACCAGAACAGAAATACCTCCCGACACATAATAATAGAAACAACAAATGTACTAAAAACAAGAAAGAATTTTAAAAGCAGTAAGAGAAAAATGGCCAAGTAACATATAAAGGAAGACCTATCAGAATTACACCAGAATTATCACAAGAGAATATGAAAGCTAGAAGATCCTGGGCAAATCTCATACAGACTCTAAGAGAACAAAAATGGCAGCCCAGAATACTATACCCAACAAAATTCTGAATTACCATAGATGGAGAAACCAAGATATTCCATGATAAAACCAAATTTACACAATATCTCTCCACAAATCAAGCCCTACGAAGGATAATAGATGGAAAACGCCAATACAAGGAGGGCAACTACACCCTAGAAAAAGCAAGACAGTAATATTCTTTCAACAAACCCAAAAGAAGATAACCATTCAAACATAAAAATAACATCAAAATAGTAGGAAGCAAAAATCACTATTACTTAATATCTCTTAACATCAATGGACTCAATTCCCCAATCGAAAGATATAGACTAACAGACTGGATAGGTAAAAAGGACCCAGCATTTTGCTGCATACAGGAAACACACCTCAGTGTGAAAGACAAACACTACCTCAGAGTAAAAGGCTGGAAAACAATTTTCCAAGAATATGGTCCCAGGAAACAAGATGGAGTAACCATTCTAATACCAGATAAAATTGACTTTCAATCTAAAGTCATCAAAAAAGACACAGAAAGACACTTCACACTCATCAAAGGAAAATACCACAAAGAAGAACTCTCAATTCTGAACATCTATGCTCCATGTACAAGGGCACCCTCATTCGTAAAAGAAACATTACTAAAGCTCAAGGGACACATTGTACCTCACACAAAAATCGTGATTGACTTCAACATACTACTCTCCTCAATGGACCAATCAGGGAAACACAAACTAAACAGAGGCACAGTGAAACTAATTGAAATTTTGGACCAAATGGATTTAACAGATATATATATATATATATATATATATATATATATATATATATATATATATAGCACATCCCATTCTAAATCAAAAGAATATACCTTCTCAGTACCTCATGGTACCTATTCCAAAATTGACCATATAATTTGTCACGAAACAAACCACAACAGATTAGAATATTGAAATAATCCCATGACACCTATCACATCTCTGTGGAGTAAGGGTGGTCTTCAATAGCAGCAAAAACAACAGAAAGCCCACATATACATGGAAGCTGAACAATGTTCTACTCAATGATACCTTGGTCAAGGAAGAAATAAGGAAAGAAATCATAACCTTTTTAGAATTTAATGAAAATGGAGGCACAACCTACCCAAACTTATGGGACACAATAAAAGCAGTGCTAATAGGAAAACTCATAACCCTTAGTGCCTCCAAAAAGAAACTGGAGAGAGCATACACTATCAGCTTAATGACACACCTGAAAGTTCTGGAACAGAAAAAAGTTAATACACACAAGAGGAGTAGAAGGCAGGTAATCATCAAAATCATGGCTGAAATCAACCAAGTAGAAACAAAAAAAAGCATAGGAAAAATCAAGTAAACCAGGATCTGGTTCTTTGAGAAAATCAATAAAATAGATAAACCCTTAGCCAAACTAACCAGAGGGCACAGAGACAGTGTCCAAATTAACAAAATCAAAAATGAAAAGGGAGATATAATAGTAGAAACTGAGGAAATTTCAAAAAAAATCATCATATCCTACTACAAAAGCCTATATGCAACACAACTGGAAAATCTGGAGGAAAAGGACAATTTCCTAGACAGATACCAAATACCAAAATTAAATCAGAATCAGATAGAACATCTAAACAGTCCCATAACCCCTAAAGAAATAGAAGTGATCATTGAAAATCTTCCAACCAAAATATGCACAGGACCAGATGGTTTTAGTGCAGAATTCTATCAGACCTTTAAAGAAGACCTAACACCAGTACTCTTCAAACTATCCCACAAAACAGAAACAGAAGGAACACTACCTAATTCATTCTATGAAGCCACAATTACAATGATACCCAAACCACACAAAGATCCAACAAAGAAAGAGAACTTTAGAACAATTTCCCTAAATGTCACTTTTTGAGGCAAAAAAAAAAAAAAGAACAATTTCCCTTATGAATATCAATGCAAAAATACTCAATAAAATTCTTGCCAAAGAAATCCAAGAACACATCAAAGTGATCATTCCCTGCAATCAAGGAGGCTTCATCCCAGGGATGCAGGGATGGTTCAATATATAGAAATCCATCAATGTAATCCACTACATAAACAAACTCAAAGAAAAAGACCACATGGTCATTTCATTAGATACTGAAAAAGCATTGACAAAATTCAACATCCTTTCATGCTAAAAGTCTTGGAAAGATCAGGAATTCAAGGCCCATGTCTAAACATAGTAAAAGCAATATACAGCAAACTGGTAGCCAACATCAAACTAAATGGAGAAAGACTTGAAACAATCCCACTAAAATCAGGAACTAGACAAGGCTGCTCTCTCTCTCTCTCTCTCTCTCTCTCTCTCTCTCTCTCTCTCTCTCTCTCTCTCTCTCTCTCTCTCTCTCTCTCCATATCTTCAATATAGTACTTGAAGTTCTAGCTAGAGCAATTAGACAACAAAAGGAGGTCTAAGGGATACAAATAGGAAAGGAAGAAGTCAAATTATCACCATTTGCAGATGATATGATGGTATACTCAAGCGACCCAAAAACTCCACCAGAGAACTTCTATAGCTCTAACCAAACAAGTGAAAGTTCTGTATGACAAGAACTTCAAGTCTCTGAAGAAAGAAATTGTAGACGACCTCAGAAGATGGAAAGATCTCCCATGAGCATGGATTGGCAGAATTAATATATATAAAATGGACATCTTGTCAAAAGCAATCTACAGATTCAATACAACTGCCATCAAAATCTGAACTCCATTCTTCATATAGTTAGGAAGAGCAATTCTCAAATTAATCTGGAATAACAAAAAATCCAGGATATTGAAAACTATTGTCAACAGTAAAAGAAGTTCTGGGGAATCAGTATCCCAGACCTCAAGCTATACTACAGAGCAATAATGATTAAAAAAAAAAACTGCATGGTATTGATACAGTGAGAGGCAGGTAGCTCAATGGAATAGAATTGAAGACCCAGAAATGAACCCACACACCTGTGGTCACTTGATCTTTGACAAAGGAGTTAAATCCATCCAGTGGAAAAAAGAAAGCCTTTTCAACAAATGGTGCTGGCTCAACTGGTAGCTAGCATGCAGAAGAATGCAAATCGACACATTCTTATCTCCTTGTACTAAGCTCAAGTCCAAGAGGATCAACACCTCCACATAAAATTTGACACACTGAAACTAATAGAAAAGAAACTGGGGAAGAATCTGGAACACATGGGCACAGGGGAAAATTTCCTGAACAGAACACCAATAGCCTATGCCCTAAGATCAAGAATTGACAAATGGGACCTCATAAAATTTCAAAGTTTCTGTAAATCAAAGAACACTGTCAATAGGACAAAACAGCAACCAAGAAATTGGGAAAAGTTCTTTACCAACCCTTCATCCAACTGAGGGCTAATATCCAATATATACAAAGCACCCAAGAAATTAGACTCCAGAGAATGAAATAACCATATTAAAAATGGGGTACAGTGCTAAACAAAGAATATTCACTTGAGGGATATTGAATGGCTGAGAAGAATCTAAAGAAATGTTCAACATCCTTAGTCATCAGGGAAATGCAATTCAAAACAACTATGAGATTTGACCTCACACTTGTTAGAATGGCTAAGATAAAAACTCAGGAAACAGCAGGTGCTGGAGAGGTTGTGGAGAAAAAGGAACACTCCTCTACTGCAGGTGATATTGCAAGCTGGTACAACCAATCTGGAAATCAGTTTGGCGGTTCCTAAGAAAACTGGGCATAATTCTACCAGGGGACACTGCTATACCACTCCTGGGCATATACCCAGAGGATTCTCCAGCAGGTAATAAGGCCACATGCTCCACTATGTTTATAGCAGACCTATTTATAACAGCCAGAAGCTGGAATGAACCCTGATGTCCCTGAATGGAGGAATGGATACAGAAAATGTATATATACACAATGGAGTACTATTCAGCCGTTAAAAACAATGAATTCATGAAATTCTTAGACAAATGGATGGAACTGGAAAATATCATCCTGAGTGAGGTAACCTAATCACAAAAGAACACACATGGCATGCACTCAATGATAAGTGAATATTAGCCCAGAAGCTTGGAATACCCAAGACACATTTCACATATCAAATGATGCTCAAGAAGGAAGAAGAACTAAGTATGGATACTCTGGTCCTTCTTAGAAAGGGGAACAAAATACCCACAGAAGGAGATACAGAGACAAAGGGTGGAGCAGAGTCTGAGGGTAGAACCATCCAGAGACTACCCCATCCAGGGATCCATCCTATATACAGTTACAAAACCCAGACACTATTTTGGATGCCCACAAGTGCTGGCTAAGTGGAGCTGGATATAGCTATCACTTGGAAGACTCTTCTAGTGCATGACAAATACAGAGGGACACACTGTCAGGCAGCCATTGAACTGAGCACATGGTCCCCAGTGGGGGAGATGAGAAAGTACCCAAGGAACTGAAGGGGTTTGCATCACCACAGGAGGAACAACAATGAGTCACCCAGAGTTCCCAGGGACAAAACCATCATCCAAAGAGTACACATGGAGTTACCCATGGCTCCAGACGCATAGTCAGCATAGGATGGTCTTGTTAGACACCAAAGGGAGGAGAGTTGTTGTCATGGAAAGATTTGATGCTGTAGTGTAGAGGAATACCAGGACAGAGAAGTGGAGGAGGGTGTATTGGGGAAGGAGAGATGGCTTATATGATTTTTGGGTAAGGGGGGAACAAGGAAATGGGACAGCATTTAAAATGTAAATAAAGTATATATCTAATAAAAATAAAAAACTTACATTTTAAATATTTTATTCAGCACAAATATCAATGGAGAATTATTTGAATATAGTATGCCCCTACAGGTTTTAAAGTAGAAAACTATGAATCAGGAAATTAAATCTTACACCCTAGAGATTAGACTTTTAAAATTCTGCTTCTAATGATACACTACAGAAACTTTAATCTTTTTTTCTTCATTTTTGCAAAAATCCTTGATGGCAACAACTTCTACCCATATGGTAGAATTTTGTAAATAATAACTAACATTTGGAAAGAATTCCAAACATGTTAGCAAAAGAAATTTTTAGATGATTTTAATATGTTTAACTATGTTTCTTATATTGGGGTCCAAAATTTAGTGTAGCATTAAAACCTTATCAAATTAATTGATCCCATAAAGTTAATGCCCAATCAAGCAACCTTCCCCAAGTAACATTTTTTGCTTAATGCTCACACAGATCACCTTTTACATAACTGTCTAATCTTTCAAAAGTTTTAATAAATTATTTTAAAAGCAGTAAATAGTTGTCAAAATGTAAAATATAAATTATACTGCAAATAGGAACACAGTAAAAGTGAGTTTGGGTAGTGGCTTAACAAAATAGTTTCAAAACCTCTGACAAAGGATGGAACTTTGGAGGTAGACCAGTTAGAGCTGTAAGAAAATCTCTAGATGACTCCAGCAATATGTGGAGAGAATTGTTTAAGCAATGGCTGTGTATCACAATGTGAGAGTTCTTTGAAACAAATACAAGGCCTTGGGTCCATCCCAACATTGGAGAAAAAAAAAAACTAGAGAATTCTTTTAGATACAGCGAAACTGTTTCTTAGGAGTTAATGAGTTAGTAAAAATGGCTGCAAAAATTTGTGATCTTTGAAGTTTAAAACCTCCAATTAAACTTGTGGCATGCTATTTCTTCGATTGTTTGATTATGCCTAAAGGCCTATCCCCAGAACCACAGATTCATTTTAATCTAAGAATCACCATAAACAGTGATTATAAACTTAGTTTTCCTCTTTTATGGCAAAAATGCAGCCTATTTTCAAATATCTTGTTCCTACTATCCCAGCAAAGTATCTACCAGATTTTCTTTCTCATTTGCTAATCTGAAAAATTATTCTTTGTTTTAAATATATTTACCTTGGTACTTTTTCTGGTACCAAATTATTTCAAATTATGAGAATATCATATAATTCAATATTCATATTATCTAATATCTTGTACATAAAATATTAGTTCAAAAATAAAATGAATAGTGAAAACAGTAATAAATAGTGGTTTGGTAAAACATAAGAAAGAAGAATAGGTTGATTTACTATTCCATGCCTATCTTTATTTTCTGACTAATGTTATACAAGTCACTTGATTAGTTTTTACCTTCATTTTCTCATCTGAGAAAAGGAGTGAAACAGTGCCTATTTATTATCTCCCATGAGGTTTGTGTCTCAGGATCTGACTATGGAGACCAGGGAATGAAGAAATGACAGATAGACACATTTATAGTAAAGCTGGGGTCATGTGGGCCATGAGCACTCTGATGGAATGGTTGGCTCCTATAAGGCAACAACCCAGATCCTCCGCATGTTTCTTATGCACAGTACTTGGTGGGGCTTGGGATTAGCTCATTAGAGTAGAAGGTCTCTGTAGGCAGCAGTCGCAAACTATATCCATGAGAACAGAGGAACTATTTACACACACTGACCAATCCTTCATAAATACTGGTACTTGCACACACTACCGACACCTCACTCAGCCCAGAAGAAAGCATTGCCCTTCTTCTGAGCCTCACCATATGTGAGGAGGGCTTTGCTATACCTATGGGACTGGAGGATGGATTAGTTCTTGACATGGACATGCACATGTTAAACAATACATATTCACGCAGAACTTCATTTACTCTTCATACAGTTGCTCATGGCTTCCTCTTCTCCTCATACGTATGTTCAAGTCCAAAGCCTATACATTTACTAGTATTTTCTATTCAGTCCTTGGAACTTTGTCTGTTTGTATGTTTCTTTCTTTCTTTTTTAGTTTTAGAATGAATATATGGACTTGTCAGCATGTAGAGAATAACTTACCATGGGTATCCAGCCCATATTGGTACATCAACAACACAACCCATGCAGGAAAGGCTCAAGGAACATTCTGGATGACAGAACAAAGGTACAATATATTCCCATTGAGTTTAATTATTGTTTTTCGAATGCACATGTATACAGTGTTGTTCAATTGGTCATTATTTACTTCCTAGTAACTTTACCTCTACAGAAAAATAAGTCTCCCACCCAGGGAGAAATTAACTTCCAATATGTACTCAGAGAAGGGAGTACTTTTGTGAACCTTTCCTCCATTCAAGTAGAAATGTTGACAAACTCAGTCTTGTATAGGTCTTGTGAAGTTCAAAGCTGCTATGAGATCCCAAGTTCAAAGGCATTTTTCGCAGGAAACAGCTTTCATAGTGTATTCCCCATCCTCCAGCCTGCAAGTTCTTTCAAAGTACTCTTCCTACATGTTCTCTAGACCTTGAGAGAAGGTGATGTTGATACCACTTTTTCTCAGCAGGGAGGCAAAATATGAGTCTCAATTTTAAGTACTACTCATTGCAGAAAGAAGCTCTCTGACCAAGGCAAAGAGAAGAACTAATTCTTGTGTATAAACATAAAAATTTAGTTTCTAGTGCATGCAATAAACATACTTTGACTTCTTCTTTTTCTAATTGTATCCCATTTGTTTGTTTCTCTTACTGCTATAGATAATCCATCCAGTACAATATTGAGTATGAGAGGAGAAAATAGACATTTGTGAATTGTTACTGATATTTCCACATTTAATAAAATGCAGGTAATAGGTTTAAGCATACAAGTATCATCAGAATATTACCATCATCAAGTATGCAAGAATAATTCATTTTCTTTTACTTTTAAACTTGAAAAACTTAGAGTTCAAAGACAAGCACACACACACACACATACACACACACACAAACACACACACACAATTTTGCCATATCCCTACCAAACACAATCACTATCAACTGAAAGTTGCTTTTCCTGTGCTGCTGTACTTTGGTGGAAATAAAAGGAGATACTATATGAGTACCACTTTGTCTCAGAAATGAATTCCGATGGATCAGGTGTATAATACCATCAATCACTTCAATAGTGTTGGAGTACAGGCATTCTGAGTCAGTTTCCTTGACTTAAGTAATAACATTTAAAAGGCTACTTGACTATCCACTGGCTCTTACTAAATGTTTTGATTAGCAAAATTGGAGAAATGATTCTCAGAGTTTTTCGTGTGGCTTCTTCACCCAAATGAGTACTAGTACTTTCATTTTTCATCTGGTGGAGAGATTTCACAGAAAGAACAAGAAAGTCGTCATTTGTCTGGTTAGCCTTGAACAGAAAGCAAACAAACAGTTTTGAAATATTTCTTCTCCTGTTCCAATTCTTCCTCCTATTTGCTTGGTTTGATGGAGGTTGATTTTTTTTTGTTACAGTTTTGTTTTGTTTTGCTTTTTTTAGTTTTGGCAAAATCTATTAACCCAGATTGACTTCAAACTCATAATGATCTTCTTCCCTTAGCTTTCCAAGTATTGATGTTATAGGCATTAGCTATAGATTAGAAAATTAATTGAACAAATTATTTTTCTAGAAGGAATCAGAGTAATTCTAGTGCCCTAATGATATGACTACAGAATACTAGCAAAGTCCACATGTGCTCAGAACTAGCTCTGCTTCTCTATTATTGTGTTACCACCATCATCACACTATTTGAAATTGTAAAATCACTTCTAAAGTCAGAACACTACAAGTTGCCTTATCTCTAGCTATCTCCTCCTAAGAAATCACACATTATAATGGAAAAAGACAAACCATAAGCTCATTATTCACACTGTAGGTTGGTATAGTATAGCACTTACAAGGGTTTGAGAGTTCATCTTGTTTGTCTTCTTGACTGGATTGAGAGACACCTACAAAACTTGTAAATCACATGTCTCAAAAAGTTTATAAGAGTATTTCCAGTAATGGCTAGAATGTTTGATAACAAAGGCCTGCTAGATGACTCAGCAGGTAAGGATGTCTCCTGTCCCAAATCCTAATGACCTATGTTAGAACCTTTGCACCTACATGGTAAAAATATATATGACTTTAGTTGTCCTCTAATATGATATGCAAGCATTTGCGCACACACACACACACACACACACACACACACACACACACACACACACAATGAATGAATAGATGTAAAAGCGCTTCCTCATTTGTTTTTTTGAAAGACAGGGTCTTACTATGTAATATGTATCTGTATGTATCTCTAGAGGGTAGTTCTGATGCTAAGATCCTGTTCCCCAATTGGTTCTTGACTGATAAAGACACCAGCTACCAATGACTGAAGACAGGGACACTTACAGTTGCAAGGGAGGACACAGGAAAATTGGGAGAACTGGGAACGAAGAAGGAGGCAGTAGCGGCAGGAGGTAAAATCAACCAGCCATGTGAATTTTTGGTTGGAGTGGCCAATGGTCACTTTATCTGATTAAGCCTGGGTTGTCAGGGGAGGTTTAGGTATGCCCCGACAATGAGTTAGCAAAAGCATTTAAGATTAACTGGTTCGTGTGTGTGTGTGTGTGTGTGTGTGTGTGTGAGTGTGTGTGTGTGAATCTAAAGGGGCTGGTAGCATGGTCTGCCCAGAGCTTAAAGCAGGGTAGCAAAAACTGTTGCTATATGTATCTGGCCTATGATTTAATATGTAAAGCAGGTTAGCCTAAGATTTACAGAGATCCATCTGCCTCTGCTTGCTGAATCCTGGGACTAAAAGCCAGCATGACAATGCTTGGGGGGGAAAAAGACATTTAAAAGAAAGATTATGTTTCTGGGAACTGAAGAAAGAAGTCTTACTTTATTTATTTTTTTTTCCGCTGCAATCCGCAAGGGGTTTAATGTTCCAATGTACATTGGGGTCCCCCAGCACACAGGCAAGAGGAAACCATGAGCTCACAAAGCATACCCTTTTTATAAACATTTTGGCAGGGAGTTCAGCGGTTGCCAGAGTTGGACAACTGCGATTGGTTACCCTGAGCAACATTTAAAATTATTGATCAACTCGAATGGGGAGGTTCTCTCTGTCATTTGGTCCTGTCCTGCCCACCTTGTGGTATTCTTGGTATTTCCTGGCATTGTCTTTTTGCTGAGTCACATCCCTCTCTGTCCTCACCCTAGGCAGGGTAGTTCTCTGTTTAGCCCATTCCCATATCTGTCCTTACCCCAGACAGTCATTGGGCAGAATGGAAAGTTCCTGTCTGACTGTGTCCCCCCTTGGTCTTGGGGAGCTGGCCTGCTAAGAAGTCTTACTTTAAATGTGGGTGAATTTCTTTCTTCAGAGACTTGAAGTTCTTGTCATACAGATCTTTCACTTGTTTGGTTAGACTCACGCCAAGATACTTTATATGGTTTGTGGCTATCGTGAAGGGTATCATTTCTCATACTTCTTTCTCAGCCTGCTTATCCTTTGAGTATAGGAAGGCTTCTGACTTGCTTGAGTTGATTTTATATCTGGCCACTTTGCTGAAGTCGTTTATCAGCTGTAAGAGTTCTCTGATGGAGTTCTTTGGGTCGCTTAAGTATACTATCATATCGTCTGCAAATAGTGATAGTTTGACTTCTTCCTCTCCAATTTGTATCCCTTTGACCTCTTTTTGTTGTCTAATTGCTCTAGCTAGAACTTCAAGGACTATATTGAAAAGATATGGAGAGAGAGGGCAGCCTTGTCTAGTCCCTGATTTTAGTGGGATTGCTTCAAGTTTCTCTCCATTTAGATTGATATTGGCTACTGGTTTTCTGTAAATTGCTTTTACTATGTTTAGATATGGGCCTTGAATTCCTGATCTTCCCAAGACCTTTAGCATGAAAGGATGCTGAATTTTGTCAAATGCTTTCTCAGCATCTAATGAGATGACCATGTGGTTTTTTTCTTTTAGATTGTTTATATAGTGGATTACATTGATGGATTTCCTTATATTGAACCATCCCTGCATCCCTGGGATGAAGCCTACTTGATCGTAGTGAATGATCGTTTTGATGTGTTCTTGGATTCGGTTGGCAAGAATTTTATTGAGTATTTTTGCATCGATATTCATAAGAGACATTGGCCTGAGATTCTCTTTCTTTGTCGGATCTTTGTGTGCTTTTGAAGATGGAAAAATCTGCCATGCTCATGGATTGGCAGGATTAACATAGTAAAAATGAGCATCTTACCAAAAGTAATATACAGATTCAATGCAATCCCCATCAAAATCCCAACTCAATTCTTCATAGAGTTAGAAAGAGCAATTCAAAAATTCATCTGGAATAACAGAAAACCCAGAATAGCTAAAACTATTCTCAAGAGTAAAAGAACCTCTGGGGGAATCAGTATCCCGGACCTCAAGCTGTACTACAGAGCAATAGTGTTAAAAACCGCATGGTATTGGTACAGTGACAGGCATGTAGATCAATGGAACAGAATTGAAGACCCAGAAATGAATCCACACTCCTATGGTCACTTGATCTTTGACAAAGGAGCTAAAACCATCCAGTGGAAAAAAGATAGCCTTTTCAACAAATGGTGCTGGCTCAGCTGGAGGTCAACATGCAGAAGAATGCAAATTGAACCATTCTTATCTCCTTGCACTAAGCTCAATTCTAAGTGGATCAAGGATCTCCACATAAAACCAGACACACTGAAACTAATAGAAGGGAAACTAGGGAAGAACCTTGAACATGTGGGCACAGGGGAGAATTTCCTGAACAGAACTCCAATAGCTCATGCTCTAAGATCAAGAATAGACAAATGGGACCTCACTAAATTACAAAGTTTTTGCAAGGCAAAAGACACTGTCAAAAAGACAAAGCGGCAACCAACTAACTGGGAAATGATCTTTACCAACCTTACATTCAACAGAGGGCTAATATCCAATATATACAAAGAACTCAAGAAGTTAAACTCCAGAGAGGCAAGTAACCCTATTAAAAATGGGGTACAGAGCTAAACAAAGAGTTCTCACCTGAGGAATATCTAATGGCTGAGAAGCACCTAAAGAGATGTTCATCATCCTTAGTCATTAGGGAAATGCAAATCAAAACAACCCTGAGATTCCATCTCACACCAGTCAGGATGGCTAAGATCAAAAACACAGGAGACAGCAGTTGTTGGCGAGCATGTGGAGAAAGAGGAACACTCCTCCACTGCTGGTGGAATTTCAAGCTAGTACAACCACTCTTGAAAGCAGTCTGGCGGTTCCTCAGAAAACTGGGCAAGACACTCCCGGAGGATCCGGCTATACCACTCCTGGGCATATACCCAGAGGCTTTACCAGCGTGCAATAAGGACACATGCTCCACTATGTTCATAGCAGTTTTATTTATAATAGCCAGAAGCTGGAAAGAACCCAGATGTCCCTCAACGGAGGAATGGATTCAGAAGATGTGGTATATCTACGCAATGGAATACTACTCTGCAATTAAAAACAATGAATTCACGAAATTCCTAGGCAAATGGTCAGAACTTGAAAATATCATCCTTAGTGAGGTATCCCAATCACAAAAGAACACACATGGTATACAGTCACTGATAAGGGGATATTAACCCAGAATCTTGGAATACCCTAGACACAATTCGCATATCAATAGATTTCTTTTTTTTTATTTTATTTTATTTTATTTTTTTAATTTACATTCCAAATCATTTCCCCTTTCCCGTTTCCTCCCTCCCCGAAAGTCCCATAAGCCCCCTTCCCTCCCTCTTTTCTCCATTCAACCCCCTCTCCTTACTCTGTCCTGGCGTTCCCCTACATCCAGTCTTTCCAGGACCAGGGGTCTCTCCTTCCATCTTCTTAGAAATCTATTGATATGCGGATTGTGTCTAGGGTATTCCGAGATTCTGGGTCAATATCCCCTTATCAGTGACTGCATACCATGTGTGTTCTTTTGTGATTGGGTTACCTCACTAAGGATGATATTTTCAAGATCTGACCATTTGCCTAGGAATTTCGTGAATTCATTGTTTTTAATTGCAGAGTAGTATTCCATTGTGTAGATATACCACATCTTCTGAATCCATTCCTCCGTTGAGGGACATCTGGGTTCTTTCCAGCTTCTGGCTATTATAAATAAGGCTGCTATGAACATAGTGGAGCATGTGTCCTTATTGCATGCAGGTAAAGCCTCTGGGTATATGCCCAGGAGTGGTATAGCTGGATCCTCCGGGAGTGTCTTGCCCAGTTTTCTGAGGAACCGCCAGACTGCTTTCAAGAGTGGTTGTACTAGCTTGAAATTCCACCAGCAGTGGAGGAGTGTTCCTCTTTCTCCACATGCTCGCCAACAACTGCTGTCTCCTGTGTTTTTGATCTTAGCCATCCTGACTGGTGTGAGATGGAATCTCAGGGTTGTTTTGATTTGCATTTCCCTAATGACTAAGGATGATGAACATCTCTTTAGGTGCTTCTCAGCCATTAGATATTCTTCAGGTGAGAACACTTTGTTTAGCTCTGTATCCCATTTGTTAATAGGGTTACTTGCCTCTCTGGAGTTTAACTTCTTGAGTTCTTTGTATATCTTGGATATTAGCCCTCTGTCGGATGTAAGGTTGGTAAAGATCATTTCCCAGTTAGTTGGTTGCCGCTTTGTCTTTTTGACAGTGTCTTTTGCCTTGCAAAAACTTTGCAATTTAATGAGGTCCCATTTGTCTATTCTTGATCTTAGAGCATAAGCTATTGGAGTTCTGTTCAGGAAATTCTCCCCTGTGCCCATATGTTCAAGGTTCTTCCCTAGTTTCCCTTCTGTTAGTTTCAGTGTGTCTGGTTTTATGTGGAGATCTTTGATCCACTTAGAATTGAGCTTAGTGCAAGGAGATAAGAATGGGTCAATTTGCATTCTTCTGCATGTTGACCTCCCTGCATGTTAAGCGACCCAAAAAACTCCACCAGAGAACTCCTACAGCTGATAAAGGACTTCAGCAAAGTGGCCGGGTATAAAATCAACTCAAGCAAGTCAGAAGCCTTCCTATACTCAAAGGATAAGCAGGCTGAGAAAGAAGTATTAGAAATAATACCCTTCACAATAGCCACAAACCATATTAAGTATCTTGGTGTGACTCTAACCAAACAAGTGAAAGATCTGTATGACAAGAACTTCAAGTCTCTGAAGAGGGAAATTGAAGAAGACCTCAGAAGATGGAAAAATCTGCCATGATCATGGATTGGCAGGATTAATATAGTAACAATGAGCATCTTACCAAAAGTAATACACAGATTCAATGCAATCCCCATCAAAATCCCAACTCAATTCTTCATAGAGTTAGAAAGAGCAATTCAAAAATTCATCTGGAATAACAGAAAACCCAGAATAGCTAAAACTATTCTCAAGAGTAAAAGAACCTCTGGGGGAATCAGTATCCCGGACCTCAAGCTGTACTACAGAGCAATAGTGTTAAAAACCGCATGGTATTGGTACAGTGACAGACATGTAGGTCAATGGAACAGAATTGAAGACCCAGAAATGAATCCACACTCCTATGGTCACTTGATCTTTGACAAAAGAGCTAAAACCATCCAGTGGAAAAAAGATAGCCTTTTCAACAAATGGTGCTGGCTCAGCTGGAGGTCAACATGCAGAAGAATGCAAATTGACCCATTCTTATCAATAGATTTCTAAGAAGATGGAAGGAGAGACCCCTGGTCCTGGAAAGACTGGATGTAGGGCAACGCCAGGACAGAGAAACGAGAGGGGGTTGAATGGAGAAAAGAGGGAGGGAAGGGGGCTTATGGGACTTTCGGGGAGGGAGGAAACGGGAAAGGGGAAATGATTTGGAATGTAAATTAAAAAAAAAAAAATAAAAAAAAATGTGTGTGAAACATTCCAATAATCGGCCCTTGTTCCGAATAGACTAGACTAGAGATTCACCTATAAGCAGGATATAGTAACAGTAATTCTCAAAGAAGCTTCCAGTCCTTGTCACTTGGACTTTAACTGCTTTTCCCTATCATCCTGCAAATATAGCAGCCTCTTGGTCTGAGTAGCTACTCATTTCCACAACTCTGTATAGCCTGAAATGTGTGTGTGAGTGTGTGTGTGTGTGTGTGTGTGTGTGTGTGTGTGTGTATGGTGTATTCTATTAGGTTTACTCTTCTTGATAACCTTGATTAGTACAAAAGCAAAAATCATTCTCAACTTTGAAATAAAAGAACAAGGAAAAAGCATGCCATCAAAAAATCCTAATGTTCCTGGGAGGAAAAGCCAAAGCATGATTCGATCACAGAAGTGGGATCTCACAGGCATCTGTGCTCGGCACAAACCAGTGCAGGGAATATCAGTTAATTTTGCCCCTGATAATATTGATAAGTATTGTAGAAGAAGTGATTACCCCATCTTGGTAATAATAAATGTACCTTAATTTAAGAACACGGGCAACCAGGAAAGTATTTAACAGCTAATCAAAAAAGTACAGGAAAAAACATAATTATCACTCACATTAGGTCCAAACAAAATAATAAACATGGATATTGACCATAAATTATTGTGTAGAAACAGTCAGATAAACCAGGCATGGTAGTGTACATCCTAGGCAAGAGGATCACAAACTTAAGGCCTAGGCTATGTAGCAAAAGCCTAGGTAATCCTTACCATCAGAAAAGACAAGCTGATCTTATGAAAAGGGTCAACTATGACAAAGGTGCCTTTGATCATTGTCCTCCCTCAACTTGAGAGTACTCTGTGTTATTCTAAAGTAGACTGTGCCTGTTTTCTACACACAAGGAAAAGAAAGCCAGACCTCGTGACACATACCTGTAATCTCAGCTGTTGAGAGTTGGCAGCAGAATGGTAAGGAATTCAAGGTCGTCCTTGACTAAATATAAAATTTAAGACCAGTGTAAGGAATTCAAGGTTGTCCTTGACTAAATATAAAGTTTAAGACCAGTGTAGGCCTGTTCTATAAAATAGATATTTTTAAAAAGAAAGCAAAATTCGTCAAGCCAAAACTTTTGGCCAAAATCAGGAATGTAAGTCTAATCAACTACTCTAAATCCAACTTACCAGTCTTTGAGAAATGTCAACCCAAATGCCAATTTACAAGGAAAATGTTAATGACATCACTGAGTGCAAGCATCAGACAGTATGAAATTTCATGAGATGAATGACCTAGTTTCTTTATTCTTTTTACATTTACTTTACAGTTGGTCTTTTTACTTGTGAGTGTGTGTGTGTGTACATGCTCACACAGGTGCTATATGTTGTATGTATGACGAACATTGAATAACTTGCAATATAGTTGGTTCTTTCTTTCCATTGTTTAGGGTCTGGCATATTTGAACTTAGGTCATTAGGCTTTGCAGTAGGTATCTCACATCTCCAAATGACCCAGTTTCTGTCATAGGCAAATCACAAAGTGGAGTCTATCAAATACAAGAGATGGATGTGACCTGTTGATATCTTATTCGATGGAATGATATGGTATATTGCCTTGCTTTTCAGACAAGGGTTAGCAACAAAGCAAAACATATAAAAAAACTAATTTTATGGAGAAAATGCCATCTGAACATAAATGTAAAAACAAAGACCATTTTTATCCTTGCCCCCCAAAAGCACATGACTTAGTGTTTCCTTCATGCCCAACCTCTCACCTGTCTTAGGCTTCTTGATGCTTGATCCTTATCTTCCTCTAACATTCACCAAACTTGAAACAGACAGAAGGTGAGCTTATAACCATGAAAGAATAATTTCTTTCCTAGATCATTAAAGTCTAAGTCATTAAATAAGAGTGACAAAATTCAAGCCTAGGTCTGTCTAGTCCAAAGAAAACAAATAGGTGGGGAAATGTGAAGCCAGACATGAGAGCAAGTATGTGAGGAGTAATGGATCCCAGTGAACAAAACAATACTCCTAGATGAATCTATCGATCAAGTTGCAGTGATTGAGGACCTATCCAACTTTGATTTAAATGACTATTATATTATATTATTGAGAAAAGTCTTCATGCATTAATTATGCTAAAACCATACCCCCAAAGCCAAACATTTCTTTAGGTTTTACATTGTCCCTTCTCCTTTTGTTCTATACTCCTTGGTAATTTTATCAATTCAAACTTATCAATATAGCCTTCACTTATTCTCCTACAGAGCATACATATGTTTACATGCAGAAAAGGTCTAGGTATGTAACAATTCAATTTCACTGAAAGAATTGAGCTATTTTCTCTTAATTATTTTTGGGAAAAAAAATCTAGCAAAGATGAACTGCATGTTGCACCACTGCATCTTGCTCAACTTCTGCTCCAAGGAGGCCTGGGGGACCCCCAGGAACATTGATTCCCATCTGGGGCAAAGCCAACAGAGGCGAACAGCATGTTGTTCCCTGAGTTCCATTGTCAGGCCCAAGGTTCTGCCTGCCTTCCCCAAGGAGACCAGTTGTTATCAGGACCATCCAACCAGCACTATAGACAACCAGATGGCTAAGAGCCAATATAAGAACACAATCAACAAAAGCCAGCGCAATATGTCACCAGAGCTCAATTATCCTACTACAAGTCCTGAATATCATAACACAGTCAAAGCACAAAAAGATGACCTTAATTGCAATCTTAAAGAGATGATAGAGTCCTTTAAATAGGAAATGAAATAAACCCCTATGAAAACACAGGAAAATATAATAAAACAGCAGGAGGAAATAAATAAAACTGTTCAAGACTTGAAAATTGAAGTAGAAGTAATAAAGAGAACACTAACTTTTCAACACACACACACACACACACACACACACACACACACTGTCTGGCACCACCAACATCAAAATAAAAGGAACTAACAACTAAAATCATTGGTCATTAGTATCTCTCAACCTCAGTGGACTCAATTTCCCCAACAAAAAGACACAAACTAACAGAATGGTTTAAAAACAGGATCCATCATTATGCTACATAGAGGAAACACACCTCATCAATAAACACAGATATTACCTTAGAAGAAAGGGCTAGGAAAAAAAAGTTTATCCAATCAAATGGACCCAACAAGTAAACTGATGCAACCCTTCTAATATCTAATAAAATAAACTTTTAACCAAAATTAATCAGAAGAGATGGAGAAGGATACTTCCTATTGAACAAAGAAAAATTGGCAAGAGGATTCCTCAGTTCTGAACATCTATCCCTTAAGGCAAGAATACCCACATTCATAAAAGAAACTTTACTAAAGCTTAAATCACACATCAAACCCCAAACATTAATAATGGGACACTTCAATACCTCACTCTCACAAATGGACTCATCATCTACATAAAAACTAAACAGAGAAATAATGAAGCTATCAGAGGTTATGAATCAAATGGTCCTAATAGACACCTATAGAACATTTCACCCAAACACAAAAGAATACACCTTCTCAGCACTTCACAGAATGTTCTCCAAAATTGACAGTAGTCATTTGCAAAGCAAGTCTCAACAGATACAAGAAAATAGTTATAGTTACTTGTATCCTATCAGACCACCAAGGATTTTTTGAATGTCTTATTTGATATTCTCTTTATTTACATTTCAAATGTCATCCCCTTTCCTGGTTTCCCCTCTGAAAACCTCCTATTATACCCTCCCTCCCCTGCTTATCAACCCACCCACACCTTCTTTCCTGTCCTGGTATTCCCCTACACTGGGGTACTGAGCCTTCATAGGACCAAGGGTCTCTCCTCCCATTGATGTCCAACAAGGACATCCTCTGCTACATATTCAGCCAATCACGAAAGAACACACATGGTATGCATTCACTGATAAGTGGATATTAGCCCCAAAGTTCTGAATATCCAAGATACAATTTATAGACCACATGAAGCTCAAGAGGAAGGAGGATCAAAGTGTGGATACTTTAGTCCTTCTTAGAAGGGGGAACAAAATACCCATGGGAGGAGATACAGAGACAAAGTATGGGGTAGAGACTGAAGGAAAGACAACCAAGGATTAAAGTTGTATTTTAACAACAACAGAAAGTCTTTAAACTCATGGAAAGTAAACAACTCTCTACTCAATGATCACTGGGTCAAAGAAGAAATGAGGAGAGAAATAAAAGACTCTAGAATGTAGGTTTAGATATTTCACAATCTATATTAATAAGTGTTCTTAAATATTTTAATCTTCCTTCTAGCCCACCACCCACCATAGGTACTGGAAAGGAAAGGTTAATGTGGCAAAAGGAGGAGGTGGACCTGTTTAGAAATAGTTCTTTTAAGCAATTCCAGTCTTCATTGTGAGGATATCAGCAGTTCAATTCACAAAAGCAGCAGCTGTAGCTCTATCCAGAAGCCTCAAGTCTCTGTCAATCTGCCCAAGTCTGAGGAAGCATCAAGAAGATGCCACCAAAACTCCACTAGATGTTCTTTGGTGAGTTACTCCAGTTAGCGAAAGGACTGAAGGAGCTGAAGGGGTCTATGACCCCATAGGAAGAACAAAAATATTAAACCAGATTCCCCCAGAGCTTCCAGGGACTAAACCACCAACCAAAGAATACACATGGAGGGACCCATGGTTCCAGCTGCATATGTGGCAGAGGACGGCCTTATCTGGCATCGATGGTACTAGAGGTCCTTGGTCTTGAGAAAGTTCAATGCCCCACTGTAGGGGAATGCCAGAGTGGTAAGGTGGAAGTGGATGGTAGCATGGAGAGCACCCTTATAGTAGCAGAGGGAGGGGGGAAGGGATGGAGAGTTCACAGAGGGGAAACCAGGAAAGGGGATAACATTTGAAATGTAAATAAATAAAATATCGAATAAAAAAGAAGTCATGAGAAACAGTGATCAACAAAAAAGGCAAAGAAAAACCAATACCACAGTGTTATCTACTGTCTGTTGGTTTATACTTATTGCTTTTCAAATATATGTATCCTCTCAAGCATCCACTCTAGCAAAACATCACATGCTCCCTTTCCTCACAGCTTCCAGAAAAAAATATCACATGTCTGTTCTCATCAAAATATCCTCCCATATGTCTGCTTCAGCAAAAGCATCCTCTCACATGACTGCTTCAGCAAAACATCCTCTCATAAGACAGTTTCCAGAAAAACATCACATGCCACAAGAAAGTTATCAAAGAAATCAGAAACTTCTACTTCAATAGAATTCAATAAAAATGGAGGTACAGCATACCCCAACTTACAGGACACAATGAAAAAAAGTGTTAAAAGGTAAATTCATAGCACAGTCTTCATAAAGATATTGGAGAGATCTTATACTAGCAATTTAAAACCACAACAAAAAGCTCTAGAAGTCAGAAAATAATCAAACTTAGTGCTGAAATCACCCAATTAGAAAAAATAGAACAATTCGAATACATTAAAGAACAGGTCTTAGGAGAAATGCAACAAGATAGACAAACTAAAAGGCAAAGAGAAAGTATCCAAATTAACAAAGTTAGAAATGAAAAGGGGGGACATAACAACAGCCACTGAGAAAATTCAAAGAATTATTGGGCCTTCCTTTGAAAGCCTGTTCTCTACAAAACCAGAAAATGTCAATGAAATGGACAACTTTCTTGAGGGATTCCACTTATGAAAGTTAAATCAAGATCAAGTAAGCAATTTAAATGGTTCTATATACCCTAAATAAATAGAAACAGTCATCGAAAGTCTTCCAAACAAAAAAAAAAAATCTCATGTCCTGAGGGTCTTAGAGCAAGATTTTACCAGACCTTCAAAGAAGGACTGACACCAATACTCCTCAAACTATTCCACAAAATAGGGAGGGAAAGTGATTTTTCCAAACTGATTATATTAGGCCACATTCACCCTGATACCTTAACCACACAAAGACTGGACAAAGAACGAGACTATCAGACCAGTTTCCCTTAAGAACACTGATACAAAAATATTCAATACAATACTCAGAAACTAAATCCAAGAACATATCAAAAACATCATTCAATGTAATGTAGTAGAAGTTATCACAGGAATGTAAGGATTATTCAACATATGAAAATCCATCAGTGTAATCCACCATATAAACAAATGAAAGAAAAAAACACATGAACATCTCATTAGATGCTAAAGAAGGCTTTGATAAAACACAACACCCATCATTATTAAAGTCTTGGAGAGATCAGTAACGCAAGGTCAATAACTAAACACAATAAAGGCAGTATATAACAAGCCAATAGCCATGTCAAATTAAATGAAGTGAAACTTATAGTAATTCTACTAAAACCAGGCACAACACAAGACTGTCCACTCTCTCCATACATATTCAGTATGGTACTTCAAGTATACAGTACTCAAGAGTACTAGAGCAATAAAACAACTAAAGGAGATCAAGGGGATACAAATCGGAAAGGAAGAAGTCAAAGTATCTTTATTTGCAGATGATATGATATTATACATAAGTGACCCCCAAAAATTCTACCAGAGAATTTCTAAAACTGACAATCACTTTCAGCTATGTGGCTTGATACAAAAGTAGCTCAAAGAATTCAGTAGACCTTCCTTATAGAAACAACAAATATGGAAACATCATCCTTTAAAATAGCCACAAATAATAATATGAAATATCTTGGTGTAACTCTAAGCAAGCAAGTGAAGAACCTATATGACAAGAACTTCAAGTTTCTAAAGAAAGAACTTGAAGAAGATACCAGAAAATAGAAAGAACTCACATGCTTATGAATAGGCAGTATTAACATAATGAAAATGGCCATCTCACTAAAAACAATATACAGACTCAATGAAATTCCCATCAGAATTCTTTATAGATCTTGAAAGAATATTTCTTAACTTCATATAGAAAATCAAACAAAACAAAACAAAGCAGGATACCTAAAACAATTCTGTACAATAAAAGAACTTTTGAAGGTATCACCATCACTGATTTTAAGCTTTACTATAAAGAGTATTAATAAAAACGACATGGTATTGGTGTAAAAACAGACAAGGTGATCAATGGACTGGAAGTCCCAGAAATTAGCCAATTAGCCAGAAAAACCCAGAAATACATAAATCAATGAACATCTGCTATTTTTGTTGTTTTGTTTTGTTTTCTTTTTAAACAAAGAAGCCAGTTCCATCCAAAGGAAAAAGGAAAGTATCTTCAACAAATTGTGCTGGTCTAACTGGATATCTGCATGTACAAGAATGCAAATAGATGCATATTTATATCATGCAGAAAACTAAAGTCCAAGTGGAGCAAAGACCTCAATACAAAACTGGACACTCACTCTAATAGAAGGGAAATTTGTGAATGGCGTTGAACCCATTGGTATAGGAGACAACTTCCTTAATAGAGTGCCAACAGCTCAGGCACTAATATCAACACTTTTTTTGGGGGGGGGTTCATTTATTGATTGAAGTGTTCTTTGACAAGTATAGTAATCCATATTAGTATTTATATATATATATTTTTACTTTTTATATTTTTATTTACATTCAAAATCATTTCCCCTTTCCCGTTTCTTCCCTCCCTGAAAGTCCCATAAGCCCCCTTCCCTCCCTCTTTTCCCCATTCAAACCCCTCTTGCTTCTCTGTCCTGGCATTCCCCTACATCCAGTCTTTCCAGGACCAGGAGTCTCTCCTCCCATCTTCTTGGAAATCAATTGATATGCATATTGTGTCTATGGTATTCCGAGATTCTGGGTTAATATCCCCTTATCAGTGACTGCATACTATGTTTGTTCTTTTGTGATTGGGTTACCTCACTAAGGATGATATTTTCAAGTTCTGACCATTTGCCTAGGAATTTCGTGAGTTCATTGTTTTTAATTGCAGAGTAGTATTCCATTGTGTAAATATACCACATCTTCTGATTCCGTTACTCCATTGAGGGACATCTGGGTTCTTTCCAGCTTCTGGCTATTATAAATAAGGCTGCTATGAACATTGTGGAGCATGTGTCCTTATTGCATGTAGGTAAAGCCTCTGGGTATATGCCCAGGAGTGGTATAGCCAGATCCTCCGGGAGTGTCATGCCCAGTTTTCTGAGGAACCGCCAGACTGCTTTCCAGAGTGGTTGTACCAGCCTGCAATTCCACCAGCAGTGGAGGAGTGTTTCTCTTTCTCCACATCCTCGCCAACAATTGCTGTCTCCTGTGTTTTTGATCTTAGCCATTCTGACTAGTGTGAGATGGAATCTCAGGGTTGTTTTGATTTGCATTTCCCTAATGACTAAGGATGATGAACGTCTCTTTAGGTGCTTCTCAGCCATTAGATATTCTTCAGGTGAGAACTCTTTGTTTAGCTCTGTACCTCATTTTTTAATAGGGTTACTTGCCTTTCTGGAGTTTAACTTCTTGAGTTCTTTGTATATATTGGATATTAGCCCTCTGTCAGAGGTAGGGTTGGTAAAGATCATTTCCCAGTTAGTTGGTTGCCGCTTTGTCTTTTTGACAGTGTCTTTTGCCTTGCAAAAACTTTGTAATTTAATGAGGTCCCATTTGTCAATTCTTGATCTTAGGGCATAAGCTGTTGGAGTTCTATTCAGGAAATTCTCCCCTGTGCCCACATGTTCAAAGTTCTTCCCTAGTTTCCTTTCTATTAGTTTCAGTGTGTCTGGTTTTATGTGGAGGTCCTTGATCCACTTGGAATTGAGCCTAGTGCAAGGAGATAAGAATGGGTCAATTTGCATTTTTCTGCATGTTGACCTCCAGTTGAGCCAGCACCATTTGTTGAAAAGGCTATCTTTTTTCCCACTGGATGGTTTTAGCTCCTTTGTCAAAGATCAAGTGACCATAGGAGTGTGGATTCATTTCTGGGTCTTCAATTCTTTTCCATTGATCTACATGCCTGTCACTGTACCAATACCATGCAGTTTTTAACACTATTGCTCTGTAGTACAGCTTGAGGCTCGGGATACTGATTCCCCCAGAGGTTCTTTTACTCTTGAGAATAGTTTTAGCTATCCTGGGTAATTTCAACACTTAATAAATGAGATGTCATGAAATTGAAAAGCTTCTGTAAGGCAATGGATACCTTCATTAGGACAAGACAACAGCCTACAAAATGGGAAAATATCTTTACCAACCCTTTATCTGATAAAGGGCTAATATCTAAAATATGTAAATCCTCTGAAGTTAAACACCAGCAAAATCCAATTTAAAAATGGAGTACAGATTAAAACAGAGAATTCGCATCAGAAGAATATCTAATGGTTGAGAAGCTCTTATAGAAATGTTTAATATCCTTAATCATAAGGAAAATGCAAATCAAATGATTTTGGGATTCCATCTTACACCCATCAGAATAGCTAAATTCAAAAACTCATGTGATGACACATGTTGGTAAGATGTAGAGCAAGTAAGACACCCCCCCCATTGCTGGTGGGAGTGTATAACTACTTTGTAAGTTGGTTTGATAAATTCCTAGAAAATTTGAAATAGTTCTACTATAGGACCCAGCTATACCAACTCCCGGGTATATATCCAAAAGATCCTCCACCATACTGTAAGGACATGTGTTCCACTATGTTCATAGCAGCTTTATCTTCAATAGCCAAAAACTAAAAAAAAGAACCAGATTTCTCTCAACTGAATAATGGATAAAATGTAGTACATCTACACAATAAAGTACTACTCAGCTATTAAAAACAAGGACATCATTAAATTTGCAGGCACATGGATGGAACTAGAAAATGCCATCTTTAGTGAGCTTGCCCAGACCCAGAAAGATACACATATATGTACTCATAAGTGGATATTAGCCATAAATTACAGCATAACCATGTTATAATCCACACACCCAAAGAAACTAAGTAACATGGAAGGCCCAAGAGAGGATGCTTGAATCTCACTCAGAAGAGAAATAGAATAGACATCTGGAGAAAGGGAACTGTGTGGGTTAGGAGATGAGAAGGAGAATGAGAGTGGAGATAAGGTTTGGGAGAGAGCGGGTAGGGTTGTGGTGAGAAGGCTAGTAGAGAGAAGAGAAATCATTCAGGGAGCCAAGACCTCGGATCACGGAGGCTCATGGAAGTACATGGGAGTGACCCTTGCGGATACTTCTAGCTGCTGGGAATATGGAGATTAAAACTGTTACCTCCTGTAGCTAGCCAGGACTTTCAGTGGAGTGATGGGTACACCAACTAATTCACAAAACCTTTGACCCAAAATTTGCCCTGCCTACAAGATGTGCATGGATCATCATGGAACAGAGATAGAGGGAATTGTGAACCAATGGCTGTCCCATCTTTTCTCATGAGAGAATGCCCATCCCTGACAGTATTAATGACATTTTGCTATGCTTGCCGACAGGAGTCTAGTGTAACTGTCCTCTTGAGAGGCTTCATCCATCAGAAGTTGGATATATGCAGAGACCCACAGTCAAACATTAATCAGAGCTCAGGAAGTGTTATGGAAATATTAGGGGAATGACTGAGGACAATGGAGGGTTCAAGGACACTACATGAAGACCTACAAAGTCAACTAACCTGAACCTCTGGGGGTTTGCATAGACTGAACCCCCATCCGAAGAGCATGTTTGGTCTGGACCTAGGCCCTTTATGTGTATGTATCAGATCTGCAGCTTGGTCTTTATGTGGTTCCCCTAAGAATTGCAGTGGAGGTTGCTTCTGACTCTGTTGCCTACCTTTGGAAATATTTCCCCTAGCTGTGCTACCTTGTCTGACCTCAGTTGGAGATGATGTGCTTAGTACTGATGGGACTTGCAGTGCCAAGGTAGGTTGATAGCCAGGTGCACAGGGTGTGAATCCAGAGAAGAGAAAGGGGGAATTTGACAAGGGGCATAGTAGGGTGTGACTGAGAGGATCAGAGAGATGGGGGGCAGCAATTGGTGTGTAAAGTGAATAAATAAATAAATTAATGGAAAATAATGTTAGAAAAATTCCAGCATGTTATTTTATTGTGGATATATTAATATTTCAAGTGTTTTCTGTTTTATTCATTAAAAGCTGCTGGATATATTCAAATATAAACTCACTTATATCTTACTGAGGGGCCCTATTTTCTGTTCAAGCCAAACAGTTGCCCTAAAATATGCAGTTCAATATTTAAAGCATAATAACCTTTCCTGCAGGTGACTTGGACCAACTCATTTCCAATGTTTCACCAGTGAGTAAATTTGCTACATTTTACTCATGGTGCTAATTGTGTATCTTACTTTCCAAGTGTGTGTTTGAGTTGAATACTGCATTAATTTGCAGTCTGTTTCTGTGCTAAAACACCATGACGAAAGGGAGATTAACAAAGAGAGCTTACTCTGGCTTAAGGTTCCAGAAGCTTTAAACTCTCAAAGCCCACAAGAACTCAGTAATGTGTTTCTGCCAGCAAGGTTGCACCTCTCCATAACCTTTCCAACAATGGTCCAAGTGGTCAAATTCCAGATTCTGTGTGGGAATTTTTTTATTATTATTATTCAAACTGCCACATTCAGGTCCCTGGCTCCCATAGGTTTATAGCCATATCATAATACAAAATGCATTTAGACTAACTTCAAAATCACCATATGTTTTCATAGTATCAACAATGTTTAAAAGTTCGAGTCTTTTCTGAGACTCCAGATGATCTCTAAATTATAACCCACTCAGAAATCACATTGAATTGCTTGAATATATAATGTCACAGAATGTACATTATCATTCCAAACGGGAAAAATGGGGGTATAGTGAGGAAATTGTAGACCAAAGCAAAGCCAAATCCTAACAGGACAAACCCCAGATCTTGTAGCCTTATACCCCCAAGTCTGGGACTTTAGTTTCAAAGAGCTTAGTGGTTCCACCCCTTCAGTTTTGCTGTCTGCATCATACAGTTCTGCTTTAGGCTGGCCCTAATCCTTATGTGCAGCTCTTCTCAGTAGATGTCTCAGAGATCTGGCATCTTCGAACCCTTGAGATCTACACTGCTACCCTTCCTTTTCTGTCACAGCTTCTCGAAGTGATTTCTCTGGGTCTTCTCCCTGTCAAGAAATGTATACAGGAACCCTTTGACACATGCTGCATGACATCAGTAACCCAAAGAAAGAAGAACCTACAGCCCTATCACTCTTGAATCCTTCATGCTCCCAATCCAAGACCATACACATGGTATTGCTAAATTCAATTGCCAGCTTGAGATGGACTCTCACCCTGTGAACCACTAATGTGGTTAGCAGCTTTTGCTTGCAATTGCTTCATAGGAACAGAAAATTGCTTAGGATTCTTCATTTCACAAACTGTAAGCTCAGGTGGTTTGGGTCTTGTCCTGGGAGCTCCCTTCCTGTTGAGCCAGTGTAGATCAGGTCTCTCCTCAATGGTGGAAATCTCCTTAACAATTTGCAGCCTCTCTTCTAGGACTTGCATTGGAGATAAAATTAAACTTCGACTATGTTTTCTCTGTCTCAAAGGTCTACATTTTGCATTTTAGTTCCACCTGGTCTTATTCACTGTAGACGTACATAGATGCTATCAGAAACAACCATACCACAGGTTCAAGATTATGTTGTTTTGAAATTTCTTCTGCCAAAGGAATTAGTGAATGTTTTATAATTTAGATAGATACTTTTTAGGAAGAGGGGTAGGGACTCACATTCTTCCTCAAAATATCACATGAATGACCTTCAGCCAAGCTATTAAAAAGTCTTCTATATTCCTCCAAAATGCATTACAGTAAGGTTCTTTCCAGCACTAGCTCACTGTCTGTATTTGGTTTTGTTCAGCTGATATGATAAAACCTCATGATTGACTGCAGCTTAAGGAAAAGCTTTATTTTTGCTTAAGATGTAAGAAGGATCAGAACACAGAGTGGAAGCATAAACAGCAAAAGCAGTGGCAGCCACAGAAGAAGCTGAGAGCTCATATCACCAGATGCAAACACAAAATATAGAGAGTGAACTGAAAACGGTGTGAGGCTTCAAACTTTTAAAACCAAACCACAATGATTAACACTCTCCTGCAAGTTGCACTTCCCCTTAACCTTTCCAAATACCACCACTAGCGAGGGACCAAGTACTCAAATGTTTGATCCCATGTAGTAAATATCTCATTCAAAGCAACTGATATGTTCCAGCTCCCCATTTTCTTTTCTAATTTACACCGAGAAAGGTAGGTGCTCTCTGTTATCTTTGTCTAGATTCTAGAACAACCAAGGTTTCTTTTTGATAGTACGATGGTTTCATAGTATATATTTCTATGGCCTTTACTTCTGTTTTATCTTGAGTCTACCTTTTACCTTCCTTTTTGTTTTGTATTCTTTGCTTTAATTGAGATTTTCATACACAATTGTAACACATTTGATAAAATCCACCCTTTTTTGCCATCCCTTCAATTCTTTACCCATTCCTTTTACCATTTTCCCTCCTAGTTTGTGAACTCTGTTTTTAATTCTACTGAGTCCACTGTGTGTCTGCATGTGCTTGGGTGTAGAGTAATTTCCTAGGATATGTATAATTACTTAAGGACCATATAACTGTATCCCTGGGGAAAATAATTTCGCAAGATGAGGAAAATGTAGCATAATGTGAAAATCTTGGGTTTAATAACCAGAACTTCAAAAAGCAAACAAAGAAAAAACCCAGTTCATCATAGATATATAGCTTTATATGTGAACTCTCAGCTCTCTTCCAAAAATCTATCAATGGAAGACTTAGTATTATGATGTCTTAGTTATCACTGGAATGACTTTTTAAATTGAAAAGTGTGAATTCTAATACATTTTTCCAAATTGTCCTGATTCAATCTTTTGCAATTTCACCTGAATTTTAAAATCACTTTTCCATTTCTCTTTTAAAAACCAATGTTTCTGTTAGTAATTATAATTAATCTTTAGATTAGTTTGGGAGCTGCTGCTATCATATATATATATATATGTACATATATACATATATATGAAAATTTCTAATCTATCATCTAAACCATACATTTTTATCAAGTATATATTTTAACAGTGTACCATTTATTGGTACAGATGTACTATATCTTAAGAAACTCCCATTTAACAAACACAAGACCAGATGTCAGCATCGAGTATTACACTCATCCCTAACCCTGATGCCTAGATACTAGCATAAAAACATAATCAGCAACAGCCAGGATAAAGTTTCTTTAGGCTAGTATGTACAACAACCCTACTACACTACACCCTGGGAAATATCATGTGGCTGATTCACAAGTATTATGAATATAATCAAGGACCTTAAAGAGGATATGAATAAATCCATTAATGAAATCTACAAAACTCAAGAAGTAGAATTAAATCAAGAAAACTGTTCAAGACATGAAAGTGTAAATATAAACAGTACAGAAATCTCAAAATAAGGGATTCTGGCATGTGAAATTTATGAAAGAGAACAGAAACCTCAGAGTAAGCTTTACCAACAAAATACAAGAAATTAAAGAAAAAGATCTCAGGCATTAACAACAAGATAAGGGGAAAAAAAATCCATGGAAATCAGGGACACTATCAAAAGACATAACCCAAGAATAATAGGAAAAGGAAAAGCAGAGGAAACCCAGGTCAAAAGCACATAAAATATTTCCAACAAAATCACAGAGGAAAGTTTTTCTATCCTAAAGAAGAAAATACCTATTCAGGTACAGTAGGCATGCAGAACATCATAAACAAGTGAACACAAAAGAAATCCCCATGATAAATAATCAAAATAATATACATACAGAACAAAGAAAGAATATTAAAGTACTACAGGGAAAAAAGACCAAATAACACATAAGAGATGACCAATTAAAACAACACCTAATTTTCCAGTGGAGATTCATTAAGCCAGAATCGCCTAGACAGATGGTCTACAGAGACCATAGATACTGACCCAGATTACTATAAATAGCAAAACTTTCAGTCACAATAGGTGAGAAAGGCATTCAACAATAAAATGAAATTTAAATACATTACATTAAGTAATGTCTATATACAAATCCATTTCAATAGAAGGTACTAGAAGGAAAACTTCAACCTGGAGAGGTTAGTCATACCCCAAAACATAGGAATAAACAATTTTAGAGCAAAAAAAAATCAGAAGAAGGGAACCCATACCATAAAAAATACCTAGAATAAACACGGTTTATTGATACTTAGTTTCCCCTCACTCCACTCCTCCCAGTGCCCACTCCATCTTGTCATCCCTCTCTCAGATCCATTCTTCCTCCACTTCATTTCAGAAAATAGCCAACCCCTAAGGGTTATTCACACAACTCAGCATAACAATAAGACCAGGCAAAAACTGTCATACCAGGATTTGCACAAGGCAACCCAGTAGTAGGGAAAAGTACCAAGAGCAGGCAAAAAAGTCAGAGATACTCCCACTTCCCCACTTCCCACAAGAACACCAAAATATGCAATTGTAACATATATGCAGAGGATCTAGCTCAGAGCCATATGGACTCAGTGTCTGAGTCCCTATGAGTCCCAAGTAGTTGATTCTATAAGAAATGTTCTTGGGGTGTCCTTGAACTTTCCAGTTTATATAGTCCTTCTTCTTCCTCTTCTGTGGGGTTCCCTGAGCTCCATCTGTTTGGCTATGGATTTATATATCTGCTCCAGAAAGTTGCTAGATGAAGACTCTGAGGACAATTGGGCTAGACACGTATTTATGAGTATAGCAGAATATCATTAGAAATCATTTCATTGAAATTTTTTCCAATCATATTTGTTTTCTATCTGAGGTCTCTGAGCTATCTAGCCTCCAGTACCTGGACACTCATACAGTGTTGGGCGTGGGCTTCCTATCATGGCATGGACCTCAAGTTAGACATGTCATTGGTTGGCCACAACTCCAATTTCTGTGCCATGATTACCCCTGCACGTTTTGCAAGCAGAACAAATTGCAGGTGGATAGTTTTCTGGCTGGGTTGGTATCCCAGTTCTATCACTTGAAGCCTTGTCTAGTTACAGCAGATAACCAGTTCAGGCTTTGTATCCTACATTACTAGAAGTCCTCACTAGGGTAATCATTGTAGGTTCCAGGGAGTTTCCACTATATTATGTTTTCACATTACTCCTTAAATGCTCCCCAATTCGAGTCATCACTCATCATACTCTCTCCCTCCTCTCCCACCAACCACCTGATCTCCCATGTTCTCGTCCTCACCTACCCAGTCTATATTCACTTTCCAGGAAGATATATACATTCCCATCTCCCCCTTAGAATCCTCCTTGTTACTTAGCCTCTCTAAGTTTCTGTATTATAACATGATTATCTTTTACTTAAGAGTTAATATACACTAATAAGTGAGGACTTGGGTTGTCTCACTTAGGATGAAAGTGTCTAGTTGCATCCCCTTGTCTGCAAATTTCATGAAGGCGTCGTTTATAACAGTTGAGTAATGCTCCATTGGATAAATGTACTATGTTTTCTTTATCCATTATTTAGTGGAGGGAAAGAGAGATTGTTCTCAGTTTCTGGATATTATCAATAAAGCTGTTAAACACATATCTTTGTGGTAGTATGGAGATTTTTTGTGTATGTATTGATTTCAATAGTGATTTTAAAAGTTTGTACTCTTGCCAGCAATGGAGAAATGTTTCCCCTCGCTCCACATCCTCGCCAATATGATCTGTCACTTGTACGTTTGATCTTAGTCATTCTGACCGGTATAAGACAGAATCTCAAAGTAGTTACTATTTGCATTTCCCTGAAGGCAAAGGATGTTGAATATTTCTTTAAGCATTTCACAAATATTAGAGATTCTTCTGTTGATAATTCTCTGTTTAACTCTATTTCCTAATTTTAAATTGATCACTTGATTGGTTGGTGTGTAGTTTTTTGGGTTCTTTATATAATTTGCAGGTTAACCCTCTGTTAGATGTGGAGTTTGCAAAAATCTTTTTCCACTCTGTAAGCTGACATTTTGTCCTATTGATGGTGATCTTTGCTTTACAGAAGCTGTTCAATTTCATGAGGTCCATTTTATTAATTTTGATCTTAGTGTCTGTGTACTATTACTGTTCTGTTTAGGATGCGTTCTCCTGTGGAAATGAGTTTCAGAATATTTTCCAATTTCTCTTCAATGTATCTGGTTTTATGTTGATGTCTTATATTTAGTTGGAATTGAAATATCAGTGGTCTTAATTCCTTAAGACAGGGACTGAAAGAATGGATTAAAAAACAGGATATCTCCTTCTGCTGCATCTGAGAATCACGTCTTAATTTCAAGGACAGACACAAGTTCTATGTACTTTCCATGTTAAACCCCCTTTAAGAACACCCACCAACCTTTAAATGTACCCCATATTTTTCTAGCACACAACTAAGCCTGCTTTCCTGGAGGCCTTACAGGTCACCAGGGACCCCAGGTAAGATGCTGTTCAGTGTCCTATGCCTGTCAACTCCTCTTAAAACACTCCCAACAGTTAACTGTATCTCATTGCCTGGTCCCTATACTTCTGGAGAAGATCTATGATTTCCTGGAGGCCAAACCAATTCTAAGTTTCCCAGAGATAATGTTGGTACCTAAATCCCAAGATGTCACATGGGCTACAAAAACTCCAGCAGAAACATCCTAAACTGGACATGAAGACTTGTTGATCACCAGAAATTCAGACCTCTCAACCAAGAAGACTAGAGAGGAGACAGAAACCAAGGGAAAAAACACCCACTTACCAAAGATAATCTGAGAAATCAACACCAAAACATATATAATAAACCTAAAGTACAGATGACTAAAGGACAGAATAAGAACATAATCAACAACATCTGGGTCAGTATGGTATCACCAAAGTCCAGCTATCTTACTAAAGCAAGCACTAGATAGCCTAACACAACTGAGGCATAAGAAAATGACCTTAAATCCAACCTTATGAATATAGCAGAGGCTTCTAAGGAGAAAATTAATAAGCCCCTTAAAGAAATACAGAAAAATAAACTCAAATGGTGAAGAAAATTAATAAAACTGTTCAAAATATGAAAAAGAAAATAAAGTGGGCAGACAGGGGCGCAGGGATCATTCCAGTGGAGGATCACTTGGGACACGCCCTGCCAAGGCTCTGTCTTCACCCCGGGGCTCAGCACCACCACAGCCTTCTGTGTACCTAGTCTGCAAGGGGATATCTACTCTACATTGAGTTGTGCGAGTAGAGGTGAGGCCAACATCTTCTCTCCTGCCACTGAGCAGGTTGCTGCAGCCAGGAACGCAGAAAACACCTGAATGTAAGATCACTTGGGACTCAGTCTTCCAGGGCCCGATCTACAACCAGGAGCTGGGCAGTCCCACACCAATCTGTGGCAGGGAAAAGCCGGTCACCCAGAGGTACTGAGATAGGCCTGCAGGCACACAGAAGGGACAAGCACCAGACAGTGACAGCAGAATCAACTAACACCAGAGATAAACAGATGGCAAAAGGCAAACAGGAATGTTGCTAACAGAAATCAAGGCAAACAACTTGGGACATAGAAAACCTAGGAAAGAAGTCAGGAGTCATGGAACCAAGCATCAACAACAGAATACAAGAGATAGAAGAGACAATCTCAAAGGCAGAAGTTACCATAGAAAGCATTGATATAACAGTCAAAGAAAATGAAAAATGCAAAAAGCTCATGACCTAAAACATCAAGGAAATCCAGGACAAAATGAGAAGACCAAACCTAAGGATTATAGGTATAGAAGAGAGTGAAGATTTCCAACTTAAAGGGCCAGTAAATGTCTTCATCAAAATTATAGAAGAAAACTTCCCTAACCTAAAGAAAGAGATGCCCATGAACACACAAGAAACCTACAGAATTCCAAATAGATTTAATCAGAAAAGAAATTACTCCCATCACATAATAAAAACACCAGATATACTAAACAAAAAAAGAATATTAAAAGCAAAAAAGGAAAAAGATCATATAAAGGTAAAACCTATCAGAATTACATCAGACGTCTCATAAAAGACTACTAAATCCAGAAGAGCCTGGGCAGATGTCATACAGACCCTAAGGGAACACAAATGCCAACCCAGTCTGCTATATCCAACAAATCTCTCAATTAATGTGGATGGAGAAATCAAGGTATTCCATGACAAAAACAAATTTACACAGTATCTTTCTACAAATCCAGCACTTCAAAGGAAAATTAATGGAAAACACCAAGAAAAGGAGGGAAACTACATACAAGAAAAAACAAGAAAATAATCTTTTTTCAACAAACCCAAAAGAAGATAACCACACAAACAAAAAAATTACATCAAAAATAGCAGGAAGCAACAATCACTTTTCCTTAATATCTCTTAACATCAATGGACTCAATTCCCCAATAAAAAGACATAGACTAATAGACTGGATAAGTAAATAGGACCAAACATTTTGCAGCATACAGGAAACACATCTCAGTGTCAAAGACAGACACTACCTCAGAGTAAAAAACTGGAAAACAGTTTTCCAAGCAAATGGTCACAGGAAAAAACTGGAGTAGCCATTCTAATATCGAATAAAATAGACTTTCAACCAAAAGTCATCAAAAAGGACACAGAAGGACACTTTGTATTCATTAAATGAAAAAATCTACCAGGAAGAACTCTCTATTCTGAACATCTATGCTCCAAATGCAAGGGCACCCTCATTCATAAAGGAAACTTTACTAAAGCTTAAAGCACACATCACACCCCACACAATTATTGTGGGTGACTTCAACACTCCACTCTCCTCAATGGACAGCTCAGGGAAACACAAACTAAACATAGACACTGTGAAACTAACAGAAGTTTTCAACCAAATGAATTTAATAGATATCTATAGAACATTTCATCCTAAATCAAAAGAATATACCTTCTTCTCAGCACCTCATGGGACCCTTTCGAAAATTGACCATATAATTAGTCACAAAAAAAAAACCACCCAACAGATATAAGAATATCGATCTAATCCCATGCCTCCTATCAGATCACTATGGAGTAAGGGTGGTCTTCAATGGCAATAAAGCAACAGAAAGCCCACATACATATGGAAGCTGAACAATGCTCTACTCAATGATACTTTGGTCAAGGAAGAATTAAGAAAAGAAATCAAGGACTTTTTAGAATTTAGTGCAAGTGAAGACACAACATACCCAACTTTATGACACACAATGAAAGCAGTGCTAAGAGGAAAACACATAGCTCTGAGTGCCTTCAAAAAGAAGCTGAAGAGAGCATACACTAGTAGGTTAACATCACACCTGAAAGCTCTAAAACAGAAAGAAGCTAATACACCCAAGAGGAGTAGAAGGCAGGAAATCATCAAACTCAGGGCTGAAATCAACTAAATAGAAACAATAAGAACTATACAAAGAATGAAGAAAACCAGGAGCTGGTTCTTTGAGAAAATCAACAAGATAGATAAACCTTTAGCCAGACTAACCAGAGGGCACAGAGATAGTATCCAAATTAACAAAATCAAAAATGAAAAGGGAGAAATAACAACAGAAACTGAGGAAATTCAAAAACTCATCAGATTCTATTACAAAAGCCTTTACCAAATACAACTAGAATATCTGGATGAAACAGATAACTTCCTAGACAGATACCAACTACCAAAATTCAATCAGGATCAGATAGACCATCTAAATGGTCCCATAACCCCTAAAGAAATAGAAGTAGTCATTGTAGTAGTAGACCAGATGGTTTTAGTTTAGATCTTCAAAGAAGACCTAACACCAATACTCTTCAAACTATTCCATAATATAGAAACAGAAGGAACACTACCCAATTTGTTCTATGAAGCCACAATTTTGTGGATACCAAAACCACAAAGTTCTAACAAAGAAAGAGAACTTTAGACTAATTTCCCTTATGAATATCAATGCAAAAATACACAATAAAATTCTTGCCAACTGAATCCAAGAACACATCAAAACAATCATTCACCATGATCAAGTAGGCTTCATTCCAGAGATGCAGGGATGGTTCACTATACAGAAATCCAACAATGAAATTCACGACATAAACAAACTCAAAGAAAAAAAGCACATGGTCATTTCATTAGATGCTGAAAAAGCATTTGACAAAATTCAGCATTCTTTCATGTTAAAGGTCTTGGAAAGAACAGGATAGCAAGGCCCATACCTAAACATAGTAAAAGCAATATACAGTAAACCAGTAGCCAACTTTAAACTAAATGGAGAGAAACCTGAAGCAATCCCACTAAAATCAGGGACTAGACAAGACTGACCTATCTCTCCATATTTATTCAATATAGTACTTGAAGTTCTAGCTAGAACAATTAGAAAACAAAAGGAGCTCAAAGGGATTCAAATGGGAAAGGAAGAAGTCAAACTCTCACTATTCACAGATGATATGATAGTATACTTAAACAACCCAAAAAACTCAACCAGAGAATTCCTACAGCTGATAAACAACTTCAGCAAAGTGTCCGGATACAAATTAACTCAAGCAAATTATTAGTCTTCCTATACTCAAAGGATAAACAGGCTGAGAAAGAAATTAGGGAAATGACACCCTTCACAATAGCCACAAACAAAATAAAGTATGTTGGTGTGACTCTAGCCAAACAAATGAAAGATCTTTATGACAGGAACTTCAAGTCTCTGAAGAAAGAAATCGAAGAAGACCTCAGAAGATTGAAAACTCTTCCATCTTCATGGATTGGCAGGATTAATATACTAAAAATGGCCATCTTGCCAAAAGCAATCTACAGATTCAATGAAATACCCATCAAAATCCCAACTGAGGTCTTCATAGAGTTGGAAAGAGCAATTTTCAAATTCATTTGGAATAAGAAATCTCTCAGGTTAGCTAAAACTATTCTCAAGAGGAAAAGAACTTCTGGGGGAATCAGTATCTCAGACCTCAAGCAGTACTACAGAGCAATAGTGTTAAAAATTGCACGGTATTGGTACAGTGACAGGCAGGTAGATCAATGGAATAGAATTGAAAGTCCAGAAACGAACCTACACACTTATGGTAACTTGATCTTTGACAAAGGAACTACAACCATCCATTGACAAAAGATAGCCTTTTTTTTTTAATTTTTTAATTTTATTTTCTCTATTCTTTATTTACATTCCAAATGATTTCCGCTTTCCCGGTTCCCCCCTCCCCGAAAGTCCTATAAGCCCTTTTCCCTCTCCCTGTTTCCCATTTGCCTAAGAATTTCAAGAATTCATTGTTTTTAATTGCTGAGTAGTATTCATTGTGTAAATATACATGGAAAATATCTCTGATAAAATTGAAGAAATATATAGAAAAACACGTTAAGATTAACTATTTCATGGAAAAGTTATACAAATAAAATGGTAGGCATAAAAATATTCCTAAGTTGATTGAAAGTGGAATTATAAACATTTTCTGATAAAATTGAAAATCTACAAGGAAATATTTCTGATAAAACTCAAGAAATATATAGAAAAACACATTAAAACTATTTCAAGAAAAATTATACAGATAAGATAGTAGGCATAAAAATATTCCTAAATTGATTGAAAGTAGAAGTAAAAACATTTTCTGATAAAATTGAAGATTTACATGGAAAATATCTCTCATAAAATTGAAGAAATTTGTACAGATAAATTAGCAGGAATTAAAATATTCCTAAGTTGACTGAAAGTAGAATTATAAACATTTTCTGATAAAATTGAAGATTTACGTGGAAAATATTTCTGATAAAATTGAAAAAAATATGTAGAAAAACATTAAAATTGAAGATTATCATGGAAAATTATATAGATAAAATGGTAGGCATAAAAATATTTCTATGTTTTTTGAAAGTGGAATTATAAACACTTTATGATAAAATTGAAGATCTACAAGGAAAATGTTCCTGAAAAAATTCAATAAATATATCGAGAAACATGTTAAAACTATTACATGGAAAATTATACAGATAAAATAGAAGGTATAAAAATGTTCCTAAGTTGATTGAAAGTAAAATTATAGACATTGTCTGATAAAACTGAAGATCTACATGGAAAATACTTCTGACAAAACTGAAGAAAAATACAGAGAAAAGATAAAATTGAAGATTATCATGGACAATTATACCAACAAAATGGTAGGCACAAAAACATTCCTAAATTGATTGAAAGTGAAACTACAAACACCCCCCTCCTGACGAAACCAAAGATCTACATGAAAACACCTCCAACAAAATCAAAGAAATACACAGAACAAATGTTAAAATTAAAAATTATCATGGGAAATAATACAGTCAAAATGGTAGACACAAAAAGCATTACTGAATTGTAAGAGGAGTTACAAACATTTTCTGATAGAATTGAAGATCCACATGAAAAACATCTCTGTTAGACTATGTTTTTTGTTGGGGAATTGAGTCTATTGACATTATAAGATATTAAGGAATAGTGATTGTTGCTTCCTGTTATTTTTGATGTTCTTTTTATGTTTGTGTGGTTGCTTTCTTTTGAGTTTGTTTGGAAAAGATTACATTCTTGCTTTTTCTAGGGTGTAGTTTTCCTCCTCATGTTGGTGTTTTCCATCTAATATCCTTTGTAGGGCTGGATTTGTGGAAAGATATTGTGTAAATTTGGTTATATCATGGAATATCTTGGTCTCTCCATCTATGGTAATCGAGAGTTTTGCTGGATATAGTAGTTTGTGCTGGCATTTGTGTTCTCTTAGGGTCTGTATGAGATCTTCCCAGGATCTTCTGGCTTTCATCATCTCAGGTAAGAAGTCTGGTGTAATTCTGATAGGCCTGCCTTTATAGGTTACTTGACCTTTTTCTCTTTCTGCTTTTAATATTCCTTCTTTGTTTAGTGCATTTGGTGTTTTGATTATTATGTGCCAGGAGGACTTTCTGGTCTGGTCCAGTCTGTTTGGGGTTCTGTAGGCTTTTTGTATGTTCATGGACAACTCTTTCTTTAGGTTAGGGAAGTTTTCTTCTACAATTTTGTTGAAGATATTTACTGGCCCTTTAAGTTGGAAATCTTCACTCTCTTCTATACCTATAATCCTTAGGTTTGGTCTTCTCATTGTGTCCTGGATTTCCTGGATATTTTGGCTCAAGAGCTTTTTTGCATTTTGCATTTTCTGAATTCTTTCCAATATTTTCTATCTCCAGAGATATCTCACTTTGTGATTTCTTTATTGTTTCTACTTCCATTTTTAGATCCTGGATGGTTTTGTTCAGTTCCTTCACGTGTTTGTTTGTGTTCTCCTGTAATTCTTTCAGGGATTTTTGTGTTTCCTCTTTAAGGGCCTCTACCTGTTTACCCATGCTCTTCTGTATTTCTTTCAGGGATTTTTGTGTTTCCTCTTTAAGGGCCTTTACCATTTGACCCATGTTCTCCTGTATTTCTTTAAGGGAGTTATTTATGTCCTTCTTGATATCCTCTAACAGCATCTTAAGAAGAGACTTTAAATCCAACTCTTGCTTTTCCAGTGTGCTGGGGCATCCAGAACTTACTGTGGTGGGAGAACTGGGCTCTGATGTTGCCAAGTAGCCTTTTCAACAAATGGTGCTCATTCAACTGGAAGTCAACATGCAGAATGCAAATCGATCCATTCTTATCTCCTTGTACTAAGCTCAAGTCCAAGTGGTTCAAGGACCTTCATATAAAACCAGACACACTGAAACTAATAGTTAAAATGGCCATCTTGCCAAAAGCAATCTATAGATTCAATGCAATAGTCATCAAAATACCACCTCCATTCTTCATAGAGTTAGAAAGATCAATTCTCAAATTCATCTGGAATGACAAAAAAACAGGATTGCTAAAACTCTTCTCAACAGTAAAAGAACTTCTGGGGGAATCAGTACCCCGGACCTCAAGCAGTACTATAGAGCAATAGTGTCCAATCAACAAATTAGGAAACGTTCTTTACCAACCCTATATCCAACAGAGGGCTAATATCTAATATATCCAAAGATCTCAAGAAGTTAGACTCCAGAGATTGAAATAACCCTATTAAAAAATGGGGTAGAGAGCCAAACAAAGAATTTTCACCTGAGGAATATCAAATGGCTGAGAAGCACCTAAAGAAAGGTTCAACGTCCTTAGTCATCAGGGAAATGCAAATCAAAACAACCCTGAGATGTCTCCTCACACCAGTCAGAATGGCTAAGATAAAAAACTCAGGAGACAACAGGTGCTGGTGAGGATGTGGAGAAAGAAGAGCACTCCTACACTGCTAGTGGGATTGTGATCTGGTACAACCACTCTGGAAATCAATTTGGTGGTTCCTCAGAAAACTGAGCATAATATTACTGGAGGACCCTGTTATATGACTCCTGGGCATATACCCGGAGAATTCTCTAGCATGTAATAAGGACACATGATCCACTATGTTCATAGTAGGCCTATTTATAAAAGCCTGAAGCTGGAAAGAACCCAGATTCTCCTCAATGGAGGAATGGATACAGAAAATGTGGTAATTTACACAATGGAATACTTCAGCTATTAGAAACAATGAATTCTTAAAATTCTTAGGCAAATGGGTGGAACTGAACACTGTCATCCTGAGTGAGGTAACCCAATCATAAAAGAACACACATGGCATGCACTCAGTGATAAGTGGATATTAGCCCAGAAGCTTGGAATACCCAAGACACAATTCACATATCAAATGATGCTCAAGAAGAAGGAAGAACAAAGAATGAATAATCTGTCCTTCTTAGAAAGGGACACAAAATTCCCACAGAAGGAAATACATAGACAAAGTGTGGAGCAGAGTCTGAGGGAAAGACCATCCAGAGTCTACTCCACATAAGGATCCATCCCATATACATTTACAAAACTCAGACACTATTGTGGATACCCACAAGTGCTTGCTAACCAGAGCAGGATATAGCTGTCACCTGGGAGGCTCTGCTAGTGCATGACAAATACAGAGAGGGACACTCTCAGCCAGCCATTGAACTGAGCACAGGGTCCCCAACGGAGGAGCTAGAGAAAAGACCCAAGGAACTGAAGGGGTTTGCAGCGCCATAGGAGGAACAACAATATGAGCCACCCAGTACTTCCAGAGCTCCCATGGACAAAATCAACCAATGAATACACATGGAAAACCATGGCTCCAGACACATAGGCAGCAGAGGATGGCCTTTTTGGACATTAAGTGGAGGAGAGGCCCTTGGTTCTGGAAAGGCTTGATGCCACAGTGTAGGGGAATACCAGAACAGAGAAGCTGGAGAAGTTTGATTGGGGAACAGGAGAAGGCTTATGGGATTTTCGGCGGGGGGGGGGGGCGGGAACCAGGAAAGGAGACAACATTTGAAATGTAAATAAAGATTATATCTAAAAAAAAGGGGGGGGGATAAAAGCAAAGGAAATCCTGAAGATGGAAAATGTAGGAAGCAAACAGGAACTATAGACAGAAGTATCATCAACAGAATACAAGAAATGGAAGAAAGAATCTCAAATGTGAAAGATACCATAAAAGAAATTCATACATTGGTCAAAGAAAATATTAAATCTGATATTTCCCTCCCACAAAATATTTGAAAAATCTGGGACATTATGTAAATACCTAAACTACAAATAATACGAATTGAAGGAGAAGATTCCCACCTTAAAGGCCCATAAAATACTTTCAACAAAATCATATCCAAAAAAATCCTAGCTTAAAAAAATCGCCTATAAACGTACAAAACCTTATAGAACACAAATTAGATTGAACCAGGAAAAAAAGAACTCCCTCTGTCATATAATATTCAAAAATTAAATGTACATATCAAAGGAATATTAAAAGCTACAAGATAAAAAGGCCAAGTAACATAAAAATGTAGATCTATTTGAATTCCATGAATTTTCTACAGTGACTGCAAAAGTCTGAATTGCCTTGACAGACGTCTAGCAGATTCTAAAAGACCATAAATGCCAGCATAGACTACTATATTAAGCAAAACTTTCAATCAGCATATATTACGAAAACAAGGTATTCCATGCCAAAACCAAATTTAAAGAATATAAATCCACAAAACCAGCCCCATAGAATGTACTAGAGAAAATACTTCAACCAAAGGAGGTTAACTACAAGCAAAAATACCCAGAGGAAATAAATAATTCCCGATTAGCAAAACTAAAAGAAGGGAAGCACATACACACACACACACACACACACACACACACACATGCATGTGCATACAAACAAACATGCATATGAGCACACACCAACTTCCAAATAACAGGAATTAACAATCAATGGTCATTAATATCTCTCAACATCAATGGACTCAATATCCCAATAAAAAGACACAAGCTAGCAAAATGGAATGAAAACAGGATCTATCATTCAGTTGCATAAAAGAAACAGACCTTAATATCATAGATAGATATTTCTTCAGATTAAAGGACTAGAAAAGGATTTTCCAAGCAAATTAAAGTATGAAGCATGCTGGTATAGCCATTCTAACCTCTAACAAGTAGTCTTTTAACCAAAATTAATCAAAAGAGATGGGGAAGGACACTTCATACTCATCAAAGGAGAAATCTACCAAGATGAGATATCAATTATTTATATCTTTGTCCCAAATGCAAGGGCATCCACATTTTTCAAAATAAAAAATAGTAACGCCTAAATCACTCATCAAAACCTAGGTATTGACAATGTGAAACTTCAAAACCCTAGTTTCACCAAAGGACGGGTGATCTAGGCAGAAACTAAACAGAGAAATAACAGAACTAACAGATAACATGACTCACAATGCACCTAACAGTTATCAATAGAACATTTCACCCAAACACAAAAGATTATACCTTCTTTTCAGCACCTAACAGAACCTTCTCCAAAACTGACCATATACTTGGTCACAAGCATGTCTTAGTAAATACAATAAAATTGAAATATTCCTGTATATCTTATCAAACCACCATGAATTAAATCCAAACCTCATTAACCACAGAAATAAGTGTAAGACTACAAACTTATGGAAACTGATTCAATGATCATTGTATCAAGGAACAAATGAAGAAAGAAAGACTTTTGAGAATTCAATAAATAAATGCATGACATACAAAATTTATGGGACACAATGAAAGCATTCCTAAGAGGAAAGTTCATAGCACTAAGTGGCTTCATAATAAAACTGGAGAAATCTCATACTAATAACTTAACGACACTCCTGAGATCTTTAGAACATAAATAGGCAAACATACCCAAACAATAGATGGCAGGAAATAATCAAACTCGGACCTGAAATAAAAAAATTAAAAAATAAAAACAAAGAGAACAAGAAAAAGAATCAACAATATATAGAGTCAGTTCTCTAAGAAAATTAACACAATAAACAAAATTTTAGCCAAACTAACTAAAAGACAGAGAGAGAATATCCAAATTAACCAAATCAAAAATGAAAAGGGAGACATAACAAGAGAAACTGAGAAGATCCAAAGCCTATAATTCAAAAATCTGTACTTCACAAAATTAGAAGATCTAAATGAAACTGACAATTTTCTGAATAAATTTTAGGTACCAGCATTAAATCAAGATAAGATAAACAACTATATCCCCTAAGAAAATAGAATTAAAAATCTCCCAATCAAAGAAAATCCCACACCCAGATGGTTTTAGTGCAGAATCTATACGACATCCAAAGAAGGGCTAATACCAATAGTCCTCAAACTATTCCACAAAATAGAAACAGAAGGAACATTGCAAAAGTCATTATATGGAGCCTCAGTCACCCTGACAACTAAATCAAACAAAAAAATAACAAAAGGAGAATTTCCAAACAATTTCCCTTATGAACATAGATGCAAAAGAAATTAGTAAAACTTTTGTAAATGGAATCCAATAATACATCAAAAAGATCATCCACCATGATCAAGTAGACTTCATCCTATAGACACAGGGATGGTTAAACATAAGAAAATCCATCAATGTTATTCACTATATAAAAAAAAACTGAAAGGAAAAAACCCACATAATTATCTCATTAGATGATGAAAAATTCCTTTGACAAAATCCAACACTCCTTCACAATAAAAGCCTTGGAGAGATCGGGTATACAAGGCACATACCTAAACACAGTAAAGGCAGTATAAAACAAACTAGCAGATAACATCAAATTAAATGAAGAGAAATGTAAAACAACTTTACTAAGAACAGGGACAAGGCAAGGCTGCCCATTCTCTCCATATCTATTCAATATAGTACTTGAAGTTTTAGCTAGAACAATAAGACAACTGATGGAGATCAAGAAGGAAAGAAGTTTCATTATTTGCAGATGCTAGGATAGTATACATAAGTGACCTTTTTTTTTTAAGGAACTCCTACAGCTGATATGTGTCTTCAGTGATAGAGAAGATATCATCAGTGAAGACAGGGAAAGGCACTACATACTCATCTAAGGAAAAATCTACTAATAAGATATTGAAATTCTAAATAATATACACCAAACCAAATGGTATATAATTTCATAAAAGAAATACTACTGCAGCTGAAATCACACACTGACACTCACATAGTAAGAGTGGGAGACTTTAGTGTTCAACTCTTGCCAATAGACAGGCCGTCCACATAAAAACTTGCAGAGAAATGTTCAAGCTAAATGATGTCATAAACAAATGGATCTAACAGATATTTATAAAACATTTCACCAAAAAACAAAAGAATATATCTTCTTCATTGCATGGCACAGAACTTTCTCCAAAATTGATTACTTATTTAGATAATAAAGCAAGACTCAACAGATACAGGAAAATTGAGATAATAACCTACATCCTATCTGAACACCACATAGTAAAGCTGTGTAACAACAGAAAGGTTACAAATCATGAAAACTGAACAATGGGTTGGGAGGACAGTGACAAAAATGATACAGGGACTGAAGGAAAGGCCATCCAGTGACCGATCCAACATGGTATCCATTCCATGAGTAATCACCAAAGCCTGACAGTATTACTGATACTGTGTTGTGTTTGCAGACAGGAGATTATCATGGCTGTCTTCTGAGAGGCTCTACCAGCACCTGACTGAGACAGATGCAGGTACTTACAGTCAATCACTGGACTGAAGTCATGGACTCATATGGAAGAGTTAGAAGAAGAATTGAAGGAGCTGAAGTGGATGGCAACCCCAGAGGAAGACCAACATTATCAACTAACACAGACTCCTGGAAGCTCCTAGAGACTAAGCCACCAACTAAAAAGCATTCTTGGGCTGGTCCAAGGGCAACCCCTCCTGCATTCTGGCACATATGTATCAGAGGGCTGCCTTGTCTTGCTTTAGTGGAAGTGGATATGCCTAATCCTTTAGAGACTTGATGCCCCAAGGAAGGAAGATATAGAGAAGTTGGTAGAGTAGGGGGATGAGGGGAAGCACCCTCTCAGAGGCAAATGGGAGGAAGATGGAACAAAGAACTCTAGGAGGGGTACTTGGAGGGAAGGCAACATTTGGGATGCAAATAAATAAAATAATTTTAAAAAATTAAAACTTTCTAGAATTGAATGAAAATGAAATGCAACATCTCAAACATATTGGAAACATATCATTCTTTGAGGCAAGTTCATATCACTAAGTACCCACATAAAAAACTTGAAGAGATCATATATAATTTAACAACATACCAAAAATTCTAGAACAAAAATAAGAAATCACATACAAAAAGAATAGACAGCAATAAATAATCAAACTTGTGGCTGAAATTAATAAAATAGAAATAAACAGTATCAACAAAAACAATACAAAAAATCAATTAACATGCTGATTAAATGAGAAAAATTATTAAGTTGTTGAATTTTTGCCAAATTAACTAAAAGGATGAAAGACAAGATTAAAATTAAGAAAATTATAGACAACAGGGAGACATAACAAGACACCACTGAAATTAAGAGAATCATAAGAACATATTTTAAAATCCTGCACTCCAAGAAAAGAAAGTCTGAAAAAATAGAAAATTGTCTTGATATACCACTTAAAAGTTAAATTCAGAACATATATGCAATTCAAACAGAACTATAATAACTAATGAAAGAGAAGCAGTCATTAAGTCTCTCAACTAAAAAAGCCTAGAGATAGATGATTTTAGTGTGGAATTCTACCAGACGTTCAAGGAAAAATAAATGTCAATTCTCCTCATATTATTCCACAAAATTAAAAAAGGGGGAATATTGATCAATTCTTTCTAGATGGTCACAGTTATCCAGATACATTAACCTCATAAATATTCAACAAAGAAAGAGAATTATAGACCAATTCAAGGTAAAAGTTTCCAGTAAAATGCTTGCAAATTGAATCCCAGAACAGATCAAAATGACCATCTACCCTGGTGAAGTAGACTTCATCCCTGAGGTGGAGGAATGTTTCAACATACATACGTTGATACATTTAGTTCTCCATATAAAAAGAATGAAACCCAAAACCAACATGTTCATCTCAATAGACACAGAAAAGGCCTTTGACAATATCCAAAACCCCTTCATAATAAGAGACCTTGAGAGATTAGAGATACAAAGGACATATATAAACATAATAAAGATAAATTATCAGCAAGTTCATAGCCAGCATTGACTTAAGTGGAAACAAACTCAAAGTGTTATCTTGAAAATCAAGACAAGGTTGACCTCTCTTCAATATAGTATTTGAAGTCTTAGCTAAAACAATAGGACAACTGAATATGACCAAAGGAATACAAATGAGGCAGGGAGACATCAAAGTATCTTTACCTGCAGATGTCATGATTATATGCATAAACTGCCCTAAAATTCCCATCAGGAAACTCCTACAGTTGATAAACATATTCAGCAATAAATCAGGATAAAAAATATAATAAACAAAAATCAGCAGCCTTCCTATATACAAAAGAATAATAGATGATAAAGAAATTAGAGAAATAAACCTTTCACAAAAGCTTCAAAAATTATCCTTGAGTAACTTTAACCAAAATAATGAAAGATGTGTATAAAAAAATTGACATTGTATAAGACATTGAAAACAAAATTGAAAAAGATATCAGAAGATGGAAAGAGCTCCCATGCTCATGTGTCAAAAGATTATCATATTAAAAATGGCCATCTTACAAAAGCAATAAACAGATTCAGTGCAATTCCATTCAAACTTCCAACACAGTTCTCCACATATTTTGAAAAAGTAATTTTCAGCTTCATATGCAAATATAAAATACCAGTGATAGATAAAACAATTCTGAATAATAAAAGAAGTGCTGGAAGTATTATCAGATATCAAATTGTACTGCAGAGCTATAGTAATACACATACAAACACACACACACACACACACATCAGCATGATATTGTCATATAAACAGATTCATTGGCCAATAGAATAGAATTGAGGACTAGGACATATATCCATATACCTATAGGCCACTAATTTTTGATAAGGAAAACAGAAATACACATTGGAAATATGAAAAACAAATAGAGCTGGTCAAACTTGATTGTTACATGTAGAAGAATCTGGATAGATTCATATTCATCGTCTGTACAAAGCTCAACTCCAAATGGATCAAAAACCTCAACACAAGACCAGATACACTGAATCTGACAGAAAAGAAAGTGTGGGAATACCTTGAACCCAATGACCCAGGAAGATTTTTTGAACTCATTAGCATAGGCACTAAGACCAATATTTAATAAATGGAACCTCATAAAACTGAAAGGCTTCTGCATGGCAAAGGACACCACCACTGAGACAGAGTGGGAAAAGATGTCTAGAAACTACACATCTGATTGAGGGCTAATATTGAAAATACATATAGAACCTCTCTTCCAAATATAGACATAAAGAAAACCAACAACCCAATTTAAAATATGAGTTATACATCTAAACAGAGAATTCTCAAAAGAAATAACACAAATGGTTGAGAAGCACTTAAGGAAATATTTAACTGCCTTAGTAATCAGGAAAATGCAAATAAAAAATACTTTGAAATTTTGTGTTAGACAAGTTAATGTGACTAAGATTAGTAAAACAAATGATGTCTCATGCTGTGGCATATGCAGAGTAAGGTGAGTATTCATCCATTAATAGTGGGGCTGCAGCCTTGTACAACCAGAATGGAATTCAGTATGACAGTTGCTCAGAGAACTGGAAATAAATCTACCTGAATATCTAGCTATACTACATTAGGACATATGTCTAAAGGATATTTCATCTTTGTACAGACACTTTTTGGACTATGCTCATTACTGCTCTATTCATAATAGCCAGACATTAGGAATATCTAGATCTCAGTCAACAGATGATAGGATAAATAAAATATGGTACATTTACACAATGAAAGATTACTTAGCTGCTAAAAATATGAAATAATGAAATTCACAGGTAAATGGATAAGGCTAAAAAAAAATCCCAAATGAGGTAACCTAGTTGCCAAATCTCAAATATAGTATGAATTTACTTATATGTGGATGTTAACTCTTAAGTCTTCAGAAAGCAAACTGCATTTCATATAACCACAGAGGTTACCTATAGAGTAAGAAACTAAGAGTAGGGGATAAATCTTCCTAGGAAGGAGATGTAGAATAAATAGGATATGAATGGACTGGGGGTGAAAGGGTGGTAGGAAATGAGGATCAAATAGTGGGAGAAGGGGAAAGGGGTGAGAAATGAGAGACAGGGAAAGACAGCTAAAATTAAGGGGCATTAAAGAAGTCATAGGGTATACTAATAAATTTTAAAAGCTTTTTAAATTATGTATAAGTTTGAAGGCATCTAGAAGAAATTGTCAAATAACAGGGAGATGCAGATCCACCTGGACATCCCTTATCACCAACTGAAGCATCTAGTGTAGGGAATGGCTTACATCTAATTGAGTTATTGGTCAAACCTCTTCCATGTAAATCTCTTAACAGCCCAGGCTATTGCAAAGGCTATTGCTGGCTCTCCACAAACTGACATAAGGCCCTGTTACCAAAGACAAAACCCATACAACTCATTGAACATGGAGAAGTAAAGCTGCTGCCTACACAGACCCTTCATCCCTATGAACTAGTGTTCATGATAGTGGAAGGTGTTCTCCAGGCTACTGAAAAAGAAAAGCAAACACTAATCCACCTACAAACTCTTCAACCTACAGGGATAATTTGCCTGCAAGTTACTCTGGTGCAGTAGAGGCACAAAGCTTGTGGGAATAACTAACCAATATCTGATTGGATTTAAGACACACTCCACGAGATGGCCCTTACACTGTTCAGGTGGCCATGAATCTCCCAACATATTTGTCAGAGACCTAAGAAAACTCCAAATGCTATTTTTCTGCTAAAGAAATGTAGCCATAAAATGACTCCTCAGGGCATTGTGTTATAGATCAGTGTCTTACTTAGCCATCATTGGAGAAGCGTCCTTCTGCAGTAGATTAGAACAAATACAGAGACCCATCACTGGACACTAATCAGAAAACCAGAAACCTTAGAACATTCAGTCCTAAGTGGATCATCTTCATAAAATCCCTCTCCATGGGACTCCAGAAATTCTGTGGAAGGTGGTGTGGAAAATTTGTAGGAGGACCAAGGGAAAAAGAACTTCTAAACACAGTGAGACCAATGCACACATGAGCTCACAGAGACTACAGCAACATGCCCTTGGTCTGCACATGCCTATGCCAAATTAGATCCGACCCCTGAAAAAAAGGGGGGACAACAGCCTCAATCCCTTACCCAGAAGCTATTTCCAATTGTCAATGCCTCACAAATGAAAAATTAGTTCTCTCTAAGAGAGTATCACTTGGGATACAAACCATTTTTAAGGGCAGGTTCTATGCCCAACAGCTGATGATCAATACAAAATGGACTCAATGGCATCTTTGGAGATTCTTTGTCTCATAATGTTTCATCAAGGCTCCTATCTTTCTTTCCTTTCTTTCTTTCTTTCTTTCTTTCTTTCTTTCTTTCTTTCTTTCTTTCTTTCTTTCTTTCTTTCTTTCTTTCTTTCTTTCTTTCTTTTGGTCTTTTTCATACATATTATGGCTTCTGAATTTGTGATTTTTATTGAATTCCTGTGTACAAACATTTGTTTCTGAGTCTATATGGGTTTGTGCTGTTTTTTTTCTTTGAGTCTTCTGTTTGTTTGTACATTTTTTCCTATTATATTTTCTTTGTTGTTTTGTTTTATGTTATTTTATTGTTAATATTTAGATGCCTGTTTGTTATCTAACAAAATATGTGGATTCAGATGATGGGAAATGTGAGGAGTATATCAGAGGAATTGGTGGAGAGGAAAACATAATATGCATATGTTATATTTTCAATAAAAGAAAAAAGAACCCCAAAAGATGTTAGTGTATCTTTCATGGTGGAACACCTGGTATCCACATATACCATAAATAAAACCTAACAATGACTACCTAACAATATGTTTATATTGAGGACTTTCTGTCACTTCTCTGTTATAGAGGGACATTATGTATGCAAATTACCATGAAAATTAGATAAAGGTTCTATTAAAAACTTTTACTCAATTTATACTTTGCTAGATAGACTACTGTATTACAAATGTCATTTACAGTGTTTCTCAAACTGCACAAAGCCCTCTTATCCCTATGTAAATCTCTCATGTATTCAATTTTATATTATGCTAGACTTAATAATTTGGTGTCATATGCCAATACTTGTAGAAATAAAACTTTGAAATTATGGCTTTCAAGTTTCCATTGTTCATCCATGAATTTAATATGCAGTTGAGTTTCTCACTTGAATTGTAACTTTGAAAGCATTTCAGCATGCCCACTTTTTCCATCAACCTGACATGTAAGTGTGAAATAATATGTGCTCCTTTTGAGCCTTCCATAGATGATCTGAAACACACCAGAAGGAAATCATGATGATTTTTCACAGTGTCCAAGATTGTATTGCAGCTAATGGCACTTGCAAAGTTGGTGGTCTGGTTATTAAGTAAGAATCAATCCACAGCTCATATGTTTGCATACAGTAATGAGAAATCCTAGGTGGTCATTTGAACTTTGTGACAAGGAACTTTCATGGCAAGAAGCTACATTATTTTCTTAAATATAGAAGTGTAATTCTTATTGTCATCAGAAAACATAAATCTTAACCTGAGTGGAAGTTTTTTTTTTCCTTCCTCCTCTAGAAATGCCACAAACAGTAATTTTCAACATCCCTTAATACATCCTATAAAATAGAAAGTATAGGTGTAAATAATAATGGAGACCAATTCTTTTGTCACATAAAATCAGTGTGAAAGAGAAACCAGGTGAAATGACTGACTTATCTCTCCTTTAAATGCAAGCTATGTTAAAATAATTACATCTCAGCTTCTTCAAATGTTTTCTCTACTCTGACTTGAAAAGGAGCTCTAAATTCCTCCATTTAATTTTAGCCTTAAACAACTCTGTTGTTGCTGACAAAGCATCAGTATAAATGGTGGTTTTCCTATGATATTATCTAAATAAATACAAGTTACCAAATCCATTTTTTTAAACAAGGAATACTAAGAAAAGAAAAATTGAGCTAATCGAAAGTTCTTTGTTGTTTTTAAATTCTCTTCAGCCAAGAATACTTTAGCTTCTCAAGTTACTTCCTTCAGTAATTTCATGTACCCTTTAGTAAGTACGGCAATGTGATAAAAAATTTAAACACAGCACCTCCAGACAGCAAGCTTGCTCCTTTCATTGTATAAATTGAAGAGTAGAAAGTAGCTCAAATTTCAAATATAACGATAACACCAAGTGGAATAATTTATTTTATCGATAAAAGAAAAAATAAATCAATGATTAAAATACAGTCAGTAATTGGGGAGGTAAATATGAAAGTGGTATTATAAGACATGCATGTCTTGTTTGAAAAAATGACTGCATGTAAACATTTCCAGATCTGTTGAATGGTAATGAGGAAAGCCCATAAATTACCTAGCTATGGTGAGTAACCATCACGATACTACATAAAACATGACTTGGAATGATAGATCATGTACTTTGGACTTTAAAAAAAAAAGTTAAAATAGTAACAATTTTAGAGCATTGTTCAATAGATTATTCTTATGACACTCAAAGGCTAAATAAAACATTTTACTGTAAACAGAAAGCACCAAAGAAAAATTGAAAACTATAAAAGCAATGGGTGTAGTACTAAAATTTGTTTGTATTATAAAATTAGAAAAATAATGAAAAAATAATGAAAATTATCTTGATTATAAATTTTCAAAAAAGTTCTGCAGAGGCTCTGAATAGGGCTCTGAATAGGGTGTTGCATGATATCAAATGTCTTCTATCTGAAGGCTGTGTCTTTGCTACATAAAAGTCTTCCCTTTTCAATCTCTCACCTTCTCCAATCCTTTCATGCTTTTGATTACTTATCTAAGTAAACCGGGAAAGGGGAAATCATTGGGAATGTAAATAAAAAATATAGAAAATAAAAAAAATTACATCACTTACATCCTTCTAGATTTCCCATTGTCACCTAGAAAATGAAAATAATAAGCAAATTAATAACTCCTTAATTCAATTGACTTTATATAGTCGTCATTACTATCTCTCTCTATCCAGCAGATTATTTTTTTTATTTTCTATATTATTTTATTTACATTCCCAATGATTTCCCCCTTCCTGGTTCCTCCCTCTCCGAAAGTCCCATAAGCCCTCTTCCCTCCCCCTGTTCCCCATTCAACCCCTTCTTGCTTCTCTGTCCTGGCATTCCCCTACATCCAGACTTTCCAGGACCAGGGGTCTCTCCTTCCATCTTCTTGGAAATCAATTGTTATGTGAATTGTGTCTTGGGTGTTCCAAGTTTCTTATCCAGCAGATTATTAATCAGCTTTGCCTCACTAAATAAAGTACCTCAGACAATTAACTTGTAAATAAAATAAGATTTGGGAGTCATGGCTTTAAGCAAACTAAGAAATCAGTGAAACTATCCATTCACAGTAGTCACACAAACATAAAATAAAATACTTGTAAGTAAACTTAGCTAAAGAAACAGAAGACTTTAATGAAAGTTTTAAGACACCGAAAAAGATAGTAGATGATAGAAAGACTTTAATATACTCATGAATCAGAAGAATTTATCTTGTGAATAGCTATCAGATTAAAAACAATCCATAGATTTAGTGAAATCTCTCAATTTAAAAAAATCCAGGACCATTTTCACAGGCAGAAAAAAATCAAAAATGTATAAGGAAGCACAGAAGACCAATGATAGCTAAACACAACCCTGAACAGAAAGAATACTCTGGGAGGTATAATCTTACCTGATTTCAAGCTATATTTCAGACTTACAGTAACAAAAGTATCATGGTACTGGCACTAAAACAGTCACAAATATCAATAGAATAGAATAGAACCCATATATAAGTCCTTATAACTCCAGTTACTTGTTTTTTTTAAGATGCAAAACACTGTTTGAAGACAGCATCTTTAAGAGTTAATGCTGAGAAAACTGGCTATCACCATGTAGCTGAATAAAACTAGATCACTATATCTCACCCAACATAGGATTTCAATTTCAAGTAGTTTAAGTACATTTCAACATAGAGTAAGGATATTCTGCATAAGACTCCAGTAGTACAGTGAATGCGATTATAAGCAGCATCTCATGGAATTCAAAAACTTTTGTAAAATGAAAGAAGGCACCAACTGAGTGAAAAAGAGGTACAGAGACTAGGAAGAAATCTTGTTACCAATGTCTCTGCTGAACTATAACTGTCTAAAATTTATAAGAAACTTAAAATTAACTAAACAACCCAAAACCGAAGAATCCGATTAAAATGGGCTGTGGAGTTTAAAAAAAATAAAAAAGTTATCAAAAATACAAATGCCTAGCAAACACTTATAAAAGTGTTTAATACCTTTAGCAACTGGAAATTGTTTTTAAAAACAATCCTGCTTTATGATTACATCCTAGCCCAGTTAGAATGACCATCATCAAGAATACAGTCCCAACAAACACTAAAAGGCTTTTGTTGGGATGTAAATTGGCCGTGCCACTATGAAAATTAGTCTGCATTTTACTTTAGAAACTAAATGTAAAGCTACCATAGGACCCCACTACGTCATTCTTAGAAATATATCTAAAAGGCTCTGTAACCTGCTACAGAGATACTTTCTCTACCATGTTAATTGCTGCTCCATGCTACAGCATAGAATTAGCCTTCATATTCACCAAGAAATTATATGTCTGGAATGACCTGGAGGCCCTCAAACGACATAGGCTATTTCCTTACCTCTTTGTTGTACACCATAACTAGAAAATAAGGCTCCATTGCTGAACAAACCCCATTGTTATAAGATATAAAAAATCAAATTATAAAAGGACTCAGAAACTTCATATCTTCTGCTGAGCTTTCAGAGTTCTGGAAAGCACTATACATGTCATTAGAGAAGGAAAGGTATCTATTGACTTGCTTTCTAAGATGTGTCCATGAGTGCAACAAATGAATAACTTTTATTAAGGTGACCATACATGACCAGACTGGATATGAGGTTTGTGTCATCAGGTTAACCTGGTCAAAAATCCCTTGACTGAGGAGATCGTAGCCTGTAGAAAGGCTAATTATTATTTTACTAAATAGTCATGCTGTTATATTGACTTACTATAACTTTAATATAAATACTTATATTATTTCTATGCCCATAGTTTGCTGTTGCTCTCAATCCTGATCTTAGAAATTTCTTTTTGCATTGGTCAGTGGTTAATAGAGATTACCCAAACTGGCCAAATAAGTGCAGGGAATGTCAAAGACAAGAGGATAGCGATGGGTGTTGTGAAATGTTGCCTTCTAGGCATGAATATGGTCATTACTCCCATGAACTTGTAGGAGCTGTGTCACCTGCACAAGATCAAGCCCATCAAAATCCTAACACAGATGGTCTAGGGAGAGAGTCACTACACTATGCCCCTAGCTGAGGATCCATTGGCAGTTAATAGTTGCTGGGCAAGAGAAAGTCATATTTTTCCTTTATTGATGTGGCCTTTTGTAGGTTGCCCATGCTGCAGGGGACAGTCCCTTTCTCATATGCACATGGGAAGCACTAATTGGACTCAGTTGGCTATTTAAAAAGTACAGCAAGAGGACATGACGTGGTGAGGAGGATGGGCTGAGGAGGTTTTCCAAAGGGACATTGGGGTAGATATGATGAAAATATACATTACATGTGTAACGGTCTCAATAAAAAATGTTTAAACTATTTTATAAACGAAAATCCCTTTTCTTGTCTTCAATGTTTTGATTCAAATATGGTTTCATTTTGGGTAAGAAAACTGGAGTTTAGAGTGCCCTGCTTCAATTCTACCAGAACTAGCTGACAAGAACCTATTTCTGACAATACTATATATCTTGGTTGCAAGACATGAAGAAACCGAGTTAGTAGTGACTTTTCTTTTATTGGTAAGCTTTAATATTCCTGGAAAATGCTAGCTGCTAAAGGGACAAGCTATCAATAGTGTTACATATTTATGGCCCCTAGGAACTGTGATACAAACCTTCTGAACAAGTTGTACACACCTGAGAAATAGTAGCACAATTCTTATGAGGATAACCAACTGCTTTTTGTTTGGACATAGTTTTAAGTACTTGCCTGGCAATTTATCAATTTGCTGACCTGTGAAAGTACAATAGTATGATAGAATGTGAGACTTTCAAATCACAATGACATTGAAGAATGGCTTGCGAGTTGAAGGCCAAGATAAAGTTTTATTTGAAGTCTTAATTCTTTGACGTTATACTCATTAGTGTATTTGCCAGTAATTTTTATCAACATTCAAGTGATGTTTTTAAAATAATGTTTCATTTCCTATATTGTTTTAGACTATACTATGAAGTACAATAATAACTTTTGGAATAAAATATGCTTCTATTGTGTTAGATAGGTAAAGGTCTTTACTCACAGCGTTTGTGGCCAATTAATTAGTGATAAAAATATGTGTGTTGCTTAAACATTTTATGTATATTTGGAGCAAAAGTGTAGAAGGTAAATAAAGTGAAAAACAGAAAAGAATATAAATAACAACAAAGGCTGATGTGGAAACAGAAATTAGAAACCTATACACTCCGATTAGAGTGTAAACAATTACATCCATTTAGCAATCAGTCTGAATATTATTCAAAACAACAGAAAGAGAACCTAGCATATGACCCAAATATACAGCTCCTGGGCATATACCCAAAAAAATTCATATCCTACAACAAAGATCCTTGCTCCTCCAAGTTCAGTACTGCTATTAACAATAGCTAGAAAATGGAATCAGCCAATATGTACATGAATGGATAATCAAAATGTGAGATACACATACACACACACACACACACACTCAAAAACACACACACACACACACACACACACATACACACACACACAGTGGAATTGTATTGAGCCATAAAGAAAATTAAAATTATGACATTTATAGGTTACACAAAGGGATGGAAAATAATTATACCAAATGAGATAACGCTGGAGGAGAAAGGCATGACCACATCCTGTCTCATATGTGGATCCCAACTTGACTCTTAGTTTTGTATGTTTAACTTTGTGTACTTCCAGAAGCTGGGAAACTAGAAAGGGGACAAGGAGTACTTTTAGGAAAGGGGATAACAAAACACAGGTAAAATAAAGTAGAGAGGGGAATGCTGGGCTAGAAAGCTTTAAACGGGAGAAAGTGAACAAAGGAGACTGTGAGAGCTGTCCACAACAAAGGTTTATGAGAAAGCCACATGGAAATCTACAATCTCTGAATGTGCAGCTTAGTTTCCATACCATGTGAATCCCAAACAACTGGAGCAGGGGGCTATCCCAAAAGCTGTTATCTCTATGCGGAATATGTTCTTCTAGCTGTGCCTGGCCTCAGAGAGAGAAGAGGCCCCTACTTAGCCTTGCAGAGACTAGAAGTGACAGAGTGGGGGATACCCAGGGCTCTCCAGACCCACTCAGAGGAGAAGGGGAGGGAGGATGGGGGAAGTTTGGGGTAGTTGATCAGGAGGGGAGAGGAATGTAAAGTGGAAGATATCTCAGTGGTTAAGAATACTTGTTCTCACAGAAGATCCAGATTCAGTTCTTACTGTCTTAGGGTTTTACGGCTGTGAACAGACACCATGACCAAGATAAGTCTTATAAAAGACAGCATTTAATTGAGGCTGACTTCAGGTTCAGAGGTTAAGTCCAGTATCATCAAGGCAGCAATAGGACAGCATCAGACAGGTATGCTGCAGGTGGAGTTGAGTATTCTACATATTCATCTGAAGGATGCTAGCAGAATACTGGCTTTCAAGCAGCTAGGATGAGGGTCTTAAGCCCATGCCCACAGTGACACACCTACTCCAACAAGGCAACACCTCCTAATAGTGCCACTCTCTGGACCAAGCATATACAAACCATCACAGCACCCAAACAGCAGCTTACAACTATCCATAAATGCAGTTCTAGGGAATCTTATGTCTTATTCTGGCCTCTATGGCTACCAGACATACAAACGGTACATATAAATACATGGAGATAGACCACATACACCCATAAAATTAAATAGTTTATTTTTAAAAGTATTTAGGGGAGAACAAGACTTCCTTGGGTGGAATGTATTGTTGCTGCTTAAAATAGACATAATTTCAGACTATGAATTATGAAGACATAGTCTTCAAAATATTTACGTTTATATTGACTAACAAATCCTCCTCTCCGCTTAAGGCAGGGAAACCTTCTTTTGCAGTAAATGATGGTGAATTCAGTGAATCATGGCTATTCAAGATGTTAAGAATAAAAGGAAGTTGAGGGCTTCTAAAACACGATATTTATACCAACCTCTCTAAGGCTAAGAAAAGTCACATAAGAATATATATAAAGAATGTATATATATTGGAAGGTAGAGAAAGGAGCTATAAAATGTCATCTTTAACTGTAACACAGACTTTGCAATCATGAATTCACAGAAGCTGCAATTTTTCTGGCAGTGGGCTACACAAAACAAGCTTTGTCAGTAATCAAACATAAGCTGGAAAGTTGTCATGGGTCCTCAACCCTTTCTGCCGCACTATTGGCTACTGACAGATTCACCAAAATGGAGAGTCATTGTCCTGAGTCCAGTAGGTTCTAGTGCAGTGGTTCTCAATGTTCCTAATGCTGCGACCCTTTAATATAGTTCCTCGTGTTATAGTGTTATGGTGATCCACAGCCATAAAAATAATTTTTTTTTGCTATTTCATAACTGTAATTTTGCTACTGTTATGAATTGAAGTGTAAATATTTGGTATGTAGGACATCTGATCTGTGAGTTCCCCCAAAATTCAAAACCCACAGTTTGAGAATCACTGCTCTAATGGATAGCTGAATTCAGTGGTCAACAAAATGAAAATCATGAATGTGAAAAGAGATGTGTTGGAGAAAAAGATGGCTGACAGAGTTCAGAGAGAGGTGCGAAAGAATGGGAAGGATAATCTGATTACATTACGCACATGTCTGAAATGGTCAAAAATATTTCATTAATAAAGAAATTTAGCATAATTAGTAATCACCTTGACACTGCTGCAAGACATACTTTGGAAGCCTTACATTAGATTGTAAATTTAGTGAAATGATCGAGATCCACAGCGGCTTGCCATGGATATTGCCTGGAATTTAGTACATACTCAAAAACTCTTTCTTCTTGAACTTCCCTGTTATTGTGACCTGTATAAATGGAGATTGATTCTTAGAAGTTTCTCAGATTCAAATCATTAGAGATGTTCCTGGTTCTTTTCCTGAATTTCCACTTTGCATCCAGTTACTAGTGAACTGTGTAAGTTCAATCTGTGAGATAAATTCTCAATTTTATGACCTCTTACCACCTAAACAGTTAACAGTGTGACAAGAGATCATATTCTGAAGCTGTTGATTTTTAGCTGGACTTACAAAGTGTACTTTTGTTCTTCATAGTGGTTTGTTGTGGCAACAGTACCATGTTAATGCCTTAAGCAGTATGAATTCATTCTTTTATAGTTCTAAAAGTCGGGAGACCTAAACTTATCTCCAAGCTCAAGCTTGCTGTTATAGCTGAATCTCTCTGCAGGAACTTAGGAGAGAGTTCATTCCTTGCTTTTTATAGATTCTACAAGCTGGCCCAGGACTTCTTCCTTGCCTTGGAACTTCTTCCTTTCTTGTCTCCAATTTCTTGTTGCTATGGTCACATGACCATATTCTGATATGATTCCTTTTTATAAAGGCTCTTGAGATTATATCAGATTTACTCTAATAATCCCACCTTAATCACATCACAAAAGTTTCAGTTTAATAAAATTTTCCCTTTTGCCTATAAAGTAAGAGTCACAAATTGTGACAATTATAACTGCAGGATGGTGGGTCACACTGTGCTTGCTATGCTCCCTTACTGTACAAATGAAACAACTGGAACATTCAGATCTTCTTTGGGCTTCCTACTTTGTACAGCACAAAATCTGATGAGAATATGTTGCCCAAAGGCCATATGAGGTCAGAGCGTATAAGTTCTCCAGCATCATTAGCTGTTGTATACTGTGCTCCAGTCACATGTGTTTGTTGGCCACCTTTCAGTTACACCAAAGACACTCTCACCTCAGAGCTTCTGCACTTACTCCACACTCTGCCAGGAGTGTTCTACCCTCACAAGCACAACTTTTCACCTCTTTTCAGCTTATGATTGGATGTTATAAAGTTGCATGACCTCTGTGGATACGTCACGGAAAACAGCCTTTTCTATACCTGACTGCCTACCAGCATCCAGCTTTGCTATTTCTCATAGCAAATTAAGTCCTTGAGTTTGTACTAGTTGTTTGCTTACCATCTTTCCCCCTTTTTGACGAAAACTGCCCCCTCCCCACTTTTCATTCACAATTGTGTCCCCGACATTGACAATTGTAACTGATATGGAAACACAATTAAATATTAGTCCTTAAAAAGCAAAGAAAGAACTGATGTTGAGTTAATGATTTCCAAAACAGGATAATCAGAAACCCCCTTGAAATATGTGTTCATGTATTCCTTAGCTACTCTTTTATTAAGATTGAAGTTTTGAAGTCATTATCTCTTCTTCACAATGAAGCCAATATAATTTCTAAATATTTTGTATTGAAAATGTTTGTTAGAAGATAGTTGTACTAGAATTCTCTGGAAGAACAGAACTGATAGAATGAATGAATATCAAGGACCATTGACTTACAGGCTGTGGTTCAGCAGATCCCATAAGGGCTGTCTCCTGCCATAATGTCCAAGAATCCAATAGGTTTTCAGTCCATGTGGCTGGATCTCTCTGATTGTATTCATTGTATGTTGGAACCTTGAAAAAGTAGGCTCTAACTCCAGTGAAGGAATGTCTCTGAAGCAGGATGCATGAACTTTAGCAAATGTTTCCTTCTCCCAAGTCCTTCATTTAGGAAGTCATGAAAAGATTTAAGGTGGGTCTTCTGACCTCAAATGATCCAATCAAGAAGAGTCACTTACAAGTGTGCCCAACTGCTTGCTTTTTATTCAATTCCAGATGTAGTCAAATTGATCATCTATAGTAGCCATCACTATATTACTGCCTTGTGCTGTCTTATATTTTTCAAAGTCTACTTTAATAAGGACACTTAAGTTTTTTAACCTCCCTTCTAGCCTATCACTCACCAGAAGTATGTAAAGGAAACATTAATAGGAAAAGGAAATGTAGACTGGTATAGAAATAGTTCTTTGGGGCAGATCTAATCTGCATTGTCAGGATATTAACAGTTTAGTTCACACAAATCAGTAGTGGTAGCTCAGTCCATTCGCAAACACCATTCACAAATCAGCCATGCCAGTTGGATGGAGAAGAAACCATGAGGCTCTGCCAATCAGCCCAAGTCAGCAAAAGCAGCAAGAAGCCTCCTTAACAGTACCAGAAGTTCTTTGGTATGTTTCTCTCAAAGAAGTTACTACAAACAATGATCAACAATGAAGGCAAGATGAACCTATGCCACAGCATCCTTAGTGAAGCACTGTCATTAAAGCTCAAAGATGACCAGCAAGGTAAACCGATACCACCCAGTGTCATCCACTCCCTGTTGGGTAATATTTATACTCCTTCTAAATATCACATGTTCTCTTACACGTCTGATCTATCAAAACATCACATGCCCTTCTTCCAGGCAGCTTCCTGAAAAACACCATGTGTCTATTCTCAGCAAAGCATCCTCTCATAAGACATTTTCCAGAAAAACATCACAGCACACAACTGAGTTTCCAAAGAAAGCAGAAATTTCTACTTTAGCCTTGTTCAGATAATTAGTGATACACAATTAGAGGATTCATATGAAAATACATTCCCAATCAAAAGTAAGTAGATTCACAAGAAATGTTGGAAATATTCTCTATGGATAGTTTATAAGACTATTAGAACATACCTAATTGCAGAAAATATGCATTGTGTTGTAGAGGGTAGTTCTGATGCGTTGATTTAATCGAGAATCTGTGTTTAATGATGCTGAAGGTCCTTGCTCTCAATTTTTTTTTTGATCTACCAATAAAGATGCCAGTAGCCATTAGCTAAGCATGGGGCAGGACTCTGAGAGTTGCTCTGGCAGGACACAGTGAGAATTAGAGTACGAAAGAGGAGAAGGGAACACAGTAATGGAGGAGATAAAACTAACCAGTGATGTGAGTTTTGGGTAAGTAGCCTCTGACCACTTCCCTAACTGGACCTGGGGTAGCAGGGGAAAGTTTAGGAGTGTACAGTCATTGAGTTGGTCAAGGCATTTTAAGAATAACTGGTATGTCTGTGTTTTCTACTCATGAATCTGAGATAGTTCCTGGGCTGGTGTTCACGTGTGATTGGCCAGGAGCACAAAGCAGGCAGCAAAACTCCTGCAACATTGTATATATTCATAGTTTAATTCACAAGAATGTTTGAATTCATGGGGGGATTGCTTAAATGAACCAACTGTGTTGAAGTAAATGATAACAATATTTAGAATTATTGAGACACTTTACCAACATTAATTGCTACTCACACTATCAATGCATTGTTTCCTCTCCTTTACAAGTTTGGAAGCTCAGGGATGAGAAACTCATTGAGGAACTTAGTGTTAAAATTAAAACTTGGTGATTTCTGGATCTCAGAATGTGTGCTGCTGTCTCAGGCATTACTCTTCCCTCCAGAGAGAAGATGTGTCAGAATGGAATGGTACTGGAACAAACATGTGAACGGCACACTAATTTTTGTCTGATGGGTAGGAGGCTTGAGAAGAATCCCCCAGTGCCCTCAATGGTAAATCAGACCCCAATAATACCTTTCAAATCTCACTGACTAATCCTATCAGGCAAAGTAGATAAAAAATGCCGTGCATTTGAAAGCATAACCCCTTAGTGCACTGAGACTCTGACATTTGTCTTGGCCTCCAACCATTTCAATAATTGTCTTATGGTTGGCTTTCTTACCTCTTAATCTGTGAATCCAACTCTGTGTGAAAAAAAAAAAACTGATGAAATTCATTCCTTTAATTGGAAGAGTTTGGTTATAAAAATATCTGGGACTTAGTGTTATTTCCCATTTGTGGAGTATAATAGATTCCAGGCCTATGGTGTAACTCCCACTAGTGAAATAATACACAGGCATACTTGTCCATTATTAAGCAGCAGGGTGTGTGTGTGTGTGTGTGTGTGTGTGTGTTTCCTTAATACCTTTTCCCTTTGGAAGACACCCACACTTCTTTAAAAATAAGTTGGGCAAACATTGACTGTGAATGTGTTTTTGTTTTCCTAATGGAGTATCAATGGGAGCTGTATACACAGATCAAACTCTGTACACATATTATTATCTCCAAATAATTAATATTTGTGTATTATTTCTCTGGGGCTGGCTTTACATGAATGCAGAGGCAGTGGTAGAACTTATCACAAAATACAATGTTAACTGGTTCCAGGGGTGTCTTTGTGAATACTCCCTGCCAGTGGTTGCAGGGACCAAGGAAGCACCCTGCTGTGTTCCCTCCCAGCTCCCGGCCTCCTCAGGGAGTATATGCTAATTCTATCTTCTCCTATTGGGAAAGCTGCCAAAAGCAAAGCAAAAGGGACAGCACTGTAGTTCCTAGAGAGAGTTAGGAGCCAGCAATCAGGAGTGGAGGAGAAAAATGAGCATTTTAGAGAGTAAAGATAAAGGAAAGAGTAGTTAATATTTTAATCTTTCCATTATGATTAAAAAAAAGAGTAGTCTCTATCATGTGACAGCAGACAGGGTAAGAGCTTCCAGATGTATCTGTGTGTGTGTGTGTGTGTGTGTGTGTGTGTGTGTGTGTGTGTGTGTGTCTGTGTGTGTGTGTGTGTGTGTGTGTATTGTGCATGTGGAATAAAAGGGAAAAAACAGAATCACCCATGGGTTTTAAGTTGAGTAGAGCTATTCCCATCTCAGGAATAGCAGTGCCTTCTGTGAGACTCAGCAGCTATATCAGCTCATTGATTAATCCTGACCTTAAGAGTTGTAACAATTTAGCATCTACTGTTTATAAAGTTGCATTTTCTAAGAAAAAAATAATGAATTATTTGCATAATTATTTTCGTATGACTTCGTTAATAGAATATAAGATAGTTTGTTTCTATGAAGAAAGAAAAAGCAGATGATGTGTAAGGGTAATACTGAATTCTAACTCAACTTGTTGAAAAGACAGTGAAGAACATACCCATGGCAAATCCTTATTTATCAGTAATACTATCTTTAATATATTTTATTATTCTTTGAGAATTACATACATGCACACAATGTATGTTTATTGTATTCAATTATGACATTCAGCTTATTCTAGATCTTCCCCACACCCCCTTTGACTTTACATTCTCCTCAAAAAAAATATCTCAATGGAAAAACATGATTATTATCTGGTATGTATAAGTTAAAGTAAGCATATCTGAATGGTAAGCCTTTGTTATTATGGTACAGAAAAAATACGCTGAGTAGAACCATTCTTTGATGTTTATGATCTGAAACAAAGGTAAATATTAAATATAATGTACAATTTACCACAATTCTATTGAGAACTCAAATCAGGAAGAGGAGAGAAAGAAAACAGCTTCTAATGGATGACTATTTATAGGAACATAAAAGTTCCAAGACATGGGTTTCTGTCTTTTAAACATGTTCCTAGACTGAAACCCTATGATGAAAGGAAATTAATTTGTTTTTAAAGTTCTTTTAAAATTAAAATTCTCAATTTTATGTTAACAATAAATTGCAGAGCTAGGTAGCAATCATGTGGTCAATTAAAGAGCAATTGCATTACCTATATATCACTATGCAGTCCTTGATTTGTGATGCAGAAAAAAGGCATTATAAAAATAAGAAATTTAACAATGTTTCTTTCTTTAATTCTGAACAGTTATCCTCTCTCTTTGCTTGTAATGTAAATATCTGTAACTTAACTCTAACTTAAAACCTAGGAAAGAAAATAGGAAGCAGAAACTTCATTCAAAGGATACTAAAATGTTAGCTGTGTCATATTTTCAAGACAGTCAAGGCATAAAGACTTAGTCCTTGAAAGTGGAGGCTCTCCGTAATTTTTGAATTTTTGAAGGAAATTTTTTTTTAATTTAATTTTATTTTATTTTTTTAATTTACATTCCAAATCACTTCCCCTTTCCCGTTTCCTCCCTCCCCGAAAGTCCCATAAGCCCCCTTCCCTCCCTCTTTTCTCCGTTCAACCCCCTCTCATTACTCTGTCCTGGCGTTCCCCTACATCCAGTCTTTCCAGGACCAGGGGTCTCTCCTTCCATCTTTTTAGAAATCTATTGATATGCTGATTGTGTCTAGGGTATTCTGAGATTCTGGGTCAATATCCCCTTATCAGTGACTTCATACCATGTGTGATCTTTTGTGATTGGGTTACCTCACTAAGGATGATATTTTCAAGTTCTGACCATTTGCCTAGGAATTTCGTGAATTCATTGTTTTTAATTGCAGAGTAGTATTCCATTGTGTAAATATACCACATCTTCTGAATCCATTCCTCCGTTGAGGGACATCTGGGTTCTTTCCAGCTTCTGGCTATTATAAATAAGGCTGCTATGAATATAGTGGAGCATGTGTCCTTATTGCATGCAGGTAAAGTCTCTGGGTATATGCCCAGGAGTGGTATAGCCGGATCCTCCGGAAGTGTCATGCCCAGTTTTCTGAGGAGCCGCCAGACTGCTTTCCAGAGTGGTTGTACCAGCCTGCAATTCCACCAGCAGTGGAGGAGTGTTCCTCTTTCTCCACATCCTCGCCAACAACTGCTGTCTCCTGTGTTTTTGATCTTAGCCATCCTGACTGGTGTGAGATGGAATCTCAGGGTTGTTTTGATTTGCATTTCCCTAATGACTAAGGATGATGAACATCTCTTTAGGTGCTTCTCAGCCATTAGATATTCTTCAGGTGAGAACTCTTTGTGGAGCTCTGTACCCCATTTTTTAATAGGGTTACTTGCCTCTCTGGAGTTTAACTTCTTGAGTTCTTTGTATATCTTGGATATTAGCCCTCTGTCGGATGTAAGGTTGGTAAAGATCATTTCCCAGTTAGTTGGTTGCCGCTTTGTCTTTTTGACAGTGTCTTTTGCCTTGCAAAAACTTTGTAATTTAATGAGGTCCCATTTGTCTATTTTTGATCTTAGAGTATAAGCTATTGGAGTTCTGTTCAGGAAATTCTCCCCTGTGCCCATATGTTCAAGGTTCTTCCCTAGTTTCCCTTCTATTAGTTTCAGTGTGTCTGGTTTTATGTGGAGATCTTTGATCCACTTAGAATTGAGCTTAGTGCAAGGAGATAAGGATGGGTCAATTTGCATTCTTCTGCATGTTGACCTCCAGCTGAGCCAGCACCATTTGTTGAAAAGGCTATCTTTTTTCCACTGGATGGTTTTGGCTCCTTTGTCAAAGATCAAGTGACCATAGGAGTGTGGATTCATTTCTGGGTCTTCAATTCTGTTCCATTGATCTACATGTCTGTTACTGTACCAATACCATGCAGTTTTTAACACTATTGCTCTGTAGTACAGCTTGAGGTCCGGGATACTGATTCCCCCAGAGGTTCTTTTACTCTTGAGAATAGTTTTAGCTATTCTGGGTTTTCTGTTATTCCAGATGAATTTTTGAATTGCTCTTTCTAACTCTATGAAGAATTGAGTTGGGATTTTGATGGGGATTGCATTGAATCTGTGTATTACTTTTGGTAAGATGCTCATTTTTACTATATTAATCCTGCCAATCCATGAGCATGGCAGATTTTTCCATCTTCTGAGGTCTTCTTCAATTTCTTTCTTCAGAGACTTGAAGTTCTTGTCATACAGATCTTTCACTTGTTTGGTTAGCGTCACGCCAAGATACTTAATATGGTTTGTGGCTATCGTAAAGGGTATTATTTCTCTTACTTCTTTCTCAGCCTGCTTATCCTTTGAGTATAGGAAGGCTTCTGACTTGCTTGAGTTGATTTTATATCCGGCCACTTTGCTGAAGTCGTTTATCAGCTGTAGGAGTTCTCTGGTGGAGTTCTTTGGGTCGCTTATGTATACTATCATATCGTCTGCAAATAGTGATAGTTTGACTTCTTCCTTTCCAATTTGTATCCCTTTGACCTCTTTTTCTTGTCTAATTGCTCTAGCTAGAACTTCAAGTACTATATTGAAAAGATATGGAGAGAGAGGGCAGCCTTGTCTAGTCCCTGATTTTAGTGGGATTGCTTCAAGTTTCTCTCCGTTTAGATTGATGCTGGCTACTGGTTTGCTGTAAATTGCTTTTACTATGTTTAGATATGGGCCTTGAATTCCTGATCTTTCCAAGACCTTTAGCATGAAAGGATGCTGAATTTTGTCAAATGCTTTCTCAGCATCTAATGAGATGACCATGTGGTTTTTTTCTTTGAGATTGTTTATGTAGTGGATTACATTGATGGATTTCCTTATATTGAACCATCCCTGCATCCCTGGGATGAAGCCTACTTGATCGTGGTGAATGATCGTTTTGATGTGTTCTTGGATTCGGTTGGCAAGAATTTTATTGAGTATTTTTGCATCGATATTCATAAGAGAGATTGGCCTGAGATTCTCTTTCTTTGTCGGATCTTTGTGTGCTTTTGGTATTAGTGTAATTGTGGCTTCATAGAACGAGTTGGGTAGTGTTCCTTCTGTTTCTATTTTGTGGAACAGTTTGAAGAGTATTGGTGTTAGGTCTTCTTTGAAGGTCTGATAGAATTCTGCACTAAAACCATCTGGACCTGTGCTTTTTTTGGTTGGAAGACTTCCAATGACAACTTCTATTTCTTCAGGGGTTATAGGACGGTTTAGATGGTCTATTTGATCCTGATTTAATTTTGGTACTTGGTATCTGTCAAGGAAATTGTCCATTTCCTCAAGATTTTCTAGTTGTGTTGAATACAGGTTTTTGTAGTAGGATCTGATGATTTTTTGAATTTCCTCAGTTTCTGTTGTTATCTCTCCCTTTTCGTTTCTGATTTTATCAATTTGGATACTATCTCTGTGCCCTCTGGTTAAATTTTTAAAGAAAAAAAGAAAGCTTGAAAAGCATTTCACAGGACTTGAAAGGTCTTTTCTTTATTTTGTCTTTTTGTGTTTTTGTTTTCTTTTTCTTTCATTCTGTTTTTTTCTTTTCATGAAAATATAATGGCAACACCGAGACACCTCCTTCATCTCTCACCAATATGCGCCTGAGCTTGCCCACTCCCTCTCCAATTCACGGTATGTATTTTTAATTAGTATTGTTATGTGTAGATATTGCCTGTAGCTTTTCAACTGGAATATAGTGAGAAAATCACTACCCCTGTTGAACAGGTCAAATGGTGCTCACTGTTCAGATCTTGTTTCCACAATTGTATTGTTTAGATAACAAAGGTATATGTGCCTTAGAAGCCACCATCTTGCAGCAGACTCCCTGGTTCTCTGACTGTTACAGTCTTTCTACATTTTCTTCTGCAATTTTCCTTGGCCATTAATCTTCTGTCAGATATATATCAGGAAGAGATATTTGAACCTTTTCTGTAGGATGGACATCCAAGTCAGAATCTGCAATCACTCACTTTGAAGCTCTGAAAGTTGAGAAATCAGGAGCAATCTGTGACTCTGAGGCCTGGCCTCCTGGGACTCATGTGTACAAATAAGATTTCAAGCCCACAAAAGCAGGAAGCTTACTAGGCAAGAGTCTTGCTATGGAAAGACTGTTCTCATAGCCTCACAATTATGATAGCTTGGCAGAGGACGATAGACTCTAGGAACAAATTTTCCCAATGGCATTTGCTGGTCTGAGAAGCAGGTACTGTAGAACTCAAAGTGTGACATTCTCAAAGCTTTAGAGACAAAGCTCTAGTCTTTTTGTGGATGACTCGGGAAAATAGAAGGCTGTGGTTACTGTTTCTAGAAGGATCAGATCAGGCAATAGTGAAAAGATGTTAGTGGCATGCTTTTTGATATTATATTCTTGTTTGAAGGGCTGGAGAGATAGCTCATCAGTTAATAGCACTTCTCTAGAAGATGTAAGTACAGTTTCCATCACAAGCAATAGGGTGTCTTATAACTACTGGCAACTTCACTGCAGAAAATCCAATATCTCTATAAGCACCTTACCATACATGGCAGACACCCAGACAGACGCATCCATACAAACACAAAAATAAAATGAAACAAATCATTAAAACAAGCAAAGAATTTCAACTTTGCTACTAATATCTTTGCATAAAAAATTTAAAATTAGCTTAACCATAATCATTCAAACTTCAGAACACCCACTATTTCTTCATCGCTATATTATCAACACTATGATCAGAAATAATAGGGCAAAACACCTGGGGATTGTTTTGAGACCCATATATGAAACAAATATAACACAATAGCTTTTTAGATTCAGAAGCAAACTTAGTGATAGGAAAGCACACTCCATTCACAGTAAAATGTAATATGTTAGACTCAAGCATGAGGTATATCTTGCCAGAAATCAAAGGTGTTTGTTTTGTTTTATCCTAGGCATAAGCAATAAGTATGTAAGACCAAAATTAAAATCATTATTTCCCTTCAAAGCAATTAAATGATTTTTAAAAAGTTGCTCTATGGAGGTCTAAAGTACCTCTTCCTATACACTCCGTTTCTTTAGTTGAAGCAATCAAACTCAGCATAAGTTGGCTGAGAGAGCAAATTTTTTAAGGCTAACAGAAGACCCTTGCAAAAATATCTGTGCTTGCATTGATGAGGTTAGACAATGGGGTCAAAAACACAGAGCAGGATGTCCCCTGGCATCTGAGATATTTTATGTCATTAAACAAATCTACAAAACTATCTTTAAAATGTGGAGTTAATATTTCCATGTGCTTGTAAAGCCTAAGTTGTTAATAGCCTCCCCAGGGCCTTGATTCTGTCTGTGGTGCCTTCAGTGATTTTGTCACTCCTTAAATATTTTAAGCTATCACAGTGTATCCTCAAAAAAAAAAAAACAAAAACAAAAACAAAAAAACCAAACAAATGCAAGTCCTTTTGAGACCTTGCTTATTTTAAAATAAAATGTGCCAGTTTTCTGAAAAATGAGTAGATTGTTGAACCATAGAAAACAAATATAAGAAATATTAAAACTATGGAGAATTAATGCAGAGACCAACTCTCTAGAATAAGCAGATCTACTGGATAACATGAAATAGTCTTTATCTTTTTGTATCTTAAGTGCTATATTCTATGCTGCTAGCACATACTAAGGAGAGCCCTAAGACATATTTAATTTGATAGAAATAAAAATTTGAATCATAGTTGTTTTCAAGAATAAATAGATCATAAAATGAGCATATATTAATGTTTTATTTCAGCTATGATGATTCTTAATCTGTTAATTAGTACCAGTGAGAATAAATAAACCTTTGAAATATATGCTGTCCAAAGATTAAGATAAATTCTTGCAGGACAAACACACACCGAATATGTTTTAATTCCTAATATTAAAGAATGTCTTCCTTCCTTGTTACATTCCTTCCTCTCCTTCATCTTCCATTCTCTACGCTTCTTTTTCAAACCTTAGTCACAATTATTTTCATCCTTCCTATCAAATAATGTTGAATTCCATATTGACTTTTCAACAGACCACTAATAGACAAATAGAGATCATATATATATAACTGGGGCTCAAAGAGGCCTGGAAAGGTTTGAAAACATTGAACAGTAACAGGATGTTCGTAGGAAAACAAAGATAAACAGGTTTAGAATAAAAGGAACAATTTTCATGCAAAGATACTTTCTTCCTTTCACCACACATGTGTGTGACTTTTAAACCTGTGTGCCTTGCCCTCATACAATTGTTCTATAGTCAGCACTAACAAGTACTGTCAAGTGGAACTTTCAGGATAACACACAACTTTGGTGCTATTTTTCTCCATTAATGGAACCTGCTAGCTAATTCTTGAGAAATGAGAGTTGGAAGGAAGAAGAAACATGTGCCCCCACAAAACCATTGATTCTTGTAATGGTGTGAGAATCAGTAAAGACCCATGGCAGAGATTTAGAAGAAACTTTGGAGAAAAGTACACAGAAGAAACAGAGTGAAGTTTCTAGCTTTGGCAATGAAGTAACCATTATCCTTCTAGGGAAATGTTTCTGGAAAAATACAGGAGAATAAAATTGCTGGTTGTCAGAATTTGGGAGATTTGGAGGCATGGTTTATATAGTGTTTTGTGTAAAATTAAAATTGGTTTCATTCAAGCGGGGTAGTGGTGGCTCACGCCTTTAATCCTAGCACTTGGGAGGCAGAGGCAGGCGGATTTCTGAGTTCGAGGCCAGCCTGGTCTACAGAGCAGTTTCCAGGACAGCCAGGACTATGCAGAGAAACCCTGTCTCAAAAAAAAAATTGGTTTCATTCAAGGATACCATAAATATTAAGGATTGTATAAGCTAAAAGGATCTAATCTAATTTCTCCCTGCTTCCAATAAATGTATGAATGAGGATGGTGGTGATGAGATATCAGATAGTTGTACCCAAAATGTACAGTAAGACAGCTAAGAACCCGTGGGTACAGCAGGAGCTGGCATTTAGGAGGTACCAAGGAAATATTTCTGAGAAACTAGACACTTGTCCTTATAGAGTATAGAATTGTCCCTTGTGCTGCCTAGCGATCCTTTTGATACTAGTTTAATTGAAGCTCTGTGGGAACAAATGGGCAAGGGTGGAAGATACCAGACCTTCTTGTGGGAAAAGAAAGTCTCATACTCAACAGAGTAAAAAAGAAAAAATCTAGCCAGAAAATATGCAAAAAAAAAAACTGACTTGAAGAGGACAAGAGATGAAAAACTTAAAGGGGAAATAAAGGCAGGATGTGTTTGTAGAGTTCAGCTGTTTGCTTGGTTTCCATTTGGGTTGAGGGTTTGTTTGTTCTCATGACAGGGTACCTCTATGTGTCCTACCACACCTACCAACTGAGCTTTCCATCTATGCTATAAAATACAATATTCTCTCTTTTGCATAGAAATTAACCTTGGTCAATTTAAACTTGCTCTAAGAATTAACTCGAAGTATTAACTATTTATAAGCTGAAATAATTTTAAGAACTGTTTTAATTAATTGCCATCATGGACAAAGTGATAGATGAGAGCAGAGATTCTTTTCTAGTCATGCTAATAAAGTACCTTATAAAAGAAAGTCACAATAATCTTTAGAGATCAAATTTCAGAAAAATGAAACAGTCTTTAAAAACTTATTTGAGGCAGATGGAGGAAGGAAATGGGGTGGGAAAGGGGGTGGGGAGGGAACAAGAGTAGGGGAATCAAGTATAGGAAGAGTCTGGGAGAGAGGGCCAAGAGAGAGAATGGACTCTGCAGCTAGTTGGGGAAGGGGAATTTATGATCTCTAGGGCTCACCAGAGACCTTGGTTAAAGGAAACTTCTGGGAGTCTATGGAGGTGACTCTAGCTGTAACTTGTAGCAGTGGGGGATATGGAGCCTGAAGTGAAAAAATCCTTTGATACATGCCTACAAGAAGTGCAGGGACAAAGATGCAGCAGAGACTGTGGGAATGGCCAAACAATGACTGGCCCAACCTGAGACCCATCCCATGGGCAAGAGCCAAGCCCTGACCCTGCTAATGATACTCCATTATGCTTGCATACAGGAGCCTAGCATAACTGTCCTTTGAGAGGCTCCACCCAGCAGCTCATTGAAAGAGATGCAGAAACCTCCCCCCCTCCACACACACACACAGCTAAACACTGGACAGAACTCAAGTAGTCTTGTATAAGAGTTGGGGGAAGGATTAAGGGACCCAGAGATAGATATGAACTCCACAGGACAACAAACAAGAGTGAACTAACATGATCCTTGGGGGTACCCCGAGACTAAGTCACCAACCAAAGAACTACCATGGGTCAGGCCTAGCTCTACCCCAACCCACTGCTGCACATATGTAGCAGATGTGCAGCTTGTTCTTCATGTGAGTTCCCTAACAACTGGAGAGGGGGTTGTCCCTCACTCTGTTGTCTGATTATGGATCCTATTCTTCTAACAGTGTTACCTTGTCTAGACTCTTGGAGAGGATGTGCCCAGTCCTGCAGTGGTGACTTGATGTGGCAGGATAGGTTGGTACTCAGAGAAGGCTTCTCCCTTCTCAAAGTAGTTGTGGGAAAGGGCTATAGGGGGATTTTGAAGATGGAAGATCTGTGATCAGGATGGAAAGTGAATAAATGAATCAAATTAATGAAGAAAAAAGTTATTTGATTCCTTCATGTAGAAGATGAAGTGATGTACCATTTTTCATATGTGATCATGAAATGAGTTCCATACTTTAGGAGGAAATTTTTACAGAGAAAACAGAGAAAGGATGATAATAATAAAATAATGCTTTGATCTGCCACCAAATTATTATTGTTTCAATTATTCTACAGTTTAAATGTCTTTATTATATGCTACTCACTATTTTGAACTCTATACATAAAATTAAATTCCTTAAATATTTATTTTTTTCTTTTTTCGTAATGTTTCTTTTTTTTATTAGATATATTCTTTATTTACATTTCAAATATTGTCCCCTTTCCTGGTTCCCTCCTCTCCCGAAAATCCCATAAGCCCTCTCCCCTTCCTGTCCTGGTGTCCTCTACACTACGGTATCAAGCCTTTCCAGGACCAAGGGCCTCTTCTCCTTAAACATTTATAATCAGGGAACAAAACTCAATGATTTAGGTTTTATTTGATGACGACTTCCCAAAGGGACAGCATGTAGTGATGACATCTGCCCAAGATAGAGGAATGTTATATGAGAGTCTAAGCCATCTATGATGAACCAGCATGTAGAAAGGAAGCTACATTGGGGTTGATCTCTTCTTAACCCACCACATCATGTTTTGTGTGGTAATGACAATAGTGATGATGATGACAGCCACGATGACAACATGACAATGACAGCAACAACACAACAGGCTAAACCATCATCACAGTGATAACTTAGATGATAAACATGTTTATCCAGGATTATGAAGCAACAGTAACACTGAGGATGAACTTAGAAGCAATGAGTGAAGTTTGCTGATGCCTGGAAATTATGTGCACATAGGAGCCTGGCTTGCATGGTTGCTCATTTTGAACATGCTTCTAAATTCATGGAAGACTGAGTAGCATCATCTAAACCAACAGTTTTTGTTCTTAATATAAAATAAAGAAGAGATGTAAAAAATTATCTTGAGCCAAATATTTTGATATCTCTCTCTCTCTCTCTCTCTCTCTCTCTCTCTCACACACACACACACACACACACACACACACACACATCAAAAAATAAGTAAACAAATGAATGAATGAGTATATAAATAAATACATAGATAAATAGAGAAAGAAAGAAAGAAAGAAAGAAAGAAAGAAAGAAAGAAAGAAAGAAAGAAAGAAAGAAAGAAAGAAAGATGAGGCCAAATGAATTGGAATACTGGCTTCCCCATATAGTGGTTATATCATTTTTCTATTGTTTCTTTTCTTTATTTGTCTAAAAGTGGTTAATGATATTTTGTAGTAATCTCAAAAATTTGAAGTTAAAGCACCTTAAGAATTACATTTGGTGCCTGTTATAATTGCTACTTTACCAGAGATTTTTTTATCTACATTAAGAAAATTAATAATATGCATCTCACTAGCAATATTTTTCATACAAGTAAGATTTTTTTAAAAAAAAAAAGTAGAATTGATGTGTTCCTAGCAGACATTAGCTTATCAACTACAATCTGCAGTGTAACAAGTCAATAGTTTCTAGATGTAAACAATGTGGAAACTACTCATTTATTTGATTTTCAAGTTCACTTCTATTGTTTTAGATTCATACTAATTGACCTCTGAGTTAATCACTGTGGTTTTGAACACCTTGTAGAAAAATGTTTTACAAAAGATCTGCATTTTACCCTTTAAATTCTTTTGTTCATTTTAATTCACTTCAGAAAATGTCTAAAGTCTTTAATGAAGCACTATCTTGATTTATTATTTGAACTATAATTTTGTGAACTTCTACTGCTTAAAGTACAGGGATGACATAATCAATTATAATTGTTTTAAAATTGTTTTATCTTCTTTTTTTTTCACCTCAAAGGTAATAATAGCACTCTTCATTAGTGGTTCACATTGTAAAGGTGAACTAACAGAGAAGGATGTTCCCCAATTGTTCAAGAGGGTGTTGAAAGTGCAGAAAGCTTAGTCCTATTTCTGTCTATGCTATTGGCTTCCTAAGTGTAAGCTAAGGCAAGTCACTAACATACTACCCACCTTTCATATGCAGAACGTCTCATCATAAATATCAGAGGTTTTCCTGATTACTAGTGCTATGCAGGATAATAATTCCTCTTTGTCCCTCCACTGCCTTCCCTCCCTTTCTCCTCTCCCTCTTTTACTGGACCCTTCCTTGACTAAGTGGTCCCAATCTGTTTTCATTTCAGATGTATTCTGTCACCCACTTCTCCTGTTAGACCTCTTCTGCTCTCTCTCTCCACTTTCTCCCCATCTCCCCCTCTCACACACACACACACTTAAATCTAGACTATGAGCACAATGTTCAACATATGTCACCATAGACTTTTATTTGCTTTTCTACTTGCAATACGGATATTTTTCAGTATATTGGATATGGGAAGAAGAAAATGATCAGTTATCTAAAAATAAGTTGTCTCACTTTGAGATAGAAAAGCAGGAGTCCAAATTCAATTTCTCTCTTAAATTTGTGATATTCAGTGAGTCAATACATTATCCTAAATTGTTTTCTTGCCTTTAAAGGACATTTGGGCCCCGCGCAGGGAGGGAGCCTGCCAGCTTCCCTTCCTCGACCTCTGTTCCCGCGGACTGCGCTGGAGAGACCGGTACCCAGGCTCTCCCCCCAATATAACATCACTTGGGACACGGCCTGTTGGGGCTTCCATCTGTGCCCGAGGGCGGGTTGGCGCTGTGGTCGTCTGGGTGCCAGATCAGCGGGCCATCGTGACCACAGGGTGAGCGGTGCCACAGAGAGTGCCCTCCGCCATCTTTGCTCCAGTGACCAGGTAGTTGGGACCGCCAGGCTCAGAGACAGACAGGCATAATATCGCTTCGGTTTCAGGCAGCTTGTGTGTAACCTGCTCCCAGGTGCTGGGCTGATCTGCAGTAACCAGCGCGCCAGTTCCGCGGTGGGACCTTCTGCCTGGTGGAGGGACCCCGCGCAGGGAGGGAGCCTGCCAGCTTCCCTTACGCGACCTCTGTTCCAACAGACTGCGCTGGAGAGACCGGTACCCAGGCTCTCCCCCCAATATAACATCACTTGGGACACGGCCTGTTGGGGCTTCCATCTGTGCCCGAGGGCGGGTTGGCGCTGTGGTCGTCTGGGTGCCAGATCGGCGGGCCATCGTGACCACAGGGTGAGCAGCGCCACGGAGAGTGCCCTCCGCCATCTTTGCTCCAGTGACCAGGTAGTTGGGACCGCCAGGCTCAGAGACAGACAGGCATAATATCGCTTCGGGTTCAGGCAGCTTGTGTGTAACCTGCTCCCAGGTGCTGGGCTGATCTGCAGTGACCAGCGCGCCAGATCTGCTGTGGGACTTCTGCCTGGCAGAGGGACGCCCCCTCCCCCCCCCCCAGGAGAGATCACACACCCCTGCACAGGGCAGGAGCCTGCCAGCCTCCCTTTGGCGACCTCTGCTCCAGGAATCCACTAGGCTGAGCCTTTAGATGTGCAAGGCCTCCCCAATATAAGATCACTTGGGGCAAAGCACATTAGGGCTCCAAAGTCACTCAGGAGCAGGCAGGCCCCAGAAATCGGTGCCAGGGGAATCCTGGTAATCCAGAGGGGGCAGAAATAGCTTTGCAGGCTCACAGGAGGTCCAACCAACAGCCAGTGGCAGCAGGACCAACTAACACCAGAGGTATCCAGATGGCAAAAGGCAAACGTAGGAATGTTACTAACAGTAATCAAAGTAATGTGGGACCATCCGAACCCAACTCTCCAACAGCAGCAAGTCCTGGATACCCCACCACACCCGAAAGACAAGATCTGGATTTAAAATCACTTCTCATGATGCTATTAGAGGATCACAAGAAGGACACAAATAAATCTCATAAAGAGTTACAGGAGACCATGAATCAACGGTTAGAAGCCCTTACAAAGGAAACACAAAAATCGCTTAGAGAAATGCGGGAGAACATGGATCAAAAGATGGAGGCTCACAAGGAGACAACACAAAAATCGCTTAACGAGATGAATCAACGGGTAGATGCACTCACAAAGGAATCACGAAATTTGCATAAAGAAATGCAGAAGAATATGGGTCAACAGACGGATGCCCATAAGGAGGCAACACAAAAATTGCTTAAAGAAATGAATCAACGGTTAGATGCCCTTACAAAGGAAACACGAGAACTGCTTAAAGAAATGCAGGAGACGATGGATCAACAGATGGAATCCCATGAGGAGGAAACACAAAAATCGCTCAGAGAAATGCAGGAGAACGTGGGTCATCAGGAAGAAATCCTGAAAGAGGTAATGCAAAAATACCTTAAAGAAATACAGGAAAATACAAACAAACAAGTGAAGGATCTCAGCAAATCCATCCAGGAACTAAAAAAGGAAGTAGAAACAACTAAGAAATCACAAAGGGAGACAACTTTGGACATAGAAAACCTTGGGAAGAAATCAGGAGTCATAGATGCAAACATCAACAATAGAATACAAGAGATGGAAGAAAGAATCTCAGGTGCTGAAGATTCCATAGAAAGCATCGACTCAACAGTCAAAGAAAATGCCAAATGCAAAAAACGCGTAACCCAAAACATCCAGGAAATCCAGGACACAATGAGAAGACCAAACCTAAGGATTATAGGTATAGATGAGAGTGAAGATTTGCAACTTAAAGGGCCAGTAAACATCTTCAACAAAATTATGGAGGAAAACTTCCCTAACTTAAAGAGAGAGATGCCGATGAACGTACAAGAAGCCTACAGAACTCCAAACAGACTGGACCAGAACAGAAATACCTCCCGTCACATAATAATCAAAACACCGAATGTTCTAAACAAAGAAAGAATACTAAATGCAGTAAGAGAAAAGGGCCAAGTAACATACAAAGGAAGACCTATCCGAATCACATCAGACTTCTCACCAGAGACTATGAAAGCCAGAAGATCCTGGGCAGATCTCATGCAGACACTAAGACAGCACAAATGCCAGCCTAGACTACTATACCCAGCAAAACTCTCAATCACCATAGATGGAGAGACCAAGATATTCCATGATAAAACCAAATTTTCACAATATCTTTCCACAAATCCAGCCCTGCAACGGATAATAGGTGGAAACCTCCAATACAGGGAGAGAAACAACACCCTGGAAAAAATGAGATAATAACCTTCTTGAATCAAACCCAAAAGTAGATAACCACTCAAACATAAAGATAGCGTCAAGAATGGCAGATGGCAATAATCACTATGCCTTAATCTCTCTTAATATCAATGGTCTCAATTCCCCAATTAAAAGACATAGACTAGCAGACTGGATACGTAAACAGGACCCAGCATTTTGCTGCATGCAGGAAACGCACCTCAGTGTCAAAGACAAACACTACCTCAGAGTAAAAGGCTGGAAAACAATTTTACAAGCAAATGGCCCCAAGAAACGAGGTGGAGTAGCCATCCTAATATCGGATAAAATTGATTTTCAACCCAAAGTCATCAAAAAAGACACAGAAGGACACTACATACTGATCAAGGGAAAAATCCACCATCAAGAACTCTCAATCCTGAATATCTATGCTCCAAATGCAAGGGCACCCTCATTCGTAAAAGAAACTTTACTAAAACTCAAAGCACACATCGCACCGCACACAATAATAGTGGGTGACTTCAACACCCCGCTCTCTGAAATGGATCGTTCAGGAAAGCAGAAACTAAACAGGGACACAGTGAATCTAATTGAAGCCTTGGACCAAATGGAACTAACTGATATATATAGAACATTTCATCCTAGAGCTAAAGAATACACCTTCTTCTCAGCTCCTCATGGTACCTTCTCCAAAATTGACCATATAATTGGTCACAAATCAGACCTCAACAGATACAAGAAGATAGAAATAATCCCATGCCTCCTATCAGATCACTATGGAATAAGGGTGGTCTTCAATGGCAACAAAAACAAAAGAAAACCCACGTACACATGGAGGCTGAACAATGCTCTACTCAATGATAACTTGGTCAAGGTGGAAATAAAGAAAGAAATCAAAGACTTTTTGAAAGTTAATGAAAATGAAGGCACAACATACCCTAACTTATGGGACACAATGAAAGCAGTGCTAAGAGGAAAATTCATAGCCCTGAGTGCCGCCAAAAAGAAACGGGAGACAGCATACACTAACAGCTTAATGGCACACCTGAAAGCCCTGGAACAAAAAGAAGCAAATACACCAAAGAGGAGTAGAAGGCAGGAAATCATCAAACTCAGGGCTGAAATCAATCAAGTAGAAACAAATAAAACCATACAAAGAATCAACAAAACGAGGAGTTGGTTCTTTGAGAAAATCAACAAGATAGATAAGCCCTTAGCCAGACTAACCAGAGGGCACAGAGATAGTATCCAAATTAATAAAATCAGAAACGAAAAGGGAGAGATAACAACAGAAACTGAGGAAATTCAAAAAATCATCAGATCCTACTACAAAAACCTGTATTCAACACAACTAGAAAATCTTGAGGAAATGGACAATTTCCTTGACAAATACCAAGTACCAAAATTAAATCAGGATCAAATAGACCATCTAAACCGTCCTATAACCCCTGAAGAAATAGAAGTTGTCATTGGAAGTCTTCCAACCAAAAAAAGCACAGGTCCAGATGGTTTTAGTGCAGAATTCTATCAGACCTTCAAAGAAGACCTAACACCAATACTCTTCAAACTGTTCCACAAAATAGAAACAGAAGGAACACTACCCAACTCGTTCTATGAAGCCACAATTACACTAATACCAAAAGCACACAAAGATCCGACAAAGAAAGAGAATCTCAGGCCAATCTCTCTTATGAATATCGATGCAAAAATACTCAATAAAATTCTTGCCAACCGAATCCAAGAACACATCAAAACGATCATTCACCACGATCAAGTAGGCTTCATCCCAGGGATGCAGGGATGGTTCAATATAAGGAAATCCATCAATGTAATCCACTACATAAACAATCTCAAAGAAAAAAACCACATGGTCATCTCATTAGATGCTGAGAAAGCATTTGACAAAATTCAGCATCCTTTCATGCTAAAGGTCTTGGAAAGATCAGGAATTCAAGGCCCATATCTAAACATAGTAAAAGCAATTTACAGCAAACCAGTAGCCAGCATCAATCTAAACGGAGAGAAACTTGAAGCAATCCCACTAAAATCAGGGACTAGACAAGGCTGCCCTCTCTCTCCATATCTTTTCAATATAGTACTTGAAGTTCTAGCTAGAGCAATTAGACAACAAAAAGAGGTCAAAGGGATACAAATTGGAAAGGAAGAAGTCAAACTATCACTATTTGCAGACGATATGATAGTATACATAAGCGACCCAAAGAACTCCACCAGAGAACTCCTACAGCTGATAAACGACTTCAGCAAAGTGGCCGGATATAAAATCAACTCAAGCAAGTCAGAAGCCTTCCTATACTCAAAGGATAAGCAGGCTGAGAAAGAAGTAAGAGAAATAATACCCTTTACGATAGCCACAAACCATATTAAGTATCTTGGCGTGACGCTAACCAAACAAGTGAAAGATCTGTATGACAAGAACTTCAAGTCTCTGAAGAAAGAAATTGAAGAAGACCTCAGAAGATGGAAAAATCTGCCATGCTCATGGATTGGCAGGATTAATATAGTAAAAATGAGCATCTTACCAAAAGTAATACACAGATTCAATGCAATCCCCATCAAAATCCCAACTCAATTCTTCATAGAGTTAGAAAGAGCAATTCAAAAATTCATCTGGAATAACAGAAAACCCAGAATAGCTAAAACTATTCTCAAGAGTAAAAGAACCTCTGGGGGAATCAGTATCCCGGACCTCAAGCTGTACTACAGAGCAATAGTGTTAAAAACTGCATGGTATTGGTACAGTAACAGACATGTAGATCAATGGAACAGAATTGAAGACCCAGAAATGAATCCACACTCCTATGGTCACTTGATCTTTGACAAAGGAGCTAAAACCATCCAGTGGAAAAAAGATAGCCTTTTCAACAAATGGTGCTGGCTCAGCTGGAGGTCAACATGCAGAAGAATGCAAATTGACCCATCCTTATCTCCTTGCACTAAGCTCAATTCTAAGTGGATCAAAGATCTCCACATAAAACCAGACACACTGAAACTAATAGAAGGGAAACTAGGGAAGAACCTTGAACATATGGGCACAGGGGAGAATTTCCTGAACAGAACTCCAATAGCTTATACTCTAAGATCAAGAATAGACAAATGGGACCTCATTAAATTACAAAGTTTTTGCAAGGCAAAAGACACCGTCAAAAAGACAAAGCGGCAACCAACTAACTGGGAAATGATCTTTACCAACCTTACATCCGACAGAGGGCTAATATCCAAGATATACAAAGAACTCAAGAAGTTAAACTCCAGAGAGGCAAGTAACCCTATTAAAAAATGGGGTACAGAGCTACACAAAGAGTTCTCACCTGAAGAATATCTAATGGCTGAGAAGCACCTAAAGAGATGTTCATCATCCTTAGTCATTAGGGAAATGCAAATCAAAACAACCCTGAGATTCCATCTCACACCAGTCAGGATGGCTAAGATCAAAAACACAGGAGACAGCAGTTGTTGGCGAGGATGTGGAGAAAGAGGAACACTCCTCCACTGCTGGTGGAATTGCAGGCTGGTACAACCACTCTGGAAAGCAGTCTGGCGGCTCCTCAGAAAACTGGGCATGACACTTCCGGAGGATCCGGCTATACCACTCCTGGGCATATACCCAGAGACTTTACCTGCATGCAATAAGGACACATGCTCCACTATATTCATAGCAGCCTTATTTATAATAGCCAGAAGCTGGAAAGAACCCAGATGTCCCTCAACGGAGGAATGGATTCAGAAGATGTGGTATATTTACACAATGGAATACTACTCTGCAATTAAAAACAATGAATTCACGAAATTCCTAGGCAAATGGTCAGAACTTGAAAATATCATCCTTAGTGAGGTAACCCAATCACAAAAGATCACACATGGTATGAAGTCACTGATAAGGGGATATTGACCCAGAATCTCAGAATACCCTAGACACAATCAGCATATCAATAGATTTCTAAAAAGATGGAAGGAGAGATCCCTGGTCCTGGAAAGACTGGATGTAGGGGAACGTCAGGACAGAGCAATGAGAGGGGGTTGAACAGAGAAAAGAGGGAGGGAAGGGGGCTTATGGGACTTTCGGGGAGGGAGGAAACGGGAAAGGGGAAGTGATTTGGAATGTAAATTAAAAAAATAAAATTAAATTAAATTAAAAAAAAATGAGTGTAGGGAAAAAAAATAAAATAAAATTAAATTAAAAAAAAATAAAGGACATTTGGAGAGATTAATATTTCAATTTTGCACCAAGGAATAAATTGAATTATATTTAGTGTATAGTTTATCACCCAGCTTAGCTTTTGATTACTTTGGTTTAATGGTTATTGAAAGCCACTGAAAGGTGTCAATTCTAGTGTTAAATGAACCAAAGAACAAAGTTTTTGTGGTGAATTTTTCTCTACAAATTTCTATGTTCCACTAAATAACACACACACACACACACACAAATATGCATGCACGTGCATTTGCACATGCTGAGTGGGGGACCAGAAAGATATTTTTATTTTCTGATCTCATTTCTTGAATATCTTATTCTTACTGGTTCCATTTTAGATGTAATATAGCCTTGCATTTTCTAAGCATATAGAATTATTCCTGCCTTGGGGCCTTTGTACACATTTTCTTTATTTCTCTTAAAATTTCTTTCATCAGAAAGTTGACTACCTCAACATTTTTAGAATTTTGTTTAGACATGAATGGATTCTGCCTTGACTATACTATTTGAAATTTTCATCTCCTCCCCATTGGCCAGGAGCCTCTAACATTTTTTCCAAATTAACATTTTAACGTATGTTATCTTCTTCTTCATACTTTATAAAATTACCTCAAAACTTTGTTGTTTAAGCCAGTAAATAATAGTTTTCTATTATATCTAGTTCTGATAGTGTTTGGCTAGGTGCCCACTGCCTAGTGTCTTCAGAGTCCCAGGCTGGTTGTGGTAACTGTGATCTTCTCTGAAGCCTGGGATAGTCCTGACTTTCAGACTCACTTGTGCTTAGCGGGATTTCAGTCTCATAGACTGCAGGATGTTGGTCAGAGGCCTTGCTAATCTCTTCTCCACATATATCTCATTTTCCTTCTCAGTGTAAAATTTCATCCTTTTTTTCTATTCCCTTTTCTTCCTCCAATCCCTCAGACATAAATCCCCTTTTCCCCTTTTCAAGGCCTCTAGTTCTTTATTTGTTATAAGTACACACACACACACACTTCTGAATATAAAATAAACTTGTTTGGTCCATATACTGTTTCTTGCACCACACATGTCTTTTCATGGAACAACTCACAACATGCAGGAAAAATCAAACCAGTAAGTGAGGACATCCATAGTGGAAGCTATAGTAAAATCTCCGAGGTGGTAGGAGTATCACATTTTCTTTGTTTAGTAACTGCCTCTACCCATACTCAAAAGGAAGAAATTACACTCAGGAATAAGATCACATAGAGGTGAATTGCCAGGAAACGCAGAGCCTTAGTGACCATCTTAGAACTTACCCACGATACTGTGCTTATAGCACTTTTAGCTACTATTGGTTTAGGATTATGCATTGCTGTTCTGTAAGAGTTTTGAACAGTGGCCTGGACATAGTGTGGCATCTATACATGTGTGCTGGATGCATGAATAAAACCCAGAATCTACAAGCTGTGCTTAGTAAATAATGTTCACTTCTACATATTCCTGGAAATGCTATTTCCTAACTGCCCTTATATTTTTTTTCAGGTTACTTATATTTTAACTGCATTCCTATGAGACTGCTGAATTAGACAATAAGAGAGAATAGTAGGATGCTTCCTTTAAACCTTCATGTTTTGGAGACAGTGAGTCTCTTTCGGTTATCATACCTGTAACAACAGCAAAACCAAAATGAATACATGAAACATTATATGAGAGTAATGGGAAGAAAATCAGAGGTTGTTAGATTCTGCTATGTAGTTTGCTGATAAATAAGGTTAATGTATGAGGAAAGCTCATAGCTCACGAGTCAGGTTTCATTCGCGGTTTTCATTAATTAGATTCATGGGGAATTACTGATTCTTTCCAGCTATCCAATTTTGTGCTTTTGTTATTTTCTTTTGGGGAGACATCTGGATCACTGTTAAGTAATCTCTATCCATTGGTAAAGAATATTACAATTTATCAAGGGAAAATCTTGCTGCACAGAAGCATAGTTCAGTGGCTACTCCATGCCTTTTTAATACCACTACATTTAGAAAACCTCAGGTAGTACAAACTAGCAGTAGAAGAACATCCGTGGCAGAAAGAACATCTTGTTCCCATTTGAAACTAGGTGAGATTCAACTGAAGAAAAGTGCAGTTTGATGAGCTCAACAACATCTGTTTCTCCTGATTCTACTGTTGTTGTGAGTTAATGAATAGTGACTGGTGCATAGGAAGAGGAGGAATACCAGTAAACTCCAACCTCCAAAAGCATTCTGTCTTCTTCCTTTAATAGAACTGCCTTCAAGACTGTTCTCAAGATGTTGCCTTGGCTCTCCTCAAGTTTCCAATCTTCCAGCCTCAGCATCTCAAGTAGTTGAGAAGACAGGTGTGATGCACCATGCCCAGTGGATGTTCTTTATGTTACTTGCACAATAGAAGAAAGCCCAGTGTCCATCAAGGATGGCAAGAGAGAGCACAGTTGTGAGCCAAAGCACCTTCCTATGAGAGGTATCTTGCATGTGAGCCAATACAGTAGCTTTTATGAATCAAGTAAGCCTTCCCACTACAATATATCAAGTGGTGTACTAGTCCTTTTTCTTGTCTCTGTGACAAAATTCCTGTGAAAAAGAAACTTATAAGAAAGGAAAAATTTATTTTGGTTCCAAGCTCAAGGTCACAGAGACCATTATGGAAAGAATTTGGGCAGGAGATGGCTGCCCACATTGCATCCACAGCTAGGAAGAAGTATGCAATTAATGCTACAGCTCACCTCACTTCTTCCTTTTTGTTCAACAAGGATCCTAAACAATAATGTGCTCCTGCACACACTTAGGCTGGATCTTTCCATGTCAGTCAATGTAATCTAGAAAGCCCATGTAGTCATGCCATGAGTGGTCTTTCCATGGTGAGTATCACTCCTATCAAGTTGACAATCAAGATGTCCTATCATGGAGAGAAGACACTCCTTCTCTTCTAGAGACCAAGGATGTAGTGTAACAGAGGCTCCCCTACTGCTCCTCTGAAACCATCTCTAGGGAGAATATTTCTCTCATAGGCCTGACTTTAGAAAAACAAAAGCCTTGAAAAGACTAAGTTGCTTTTCTTAGAACAGTCTATCTTATTCATAGCAGCATTATAATTTTAAACAAACAATCAAGAAGGGCTACAGCAAAATATTAATGATCACCACAAGATCAAAAATAATTTACCAGTCATGAGATTTAAAAGGTGCAGTGTTTTTCATATTATGTAGAATCTAATTTGATGAGCATATGAAGAGAATACAATTTCTCTTCAATAATTAACATATTAGATAAATTTAATTATATTAAAATTGCTCCCATATAAGCTGCAAAGCACGTGTGCAGCTGACACAGAAGAACATGGGTGTTAAAGGCTTTCAGTAGAATTGAAAAACAGGAACATTCCTTTTAGAAAACAACTTAGAATCAGTTCATTCAGAGTTAGAAGAATTGCAAAAGAATGAGACAAATATGGTTAGGCTAGAGGTAGCATAAAGTGTAAAAACAGTCAGCATATTTGCTAAATAAAAGCTGTTATTTACATTAGCACTTGACAGAGTAAACAAGAAAAAAAGATTGTTTTACTAATAAAGACAAAGGTAACAATGCAGCTGTAACAATCCAGGGTTTTTAAATTATATTTCAATCATTTAGGATGCATTATGAAAACTGTTGTTAAACCAAATGTAAACAACCATGAAAGCAGAGGTGCGGGATGTCTGCTGGATAAAACACTGAGCTGCAAGCACCCAGCTTTTTCTGCTGGGTTTCCAAGTGTCATGACTCACTCCTCAGCTAAGCTGTTTCCTAACCTATAAGATCTATTAATAAATATTAACTGAACAGGACTCTTAGACAGTATGCTATACAAACTCAATCTCGCACATACATGAAATTGAAAAAATTCAAATGATTTGGTTTTTTGCTAATTTGTTTATTTCTACTGATATTTCATCTCTTCTAACACAGGTTGCTTCTGATTGGCAGAAGAACGGCTCCACACTTCACTGCCCTGCACATGATAGGTTTAAAAGATTTCATTATCAAGGTTTTAGGGGATGGATAGTTGGAAATAATTCAAATAAATACTTTTTCTTGTTTTCTTGTATACAGTTTCAACACAATTATAATTTTAAAGCACAATAAAAATATTATGGAAATTCAAGTTTTAATATTATGCTTTCCTTGATAGTCACAAAATCATGAATCAGAATTACTAATTCACTTTTTTTTCTTTGCGGTGTATGTGTGTGTGTGTGTGTGTGTGTGTGTGTGTGTGTGTGTGTGTGTGTGTGTGTGAATACACATGGAGATGTGTGTGAACATGTTTACTTCATTGTGGTCACATGCATGCAAATATGCATGCATATGTGTATGCATGATTATGGATCCCAGAGGTTAAAATGAGTATACTTCTGGATCACTCTATCTTATTTTTTGAGGAAGGGCCTCTCATGAAACATGGCTAGTTGGCAAAGGGGAGCTCTCTACGACTTTCTGTATCTTAACACTTCCAGCATGGGAGTTGCAGACACAACACAAATGTTGTCTAGATTTGATTTTTTTACCTGGATGCTGGAAATCTAAACTCAAGCTTACATGGTAGGCACTTTAGAGGCTTTAAAATTACTACCACCAATTCTTGAAGTTATATTTAATTTGTTGACTCAGAACAATAAACCCATTCAAAATGCATTCCTATGTTTTAGAAACTTTACTCAATGAAGGAAGGTCTCATGACTGCAAAGAGCTTGCCACAGTTAGAAAGCACCTGGGTTCTGAAGTTTTGGTCTCGATTCTTTCATTATTATCCCAGATAGTTTCAAGAAATTCTCATAATATGTTTCTGTCTATGTAAAATAAGACTTGTGTCTAAGATCTATAATCGAAGAGATACAGTAGAGATGATGTTTACAGTGATCAGGGCTTATGGCCTTTTTTGTTAGTTTCATAAAGGCACAAGTTTTTCTTAGAGAGGAGAGAGAGAGAGAGAGAGAGAGAGAGAGAGAGAGAGAGAGAGAGAGAGAGAGAGAGAAATATGGTGGAGAAAACACACACCCCCACTTTTGCAACACATTCTAGGATTATGGTTTTCTATGCCTGTCTGACTAGAAACTAATTCTGCTGAGGACCTGCTTGGCAGGAAATCAGAAACTGAGTTCTTCATTATACTACTTCTCCTCTTTGCATACAACCAGATCAACTGCCTACTCCTCTAGTCCATCCAGGAAGAAAGAAGACCCAGACTCCAGAATGATGTTTAAAATTATTGCCAATTGATAATACCCCTGAATGTATATAGTTCCCGAAACTACTGATGGTGCTCTGTAAGTCAGGGCAAGTTTAAGGGAACTTCAAAGGAAAATATGTGTTCAAGGTATGATCATGTTAATTACTATGCAACCTAATAATCATTAAAGCTGAGCTAGCCAAATGATTCCCACTAAATACTTTTTGCTCATCAAAAAACCAACACCCTAGGGTAATTCAGTCCTCACTTCACATTGTCTGCACTGCTTCAAGAATGTGTGCTTTTTCTTTCTTGAAGTCTCCTCTTCTTAATAACATTTTTGTTTCCTGGGCCTTCTTGTTTGTCTATAAGTTATTTTCAAAACAAACAACCTAGGCAAAAGGAGTCTGAATTTAATAGCCAATAATAATAGCCTAACAATAATTCTTTCAATTGTGATTTTTTTTCAGAGAAAAAATTCACTGACTCTCAACTGAATCAAAAGACAATTGTACTTAAGATCTTATGAACATGAACATCTTCATGGAAAGGATGTGGTTTGATGTCATTTTTTTTTTTACTAATTCAAAGGTTTAGCACGCTAAAGTATCCCCTTCTCCTTCTCTGATTCAACCTTCCTCAAAGGCACCCCTTCCTCCTGCCAGTACTCTTTCTCCAGTTTTCAAACTGTAACTTTCCAAATCTTGTGTCAAAGTTCCAGTGAAATTTGCCTAAATTGTGATTAGAATCAATTATAGACAGGCAATTATGTTTAAATGTACGTAATATTTAAGTCAGTTAAAAAGAATACATATCCCTCTGCCCTGATGTCCCTCAAAGGAAGAATGGATACAGAAAATGTGGTTCATTTACACAATGAAATACTGTTTAGCTATTAAAAATAAGGACATCATGAATTTTGCAGGGAAAAAGATGGAACTAGAAAATATCATCCTAAGTAAGGTAACCCAAACTCAAAAGGACATGCATAGTATGAACTCAGTGATAAGTAGATATTAACCAAAAAATTCAGAATACCCCATGATACAACTCACAGGAAGGCACGCCCAAGTGTGGATATCTTAAATACACTTAGAATTTGGAACAAAATAATCATGGGAAGCAGAGGGAGGAAGGAAACCGGGTGGGAGAGGGGAGGGGAGAAGGGAAAAGGAGGGGCAGGATCAGGTATAGGGAGAGACAGAAGAGACCAGAGGACCAGGAGAATGAATTGAAATATGCCACTGTGAGGTTTAGGGGGCAGGGAGAACCTCTAGAAAGTCCCGGAGACCTGGGATGTGAGAGGTTACCAGGGCTCAGTGGGAATGACATTAACTGAAGTGCCAGTAGAGAGCATGTCCAGTAGATAGACATGACCCCCAGGTAAGGCAGGGGACCATGCACGCATCCTCAAAATTTTTAATCCAGAATTGTTCCTGTCTAAAGGAAATGCAGGGACAAAAATGGAGCAGAGATTGAAACAAAGGTCACCCCACGACAGGCCCAACTTGAGATTCATCCCATGCATGCACACCAAATCCTGACACTATTACTGAGGCCATATTGCACGTGGAGATAGGAACCTGGCATGGCTGTTGTCTGAGAGGCTCTACCAGGAACTCAACAAGACAAATGCAGATACTTACAGCCAACTATTGGATTGAGGTGGAGGACCAATATGGAAGAGTTAGAGGAAGGACTGAAGGAACTGAAAGAGATTGCAACCCCATAGGACGAACAACAGTGTCAACTAACCAGGAATCCTCAGAGCTCCTAGAGACTAAGCCAAAAACCAAGGAGCAGACATGGGCTGGTTTGTGATCCCTATCACGTATGTAGCAGAGTACTGCCTTGTATGGCCTCAGTGGAAGAGGTTGCGCTTAATGCTGTGGAAACTTGATGCACCAGGGAAGAGGGATGCTGGTGTGGGTGAGGTGGGGGTGAGGTGGGGGTGGGTGGGTAGGGGAGCACCCTCTCAGTGGCGGTTGTGTGTGTGTGTGTGTGTAGAAGGAGCGAAGGCTGGGAAGGGAGATAACTTTTTGAATGTAAAAAATAAATTAATTTAATAATAAAAAGAATACAAATCTCTTTAGATAAGAAGTATTTAGATAAATACCATCAAAGTATACATTCTCATTCTTAGGCTTCACCGTGTAAATCCACAGAGGAAAAGGCAATTTGGTTGTCAATACTGCTTTATTACTAATGGCCTGACCAATTCTTCTTGTATAATATTCATTTCACTATAATTATGACTACAAGATCCACATCACCATGCCAATAACTTTTTCTTTTTAAAAAATTATCTTAAATTTAAATCCTTAAAAATAAGTTGTTTTCCAAAAAGTACACATGGAGGGACCTACGACTCCATCTACATATGTAGCAGAAGATGACCATTTTGGACATCAATGAGAGGAGAGGCTTTACCAGCAACTCAATGAGACAAATTTGTCCTGTGAAGTCTCAATTCCCCAGAATAGGGGAATGCAAGTCAGGAAATTGGAGGAGGGGGTGAACAGGAGGAGGGGGAGGGGATAGAAGGTTTTTGGAGGGGTAATGCAGAAAGGGGAATTTACATTTGAAATGTAAATAAAGCAAATATATAATAATAATAATAATAATGATAAAGTTGTTTTGATACTTGTATATGACACACTTATCACTTAAAATGCATAAAAATAAAAATTCCTAAACTTAAGTGCACTGTTCTTCAATTGCAATGAAAACATAAGACATTATTTTATTAACTTTTAGTGCACACAAAAATCTTACACCATAGTTTCTATAAAACAGTTTGCTATATAGTTGCAGCAAAAATATATTAGGTTAGAATTTAGAAAATTCATTTAATACTACAGTGAGTTAATTTACATGTTGAACATTTAGGAACAAAATTGTAAAGCTTATATTTTTAAACAATGAATAGAATATATAGGTTAACATCATCATAAAGTATAATGCATCAAAATCTTGCCAGTTTAAATTTTTTCTTACTAGTTTTTAAGGTATATTTTTTTTAAAAAGGAAGTTATGGTTTGTGTTGTAGACATAAGGAGCTATAACAAAAAACCATCAAACTTCAAAGACAAGTATTATATACATTCCTGATACTGATTTATATCACTAATACATCAAGAACTGAAGAGCTCCCTTTTTAATCGTCTCTCTATACCTCTTTGTTTTCTTCCATTGATTCAAACCCCTCAAAGTCACTTCCTTTCTCTTGCCAGTATTCTGTCTCCACTTTCAACACTGCAACATTCCAGATCTTGTATCAAAATTCTAGTTATATTTTTCTGAAATTTTTGTACCTTGATGATGTTCTAAATTTCCCTACATGGTGAATAGAATAGAATATATGATGTTCATAAGTAATAAACAAAATAGGAGTTGTTCAGCTTGACTGAGAATCTTAGCTATGACCAATCCTTGAAACTATTACTAGATTCTATTCTCTCCATTCACTTTAATGTAAAATGTCCCTGACCTCTGAGTTGGTTTTTCATCTCATTCTACCCTGTATGAGTTGCTTGGTGTTTCTGTGACCAGAATAACCAACAGAGGCAGCTCAGGAAGGTAGAATTTATTTTGGCTTAGAATTGAAGGATAGAGTCAATTGTTGTAGGGAAGGTAGTTGTGGTTCAGCATGTAGTGGTGTTTGCAACTGGGCTTGTCACATGCCTAAATCTCAAGTTGCAGAAAGGACGAAAAGTGAAAGCAAAACCAGATTATAAACCACAGGGGCCAACCCTCACTAATCCACTTGCTCCAGGGTTTTCTAATCTCCCATAACAGTGCCATCAGCCGGAGACCAGCATTCAAACACGTGGGCCTGTGGTAGGATAGCATTTCACAACTCTACCATGGCACATCCTAATGATAACATGTTTCTACAGCATCCTTTCTTGGTCTTCAGTGGTGGGGTCATTTTAATGGGCTTATTCAAAAGTGACTTTATAGTCTAAACACTTCTTAGAAGGGTACAATATTTATGTGAAAGAAAAAGGCATCAGATATTTATTAGATATATTATTGAAAGGACATTAACTGGTGTCCTACTTTTATAATTTCAATCAACTCATGTTAAACATGAAAAATATATGCATTCCACTTGTCACCTTGGGACAGAATTTTTAGAGGGCAACAGCAGCAATTTTACGCGTGCACTGCTCAGCGCAGCACCTAGCACTTCTTGGGTGCTAATAAATATTGAACAACCCAGCAATCAAGCCCTCCAGGCAATGGCTGCAGTTGTTAGTCGACACATATGCAGACTGTACACAGTAGGAATTGCCAATCAAACTGTGAGATCTGAACACACAGAAAATAGCAGAGACAATAACAGCAGCATCACCTTCAAGTAGAAAGGACAATCTATATGTATAAATTGTGCAATGTATGAATTAAAGTATTCATGCTTTCCTTTGCATTCTATTGTGAATTTACATACCTCACTGCATGTGAAATTAACCAAATGTGCCACCTTGATAATATGCTTATAAAAGGGTCAACAGTCACAAATCCCTTTTAAATGATAAATATTAATAATGTTGCCTAAACTGAGATGAAAATTGTCCAGAATGTGGGATAGTCTCTTCATGTGATCCAGAGTAGCATTTCTCCCAGGTCCACAACTTTCAATTGTACAGAAGTAAACCCCACAAACCTGAGAGTCCACTGACATATCTCTTCACTCACATATCCAGCTAAGAACTACATATGTGAACTTTCCTCAGAGCACATGGAAGCTGCCTTTAGTATTAAGCCATTGTAATTAAGAAATCTCATTCAGGTTGTTCAGACAATTAAGATGCATTTAGTGAACTGTGTCATTGCCCTTTGACAACGTTGTCTTTCTGATATCTACAAAGAGTTAATGAATCTCCAAATATCCCCGATCTTTGAGCAAAAAATTTAGCTTTTCCTAAGGGATGTGACCCAGTTGTTAAAAATAAAAGTTAAACTCTATGTAAGGAGCAAGATAAATGGAGATCTGCCTACTGAGGTGTTGGGAAAAGCCTTAACATGCTCGTCATCTCCCTTCTCACATACACTTCCCTGTGATCCTCGTTCTTGTGTCAACCCTTTAGTGAATACTGCTTGAGCTGCTTAAAATTATACATTCAACGTCAATTCTATGCTCTAAGGAATATTTAATGTGAGGCATCATTCACTTTTGCATGGAAATTAGCTCTGCAGTGTGAAAACTGGCTTCAGGTGAATTCTACTTTAAAAAAAAAAAAGAAAGAAAAGAAAAGAAAAAGCTGCAAGTGAGAACAGGAAGAGCCTGAGAGCAAGCAGCATGGTCATGAAAGAGTCACCTTGGACAGTTTGGGGAGGGGAGGGCTGGGGTGGTCGAGGCACTCTGAAGCTAGTTCTGTGACTTCATAAGTGTAGAGTGTAGTACAGCTTGTTTACTGTAAAGAACATACATACAAACAGTGGAAACTGAAAGACCTAGCATAGCTAAAGCATGGATATGATTTTCATTTTTTTTCCACTTAAATCTCAGGAAAAGGAATACTGTGAGTTTGACTCACCCTTTGACATTTTGAAGACACTGAAACCTCAGCATAGCAAGCCTTTGTCTGTCTTTTCTCTTTAAAATGTGTGTTGATATATTCTCCTTGTGACCAGCAGGTAACATCGAATCACCTCACCCACCCACAGCGCTACACGGATACAGATCATCTATTCAGTGTTAGCTGAGGGTTTATGACACACCAGGCAGAGGTAACATCTGCAAAGTGTCAATGAGGAAGTCAAGCTCCTTCCTGCTCCAAGGAAGCTAACACCACAGAAGAGAGCATAGACATATGGAGACCACTACATGCGATGTGAGAAAGGCTACAGGAGCTGCATGGACAAATTATTTTATAAGCAAAAGGAGAGGAGAAGCCCTTTGGGACTTTTACCTGAACACACACACACACACACACACACACACACACACACCCGGGGCATTTAACTGAGTTGAGTTGAGAGAATTAGAGAAGTGGGCTACAAATTCCTGCATGAAAGATCGGCTTTCTTTATCCTTCTTTGCTAATCCTTTGGAATGTGTAATTCTAGGGATTCTGATTTTCCACTCAGTTTTAGGAGATATAGAATTGTGTTTTACTCTACAAGTAAAAACTTCTGCTTTGATCATTTTACTTTTCATTCACATATTAAAATAATGTACTGTATCTTATATAAACATATAAACATTGTTTCCATTAAATATTAAAAAAGACATTTCTTTTAAAATACTTAGGGTATCTCTGAATGACAATGTTAATCTATAATCAACAGAAGGGGTAAACTACTAAATTTTTAAGTCTTTGAATCTTTTAGATATCACTGTAATTTGGCCTTAGGTAAAAGAAGATAAGTATAATTCTGTTCAGGAAATCCACAATGTACTTTCCTTGATGGAAAACTGACAGATCACCAACTATGAGCTTCCAGTGTGATCGACAGAGAGGCATTAGGTGCAATGGGAACAGGAAGGAAGAACAATTGGCTCATCCAGGGAAACATCATAGGAAGAAATAGTATTAAATAATATGGTCTCTACCATAAAGGGAGAAGAAGGAGGAGGAGGAAGAGAGAGAGAGAGAGAGAGAGAGAGACAGAGACAGAGACAGAGACAGAGACAGAGACAGAGACAGAGACAGAGACACAGAGAAAGACAGAGAGTGAGAACCAGGCAGAAAAAATGTAAGCTAACACCTAGAAATATATAACAGCATCCTAGAGATTTACAAGATCTCAGAAAAGCTAAACATCACGCACAAAGGGAAGAAAGCTTATGAACCTGACGTGGTGAATAGTTATCAGGTGCACAAGGAATTGTAAGTTACCTTTGAAAAGATCTCTGTGTTAGACTACCGTTGGTGGGCATAAACTTTCTAAAAGAGAAAACTGACCTCAGAATTCAGTGACTCTATGACAGACAATGGCAAGATCGTGAGTTAGGTCCACATCTGTCCTTTTCAAGAGCCTGCACTTGATCTCAAATCCATAAATGATCACCCTTCATTAGCTTGATTTTCTTTTTCCTTTCACTTTCATACATCTGTGATATGCCAAGAGGTATAGCAGTATGAGAAGATGCTGAAGGAAGGAAAAATTCAGTCACATCAATAATGTGCTCAGGATTCATAGTATATAGACAAGATGAAAAACTACCATAGTAAAACATGCCACAGAGGTGCAGAGGTGCACTATCAGAACCAAAGGGTTTTTTTTTTTTGATAAATCAACAGAATATTAGAAAATTAAAGTTAAATTTGGGCCCACAATTTTAACAGGTGCAGCTGTATAACACAGTCAGTAAATGAAGTTGAACATACAAAGACAATAAAACATAAGCCCCTATGGTGATTGAATTTATATTTAGTTGAAGTGGAAAAGGCATAAAAGTTAGCTAAAAACACATAACAACATTACTTGAAGAGCACTTTTTATTCTCTGACAATGGTATAGTCAGACATAATGTGCTTAAGTTAAAAGTGAAAAGCAGACCTAGATGCTAGAACATACTTTAAGAGAAAGGTCAACTGTAAAATAGCAAAATAATGTTATGGTTCAGGGTCATCACAACATGAGGAACCATATGAAAGGGTGGCAGCAGTAGAAAGGTTGAGAACTACCTTTTTGTTCTCAATGTAAACTTTTCCATTAGAGCTCTTCAGACTATTAGGTTGTTTAATACATATTCCAAGAACCTTCAGCCTTTTGCAAGCAGTGGCTTAACAGAAGCCCCTTTGCCCATTGGACAGTGGCAGAACCAGGTGTTAGTTTCACTTTTGTCCTTCAATGATGCTCAACTATTACATCAAGTTTCTGAAATACTGTCCAGGAAAATGATTTGCTGTACTCTTTGAAAGAACAGTGTCATGTCAATAATAGCTGACAATCAACAGAAATCATAATTTTTCTCTAAGTCAAAGCAAACCTGCCCCTCCCTTTCCTCCTTCTCTGAGTGAACTGTGGAGGGGAAAAGGTGTTGAAGTTAGAACAGGAATTAATGAATCTGCAGGTGTTGCACATGCTGTTTAAGTATAAGAAGTAATGTAGCTTCTGCCCAATAGCTAACAAGCGTAAACAGCAAAAAGAATAAAGAGAGTTTCTATTTGAGCAACACAGGTGGAGTTTTCACATTTCTGGTTTAAACATAAAACATGTGTTATTATACTGGGATTTGGCAAAAAGAAACACATATACCTGAAATTGATTTTCTATGGATGCATTTTAAAAGGTAATGATAAACTTTTTTTTTTAAAGAAACAGCATTCTAACATGACCATACATACATATTTATCTATTTCTTTAGACAAATTTGCAGGTGGTGCTATGAGAAATTTATATTTTGGCACTGATCTTAATCATTTTGTAATTGCAACATGTTACATGAAGCCTAAATTGGTTTGGATTATAATTCATTCTTAAAAATAGTTATTCGGTGTCTGTTATTTTGAAGGATTTCAGGGAAATCAGAGTATGTATAACATGTCACCTGTGTCCTCAATGAACTTGTAAAAGTTGGGAAAATGAGAGATTCCATTAAAATAGTTTTATGAAAATAGTACAAGTGAATGTTTGAAAAATAAGGGTAGGGTAACACAAGCCATCTGACTTACAGTCTACATGATGTCAGTAGTTTGATCTTGCTGTATTCATTTCTACGAGACCATATTCTTCTCGAGTATAATATCTTTCCAAATTCAAACATCCACAGAGATTCTTGGTCTTCTTCTCAAAACATAAAATTCCTCCCCAACTTAAAGGAAACATAAACAATTATAAATCAGATTGAACCCTAAGTATATGAATACAATAGCCTCTTATGGTCTTCATCTAGAATTCAAATATTTATGAGCCCTTGCATGGTCAAAGACCATCTGTTAGAAGCCTGCATCATTCCTTCTTTGGTAGAGAGGTAAGGAAACAGTTTTTTTTTTTTTCGAGACAGGGTTTCTCTGTGTCGCCCTGGCTGTCCTGGAACTCACTTTGTAGACCAGGCTGGCCTCGAACTCAGAAATCCACCTGCCTCTGCCTCCCAAGTGCTGGGATTAAAGGCGTGCGCCACCACTGCCCGGCAGGAAACAGTTTATTTCAAGTTACAGGTTACAATATGTGGTAAAAAAAATCCAAGAAACTCAAGGCAAAGATTTAAAGTAAAAACCAGGAAGGAAGATAGCCTTCTGGCTTGCCCATTCTGACTTGTTGTGTTACCTCTCTCACATAGCCCAGGCTGCCTGCTAAGGATATAGCACTGCTCATAGTAGATTGGGGCCTTCTACATTGCCAATTAGTAATTTTTAAAACACTTCACTTGATTTGGCAACAGGCTATTCTTTTCTAGGCAATTCTTCAAGTGAGGCTCACTTTGTCTAGGTGACCCTAGATTTGTTTCAAGTTGATAGTTGAAGATAACTATGTCAGTAACTGTGGAATATACATATGTGTGTGTATGTGTGTGTGTGTGTGTGTGTGTGTGTGTATGCAGTAGACATAACAAAAACGTTAAAAAATGCTTTTTCTTTTAAAATACATTTTAAAATTAAAATAGAACTGCATCACTTTCCCCCTCCCCCCTTTATACCACCTCCACCTTGTACTCTATACTCTACCCTCATTGCTCTGTTTCCTCTCTAAAATGTCCATAATCCATTTCTGCTTTATGCTTTTGCACCAACCAATTGCTCATTGCAAGCATCCCTGCCCTAGATTTCCTGATATACAGCTTTTCCTATCAATCAGTTCTCAGCATGGATGCTCTGTAAGAAAACTTCCCCTCCCTTTCAGTCAAGAAAGCTCCTACTTCTCCTCAACCAAACATGTTCCACATCTTGTTTTCTCCAGCACAGTGTGGTCATCTGAAGTATCTTAATTATTTTCTTGCTTCTGTTTTGTTGCTTTGACTTATCTGGTTACAAATAACATTAGCAAAAGAGCCTGACTAGGATCTAGCAAATCATCCTCTGCCTGGGCCACAAAGCTAAACAAACGAACAAACAAACAAACAAGTGTTGCTGATTGACTGAAGGCATAGTAATGATCCTGTTTGAAAGTAAGGCACAAAAGAAAGATACAGAAAGTCTAGAGTATGTTGATTAATTTTATCAAGAAAACTGAGTTATGTAAGCTTTGAAACATCATGCTGAAATACACAGAAATGTCCTTCTTTTCCTATCAGTCATGCATGTAGAGTGTTAATTTTCCTTCTGTTTATTTTTGATAACATTTTTGACAGTCTGGCTAGTCGAACGGAGCATTCTCTAATAACACATCTGTGACTAGAATGCAGCCAATTACACGTTCCTCAATCTGCCAAAGAATTCAAATACTCCTGAATAACTGATTTTCTTTTATTATAAATCCCAGCAACCAAAGGTGTAACTGTCCACTAAGTACCCCAGAAATGATATTATAATGCACTTATGTCATGCCATGAGAAAGCTGGAAAGAAACAGTTTGTGTTTTAATGTATACCTAGACCTATTTTTTTCATAATAAAAGTGAAAATTACATTCAACAAAATATGCTTTTTGTTCAATGACTTCTGATTAGATATTGATTATCTCTTTAATGTAAGTTTAAAAAAACTAGAATATTCAAATGAAAGGAAATATTCAAGATTACTAAAATAATTTTCCACCTACTTTTTTCTTTAAAACACATTTAATTTAACATGATTCTCTGCAATAACTTTAGAAAATGAATGCCTCTTAGGAGACTTTTCCTCACTTTCAGTTCCACTCTCTAGGATCTCACAGCCACTTTAAAATTAAGATGGCTTGGGTAGGAACTCCTACTATTCCTGAAAAGAAGCTTTTTAAGTAAAGCTCACTTTTGCTTTTCTTAATTTTATTCTTTCAGCTACTTCCTTTAATGCACTTACTGATATAATTCAAGATAATGCTGCTCACAAGTTTTGAACACGTAGTTATGGACTGATAATTTTAGAGGTTAGAACATTCGGTCAGAACACTCATTAGATTTTCATGTCCTCTATCCTTTCTATAATTTTTCATATATCCATATGTCTATCTAAACACAAAAGACAGTGGCTGCTCTCTGCTGAGAGATGAAGCGGAAATCTCCATTACAATACATCCCCTTCTCTATGACTGCACCACATTTTCAGCTGTCTTCCTGTATTAACTGATGTCATCTTGTAGATTTTTAGCCTTGTCTAAACGGCTCTCACAGTGACACTAATGAAGAAAAGATACATCATGAGGAGCAGTTATTAATGTATATCACTGATTATATAAAACACTGCTTTGTCTAGTTCTACTATGTTGCACAAAAACTGCCCCATCATGTTCATTTAACATCAATATAGTCTATACTTGGATAAGGATATTTTGAAAGGAAAGTTGGTTAACTCTTTTAAAAGTCTTATGAAAAGTGGCTTTGAAATTACTATATATCATCATCCAAGCCGTTATATAATTTGCTTTTGTGAGTGGAGATCAATACAAGTAGTGCAAGTTTAATGATATAAGATGAATACAAATTATTCAAAGAGAGCAGGCATTTAATGTTTCCTTTTAATGAAAATGTTAGTAATGAAAGTAGGAATGTCTTATGAATTGGAGGCTTTCTGCAATCTTGTACATCCCACTCATGATGCTGTAAAATTACCCTATAATACAGAAAGACCACAGGCATTACTGTGCTGTGGCATTGTAAAGCAATACCTACCTTTATTGGCTAGAATTTTGTGGCTAAAAGCATGTTCCAAAGTCTTGTGATCAAGATACAGAGACTACACAGAAAGAGAATAAAGAAATACTAATCACCAACTACTATTAGATAACATTAGTTTTAAAGCTACATGACAGATTACAGTGAAATGAAATCCTTAAGGCCCTTAGATATCAGTGTAGTGGGCCCTGCTTGGTCTGGCAAGGCAAGAGGAAGAAGAAGGTAGCATTGGACCTACTGGACCCAAAATTAAAATTCAGTTTCTTCTATCTCCATTCTATCATTTCACATATACCACTTTCCTGTTTTCTCCTCAACAGAAGAATGGATAAAAAAAATGTGGTATATTTACACAATGGAGTACTATTCAGCTATTAAAAACAATGACTTCATGAAATTCTCAGGCAAATAGTGGAACTAGAAAATATCATCCTGAGTGAGGTAACCCAGACACAAAAGAACACACATGGTATGAATTCACTGATAAGTGGATATTAACCCAAAATCTCACAAGGCCCATGACCATATGGAGCTAAGGAGGAAGGAAGACCAGGGTGTGAATGCTTCAGATTCATTAGAATGGGACAAAATAATCATGGGAGGTGGAGGGAGGGAGGGACCTGGTTGGGAGAGGGAAGGGGGAAGCAAAAAGTGGTAGGCATGATCAGGTATTGGAAAAGACAGGAGAGAAATACAGAGGGTCAGGATATAGAATAAAACTATGTAGCAGTGGGGGAATGAGGAACTGGAGGGATTCACTGGACAGTCCCAGACACCAGGGAAGCAAGAGGTCCCCAGGACCCACTGGGGATGACATTACCTGAAATGCACAACAGCAGGGAGATAGAACCTGAAGAGAGCGCCTCTAGTAGATGGACATGGCCCCCAGTGGAAATATGGGGCTACTCACCCATCTCAAAAATTTTAACTCAGAATTGTTCCTATCTAAAAGAATCGCAGGGACAAAATTGGACCAAAGACTGAAGGAAAGGCTATCTAGAGACTGGTTCCCCTTGGGCTCCATCTCATATGCAGACACCATACCTACAACACTATTGAGGATGCCAAGACATGCAGACAGGAGCCTGGTATGGCTGTCTTCTGAGAGGATCTGCCAGGACCTGACTAAGACAGATGCAGATTCTCACAGCTAACCATTGTACTGAACCCTGGGACCCTAATGGAAGAGATAGGGGAAGGATTTAAGGAGCTGAAGGGGATTATAATCTCATAGGAAAAACAACAGTATCAAAAAACTGGACTTTTCAGAGCTTCCATGAACTAAACCACCAACCAGAGAGTATACATGGAGCAGTCTATGACTCCTGCTACATATGTAGCAGAGGACTACCTTATCTGGCATCAGTGGGAAGGGAGGCACTTAGTCTCCTGTAGGGGCTTAATGCCCCAGAGAAGGAGGATTCTATAGGAATGAGGTGGGAGGGAATGGGTAGGTGGGTGGGGGTGCATCCTCTTAGAGGCAAAGGGGAGGGGGAGTGGGGAATTTGTGAAGGGGAGATTGGAAAGGGGAACAACGTTTGAAATGTAAACAAATAATATAATTAATAATAAAAATTCATTTAAAAATGGAGGAGAAAAAACAGATTTAATCCCAAAGTAGTTTTGATTTGCATTTTCCTGAAGGCTAAAGATGTTGAACATTTCTTTAAGTGTTCACACACATTAGAGATTCCTCTGTTGAGAATTCTCTCTTTAACTCTGTATGCCATTTTTAAGTGGGATTATTTTGTTTGTTAATATCTTGAGTTTCCATTGGATGAGAAGTTGGTGAAGATCTTTTTCTTTTCTGCAGGCTGCCATTTTGTCCTGTTGTCAGTGCCCTTTGCCTTACAAAAGCTTTTCAGTTTTGTGATGTCTCATTCATAATTTTTTTATCTTAGTGCCTGCACTATTATTGTTCTGTTCAGGACGTTTTATCCTATGCCAATACATTCCAAGCTATTTCCCACTTTCTCTTATACTAGGTTCAGTGTATCTGGTTTTATGTTGAGGTCCTTGATCCACTTGGACTTGAGCTTTGTGCAAGGTGACAAATCTGGACCTATTCTCATTTTTCTACATACGGACTGCCAGTTAGTCCAGCACCATTTATTGGAGATGCTTTCTTTTTCTCATTGTGTATCTTTGACTTTGTTGTCAAAGATCAAGTGTCCAGAAGTGTGTCTCTTTATTTCTGGGTCTTCAATTCTATTCCATTGATCCTCCTGCCTGTCTTGGTACCAAAACCATACAGTTTTTAATCACTATTGTTCTGTATTTTTCTGCTTGAGGTCAGGAATGGTGATTTCCCAAGAATTTCTTTTGTGGTTGAGAATTAGTTTTGCTTTTGCTTTTCTGTTTTTTGTTTGTTTGTTTGTTTGTTTTTTTGTTTTGTTTTTGTTTTTGTTTTTGTTTTTTTCGCTTTTCCAGATGAATTTGAAAATTACTATTTCCATGTAGCTGCTTCCTGACAGCACAAGATGCGACATTAAGGATGTCTAGATTCAGGGTTCCTTACCATCTTTCTGCTGTTCCACAATCTGCATGTCTTGAAGTCTCTTGCTCCAGTCTACAAGCAGCAGATTGTTGGGCTTTCTATGATGTGTTGCCTGAAGTTCTCCAAGATTCATTATTCTGCAGGCCACTACAAGAGCTGGTTTGATATGCAGTTCAGTGTTCCGTATGTATGGCCCCTTCTGCCATTTCTAGATGTGGATGTGGAAAGAACAGGCACTCTTCAGGGTAAAGTCTGCTCCTGCAGTCTTTTTACTTTTTGAGCATTCTGGGCCATCCAAGGAAAGCTTTGCTTGATAGTGTTCTTCCCTGGACAGTGGAGAAATGGGGCGCTGAGGGTATTAGGGTCTTCTCAATTTTATATTCTTATACTGGGACTCTTGGGCCTCCAGTTTGGGTCTCTAGCAACTCTCAATGCCATGCTGGGTGCTGGATTCCAATGGGGCTTTCCTTTGTGGCATATATGCACTGGGTTCCTCAATCTAACAGCCATTGACTGCTTCTACCCTAATTGAGATGTGGGAGTGGTTGCTTTTCTATTGCTGGTGCAATCTGCATTTTTTCTTCTGTATTCTCTTACTTCTTTTGTGGATCTCTCAAGTTCTTATTTAGGTTCTCTAAGAAAAGCTTCTAAGAAAAGCTCTAGTTGTACTTAAAAAAATCATTGTAAAAATTTATTTAGATGAAGATGATAATTAACTAAATATATTCCAATAACATAAAAATAGTATTCTTTTACAAAGCAAATTATCTTCCTTATCCCTACAAAGAATCAAAATTCAATTATGGATGAGATTCTGATTTTGCTCATGTGACAGAATGAAAAATGTCTGCCAGTGTTTTACAGGTGTGAAGAGACTTTAATATATGTTTATAATTAAATAAATGATAAACCTTAATGAGTATTTTATGGACAGGAAATATATTTTCAGTATAAGTAGACTTCTGTTTCAAAAGTAAATTGTTAAACATGTATATTACTTGAAAAGATTTATATCTTGATTATAAAATAATCGTGACTTTATTTCAGTGCTATGGTAATTAAAGCTAAATTACAAGGATAAAAGTGCAAATATCAGTGAATAGGAAATGAGTTCATACAATCAATAGCAAATGGATCAGTCTTACCAGAATTTATCAAATTGATAAAGTTACAGGCTTTGTTGATTATTTTGAAATATTTTTTGAATTAAAAATTTTTCCTATATAGAATTTAAAATATAATGTAGCATAGTTTTATTTTTCCTTTTTTTTGTTAGATAGGCTGTGTTCTTTATTTGTTTATACATGTATTTTGTGATGGCTAATTTTATATCAACTTGACATGGGCTAGTGTCATTTTGGAAAAGGGAATCTCAATTGATTGGGACAATCATATGGTTGATTTTTTAACTGGTGATCCCTATGGGAGGGCCCAGTCCATTGTAGACAAAGCCATTCCTGAATAGTACATGTAAACAGACTGAACAATCCCTGGGGAGCCAATAAGTAACATTCCCTTCTGGCCTAGTGTTCAGTTCCTGACTCCAGGTTTCCGGCTTGATTTACTGTCCTGAATTCTCTCAGTGATGGAGTGTAACCTGACTTATAAGGTGAAATAAGTCCTTTCTCCTTTACTTACATTAGGTCATGGTGTTTTATGGCAGCAACAGAAACCCTAAGACAGTATTCATTTTGTTCTTGGAGAATTTTATACAATGAATTTTGTCTATACTCACCCCTCCTCCAATTCCTCCCAGATCCATCCCCTGTTCTTTCTTCATCCAACTTTGTGTCCTATGTTTTGGTTTTTCATTCATCAAGTCCAATTTCTGCTGCTCATTTACTCATGGACATGTGACTATCCACTGGAGTGTGGTTGACTTACCAGGGACAGCACTCAAAGAAAACTGACTTTCTCTGTTGTTGTTCTTGTTCTCCTTGTTCTTGTTCTTGTACTTGTTCTCGTTCTCGTTCTCATTCTCCTTCTTGTTCTCCTCGTTCTCCTTCTCATTCTCTTCGTTCTCCTTCTTCTTCTCCATCTTCCTCTTCCTCCTCTTCCTCCTCTACTTCTTCCTCTTGCTCTTCTTCTTCCTCTCTCTTGCTCTCTTGCTCTCTCTACACACACACACACACACACACACACACACACACACACACACACACACAAACATACAGAGAGAGAGAGAGAGAGAGAACAGTTATCAAATATGCCAATAACTTCTTAGCTAGGAGTGAGGGATAAGACTTCACATTCATTTATTCTTATGCTGGAATTTTGTCTGGCTTTTGCATGCTATTGTAACTTCTGCAGGTTCACTCATGCAATTACCATTGTGTTTAGAAGGCACTCTTTCATTGTATTCATTCATTGTCTCTGACATAAACTGTTTTGGCACCAAATTTCATGATAACCTATAGGATAGTTTACATTACTAGGATAACTAAAATCCTTCTTGCTATTTGATATGTAGTTTAGTGACTTAAGCATTGTTTACCTTGATGGATTCACCCCCTGAATCTTGATTTCAGAATATCAAAAGAAATAGAAATTACTGTAGGTATGATCACTATCAAAATTAGAATTTTTACTACATTTTCATAGCTAGCTCTGTATTTTGTTTCTTTGATTTTTAACTATGCCAAATTTTGGTTATTTTTACTTTCATAATACTCTGATGATTTATGTTTTATTTACTCATCCATATTAGCATTGCTTTATAATTTCATAATATTTTAAATTGAAAGGCATTTTCTTCATTCTATTCATTGAATTTTTTAAATATTAACTTATTTTCAACCATATATTTGTTAACACAAAATTAGTTATTTTACTGAGTACATATCTATGTCAAATCCATCCTAAGAATTAGAGAAGAAATGCTGATGTCATAGCTCCTTAAGTCTTGAGCTGAACATAGTACATGCCTATAATCTCAGCACTCAGAAGAAAAAGGAAGGAAGATGATAAATTAGATTCAAGGCCAATCTTGGCCTCAGAGTTGATTCATTGTCACAAACAAATAAACAAATGCAAACAAATTAAAATATAAACTTGTTGAGCCCTCACTTTACTTACACACAACGTAGATTGAAATATCGAATGTGAAGTGAATGTGATCTTGCTGGGATATCTGTGTTCTTGATGATTGCCAGGGTTAATTTTGATGATCTGGCTAGAGAGGTCAGCTTTCCCTTCTCCCTTACTGCCCATCTTTTCATCCCTCCTGAAGCTGTATGCTCCACCAAAGAGAACAATCTTTCTCTGATAAATGAGGATCAGTCTTTGGTCAAATGTATATTACTACCCTCCTATAACCCCCAACCAAGCTCTCAATAATTGGGCATATAACCTAAAAGTATAAATTGTATAGTAACAGAAGTCTATTGTTTCTAGTTTTAATGTAAAATGTTTGATTATTTAACTTATATGATATTGTCACATGTTTCTACACATTACCTGGATTATCAGAGATGTGATTGAATTACTGAAACTTCTTAAGCTCTAATCAGGTACTTGTGTTTAGCACAGGCAGTATTGTTTTTCGAAGTATAACACAGCCTACAGTGTAAGCCATCATTTCTGAGTTATAACCACTTGGTTCCCTCTGCTCCTGTTCTACCAAGAGAGATGAATCCAGGAGGAAGAAGAGGATTATTGCTTTGCCCATTGCTTATGATAAACATTCATGAAATCACCCTTTTTTGTTCTTTCAGTTTTTATTAATCATTCCATTTGCTTACATCTCAAATGATATCCCACTTCCTGGTTGCCCATCCACAGCCCCCCATCCCACATCTGCCCTCTTCCCCCTCCCCTTTGCCTTTTTGAGGGTGCACTCGCACTCACCCATCCTCTCCTGCCCCACCACTCCAGAATCCCCCTACGCTGGGGCATCAAATCTCCACAGAACCAAGGGCCTTCCCTCCCGTTGATATCAGACAAGGCCATTCTCTGCCACGTATGTATCTGGAGACATGGTTTCCTCCCTGTACAATCCTTGGTTGGTGGTCTAGTCTCTGGGAGCACTAGGTAGTCTAGCCAACCAAAATTGTTCTTTTTTTATTGGAAAAGGAAGTAAAAACATTTTATGATAAAATTGAAGATTTACATGGAAAATATTTCTGACAAAATTGGAAAAATATAAAGAAAAATATCTTAAAATTGACAATTTTAAGGAAAATTAAAGAGTAAAATGGTAGATATAAAGAACATTGCAAAATTAATTGAAAAAGGAAGTAGAAACATTTCATGATAGAATTGAAGATTTACATGGAAAATATTTCTGGTAAAACTGTAGAAAAATATAGAATAACTTGTTAAAATTGAAGATTATCATGAAAGGTACACAGACATTGTTCTTAATATGGGGTTGCAATCCTGCTCCACTCCTCCAGTCCTTCCGCCAGCTCCCTTACCTGGATCCCTGAGCTCAGTCTAATGGTTGGCTCCAAGCATCCACATCTGCTTTGGTCAGTTGCTGGCAGAATCTCCCAAGGAAGAGTCATTCTAGGTTACCATCAACAAGTGCCTCTTGGCAGCTGCAACATTGTCCAGGTTTGGTGTCTGCAGACAGGATGGATTCCCAGATGGGGTGGTTCCCAGATGGCCCTTTCTTGGGTCTCTGCTCCTTTTTTTGTCCCTGCCTTTCCTTTGGACAGTAACATTTCTGGGTTAAAAACTTTGAGATGGGTGGGTGGCCCCATCCCTTGACTGGGGGCTGTGCCTATCTACTGGAGGTGTTCTTTTCAGGTTCTATCTCCTCTGCACATTTCACTAAAGACTTCCTTCTTGTTAAGCTTCATATGGTCTATGAGTTGGTATCATATGATATTGTAGGTATTCTGAGCTTTAGGGCTAATAGCCACTTATCATTGAGTACATACCATGTATGTCTTTTTGGGTCTGGGTTAACTCACTCAGGATGATATTTTCTAGTTCCATCCATTTGCCTGCAAAAATTGTGAAGTCCTCATTTTTAATAGCTGATTATTACTCCATTGTGTAAATAAATGCACCACATTTCTGTATCCATTTTTCTGTTGTTGGGACATCCGGGTTGTTTCTAGCTTCTGGCTATTATAAATAAGGCTGCTATGAACATAGTGGACCATGTGTTTTTGTGATATGATGGAGCATCTTTTAGGTATATGCCCAGGAGTGCTATATAGCCAGGTCTTCAGGTAGAACTATTTCCAATATTCTGGGGAACTACCAGATTAATTTCCAAAATGGTTGTACCAGCTTGCAATCCCACCAGCAATAGAGGAATGTTCCTCTTTCTCCACACCTTTGCCAACATCTGCTGTCATCTGAGTTTTTATCTTAGCCATTCTGGTTTGTGTAAGGTAGAATCTCCGGGTCATTTTGATTTGCATTTCCCTAATGACTCAGGAATCTGAACACTTCTTTAGGAGCTTCTCTGTCGTTTGAGATTCCTCAGTTGAGAATTCTTTGTTTAGTTCCATATACCATTCAACTTCTTGATATATATATATATATATATATATATATATATATATACATATATATATATGTATATATATGTGTGTGTGTGTGTGTGTGTATGTATGTATGTGTGTATGTATATGTATGTATGTATGTATATATCTTCACAGCAATGAGAAACAGAGCTAGAACAGAAATGTGGTAATGAGAACTATGGCCTTTGTTTTCCTTAACATGGAAATGTGGCCCTTAGGCATTTGGAGTTGATTTGTAGGAGGAATGTGGAAATGTTTTTGGTTGCATGCTGGAAAAATCAGAGAATGCCATAAGATGAGCTCTTTGGTGGGAATTTGGGCATCAGAATGCTGAGACAAATAAGACAGTTCATCAGGTTTCAGAGAAGAACAAAAATTCTATTGGGAACTGTGCTACATAGTATTCATGTTACATTCTGCCAAAACAGACAAACAAACAAACAAACAAACAAACAAAATATGCTTTCACTCTAACTGTGTCCTTGAAATTTAAGTGAGGATAATTGCAGAAATAGTAGGCTAAGTTGTTTTGCAGGAGAAATTTGAAGAAGCGTAACATACACACTGTACTGTGGTTACTGTTCATTGTCTTAGAGAGAAAGAACAGAAAGATATTTAAAATGTGAAGCTTGGTGAGGAATGAAATGTGTGTCTAAAGATACAGATAAGGCAAGTACAAAGAAAACAGCAGTATGTACTATGCCTAGCAGTTTGTTCTGGGAGAATAGGAAAGTGTTCTAAGCACAAGATTCCATCATTGAAGGCTGCAGGTTGTGAAAATTCAAATTTACTTGAAAGGAGAGAGTGAATTGCAAATGGTTTTCTACTGGTAAACCATTACTAGGGAGTGTATTCAGGAGCCAACCTCACAGAAGTAAGTCACTACAGTTATGGTAAGATTATAGCTCAAGCTGGTGGCAGAAAGTGGTAGTATCATCCACATAGTGTCATTTTCTAGGTAATGAAAATGCAAGAGTTACAAGATCTTAGAATCATACATCAAGGTTACTCAAGCCATTAGACCCAGGCAATTAATAACAATAAAAAGACCCCAAGAGGCAACTGCATAAGGCTGTGAGAAGGTGAGTCCTAAAATGTGTCATGAAATCCATGGTAGTGGAGATTTCAGTATGACAGCATATCTATTCATATATATGCACTGAATACAGCTAGGACAAGAAAGAGACTATGTGGACTATAAACAGTAGAAATGAATGACAACTCTACTCAGGTCTGTTTGAGAACAAATGATACCACTAAGAGCTTGAAATGTCATACACTAAACTTACTACAGGAATTAATCTTTGCCCTGCTTGGTTTTGATCTCAATTTGCCCAGTTTAGCCTATGAACCTATTCATACCTCGTGAAACAAAATAAAGTAAATACAAAAGCCTTCCCTTTGATATTCTTATTAGAAGTTTATAACTTTTGGAGGGAATTTATAGGGAATCCCAGTTAAGAGTTTATCTTAAGTATTAGAAAGAAACTTTGAACAATATTTGGCCTATTGGAGACTATAGGGTGTTTTAAGTTGAACTGAATGCATTTTGCCTTGTAAGATGGGAATGAGTCTCTGAGGGCATGGTTGTAATGCTATATTCTAAGACTGACATTTGGTTATCAAGTTAGCAAAGGGTGGAATCATGATGGTTACTGGAGTTAGAATCTAGGAGAACTGCCCTGGGTGTTTCTGTGAGAGTATTAAGCTAGGAGGAAAGACTTAAATGTAGGAAGTGTGATCTAGTAGATTATGGTCCTAAAAACAGTTGAAAATGAAGAAAGGAATCAGCAAGCTGAGCATCAGCATCCATTGCTCTGTGCTTCCTGTCAAGCTGCCTAATGAGCTGCCATTTCCTTCCTCATAAAGCACACATACATCCAGTTATCCACAGAAGACAATTTTAGTAATATTTTGGTTTTAGAAAACAGTTCAAATTATTATTGGTCTATGTTACAAAAACCTAGATACATCTTTCTCAGTATCATTACTCTTTAGATTATTTAATGAGAAATGAAATCATTAAAAATCTTTATAAAAATATAATTATACCTAATTATGCAAACATCATAGCCTCCACAACCTTTATTTATCTATTCTAAATCTTTATTATAACACTATATTGAGTAGTATTGCTCTTCCTAGAAAATGAGACAATTTTTCATGTAGTTTCAACTGTTTTTTTTTCTTTCAAACGCATCATTTTACTTTTTGAAATCTTGGAGGAGAAGTACTGAGCAGTAAAAAGTTTCTATCCAGCATGATCATACGAAGGGGGCAAAAGTAGGGTGACCCAGGAAACACATTTTCTTTCCAGTTCTATATGTGAAATTCATGGAGCACTCAGAAATTAGTGTGTATCTCAATCTGCCCAGCTGGAAAGTTGAATTCCAAAAATAAAATGCCATGCAGATAGAATATAGAAGGGCTAGTGCCCAGAAATTGAAGTGTACTGTAGGGGATTCCCAACACATTATGTGTTCCAGATGATGAACACTCCAAGAAATACAAGAAGGTGAACAAGGCTATTATGAAACACTGTCTTAGTTAACCAGATGATTTGCTGCTGTCTGTGGACTCAGAGGGATGAGAAAACAGGATATTGTTTGCTCTAAAGAATTTAGAAATAATTTTCTCATGAAATTTACTTCTATCCTATAAGCTGTCAGAAAAACGCTGAAAGAAAAGATAGCTCTGCACAAAGGAACAGTCATTGAATCTATCATGGATAAACTTTCCTTAAGTACTAGAGTATTCATTTCCTCAACATCTAATTATCTCACATTTTGAGTTGACAAATTTTGGGTAGAATTTTGACTTCAATTTATACAGAATTATTTTACTCTTTAATTTCAAGAAATATGCTAATAATTGATTCTTTTTAGGTTTTGCTTCTAGCAGTCATTAAGAAAGGCAGAAGTGAGCTTAATAAGTAATATCTCACAGCTCCAATTACACAAAAAATATTCCCCTGGCCTAAACAAGTCACTATGCACCTAATTTAGTAATTAAACCTTAAAGGCTCTACTGGTTATCATATGTATGTATATGGTTATCATCTACAAGGACTGAAAAAGAAAATCAGCAATGGGGAAACTATAATGATCAGTCCAGCCATTACTTACAACTCCAAATAGTGCAGAGTAGCATGTAGATGTAGCATGTTATCTGTTATGCAAAGGTAAAAAGAAAAAATCCTTCAGTCCTAACCATGAACTATCTATGAATGCCCAATTTATGTCTACTAGAATTGTTTCTATGTTAATATTACAAACAATAGAGGGGTTCAGAATCTTTGAAAAATAGATTCTGAATTTCATCTTCAGGGAGATGTTTACCTCTAATCCCACTGAGACAGGAAAAGCAATTCTTATCGAGGGTAGATTTTCAAAGCTACCCAGTTAATATATACTCCCTTTTCCCCCTAAATCATTCAAAAACATGGACTTTGAGCCTTCACAGTGTGTGAAGGTTACACAAATTTCAGTCTTCTAGCATCCTTCAAAATAAAAGAACTAGAAACAAGAAATTTCAGTAAAGTCTGTACTTTACTCTTCAGTTGCCTGGATTTCTGGGGTTGAAAAATCCATGGTTTACCCTACTTGACAGATTGGCAATTTGTATTAGGTCACCATTTTAGAAACATTCCAAATCAATCACTGTTTTTTCACTAAAATGTTAGTCTTATGCCTGACAAAATTGTTAATTACAACAAATTAAGTAAGTTTAAAAATACGTAGTGTATAGTTGTATGCCTTATTCTAATAAAAACTATTATAAACTTCTCTTTACAGGTAGAGGGCATATTCTCCTAAAACTAGTGGATTTTATCTATGTGGTTTCAATTTTTAAAAATCCTGTACTTTGAAAAAGTCAATATTGATATATATCCATATGACAGTAAATATAGTTCTTAAGAAGCATATAAGAGGAGAATACTCAACTGTGAATATTAAACTGTATGTAATGTGGATATATATCAGTATCAATAATATAAATATAGTTGGTGGTTCAGAATTTAAGTTAAGAATGAACTAGTTCTTTTGGTGAAATTACCTAGCACTACTGTACTGATTATATAATAATAAAAATAACCAAAATTTTATCATAAATGACTTATTTGTCATTATAGTTTAATTTCATATAAAACTAATAATAATTACATGTGATTTATTTATTGATTAACCATTATCCTTTCTCCTGAGTTAATCTGTATTCTCAGCACATTACTGCTTCCAGGTATCATTATGACTGGGAAGGATGAATTTTGATCACACAGATGATTTAATTTGTTTAATTGTGCTTCTTTTGCAACAAACTATCTGTTTAAATCAGTTCTATGCTGAAGACCTCAGAAATACTCCAGCTATTTAAGCAGAGAGGAATTTAATGCAAGAACATTATGCAAACTTACTAGAGGTCTGGAAGACAGGTTTCAATGACATTGCACAGAAACCTGCTATAACATTCCACCTTGTCAATTCTCTGACTATATATTTCCAAACAAGAATGGCAACAATGGGCAATTTCCAGGGTATCAAATGGAAAAATTCTTCTGTACAGATGAAAACACATGCACATATTCCAAAGAACAAGAAGCTTACACTTCTGTAGCCATAGATCCTTGTCTTCTAATTTTATTCCATTAATTTTCCCATCCATATATTTTATAATAACCCATAATATGTGTGCATTGGGTTATTGTTAATATCCATAATTTATGAGAAACTAAAAAAAATCAATAAAACAAAACTAAATGATATGTTTAAATTGTGGGCAAAAAGCTGACTAGACACTTCTTAACTGGATTAGGAAGCTTGCTTTCTTATAGAACCCAGCACAATACCTAGAGTGAGCTGGATCCTCCCACATCAAGGGCTAATTAAGAAAAGAAAATTCCCTACAGACAAATCTTTTTAAAAAATTTTTTATTGATTCTTTGTGAATTTCACATCATCTACTCTAATCCTACTCATCTCCCAGCCCCTGTATATATGACCTCTATGTTTGCAACCTCCACCCCAAAAGAAATTAAAAAAAAAATCTCAATGTGGAAGCTGAGGTATACTTGGAGTGTCACAGAATGTCACATAGTATACACTTTTGTCCAAAAAACCTTTAATTAAAAATGTTATGGAGGCATTTTTTTATTTGAGAATCTCTTCTCTCTGACAATTCTAACCAATGTCCAGCTGAAATAAAAAACTACCCAGCACATAGTTTAAATCTACTTTTGTACAGAATGAGAGATGGGTCTAATTCCATATTCTCCAGGTAAATCTCCTGTTGTACTAAAAATATTTGTTGAAAGGCTGTCTTTTATTCAGTGTATGATTTTTTAAGTTATTTTAGTCTCACACAATATATCACAACTACAGTTTCTTCCCCCTCCACTTCCTCCCAGAACACCCCTTTTTCTCTTCCTCAGATATATTATCCTTCCATGTCCCTTCAAACAGGAGCAGGACTCCCAGTGATGACAACTAAATATGGCATAATAAGTTATAATCAGACTAGGAATAAACCCTTATATGAGGGCTGGACAGGGTAACCCAGTAGGAGAAAAAGGGTCTCAAGAGTAGGCAAAAGAATCAGAGACTTACAGCAAACCTAGTGCAGACCCAAGCAAGCTCCTTGATTACTACTTCAGTCTCACCTATGAGCTCTGCTTAGCTGATTCTATGGTTGGTGTTCTGTTGTCCTCAAACCCTCTGGCTCCTACACTCCTTCCTCCCCTTCTTCAACTGGGTTCCCCCAAGCTAGGTCTAATTTTTGGCTGTGGGACTTTGCATCTACTCCCACCCACTACCTAAGGAATCCTCTCTAATGATGATTGAGATGGGTGGCCTATATATGAATGTAGCAAAATATCACCAGGGATCATTTCATTGACTTTTTTTCTTTTTGGGCAGTTGTGTTTGGTTCTGCCATGGTCCCTGGGCTATTTAGCTTCTGGTTCCTGGTTATCCAAGAAGTAAAGAAATGATCATGGACTCCCTCTTGTGGGGTAAGCCTCAAGTTAGAGCAGTCATTAGTTGTTTGATCACTTCCATAATTTCTGAGCTGCCATTGCCCCTGCACATCTTGTAAGCAGGACAGGTAGTAGGACAAACACTTTGTGACCGGCTTAGTGTCTCAGTCCCAACTCTGGAAGCTTTGCCTGGTTACAAAAAAATCACCAGTTCAGGCTGCACAATCTTCTTTACTAGGAGTCCTTATTAGAGTCACCCTCAAGGATTCCAGGAAGTTTCCATTGCAGTAAGTTTCCACATTGCTCCCTAAATTCCCTCCAATTCTAATTGTCTCTCTCCTTGCTCTCTCCCTCTGTCCCTCCATCCCCAATGTGATCCCTCCAGTTCCCATTTCCTCCTGCCCCAGTCCACTCACAAAAAATCTGTTCTATTTTATCTTCCCAGGAAGATTAGTGTATTCCACCAAGATCCCTTGTTATTTAGCTTGTCTGGGTCTGTTACTTTTAGCATGACTATCCTTTACTTCACAGAGAATATCCACTATAAGTGAATACATACCATGTTTGAGTCTTTGAGTCTCAGATATCTCACTTAAGATGATTTTTTTCTACATCTATGCATTTTCTTGAAATGCTCATGTTATTTTCCTTAACAGCTAAATAACAATACTCTGTTTTATAACTATGCTACACATTTTCTTTATTCATACCTCAGTTGAGATACATCTAGTATTTTGCCAGTCCCTGGCTATTATAAATAAAGATACTATAAACATAGTTGAGCAAGTGTCATTGTCATAGGATGGAGTATTCTTTGGGTATCTGCCCAAGTGTGGGTCTTGTGGTAGATAGATTCTAAATTTTCTGAGGACCCACTATATTGATTTCCATAGTGACTTCAAAGGTATGCACTCCCACAGGGAATGAAGGAGTCTTGCCCTTCTATAGAGCATTGCCAGCATAAGCTGCAAAGTGTTATTGATCCTGGCGGGTGTAAGATTGAATCTCGATGCTGACTTGTAAGAAGGGAAGCCCAGTTAGTACCCAGCTCAGATAGCTTAAGAGCATAGTGGAACTTGGCCTGAGGCAGATCAGGTGCTCCAGCTGCCACCCACCTCCCCACACCCAGAGAGAGACTGACTCCCAGGAGCTCTGCCATAACCAGGTTCACAGGAGGCCTTCCCTAACTAGGGACCCAAGAGCCCCCCCTAACCTGAGATAGCACTGTTTGCCTCCCAGAAGACCTGCTCTAACCCAGCTTAAAGAACTCCAACTTCCTACAAGAGGGACAGACTCCAGTTAAAAACAGCAAGACCAGTTAAAAACTGAGATAACCAGATGGCTAGAGGCAAGCAGAAGAACATAAGCAACAGAAACCAATGCCACTGGACAACATCAGAACCCAGTACTCCCACCACAGCAAGCCCTGAGTTCCCTTACATGCCTGAAAAACAAGATTCTGACTTAAATCTTATCTCATTAAGATAGTAGAGAACTTTAAGGAAGACATAAAGAACTCCCTTAAAGAAATATAGGAGAACACATGTAAACAGGTAGAAGTCCTTAAAGAGGAAACCTATAAATTCCTTAAAGAAATACAGAAAAACACTAACAGGTGATAATATATATATTCCATATATATAGGATATATATAAAATACACACACACACACACACACACACACACACACACACACACACACATATATATATATATATATATATATATATATATATATATATATATATACACATATATATAGGCTTAGAACTTAGACCAAAACTTTAAATCCATATCAACATGTACAGGATGGTAGAATTAGCTATTGCTATAGAATTGGGAGCTTATTCAACCAAAACTTATAAAGAAAACAGTAGTCATTGTAACAGAAACATTTTCACAGCAAAGGTAACTCAATCATAATTAACAATGTGGAAAACAAGTAAATAAAATTGCTTTAAAACACTTCCTGACATCAATGCTTGAAACAAGATGTGAAACATGCTGTTATAGATAATGTCGGGTCAGTAGTTGTATATTATAAATTCTAATTACATTTCCAACAGTGTCTTTCAGACTTCATCACAAGTGAAAAAGGAAATTTCTATATTATAGAAGCTGAATAACTATGCTATTGAGAAATTTTCACCCAATCTCCAACTATAAATGACTAATTTACAATGTGATGACATGCTCAATTTTAATATAGCTAATAGAATTTTAGTAACAATGATTCCCTGTAATTTTATAAATGTCTTAAGTATAAAAATTTTATAAATTTCTTAAGTAGAAAAATTGTGGCCATAAATTTATTATTGCTTTCATTGTTAGATCACATAACTAATATATTTGCCATGTGTCCTTTCACATACAAAATTTGCTAATCTCTGCTATAGAGTATTTAACAACTGCATCCTTCTACCTAGAATTGTTTGTATAGCCTAGGGGGCAAAGGAGTGTTTACATTCCATTTCTTGGCAATGAATTTAAGTGGGTATAGAATGATTTTCTGTTTTCCATGTCATATATTTCTGGTATAAAATTTAAATTTTTGCCATTATATGTTTTCATGAAATAACAAGTAAATTTATTTAAAATAGGCGTGTTTTCTATTTTCTATCATTCCAATCCATTGTGCTTTAATAAAGCCGAGTTCTAAGTAATCACAGTCATAGAACACAGGTCCCTGAGAATTTAAGCCTACCTAAATTGTGTTTCCTTTAAGTGAATGACATGGATAGTTCATATTTACCCGTCCTGTTTCTCAATTTAGTGGTCTCCTAATATTTCTAGCTTTAATCATCTACTTGTAAAATTAGTAACTGAATAACAAGATCAGCAGCTTGCATTATTAGACATAAGTAAATTCCTGTTGATAAAATACACTAAGGTTGAAGTGCATACCCTCATGTCATGTTTATTTTCATCTCCAAGGTGAGTGAACTGCTGAGATGAAATGCTGCTTTTCTTAAACTTTGAAGCCAAATTGACTCCCAGGCAGAAAACACCTCACTCCCTTAAGATGGGTAATTACACACCAAACCCCACATGAGTTCATTAATGAGCTGTCCAGCTCCCATGGCATTCTTATTAGCCTGATACAGCTGTACTTTGGGTAAAAGCTGTTGCACACAGAGTAAACTTGGTAATCAGGAGACTTGAATCAAACAAAGTGCTAGGCTGAATGTAAGAGAAATAAATAAAACCAATGATCTAGAAAGAATAAGCATCTCTAACAAAATTACTTATTTTTCTGTTGACAAATATTCTTTCCTTAGTTATGGTAGATGAAAGTCAACATCCACTTTGAATGTTTCCAATTTTATAATTTTTAATGATTTCTGATTTACTGTTTCTACTAGATTCTAGGCAATTTTATAGTAAGCCTATCTTTTATATTCACTAGGAGATATATGTAGCTAATATTAATTCTAGAACTACATTAACAGAATGTAGTTCATTTCTTTCACTGATGAGTCCTACAATTAAAACATATTTCATCAACCTATGTTATTTTGATGCTCAAAAACTCTTAGATAAATAATTTTTATCTACATTTTAAAAAACTGGTACTTGGGGACTGGAGAAATAGCTCAGTGATTAAGAGTACTTGTTGCTCTTCCAAATGACTACAGTTTGATTCCCAGTACTCAAGTGAGGAACCTCACAACTGCTTAAACCTATGACCCCCACAAGTACCCACACACATGTGACATATACACACACAGATGCATACATTAAAAAAGTAATTCTTTTTTAAAAAGAAGATGATGCCCATCTTTAATGAAGAACCCTTGAGTAAAGGTTTATAACCTTTAAAACATCACTTAATATGCTTTATTATTTTCTCTAAAACAAATTTTGACACAGACTCGATATATATTACAGGCATGCTTGGGACTCCCTGATAGTTCAAGCTGACATCACACCTGGACCTACCTGGCTTATCTTCTAATGTGCTGGAATTACAACAGTGGGCAAGCATCAGAATCCTTTTTGTTTTTAGTAATGTTGGTTTTTAATAGCCTGTGTTTCCCTTCAGTGTTCCCATCAGTTAGCTGAAGTAGGAAAAAAAAGCATCAAAAATTCTCTGATTAACCAACCATAGCTTCTTAATGCTAAGGGCTTAAGGTGGCTTTGAACTCTTCATTTATAATTCTATTCCAAATATTGATGGGTTTTTGTGTGTGAGTTTTCATGAATCGCATCTTTTGCCCCTTTGAAGAATAATACCTTTATATTCTTATTTGTAAACTGTGACCTCTATTTATAACTCTCTCCACAACTCAGTCTGAAAGACTGGAGTACACTACACTTACTTTGAATAACAGATATAAATATTTAAAAGTGCAAGTAACTCTAGAAAGGAAATATTTGATATTCAAAGTTTATTATGTTCTTTTGAACGGCCTCCTAAAACATGATTACAGATTGTATCAAAACTGTCACATGACTTTTAAAAAACTAATACATGAGTACAGAATTTACATAATTTCCTTTCCATCAACTTCTCCCATGTCTCCTGTAAACCTTTTCAAGGTCATAACCTCTTCTTTTTTAATTAGGTAGGTAGAGAGACAGACAGACAGACAGACAGACAGCCTACTGAGTTCATTGAACGCTGCTTGTATGTGCATTTGTTTAGGACTAATTGCTTGAAATTAAATAACCTATCAGAGAGCCTGTCCTTGGAGAAGACTGATTTTCCTTTTCTCAACAACCATTAATCAATTGCCAGGCACTCATTTTCTGAGGTGGGGCCTTATGAGATTTCTCCCACCCATGTAAGCATGTCAATTGATATTGTTCTTTTGACATCGTTTTTTCAGACAACTAAACCTTTGAGATTTCATGGGTAAAGCTTCTTTGTCATATGCTAAAGACACTATTTATATGCATATAGCATATACTCTGGTCCTCTGGCTCTTACAGTTTTCTGTACTACTGCCCTCGTCTGAGATATCCCCTTCACCTTAGGTGTTGGAGTTTTGTTACAGATGTGTCAGTTGGAAATAGGTTCCATATAATAAGTTGTTCTCTACAATTTGATCAGCTGTGGATTTCTGTAATGGTTTCCATTTCATGCAAACATGAGCATATTTAATAGGATTTGATACTTGTTCCTATCTGTGGATATAAGGATAAAACAGCATATTCAATAAATATCCACCAGCAGAATGAGGTTAGAGCCATACATCTCACTGTGTGCAAACAAAATCAATTCAAAATGAATCAAAGGTCTTAATTTAAAACCTGAAAAAAAAAACTTTGTGGAAAACAGTTCAAGACATAGACATAGGTAAGAAAAATAGCTCCTAAAGTAGACAAATGGATTTCATGAAATTAAAAACCTTCTGCACAGCAAAGGAAAGAATCAGAGGAGTGAACAGGTATCACACAAAATGGATGATTATATTTGTCAGCTATAATTTGTATAGGCACGACCTCTCCAATTGAGGCCATCTGAGGCAGCCCAGCTAGAAGAACATATCCCACATACAGGCAATAGCTTTTGAGATAGCCCCTGCTCCAGTTGTTCAGGACCCATATGAAGACCAAGTTGGACATCTGCTACATATGTTTTGGGGGGACTAGGCCTAACGTGTGTATGTTCTTTTGTTGGTGGTTCAGACTGAGAGAGCCTCAAGGGTCCTTCCTATAGAGTTTCTATCCTCTTAGGTGCTCACACTCCTTCCTCCTATTCTTCCATTAGACTTCCCAAGCTCCATCCACTGTTTGCTGTGGATGTCTGTATCTGTCTGAGTTATCTGCTAGGTGGAGCCTTTCAGAGGATAATATACTCCTGTTGGGACTGGGTTACCTCACTCAGGATGGTATTCTCAATGAACTCTAACTTTAAAAAAAAAACTATTTATAAGGAAGGAATTTATATAGGCAGCAATTAACTACTTACCTATAATAACTATTGTTATTATTCTTATTATATGATGTTGGAAAAGTTAACAAGCAAAATTATATCTTTGAGAGAAAGCTCTTAGTTCCAGAGGTTGAGATGGTGTAGATGGAAGGGCCCACATCAGGAAGGGCTTTCTCACTGTACTATCCCATCACATGGTGCTGGCAGAAAAAAAAATGAGTAAGAAGTCAATGTGTCCATTAATGACCCCTCCAGTTCTACTAATTGGGACAGAGAATTCATGAATGAATCACCTATCCCAGCGTCTGTCTGAACATCATTAGATTCAGACCACATTTGGAAGGAGGAAAACATTCTAGTCATAGCAACATATGATGGAATGAACACTCAAGAATGAATGCCACCTTTTCCTCCCAGGGAAGATGTACAGTGCTCATCTCTCTGCTAATAATCTGGAGATACCTATAGTCTTGGCAACTTAGTCTTACACTCTAAAGAATACCGACCAAGTCACAAGTCTTACCTTACCTGGATAGCAAAGCGGCTGCTCCCTTCTAGCACTGCTACGCCTAGGCGCTGCTTATGCCCACACATATTGTAATAGTTGATATTTATGATAAAAGACTGGGTTATTTTGTCACTGTATGAACTTCTTTAGTTTTGATGATTTGTAAATTTGGAAATTTTTCTTATTTCTGTCTTTAAAGAAGATCAACATGAGGTTTCTCCATCAATGTAATAATAACCCAATGTTTTATCTACTCAAAACATAATTCTGACTGGGTAAAACTGAGTACAGAATCAGATCAGCATTTCTTAACATTATTTATTGATATGACATTGATTTTACTGTCTATCTTAGGCATGCACTGAATTTTACACATGCTTTCTTATAATGTAATCAGCTAATGGCTGGACCAAATCTTGTTCAGTTGTCCTGGAAATGTGTACTTTATTTTTCTTACACTATGAAGTGCGCTATAATGTTTATAGGCTTGATATTTTTATTCAGAATTAAAATTTGTCATTTTCTTTGGCTTGATCTTTTTGTGTAATTTATGAATTTGATTCCTAAATGTGATAAAGACATGTTACTTTTCCTAATTATGCTAATAGGATCATTTTTTATGAAAAGAACCAATAACCTTTGAAAACTTGTCATTTGCAAGAAAATGTATAGAACTGGATTTAAACAAAATCAGACAGGCTCAGAAAGAAAAGTATCAGATATTTTTCTTACTTGTAGTACCTATATCTTTTTAAAAACCATGAAATATAAGGGGATGTTAGAAAAGAGGATGAGAAGAAACAATGGATGGTATCAGAGGAGGACATTATCACATTACAGGTATGTATGTGTGGGAATGTTACAACAAAGCTAACCATTCTGCATAATTAATATACAGTAATAAAAATAATAAAAAGATATAACATTAATGTAGTTTTATGAAAACACCTCAATACATTTGAGTGAGGAATAAAATCAGAAGAATCTGAAATGTAGTCTGGGGCCAAGAACCTGAAAAGTAATACTCAGCTTTGTCTGTCAGGAGAGAACTACTTGTGAGCTTTTGGACCATAGACACTTTTGACAAAAGAAGCAAACAACAATGTTTCATGTGTGTCTTAGTGTTACTATCACGGTGATAAAACACCATGTCCAAAGCAAACTGGGGAGGAAAGGGTTGTTTCACTCAAAGTTCCATACAACAGTTCATCATCAAAAGGGCAGTGAGGGCAGGAACTCAAGCAGGGCAGGAACTTAGATACTGGAGCTGATACACGGGCAATGAAGGAGCACTGATCACTGACTTGTTCCACATGTGTTGTTCAGCCTACTTTCTTTTTTATTTTTAATTTTTTATTAGATATATTCTTTATTTACATTTCAAATGCTGTCCCCTTTCCTGGTTCCCCTGTCCCCAAAAAATCCCATACGCCATCTCCCCTTCCCTAATCAACCATCCCCTGCTTCCCTGTCCTGGTATTCCTCTAGCCTACTTTCTTATAAAACCTAGGACCACCATCCTAGGTGTGCCCCCATCCACAATGGACTGGAGCCTCCCATACCAATCATTAATTAGGAAAATACCCACTCCCACTAGCTTGCCTGTAGCCCAATCTGTATGGAGGAATTTTCTCAGTTGAGAAAATAGAGTCATCTCTCAAATGACTCCAGCTTGTGTCAGATTGACATAAAACTAGCCAGCACAATATGTGTTACTGCAAATCATATAAGGTATCTTAAATTTTGCTTCAATATGACAGTTCATGTTTCCTTCTGATTTAAAAATAAAACTTTTCTTGATGCTTAATTTTTATTCCCAATGAGTCTGAAAGGAATTGTAAACTCATATTCTGCGTATACCAAATATTGGCAGTATGTTTTCAAAGGTCATCATACTGCATACCTTGCAGCATAAATGTTCTAATCAGATGCATAGCCTACCAAGACAGACATTAAAGAAATAATAGGGTGAATAAATCTATAGTCAAGATTGTAGTAGATGCTATAAAAAACACAGGGTATTCTAAAAGCACAGCAGAGGAAAGTTACATCTACTTTAGTACTAAAATTGGAAAATAGGCAGAAATTTGTTAAAGACTGAATAGTGGAAAAACAATGTAAAACATTGTTGTAGAAGAATAAATAATATGGGGAGAATTCAAAGAATTCTTTACAAAATCCACTTGCCTTTTTAACAATTTGTCCTGTTTTTCATTTAATGTGTAACTGAAATATAGTCGATGGTGGAAATTACATTAGATCAATATAAAATTAGCTCAAAATCTCATCTCAATCAACGTAAAATTTATATATGCCATGTTAAATATTTGGAAGACTATTATAGCTTCAACTACTTCAAATCATTTTCTGTATCCCAAGCACATTGTATTATTTTAACTTATTTAATATATTTATTATATCATAATGAAATATTTTGTATATTCATTTAAATGTGGTAGGTGTATATGTAAATGTAGATGCTTATATTTATGCTTTAACACAAATTATTTTCCCATTCAGAAGCATTAAAAATACTCACCATATTTTTTCAATCGTGATCAACTTCCATTTCTAGAACTTGTTTCCTGAAACTGAAGCCCTGTAATTACAGAACAAACTTACTTGTAGCTGCTTTTTCTAGGCCCTGGCAATTGTCAGCCTACTTTATGTCTCTATGAACTGACTACATTAGATATTTGTTACTGGTATATTGTAGAATGTGTCAGAATTCAATTTTTTAAAGGCTGGTGGTGAACATTAATACTGATCTTGAAAATATCATCCTTAGTGAGGTAACCCAATCACAAAAGAACACACATGGTATGCAGTCACTGATAAGGGGATATTGACCCAGAATTTCGGAATACCCTAGACACAATCCGCATATTAATAGATTTCTAAAAAGATGGTAGGAGAGACCCCTGGTCCTGGAAAGACTGGATGTAGGGGAACGCCAGGACAGAGTAACGAGAGGGGGTTGAATGGAGAAAAGAGGGAGGGAAGGGGGCTTATGGGACTTTCGGGGAGGGAGGAAACGGGAAAGGGGAAGTGATTTGGAATGTAAATTAAAAAATAAAATTAAAAAAAAAAAGAAAAAAAATACTAATTTTGGTCATTCATTCATCTTTCAAAAGATGTTTTTCATTTTCAACTTTCAACTATTGTGTGTCAAGATTGCTGCTATGAACATGGGTATACAAATTTTTTCAGATCTTTGACTTTTGTTGTTTTGAGTACATATGCAGAGGTGAGATTGCTGATTTACCTGGTAGTTCTACTTTCAGTTATTAAGTCCCAATTACATCCCATCAAGCAGTGTTCAGGGTTTCCATAATCTTATCAACATATGTCATTGAGTAGTTTCTTTTTGGGGTGTGTGTGTGTGTGTGTGTGTGTGTGTGTGTGTGTGTGTGTGTGCTCGTGCACATGTGTGTTGTTTTGCTTTTGATAAAAATCATCTGAGTGAGTATGAAGCGATATCTGTTATTGATTTGTGTTTCTCTGGTGACTAATAGTGTTAAACATTTTTCCCTGTGCATTAATAGTTTGTATAGCTCGTCAAAGAACTTACTGCTTGTGAATGTCTTCCCAGTTTGAGAGCTTTAGTTGTTTGTTATCTTTATTGTTACTGAATTTCATGTGTCCTTTGTATGTCCTGGATATTAATTCTGCATCAATTATATGATCTTCAAATATTGCTTCTCATTCCATGAGTTATATTTTATTTTGAATTTGTTGATAGAGCTCTGTTTTTTCTACAGAAGAGTTTAGCTACAGTGTTGTCTACTACATTTTTGATGCCTGTGCATTTGGAATAATATGCAAGAAGTTACTGTTAAATCCACCATTATGGAGTCTTTCTTCTAAACTGTTTTTCTGTCTTATGGGCCTCACTCATACAGTTAGATATTTAATCTACTTTGATTGAACTTTTATTGGTGGGAAGCAGGAGTTAAAGTTTATTCTTTTGCTATTTGCTGAAAAGACTTTATTTTTACATTGAATGATTATAACACTTTTATCAATAATCATTTGACCATGCATTAGAAGACTTAGTTCTGGACTTTCATGCCTTTTCCATTGTTCTTTGTGTCTTCATGACAGTATCATACTTATTATTTATTTGTTCTTATTTTATGTATGTGAATATTTTGTCTTCAATCATATATTTGCATCATGTGTATAGCCAGTACCTAAGGAGGGCTGAAAGGATTGTTGGGTGTCCAGGAAATGAAATTGCAGATGGTTGGTAGTCACTATATAGGTACTAGGAATCAAACTATGGTCATCCGGAAAAAGAAGCCAGTGCTTTAAACCTCTGAGGCATCTCTCCATCTACAGTACTACATTGTTTTGATTTCTGTAGCTTAGAAATAAGATCAGGTCCGTAAAATCTTTAACTCCTTTCTAAGGTTGTTTTAGCTACTTTAGGCCCTCTGTTATTCTCTTTAAATTTAAGGTTGAAGTTTCCTATTTCCATAAGAACATACTGTTAAGATTTTCACAGGTGTCCAATTAAAATCCTGTTGCTATTACTACCATTGATGGCAAGGATGATGTTGACAATGACAATGACAATGATGAGTTCTGTGAAGAATCTGAAAGCTTAAGGAGGATGCACAGCCACAGTTGTGCTCACTGCTACACTGTCACCTTCATCCTCATTAATACATAGCTTATCCATTTTATCATCTGAAAGGAAACTCAATATTAATAAGGATATATTCTTCTTCCATCTATCTTCTTCACCTTTTTCTCTTTCTTACAATCTCTTTGTGTTTTATTTTTCTATTCTTTGAGAATTCCATACATGTATATAATATAATTACAGATACTCCCCCAACTCCTCCTGGCTCTCATGTTAATATAATTTAACTGTTTCTCTTTTCTCCTCAGTGTTCAAGTTTAAAGTTGTTTGACACAAAATTTTCATTATACTGCTATCAACTAGTTGCCTAAAAAATAGATTTCCTTGAATTGCCTGTGAACTCGCATAAAGCTCTGCTTTATTTCCCTTTGGTTGTTCTTATTTTCTTGTCTGATACTGAAACATACATCTTCATAAAGTAGCTTGCTTATTTGGGGTAAAGTCTACAAAAATAATACTTCTGCTTCTTTTTTTCTTTTGTAGCTTGATGGCTTTTCTGGCTGCTGTGTGAAACATCCTGGCTAGTTACTCATTTGTTATTCCTATTATATGGTTAAATTATTGACTCCTTTTCCTGTTCAAAAAGTAACACCTACAATCCTAAGCAGAATTATAGCAAACTCTTATTTGTTTTCAGACAAAACATAGCCATTGTGTTTAAAAATTATTTTGCCCATTTAGTTTCTAGAACATGACATCAAAGCTAAATCTTACTGAACGATTATGGTAGAGGGGGAGTCACTGCCTTCAGCTGAGTAGTCACCAGTGACTCTATCAGGCTCCAGTGGATAATTTCCAATCTGTGGTTATTCAGATAGTTCTGGTTTAGCGCATTGGACCACAAAATGAACCAGTGCAGGAACCATTTATCTTTCAGTGAGAGAAGCTGCACTGGGCATGGCTTTAATAAAAACACTGCACATATTCATGCACACAGCTCAAAAATTCAGGCCATTGCTACACAAATGTGAATGGTGGAACAATAGCAATCCAGGTTCTGAGGAAACAACAGCCATATTATGTTCTCAAGAAAGGAGAAATGAATGTGAATTACTAAAAATATAGAACATTTAATCACTCTGATGTTTATGTATTGTCCTTTTATTGGCATTTTAAATAGGGAATGAGAGTGGTAGTGCTTGTAAAAGCAAGAATAATAATGACCATTGAGAATTTTGTTCTGCCCTGTGGGATTGGAGGGTGTTTGAAAGAAAAGAAAGCCAATCTGCATTATAATGCCACATATCAGTAGGAAGGAATGCAGAGAAGAATGTCTGTCCGCCTGCCATAGGACTGAGGACTATGCACAGGAGATGAACAAAGTGTATGATTGGAATCTAAAATACTTGCCTACTATTTACAATTTGCTGTATATATATATATAAAGCCTCTTTTCTATTAGATTGTAGAGATTACACAAATTAACAATAATCAGAGTCATTATTACTTAAGTTGTAGACTTTTAGTCTCTTGTTCTGTTTTCCCCAAAGAAAATACACATAAATAGTAAAACTACTCTTTTAAAAGATTGTTTTGATTCATTTTTTAAAACTCAATTTACATACCTCAATTGTGTCAAAAACTGGTCTTACTTTCCTGTTTCTGATGCTTTTAATATACAAGCATTTACAGTTTCTGCCCAAATTTCTTTTATTACACCAAATATCCTAAAAGCAACTTTTATTTAGCACTTAACTATATTTGTTGACAGCTGTCCATCTTGGTCATTTTTTTCTTGTCAATTATGAATGTCTTCAGGTCAGTCTAACACATTAAGTGTGTTTCTGTGAACACAGCGATTCTTGAATCACTCAATCTTCAACTATCTTATCAACTTCTTTCCTAATTGTAATAATTTTAGTTAACACGCATACTTAGTATATTTAGGGCTTCTTGAGTAACTTATTTAGCCTTAGCAGTAGCATGGTGAGATAAGTTTCATCACTACAAATGTACCAGTTTAAAAAAAAATAATAGAGAGCACATTTTTAAAATGTCAAGGACAAATGGCTAAAAATACAGCAGAGTCAGGATTTGAAATTATATTGCCTTACTAGAAAGAGCACTAGTCAGTCACTGCTACTGGACACTTACACCAGAACTTGCTTCTCACACAGGCCTCACCTCCATAGAGACTGTGGAGGTGATCTGACTCATAGCATTCAACCTTCTCTCCTGCAAAAATCACCATTCAAAGACCATTCATGTATGACTTGTGTTCAGATGCCCAAACTAGGGCCTTATTAAGCCCTACAAAACATGCCTTTGTATTATGGGGTATTACTATGGAAAAAACAGGGTACTGAGAACATTTATAAATTAAGAAATGTAATTTCCCTGCCACTAGAGGCATTGCAAGTGTGACTGCTTTTCTGTCAGTACGTGACTCAAAGAGGAAAGGCTATGTCTATACTAAGTGTTCTGACCTGTAAACATCTGAGTGATTAGTAGCCTAACACTCCCTGAAAAAAAAAAGTGAGCCTGAGATGATCACCACTACAGTGCCAGGAGGCCCTGACAGGGAGCTAGCCTGAAACAACCACCAGTCCAGTTCCAGATACACCCAGATGGGCTCCCAGTATCGAGGAAGTTGAGTGGGACCTCAGGCCAAAGGCAAGAGTGTTGGGGTAAATCTCTCCTCACAGGAGAATGGAACTAGTGTCAAACACAATTAGCCCCATGGCTATCCACAACTCTAGAGTGTGACTGAAAGAGATAATCCTTGCAAGGGGCCACTTGGACAAGGGGCCCAGGCAAGGAGTGAGTCCAAGAGGACCACCAGACCAGTGCCATGTAGCCAAGAAGCTTACCATCAAGAAAGTGAGAGATGATAAATATTGGTGAGAATTCAGAGGAAGAGGAATTTTTATTCGTTACTGGTGGGGATGTAAACTCATGTAGCCACCATGAAAATTGATGTAGAATTTTCTCACGGTGGTAAAAAATAATATGTGTATATCATTCTTGATTATGTATTAAAAGTAAATCTAAATTACTATTCTAGAAAGATATTTGCCATCCAAATTTATTGCTTCATTATTCAAAATAGCTAGAAAATGGAGCAAACCTACAGAACCATCAACAGGTAAATATACAGAAATAAAAAAAAAGGAAAAGAATCTAAGGTATATAGATAAAATTTAACTTTATTCAGTTAGAAAGCATAAGACTATTAAATTTATAAGAAAATGTATGCAGTTGGACAACATTGTGTTAAATGGTGTTATATTTTGCTTTCTATTGCTATGATCACAACCAAAAGCATCTTGGGTATGAAAATGTTTTTTCTTATAGTACAGTTTATAGTCCATCAAGATGTGAAATTAGGGTAGGAAGACAAGACAGGAATGTGGAAGTCAAGTCTGAAAGAATTCTCCCTATCGACTTGCTCTTTATATCTTTTTCAGTTTGCTTTCAGATATAACTCAGGACCACCTGCCCAGGAGTGGCACCACCTGTCCAGGAATGGCACCACAGCCAATGTTCTGGGTCCTCATTAACCAAGAAAATTTCCTACATACCTACAGACCTTTTAGATGGACACACCTTCTCAATTGAATCCACATCTTCGCAGATGACTCTAGACTGTGTCAAGTTGACAAAATACCATCAGCACAACTGACCTTTTGTCAACATGACATACAAACACATACTACTAAACCGTAATCTTTCCTTTCTTATTTATCTACATGGTCTCATTTACTGTTACATAAAGCATATCTTTAAAAAATTCCTAGGCAAATGGTCAGAACTTGAAAATATCATCCTTAGTGAGGTAACCCAATCACAAAAGATCACACATGGTATGAAGTCACTGATAAGGGGATATTGACCCAGAATCTCAGAATACCCTAGACACAATCAGCATATCAATAGATTTCTAAAAAGATGGAAGGAGAGACCCCCGGTCCTGGAAAGACTGGATGTAGGGGAACGCCAGGACAGAGTAATGAGAGGGGGTTGAACGGAGAAAAGAGGGAGGGAAGGGGGCTTATGGGACTTTCGGGGAGGGAGGAAACGGGAAAGGGGAAGTGATTTGGAATGTAAATTAAAAAAATAAAATTAAATTAAATTAAAAAAAAAAAAAAAGCTCCAAAATCGTAAAAATTTTAGAGATTTCAAAAGTCTAATTCTCATTAAAGATTCATTCACCTTTAAAGTTTAAAGTCTATCAGCTGTGGGCTCTAGTAAACTGAATAGAAATTTGTGTACTTCTCATCAAGGAGAGAACCATTGCACAGTTTAAAATCAGATTAAAGTGAAAACAAATTCCAACAGTGTAAGATCTCTAAAGTTCTCTCAAAATTGCCTGAGTTTTATAGGTCTTGGTCAGCTCCATTCCTCTAGTCTTGCCATCCTCAGCACACAGAGGTTAACTGCTAGACTCAAATCATCTCCCCTTTATGTCTGTCACTGTCTTGCATGAGCATTACATGAGCCCGACATCTACAGTATGCTCGAGTTTCTACTGCTACTGATGTTGCATTCACTAAAGGCCTCTCCTGGCTCTCACAATGCTGAACTTTTTTTTTTTTTAATTTCGTGTACCAGTATGATTTTCTTTATTTTTTTATTTTTTTTAATTTTATTTTCTAAGTTTTTTTTATTTACATTCAAAATCATTTCCCCTTTCCTGTTTCCTCCCTCCCCGAAAGTCCCATAAGCCCCCTTCCCTCCCTCTTTTCCCCATTCAACCCCCTCTCACTTCTCTGTCCTGGCATTCCCCTACATTCAGTCTTTCCAGGACCAGGGGTCTCTCCTTCCATCTTCTTAGAAATCTATTGATATGCGAATTGTGTCTAGGGTATTCCGAGATTCTGGGTTAATATCCCCTTATCAGTGACTGCATACCATGTGTGTTCTTTTGTGATTGGGTTACCTCACTAAGGATGATATTTTCAAGTTCTGACCATTTGCCTAGGAATTTCGTGAATTCATTGTTTTTAATTGCAGAGTAGTATTCCATTGTGTAAATAAAACTTCTCTCTATGACCCCTTAAATCTTGCGATTCTCATGCCACCAATACCAAAAGTCCATAGGAAACTCTTACACACTTCCAAATTCAACTAAGAGCATGAAATGCAAACTTGGCTTCCTCTGGACCAAAATTTTGAGTACTAATCCTGAGGGAAAGTTCACAGAAGATTTCAACTCAATGATTCTGGTTTCTTGTAATCACATAAGTTTTTCAGTGCCAGAAAATAGAATCAATTTTCCCAATTTGAAGAGTTGCGGGAAGAAAAGAAGGATCTTAAGGGTATAGCAATCCCATAGGAATACCACCAATGTCAACTAACCTGGCCTCCTGGGAGGTCCCATAGACTAAGCTACCAACCGGAGAGCATACACAGACTAGTCTGAGGTCAATGGCACATATGTAGCAGAGGACTGAATGCCTTCACTGGCCCCAGTGGGAGAGGACTCACCTAATTCTGTAGAGACTTGATGCCCCAGTAAAGGGGCATCCTTTCAGAGGCAGAGGAGATGGGATATGGGAAGAACTCTGGGCGGGTCACTGGGGTGGGGGAACATTTTGGATGTAAATAAATAAAATAATTTAAAGAAGAAAGTGGTTTCACTTCAGTTGTGCTGATCTCTTGTTAATAACAACTGATTCTAAAGTCACTGCCAACCGAAACCACAAATTCATAATATAAAGTATTATATGAACAACCATAATTGGGTCTTTAAGGAACTCCAACTTCTGAAACTTCACAAATTAGCTTCCATTTCCTGCATCTCCCTGAGCATGCTTATCGACCAGGCTCCCACTGGTAAACTTAACGAACTGTGATATCTCCATGTCCTTTTGCACGAGCTCCAAAAATACATCCACAATACTCTCAAGAACAACATAATCAGGTTTTTTGAGAGTAACAGCCCACTCTATGGTATCATGAAAGGATGTAAGTGCAAGAACTTAAGGCAGGAACCTTGAGGTAAATCAGAAGCAAACCATGGAAAAGGATTGTTACTGCTTTGCTTTCTACAGCATGTTCAGCTTGCTGTCTTATGCAACCCCAAACTACCTGTTTAAGAGTGCCATTGCCCATGATTGTCTGTGACCTTTCATATCAATCATAAATCAAGAAAATGGCCCACAGCCTTATAACAGAACCATCTGCCAGCCTTATATAGGTGTTTTCTCAATTGAGGTCCCCTATTTTCAGATAACTAACTTGTATCAAGTTGGGGAAAAAAAATCCTACCTGATATAGTCAGATTCAGAATGACATATGCCTCATGATATTTTTATATGTATGATACATATTCGAATATATTCACCTTTGTTTACATGTATGATGTGTGTTTGTGTGTGTGTAAGTAATGAAAGTGGAAAGGGAATCATGAAGTGTAGGAAAAAAATCATAAAATAGGAATAAAGGGACATAAGGGTGTAATATAATTCATAAGACAGGAAAGCAGGAAGAATACTATTTGGGAGAGGAAAGGGGGCAGGAAGGGTATCCAGTGAGTTTAGGAGAGGGCTACAGGGGAGAAGAATAAATTGAATAAAGTATGCTATGTGCATAAAACAAAAACATAATGAAACCTGTTACTTTGTATACTAGCCCCGAATACAAAGCAAAGGTCTGATTGTGGTTATGTATACCTTTAATTGGAGAACTGGGGAGGCAGAGGCAGGCAGAACTCTTTGAGTTTAAGGCCAGCCTGTCTTACATATTGAGTTCTAAGAGCAATGCAGTGAGATACAGTCTCAAAAAGTCAAATAAGGAAACAATTTACAAACAGAATCTCCTAAAATAGCATCACTCTGTCATCATTTTATACAGCACTGTGCTGTTTAACAAAATAAATTAAATTGTCACTTTTATAACCCATATATACACCCATGTTTAAAGATTATCATAAAAATAAAATATTTTATCACAATATCCAACTTAAGGTTTCTTTGATTTTGAAGTTTTAGAGTTCTACAAACATTCTGCATGTGAAGCCCATGTAGGTATATAAATTGAAAAAATTATCAGCTATTCCTCATTCTGGTGATCATTTATTTAGTTATTACTGGATGTTGTTTTATATTTATATATTAAAATATTTATTTACTCTGATCATTTTACATATTATAAAATGTACTTTGGTTATATTTGTCTCTACTTCTCTCCTCCAACTCTTCTCGGAACCCACCACTATCACCCCTCTCAATTTCATGTTTCATCTCTATTTTCACTCATTGTGTCCAGTCAGAATTGCTAGTGTGGGCACGTGTGTAGAAATATCCACTGGTAGAGCAACTTCCCAGGGGCCACATCCTTAAAGCAACTGGCTCTCCCTTTTCCAACAGTTATCAACTGTAAACAGCTCCTAAACTAAAGGTGAGGCTTCATGAGCCCTTCCCACATTCAGGCTGAAACTGTGATCGACTTGATATTGAGCAGCTCATGTGCAGAAACCTACAGCGACTGAGTTTGTATGTGCAACAACCCTATCAATTCTGGAAAAAACTGTTTTGCAGTGATTCTCTCTGATCTCTCACTCTTACAATCTTTCTGCTCATACTTCCACAATAATACCTGATCCTTGTGGGAAGGAGGGTGTGATATAAATGTCCTGTTTGGGTCTTAGTACCCAAAGAGCCACTTATTCTTTGCAATGCTAACTATTTCCAAGTCTGTGTTAATTACTGTCCAGTGCAAGAGGAAGCTGTCAATAATCAGAGCTATATTAACAACATATAATTCACAAATGTATGCATTTTCAGAGATGTTTGATATTATCTTCATTTAGAAAATTAATAGAAGTGAGTTCACCCTTAGTGCCTATAAGCTCCCCAGACCCAAGTTCTTAAGAAAGCTTACAGTTCCAAATATGAGTTCTCTCCTGTCAAATAGGCCTTAAATCTAAGCAGAAAGTGGTTGGTCAAGCCCATAACCTTTTTGCCACAGTTGCACCAATGCACATCCCTTGCCTGGCCAGTGATTATTGTAGCTCACAATGTACACCAATATGAAACATTTTCTTCATGTTGTTTGTAATGGTGTTCCCATTGGTAAAAGAGAAAAGTGTAGTAGCAATAAAATTTTTGAAGAAATATGTACAAAATAAGTAGTGGGTGGCAATGAAAATAAAAAATTAAATTTCTTAATCTAAGTGCTCAGAAGCTTCATGTGTAGAAGACACGTGTGTATGCTTAATATGTATCATAAATTTTATCCAAAGAAAATTAAATCACTATTCTAGCTGCTATGGAGAAAATGTGTTACTTAGGTCAGAAAGTTCCTTTTCTGTAATATTAATCTATGAACCATCTATCAAAAGAATCAAAATTCATCTATTAAAAATGAATGTTGAATATAAATGGGCAAAATACCAGTAAATTAATCTTAAACACTGAAATTTGTCCATAAGTGATTGAAATTTTTCTATAGGTCAAAAGAGTGAAAAGAAAAAGCTTTAAAAGGTTAGAGGATTCAGAGTATAGGACAATTGCACATTGTTCAAGAAAACTGTAAGGTGAAAGAAAGGGCCTACCTATCGAAACAGGAAGGTTAGAACTTATCACAAAATAAGCACAACTTATGTGCAAACAACAATTATTTTAAAAAAGTTTTTTAAAAATAGAAAATTATTAAGTTAACAGGAATATATTATGAGGGGGATACCTATGGATTTATGAACAACCAATAATGGAAGGTCTTAAGTAGTTTAGTGAACTGAGACTTTTTTAGATTAATATATTCATTTATTTTAGGTATGTATTTTGTAGCAATAAAATGTAATAGCTTAATAAAATCTTTTGTATGTATGCTACATGTTCATTGATTTTGCTGGCATTAAAGCTTGTTACTCTGTATGGCTTTTAAAATAATTTTTATACTTGTAACATATATATCTGTAATTTTACCCAAAATTTCCAGTCTGATTTTTACAGTAACTATTTTTGAATTATAATATTATTAATTCAACCTCTCTTCTCTTTCTGCCCTTAACTTCCCTCATACATCTTCACTTTGTTCCCCTTAAAATGCATGGACTCTTTTTTTATTGATACACACACAAATGGTATATGCATATACATATACACATACATATACAATTTGTGTGTACATATGTATGTATGTATGTATGATGTATACATTCACAAAGAGCTTATTACTATAAACTTATAAAGTGGCAGCTCTTTCTCCGTGACCTCTAGGAGATCCACTCTCGAATATACCAAGAATTAAGCTCATTTCTCCTTCATGTGTTTACACACTTACTTGTGCTCTTGTTTTTATCTTTTTCTTGTCATCTTTCTGTGTTATTCTCTCCATTAAATCACTTTGCCTAAAAATGATGAAGAATATATCATATATATAAAATTTAACATCCATGTGTGTGTGTGTGTGTGTGTGTGTGTGTGTGTGTGTGTGTGTGTGTGTTTACAGCCTGCTCCATCCTTCTAACATTACATGCATATATAATCTCAGGGCTGACCAATTGGTTTTGTATAATTAATTGGAGTGTTCTTTTCTGGGGAAGACTATTCCTTCTAATTTCAGCATAGTTCTTGTCCATAGCATGCTCCATTGGTGTTCTCCTTGTTCATATGTTTGTGAAGGCATTCATGTTATTAAAACTTAATAAAAGTAGCTTCGTTGATTTTTCTAGCACGTATAATATTACAACAGACGCCCTGTTCTGCTGGCTAATACAATCCTCCCAACCCCTCTTCCACAATGTTTCCTGAGCCTTAGGAGCAGGAATTATGTTGTAGATGTATGAATTGGTACTAATCACCACATGATCACTGGTTTCTCTGCATTTTGATCAGTTGTAGTCGTCCTTAGAAGTTTTCAGCCATTGCAAATAAAGGTTCTTCGATGAGAGGTGATATGTATGTGCAGAAAGAAGAGAAATTCTTGGAAAAGAGAAGGGAGAGCTATGAACTGCTTTATGGTATGTTTGTTTTATAGCATATATTTTACTTCATTTGTTAATTTTTAATTACAGGGTATTTTTATTTTAAAGGAAAAGAATTAAAACAAAGGCAGACAAGTCATTGTTGGAAAGATTGAAAAAAATGGTATTGGAGAGACACAGACCCACATAGAAATGCATGTTGGCAGAAGACCAGTCACTTCAGAGACGGTACTAGTCACTTGAGTTCTTGACCCTTTTTCTGATGTAGGTTTGGTGGAAATTTTTTCCCATTCTGTGGGCTACCATTTACTGACAATGTCCTTTGCCTTCCAGAAGCTTTCAGTTTTATGAAGTCTGATTTATTAATTGTTAATCTTATTGCCTGAGCTGTTGGTGTTCTGTTCAGGAAGGTGACTCCTATACCAGTGGGCTCAAGATTATTTCCCACTTTCTCTTCTATCAGGTTCAAAAGGTTACATGTTGAGGTCCTTGATCTGTTTTGACTTGAGGTTTGTACATAGTGATAAATATGGATCTATTTGCATTCTTCTACCTGAAGACATCCAGTTTGTTGCTACATGCAGAACCAATTATTGAAGATGCTTTCTTTTGTTTTCACTGTATGCTTTTGGCTTTTTGTCAAAGATCAAATGTCCATACGTGTGTGGGCTAATTTTGGGGTTGTCCATTCTATTTAACTGGCAAATGGATGGAACTGAAAAATAATAATCATCCTGAGTGAGATAACCCAGACCCAAAAGGGCATGTATGATATATACTCACTGATAAGTGTGGGGCAGTGAACTGTGAAAGGAAATCTGGTAAGGTTGAGCTAGGTTGGAAGCCCTAGGAACCAAAGGGATGGTAGGAGCTTCACTTGCTCCCAGCACCAGACTCCTGTCACATAGCCATAGACCTCCATATAGAGAATTGTGACCATCAGTCACCTAGGAGCAGCACCTCCAATCCTCTCCACATGTAGATGAGGCATCCCTAACATCTCATACAAAGTCAATAGGAAACATCTGCTGTCAGATTCCAACCCACCCTAAAAATGTATATAAGATATTATTCAGAAGGAATAAATGTGTGTGAGAATTACTCCATTGCCTGAGAGCATCTATCATATAGAGCTGTAACACTTTCTGAGAAGACAGCTCTCCTGAAGCTTTCACTGCTAGAAGTTTCCTACACCTCTGGCTTGGTTCTGTGCAGAGCAACTCAGAACCATAGCAACCTAGATAATAGCAGTACCAGAGCAGTGGGCAATGGCGGCACTTCCTCCTTCCTTCTCCTACAGATAGTGTCCAGTGCACAGACTGGCAGATAAATAGACATTAGCCAAAAAATACAGAATACACATGATAAAATCCACAGACCATAAGAATCATAACAAGCAGGAAGGCCCAATTGAGGATGCTTCAATCCCACTTAGAAGAGGAAATAAATTAATCAAGGGAGGCAGAGGGAGGAACACAACTGGGTCAAGAGGGGAGGGAGAGAGGAAAAGAGTGGGTAGAATTAGGTATGGGGAGTGGACAAGAGCAAAGTCAAGAGGGCCAGGAGAATTAATAGAAATATGCAGCTGGGGGGTGTGGGCTGAGTGAACCTCTAGAACGTCCCAGAGACCTGAAATGTGAAAGACTTCCAGGACTCAATGGAAATGACCTTAGCTGAAATGCTCAACAGGTGGGAGATGGAACCTGAAGAAACCACCTCCAGTAAATAGACAGAACCCCCAGTAGAGGGATGGGGTCACTAACCTACCTTCAAAATGTTTGACCCAGAATTGTTTCTATCTAAAGGAAATACAGAGACAAAAATGGAGCAGAGATTGAAGCAAAGGCCATCCAGTGACCTGCCCAACTTGGGATCAATCCCATGGGCAGGCACCAAACCCTGACACTATTACTGATGCTATATTTTGCTTGAAGACAGGAGCCTGGCAACAGGTAACCTCTGAGGTATCCTCTGCTATACCAGCAGCTGAGAGCCAACCATTGGAGTGTGGTCAGGGACCCCAATAGAAGTGTTACAGGAAAGATTGAAGGAGCTGAAGGGGGTGGCAACACTATAGGAAGAAAAACAATATCAAATATTCTCCTGGAACCCTGGGAGCTCCAAGAAACTAAGTTACCAAACAAAGAGCATACATGATCTGGCCTGTGCCACCAGGCACATATGTAGCACAGAACAGCCTTGTCTGGCCTCAGTGGGAGAGGATGTGCCTGCCTAATCCTGTAGAAAATTGATGCCCCAGGGAAGGGAGATGTGAGGAAGAGGGTGAAGTTGGTGTGGATGGATGAGTGAAGGGTATGGGAGAAGGCTAGCACCCTCTCAGAGGTAAAAGGGAGGGGAATGGGATAAAGAACTCTTGGAGGGGGAACTGGAAAGGGGGGGGGAACATTTGGAATGTAAATAAATAAAACAAAAAATAAATAAATAAAAGTAAGCGCTATAGTCATTATTTATGTAGGGTGAATAAAAACTAAAAAATGTTTGAATGTTAAAGTTTTGAAATTATTTGTTTATAGAGGAAAATTTAGTGGGGAATAAAAGTCTTCATAATGAAAAAGGAATAACAAAATAAATGTATGTTTTATAGAAGAAGTAAGTTAAAAATATTGGAGAGATAAGGAATTTAAGGTGCATACATAAATATAATAAAGGCAATATACAGCAAATCAATAGCCAACATCAAACTAAATGGGGAGAAACTCAAAGCGATCGCATTAAAATCAGGAAGTAGACATGGCTGCCCACATTCTCCCTACCTATTCAATATGGTATGCAAAGTTCTAGTGAACAAAACAGATCAAAGGGATACAAAGTTGGAAGAAGGAAGTCAAGTTATCACTATTTTCAGGCAATATGATAGTATACTTAAGTGACCCCAAATATTCCACCACAGAACTCCTAAACCTGATAAGCAACTTTAGCAAAGTGACTGGATATAAAATTAAGTCAAACAAATCAGTAACCTTCCTATACTCAAAGGATAAAAGGGATGAGAAGGAAATTAGGAAAACAGCACCCTTCACAATAGTCACAAATAATATAAAATACATTGGTGTGACTCTAACCAAGAAAGTGAAAGATGTGTATGACAAGAACTTCAATTCTCTGAAGAAAGAAATTGAAGAAGACCTCAGGAGATGGAAAAATCTCCCATCACAGATTGGCAGGATTGATATAGTAAAAATGACCATCTTGCCAAAAGCAACCTACAGATTCAATGCAATCCCCATCAAAATTCCAACTCAACTCTTCATAGAGTTAGAAAGAGCGATTTGCAAATTCATTTGAAATAACAAAAAACCTAGGGTAGCGAAAACTATTCTCAACAATAAAAGAACTTCTCGAGGAATCACCATCCCTGACCTGAAGCTATACTATAGAACAATAGTGATAAAAACTGCATGGTATTGGTACAGAAACAGGCAGGAAAATCAAGGGAATAGAATTGAAGACTAAGAAATGAACCCACACACCTATGGTCACTTGATCTTTGACAAAGGAACTAAAACCATCCAGTGGAAAAAGGACAGCATTTTCAACAAATGGTGTTCATTCACTTGGCAATCTGCATGTAGAACGCAAATTGATCCATACCTATCTCCTTTCACAAAGCTCAAGTCCAAGTAGATCAAGAACCTCCAGATAAAATCAGATACACTGAATCTAATAGAAGAGAAAGTAGGGAAGAGCGTTGAATACTTGGGAACAGGTGAAAACTTCCTAAACAGAACACCAAGGGCTTATGCTCTAAGATCAAGAATCGACAAATGGGACCTCACAATACTGAAAAGCTTCTGTAAAATAACTGACACTATCAATAGGACAAAATGGCAACCCACAGATTAAGAAAAGATGTTTACCAACTCTACATCTGATAGAGGGCTAATATCCAAAATATACTAAGAACTCAAGAAGGCAGACTCCAGAGAACCAAACAACCTCATTAAAAAGTGGAGTACAGAGATAAATAGAGAATTCTCGACCGAGGAATTGTGAATGGCTGAGAAACAGTTAAAGAAGTTTTTAACATCCTTAGTCATCAGGGAAATGCAAATCAAAACAACCCTGAGATTCCATCTCAAACCAGTCAGAATGGCTAAGATAAAAAATGCAGGTGACAGAAGATGTTGGCAAGGATGTGGAGAAAGAGGAACACTCTTCCATTGTTGGTGGGACTGCAAGTTAGTAAACCACTTTGAAAATCAATCTGGTGGTTCCTAAGAAAATTGGAAATAGTTCTACCTGAAGACTCAGCAATTTCACTCCTGGGAATATACCCAAAAGATGCTCCATCATATAACAAGGACACATGCTCCACTATGTTCATAACAGCCTTATTTAGAATGGCCAGAGGCTGGAAACAACCCAGATGTCCATAAATAGAAGGATGGATATGGAAAATGTGGAACACATACACAATGGAGTACTACAAAGTGATTAAAAACAATGACTTCATGAAATTCCCAAGCAAATGGATGGAACTAAGAAATATCATCCTGAGTGAGGTAACCCGGACACAAAAGAACACACATGGTATATAATCACTAACCCCAAAGCTCACAATGCCTGTGATACAACCTATAAACCGTATGGAACATAGAAGGAAGGAAGACCAGGGGATGGATGTTTCAGTCCTGCACTGAGTGGGGAACAAGACAATTGTGGGAGATGGAAGGAGAGGGGGACAAGGGAGGGAGAAAGGAGGAGAAGGAAATAAGGGTGGCAATATCAGAATCTGGATGAGATGTGAGAGAGGTACAAAGGGTCAGAAAACTGAATAAAAAGAGGTAGTAGGGGGAATAAGGAACTGAGGATAGCTCCTGGAGGGTCCTAGACACTGGAGAAATGTGAGGCTCCCAGAACCCAACAGGACTGACTTTAGCAATAATTTGCAGAGAAGGAGGAGATAGAACCTGTGGAGACCACCTCCAGAAGATAGGCATGGCACCTGGATCAGGGATGTGGCCATCCACCCATCTCAAAGTTTTTTGAAATGTTTCAGTCCAAAGGAAGTACAGGGACAAAAAAAATGGAACAGAAACTGAAGGAAGGGCCAACCAGGGAACGACCCCACCTGAGACACCAAACCCAACACTGTTGCTGTGGACAAGAGGTGCAGGTTGACAGGAACCAAGTGTGGCAGTTCCTGGGGAGGTCTTGCCAGCAACTAACCAATGCAGAGGCAGATGCTTGGAGCCAAACATCAGGCTGAATTCAGGAAGCCTGGTGGGAGAGCTGGAAGAAGGACTGGAGGAATAGAGGAGGATTGCAACCCCATTGAAAGAACAACAAAGACTGGTCTGACCACCCAGTTCTCCCAGAGACTAGACCACCAACCAAGGAGTATACCTGGAAGTATCCATGGCTCCAGATACATATGTAGCAGAGGATGGCCTTGCCTGACAGCTACAGAAGGGGAGGACCTTGGTCTCGGGAGATTTGTGCCCCAAAGTAGGGGGTTGCTGGAGCAGTGGGGTGGGAGAGTGAAGGTGGGTGTGAGAGCACTCTCATACATGCAAAAGGGATGGGGAGGGAAGATGTGGGATGGGGGAGTGGCAGAGGTGTAACTAGAAAGTGGGATATTGTGGGATATGGGGTTGGTGGAAGGAGTAACCAGGAAATGAGATATTATTTGAGATGTAAACAAGTGGAATGATTATTAATAATAAAAGACAAAAAGAAGAAAGTTCTAATGTTGTTCAAGATTAAATTAGCTAGTATGAATTTGTGGCAGATTTTAAATGTATGTTTAATATTCATGAATACCACAGTCAAACTTGGTCATGAGTTATGACCTCTGTCTTATTGTTGTGAAGAGATACCTTGATTAAGGTAACTTATAACACAGAAAGAAAAATTGAGATATTGCTTATTATATTAGAGGATGATTCTACAACCACCCTGGTGGGAAGCATGGCAGCAGGTAGATAGGTTTGTTATTGGAGCAGTAGCTAAGAGCTTACATCCTAACCCACAGGTTGGTACCAGGAAGACTGGGAATGACATTTCTTTTTGGTTTTTTGAGACAAGGTTTCCCCATGTAGCCCTGCCTGTCCTGGAACTCACTCTGTAGACAAGGCTGGAAATCCACCTGCCTCTGCCTCCCATATGCTGGGATTAAAGGTGTGTGCCACCACTGCCCAGCATGGCATAGCTTTTGAAACCTCAAAGCCAACCCTCAATAGTATATCTTCTGCAGCAAGGCCATATATACTAGTATTTCCCAAAATAGTTCCACTAACTGGGAACCAAGAATCCAAATATATGAGTGTATAAGAACCATTCATACAATTCTCCACAACCTCTGTGGATGACTGTATAAAGGACTAAGCAGTGAGAACACTGGAATTTATTTATGATGAAGAAACCAAAGGTAGGTCCATAAGCATGAAAGTAAAGGAGTTGGAAAGTGATTCATAATGTGAACTTTTAAAAATATCTGTGCTTCTAATATACCTCAGAGACAGATGGTTTAAATTCAAGTAAAGATTCAATAGGATTGAATAAAACATAATCATGTAAAGACACAAAAATTGTAACTTATGATACTGCTGTTGATAGAACGATTGTGGAATAGTTACTTAGACAATGCATAAAATTAGAAGTGACTCACCCCTTGCCAAGTACAAAGTGTCCTCAGAAAAAATGATGACATTTTGCTGGACAACTGGGAGACAGATTATATGGAAGTTTGACTAGAAGAAGCCATTTTCTGGGATCAAAAGAGACAGTTACATAAAAATAAGAATACTGTTCAGTTTAAAATTTCCTTTCAAGTCAAAGCTCATTTGAAGGAGTATAAAATTGCCTTTAACAAGGTCTTTCTGTACTCACAAATTAACTACTAGCTGTGAATCCCAGCTTAGATCTTGGTATATCAGAGCATGGGGCTACTAGAAAGCATGGGCAAGAAAAATTTCCTGAAAATAAAACAGAAAAATCTGCCATTTCATAAGTTTAGAGGAATAGACTTCTTGTGACTGTATAGTATTGTATTATAGGGAAATACTTTCTTTCAGATTGTTTTGATTTCAATTATATGAGAAAACAGTTGGTGTGCATATTGGAAAGTGTGTCAAAGCAACAAAAGCTTCTTAATAACAGGAATGGTCTCATTGGAAATACTTGACAAAGTGAAACATTTCAATGATGGCAACTTTCCTGAGGCAGAATTCTATTGTTAAAATAGAGACAATTTATCTTTTAATTCAGCAATAATTCCAGTCCATTTAAGCTGAATTCTCTATGATCTTAACAATAAATGGTAGTGTGGTGAATTAATACTACTTATAAAGAATATTTCTTATCTTTTCATTGTATTTTTGAGCAAGGAACATTTAGCATAGTTATCTTTGGTGAATTATACAAATTAGTATTTTTCCATTCCAGAATTCACACACATTTTGGGTTCCATTCAAGATACTTGAGAGCAGCATGAAATTAAATCCTTAGTAATGGAAGACTACTTCAAAATGGTGGGGAATCCAGAAAAAAAGATAGGCGTGAACAAATTGCATGAAATAGCAACTTAGAACAAATTGGATAAAATAATTTATTAAAACACTCAGCATGATTGCTCAATGATGTCATCTTTAAAAAAAGAAGTAACTTTGGTAAGAAGAAAATGTACAAAATATCAGTTTTGATAAACTTTATGAAAGCTATAATGTAAAATCCCATTTGAGAAATTTGAAATCTACCTCTAACACTAAGCTAGTAAATATGTAAATGTACAAAACAGAGAATAGGTAGGAAAACAAATGTCATAAGAATATATCCATAAATTAAATATCTTTGTTCACTTAAACATACATCAATTTTTAACTGTTTCATCCTTAGAAAGCATGATGATCTAACCTACAGACATGATAACCTATAAATTGTCCACAGCTTTGTAAAAGATGGTGATGAGGAGCAGTTAATTTACTCAAGATCACTCAATAAGAACAAATCCATGTCTTGTACCACAAAAGCCAACTACTCCAAGATGGTGAGTTCATGGACCTACGAGGAGAACCTACTACTTCCACTTTCCTAAACCAGTGTAATTTCTAACTGAATTATACATGACCTTATATCCACAGATAAATGCAGTTATAAACCATCATCAATGAAGCTACTTTTTCAGCATACCAACCATTACAGAGAGTAAAAACTAGTCAAATGCTGAGAATGATTGACCATGAGGTACCCATGATATATTTACAACATAACTGTTACATCTAAGGCCAAGGAACCTTGTGGAAGAGGAGGACAAAAGATTGTATAAGAGGTCTGCTGCAAAATTATGTCTTCTAGCTATGACAGGGTAGTTACATCCATGAAATCTTAATAGGGCTGCTTCAGCAAGACTTGATCATTGTTAACACCAGTTACCATGTTGATAAGAGCTACAGAAAATTAATGAATGCTGAGTGAGGAATAATCAATCATTCCAGGGATATTGCCCTAAATGATTATCCAATCCCAATTGATAAAGTCTTAAACACATATACAAAGCAGTAAAAACCACTAAATGCACCTTGAAATCTGCATTTGTATATTTGCATGCACATATATGGCCATTATTAAAGAAGAAAAGGTTATCAATTTGAGAAGGTATAGAGAAAAACTGCAGAAGTGTGAAGTGGGGAGTGGGGAAATTGGGAAAGATGTAAATATAGTATTCATGTGTGAAATTCTCCAAATGAAAATTAAAGTTAGAAAAATTAAGGACTATAGGACTCTGTGAAAATAAGAACAAAGGAATTGATGGTTAAAGGGAAAACAAGCAAATAAATAAGGGACACTAAATGGGGTAGCTTACGAGTTCTAGAATAAGCATCATGGTCTGTGGCTTTTAACATTTATGCCACTGGATCAGATGTGCCTTGTAGGGGAAAAGATAATGATTTGCCCTAAATATTAAGTTGAGAAATATATAAAGAATAGTTTATTTGATATGTAAGGGAAATTCATGAATTCTAAAGAATGTTTTGCCAAATTTAAGAAGTATATTTATATTTCAGAAGGATAGAATTTCTCAAGGGACTTTTGTTCCCTAAATATTGTAAATCCTAACCTAAAATCAAGAAATGGAACTTGAAAACAACAAGTATCTGCTAATAAGTCTTGTGACCTTTTACTTGTTATGTTTATATTTATTCATATATTTTAAAATAGTACATTTGAAAGCAAAGAAATACTTATGAAACAACATTGTACAGAAACTGCACAGATAGGCAGACTCCACCGCTAACAGCCTGGGCTCAATTCTCAGCTCCATAGGTAACCAGGTGTAAGGTTCATAAAGTCATGAGAATTGTATATTACTTGTCTCCTTGGATTTTTTTTATTGTTTATTTTATTTTATTTTATTTTTTTAATTTACATTCCAAATCACTTCCCCTTTCCCGTTTCCTCCCTCCCCGAAAGTCCCATAAGCCCCCTTCCCTCCCTCTTTTCTCCATTCAACCCCCTCTCGTTACTCTGTCCTGGCGTTCCCCTACATCCAGTCTTTCCAGGACCAGGGGTCTCTCCTACCATCTTTTTAGAAATCTATTGATATGCGGATTGTGTCTAGGGTATTCCGAAATTCTGGGTCAATATCCCCTTATCAGTGACTGCATACCATGTGTGTTCTTTTGTGATTGGGTTACCTCAGTAAGGATGATATTTTCAAGATCTGACCATTTGCCTAGGAATTTCGTGAATTCATTGTTTTTAATTGCAGAGTAGTATTCCACTGTATAGATATACCACATCTTCTGAATCCATTCCTCCGTTGAGGGACATCTGGGTTCTTTCCAGCTTCTGGCTATTATAAATAAGGCTGCTATGAACATAGTGGAGCATGTGCCCTTATTGCATGCAGGTAAAGTCTCTGGGTATATGCCCAGGAGTGGTATAGCCGGATCCTCAGGGAGTGTCATGCCCACTCTCAGGGAGTGTCATGTTTTCTGAGGAACCGCCAGACTGCTTTCCAGAGTGGTTGTACCAGCTTGCAATTCCACCAGCAGTGGAGGAGTGTTCCTCTTTCTCCACATCCTCGCCAACAACTGCTGTCTCCTGTGTTTTTGATCTTAGCCATCCTGACTGGTGTGAGATGGAATCTCAGGGTTGTTTTGATTTGCATTTCCCTAATGACTAAGGATGATGAACATCTCTTTAGGTGCTTCTCAGCCATTAGATATTCTTCAGGTGAGAACAAAAACTGCATGGTATTGGTACAGTAACAGACATGTAGATCAATGGAACAGAATTGAAGACCCAGAAATGAATCCACACTCCTATGGTCACTTGATCTTTGACAAAGGAGCTAAAACCATTCAGTGGAAAAAAGATAGCCTTTTCAACAAATGTTGCTGGCTCAGCTGGAGGTCAACATGCAGAAGAATGCAAATTGACCCATCCTTATCTCCTTGCACTAAGCTCAATTCTAAGTGAATCAAAGATCTCCACATAAAACCAGACACACTGAAACTAATAGAAGGGAAACTAGGGAAGAACCTTGAACATATGGGCACAGGGGAGAATTTCCTGAACAGAACTCCAATAGCTTATGCTCTAAGATCAAGAATAGACAAATGGGACCTCATTAAATTACAAAGTTTTTGCAAGGCAAAAGACACTGTCAAAAAGACAAAGCGGCAACCAACTAACTGGGAAATGATCTTTACCAACCTTACATCCGACAGAGGGCTAATATCCAATATATACAAAGAACTCAAGAAGTTAAACTCCAGAGAGGCAAGTAACCCTATTAAAAAATGGGGTACAGAGCTACACAAAGAGTCTCCTTGGATTATTAACATGGGAATTAAATAAGATAATGTATTTAATCACATATCAAAATGTACTTTATATTTAATAACTGCTTGGTAAACATTGGTAAAATTATTATCATTTCATAGTAAAATCTAATCATTATACACATACTTACATTAACTTTTTGACTAGCATCACAGAGATTTAATCTTGCTACAAAGTATAGGTAAAAGCTTGCCAAACAGATAATAGAGCTGTCTCTACAAGACATATAAGTAGGAAAACAACACATTGGTGTGGTGGACTCATCATCAGCTCTTTTCCTTTCATAAATCTTTTTTAAAGCAAACTTGAGGTTAAAATCCCTGAGGGGCACTCTCTTCTCTCTCAGTGATCATTTTGGGACCAGTAAATTCTCAATTCGTTTGTCATATATGCTACTTAAATACTAATTACTGTCACTTTTTGTAAGCCAAATCCTAGCTTTACACACACTCTCTCTCTTATCAAATAGTTAATATTTGTTTGATTAACTGCTATCAACATCTACCTAATAGCTCAAGTCAGTCTTTGACAACCCTTCCCCATTTTTTCCTCATCAGGCCATTTTGATGGTTCCCTCTTTGAGCAGAATCAGATATCTGATGCTGTCATCTTCTGTTCTATCTACACTGACAACTTCTGTGTTTTCCTCTAATGTTTTCATTAAGAAGCCAGTCTTTATCTTTTACCAATAAGGATTTTGTTGTGCCATATCCTTGCTGAAAACTCTCCTGGAGTTCTATTATGGTTGTTTAAATCGCTAAAATAAAAGAACAGAAAGACTTCTTACATCTAATTTTTCAAACATATTTACCTCTTTTACAATGTCCATAGTTTATTGACAGTCATTGAGTAAAAACTTTTTCAGGCCTAAAAGCCTCAGTCTGAGATTCTTTGTACATGTTCTTAAAATGTGTTTCTATTCTCATTTTACAAGTCTCTGTTTTAAATATATTCAATAAAACTCCAAATAAAATCCATGCTATTGTGTAAATGAACCACATTTTCTGTATCCATTCTTCTGTTGTGAGTTGAGTTGTTTCCAGCTTCTGTCTATCACAAATAAGGCTGCTATGAACATAGTGGAACAAGTGCCCCTGTGGCCTTTTGGGGCATCTTTTGCGTATATTCCCAAGAGTGATACATTTGAGTCTTCAGGTAGATCTATTTCCAATTTGATGAGCAATCTCCAGATTGATTTCCAGAGTTGTAACAGCTTGCAATACCAACAGCATCTTTCTCCACATCCTCACCAACATGTGCTGTCATCTGAGTTTTTTATCTTAGCCATTCTGTTTGGTGTAAGGTGGAATCTCAGGACCATTTTAATTTATATTTCCCTCATCACTTCTTTAAGTGCTTCTCAGCCATTTAAGATTCCTCTATTGAGAATTTTTTGTTTAGTCCTATACCCCATTTTTTGATTGGGTTGTTTGGTTTCTTGATGGTTAGTTTCTTGAGTTCTTTAGATATTTTGGATATTAGCCCTGTATTGCATGTGGGACTAGTGAAGATATTTTTCAAATCTGTAGGATGCTGATTTATAAAATGGAATACTATTCAGCTATTAAGAATGAGGACATCATCTATTTTTCAGGCAAATGAGTGGAAATATAATATATCACTCTAAGTGAGGTAACTTAGACCCAAAAGGACATGCAGGGTATGTACTCACTAATAAGTGGATATTAGCCCCAAAAGTACAGGATACCCAGTATGCAATCCTCAGAACTCAAAAAGGCTAACAAGCCAAAGGGCCCAAGTGAGGATGCCTCAATCCAATTTGGGAGGGAGAAGAAAGCAATCACAAGAGGCAGGGAGAGGGAAGGATCTAGGTGGGAAAGAGAACAAGGAGGAGAAGAGGGGAACATGATTAGGTAGTGGGTGTGGAAGAGGACTGAAGCCCTGTGGAACAGCAGAAAGAATGGAAACTGGAAACATCAGGAAGTAGGAGATGGAGGGACCCTCTTGAATGTACCAGAGACCTGGGAGGTGAGAGACACTTATATCTCAAAGGGAGGGACCTTAGATGAAATGCCCTACAATAGGCAAACTCCACCTCCAGTAGAAAGACAGGGCATCAAGTAGAGGGATGGGGTTGCAATCCCACAGTTAAAAACTCTGACCCAGAATTGTCCCTGTCTGAAAGAACTTCAGGGACAAAAATGGAGAAGAGCCTGAGGAAAAGGAGGTTCAGTGACAGGCCTAAATTGAGATATAGTTCAGGGGAAAATCCCAAGACCTGACACTATTACTGATGGTATGGTGTGCTTACAAATGGGGGCCTTATTATAACTGGGGGAGCATCCTGTTGGAGATGGGGGTAGGAGGTGTGGGACGTGGAGCAGTTGGAGGGTAGATAGGGAAGGGGATAAAGTCTGGATTGTAAAAAAAATAAAAATAAAAATATTAATTAAAAAAACTCTGCAAATCAAAAAAACTAATCCATGCTTTTGAAACCAAGTAATTATTATCAAATGTATCAAGACACACAATAGAAGAAAGGAGACTGAATCTCTTCAATAAACAAGATTGAAAAAAACATAATGTTCAAAACAGAAAAATGAAATTAGATCTTTATCTTTTACCAAGTAAAAAAACCATTGCACATCAGAGACCTAAGTGCAGTGTCAGACACTGTGAAATCAGCACAGTAGAATACAGGGGAACGCTTCATTCCATAAGTCTACATGGTACTATCTTTTTATATGAGCCTCAAACCACAAGCAACAAAAACAACAAAGTTTACTTACCTCAGAGACATCAAGACGCTGCAGATGCCTTGAACATGGGTTGTTCATTTAGAAAGCTTCAGACAGAGAGGTGAGCCCATGTGCCACAGTAAGCAGAGATGGAGGACTGTGACGACCAAAGTCAACTGGATCCAAAAGACAGTGTCACCTAGAGCCCCAGAAGCCAGGCACAAAAGAACAAAGTTTGCTATTGGCCCTGCTGGGTTTAAGTCTTATTTTGGTCATCTTTTCACCCTATTTCCCCGTTCTTCATTTGTTACATGTTTATGCCTTTGTGTGCTATATACACCTTGTTTTGTTTGTTTGTTTGCTTGCTTGCTTGGACATTTTGTTTATTTTGTTTTGTTAGTTTGTAGGGGCTCACAGTTAACTGATTTCTTTAAATCTCTTAAGAGAATTTGAACAGAATTACAAGAGAAATACTATAAGGACTCTTTATAATAAAGAGAGAATAGTAGAGGCAGAGAGAGGTAGAGGGGTAGGGGAGAAAGAGAGACAGACAGACAGACAGACAGACAGAGACAGAGACAGAGACAAAGAGAGACAGAGAGCAAAGAAATAGAGGAGTAGAGGCTGGCCATGAGAACATGGAGACAGAGGAGGAAAGGGAATGGGGATAGAAGGGGAAAGGGACTAGAGGACAGAGCAAGAGCAAGAAAGGAAGAGCAAGAGAGAGAGGAGGGGGTGCACAGCCCCTATTATAGTGGGTCAGGCCTACCTGGCTGTCATCATGTAACTGTGGGGTAGAGTTTAGACAGAATGCTAACAACATGGACAACACAAAATGAACTTGGTGTACTTCTTTTCCTTTTATTTCTTCCTTTTGTGGGGAGAGAGGACAAAAGGGGAGGAACAGGAAGGAAGTGTGATCGAGGTACACTATTTGACATTCTCAAATAATTAATAAAAATATTATGTTGGAAAAAGGAAAGAAAACAGTAGTGGTCATCCATCTTAACCTGATAGGGGTAAGAAATGTTGGTCAGTGAACACAAAAATTAATTCAGTATCAAAAATCACTTGAATATCCATTCTTTGCTCTAGTGCTAGACCAGACAGGGACTCCTAGTAAACAGAGACTTCCCGAGTATAACATCGCTTGGGACACAACCAGGTAGGGTTCCACCTGCGCCCAAGAGCAGGACAGCTCTGTGGTCGTCTGGGTGCCAGCTTTGTTGTGGGACATCTGCCCTGCAGAGTCACCTGTGCCTGGAGGGAGTGCAGCAGCCTCTGCCATCTTTGCTCCGGAGACAGAGCAGACAGGGACTCCAGGTTCAGAGATATCCCGAGTATAACATCGCTTGGGACACAGCCAGTTTGCCTGCACCCAAGAGCTGGGCAGCTCTGTGATCATCTGTGCACCAGCTCTGCTGTGGGACATTTGCCCGGCAGAGTGATCAGCACCTGGAGGGAGCTCCGCAGCCTCTGCCATCTTTGCTCTGGTGATAGACCAGACAGGGACTCCAGCGCACCATCTCCGAGTGGCACAGGAAGCCAGCCATCTACCCAGCTGCATGGAGGAGTCAGCTAGCACAGGAGAGACCTGCATTGCAAAGCAGAGGAGCCATCTTCTGCCACTGGTTACCATATCCAAGGGATACAAGGAGGTAACTAACCACTCAGGAACGCAGAGAGGCACAGTGGTACAATAGGACCACCCCTGCTGCTAAGAGGAATCAGCCTGAAACCCTGAGGACCAACAGCCTAGGAAAAGACTGGGACAGGAGTCTTCTGATTACCACCTGCACCCAGAGTTGATCTGGGTCACAGAGGTACATACCTAAATACAACTATAAGAGAGTGGGTCTTGCAGAAGTACTTACATATCCGTGTAAACAGAGAGAACAGGGCTCCCAGGAGCACAGAGAAACCACAGTCAGAGAAAGCAACACCAGCTAACACCAGAGATAACCATATGGCAAAAGGCAAACGCAAGAACACCAGCAATACAAACCAAGGCAACATGGCTCCATGGGAACCAAGTTCTCCAACAACAGAGAGTCCTAGATACCCTAACACACCAGAAAAGCAAGAACTGGATTTAAAAGCACTGCTCATGATGCTGATGGAGGGCTTCAAGAAGGACATAAATAACTCCCTTAAAGAAATACAGGAGAACACAAGTAAACAGGGAGAAGCCCTTGAAGAACTAAGGGAAAAACACAAAAAAAACAGGTGACAGAATTGAACAAAGCCATCCAAGATCTAAAAATGGAGGTAGAAACAATAAAGAAATCAAAAAGGAAAACAACTCTGGAAATAGAAAACCTAGAAAGAAGTCAGGAGTCATGGATCCAAGAATCAACAACAGAATAAAAGAGATAGAAGAGAAACTCAGATGCAGAAGATACCATAGAAAGCATTGATAAAACAGCCAAAGAAAATGAAAAATGCAAAAACTCCTGAAACAAAACATCCAGGAAATCCAGGACAAAATGAGGAGACCAAACCTAAGGATTATAGGTATAGAAGAGAGTGAAGATTTCCAACGTAAAGGGCCAGCAAATGTCTTCAACAAAATTATAGAAGAAAACTTCCCTAACCTAAAGAAAGAGATGCCCATGAACATACAGTAAGCCTACAGAACTCCAAATACCTTTAACCAGAAAAGAAATTCCTCCCATCACATAATAATTAAAACACCAAATGTACCAAACAAAGAAAGAATATTAAAAGCAGTAATGGAAAAATGTCAAATAACATATAAAGGTAGACCTATCAGAATTACACCGGACTTCTCACCAGAGACTGAAACCAAGAATAGCCTGGGCAGATGTCACACAGACCCTAAAAGAACACAAATGCCAACCCAGACTGCTATATCCAGCAAATCTCTCAATTACCATAAATGGAGAAACCAAGGTATTTTATGACAAAAACAAATTTACACAGTATCTTTCCACAAATCCAGCCCTTCAAAGGATAATGAATGGAAAACACCAACAGAGGGAGAGAATCTATACACTAGACTGCTTTCCAGAGAAGTTGTACCAGCTTGCAATCCCACCAGCAGTGGAGGAGTATTCCTCTTTCTCCACATCCTCGCCAACAACTGCTGTCTCCTGTGGTTTTGCTCTTAGCCATTCTGACTGGTGTGAGGTGGAATCTCACAGCTGTTTTGATTTGCATATCCCTAACGACTAAGGATGTTGAACATTTCTTTAGGTGCTTCTCATCCATTAGATACTCTTCAGGTGAGAACTCTTTGTTTAGCTCTGTACCCCATTTTTAATAGGGTTATTTGGCTCTCTGGAGTCTATCATCTTGAGTTCTTTGTATATATTGGAAATTAGCCCTCTGTCGGATGTAGGGTTGTTAAAGATCTTTTCCCAGTTTGTTGGTTGCTGCTTTGTCCTTTTGACAGTGTCCTTTGCCTTACAGAATCTTTGTAATTTTATGAGGTCCCATTTGTCAATTCATGATCTTAGAGTATAAGCTATTGGTGTTCTGTTCAGGAAATTTTCACCTGTGCCCATATGATCAAGGTTCTTCCCTAGTTTCCTTTCTATTAGTTTCAGTGTGTCTGGTTTTATGTGAAGGTCCTTGATCCACTTGGAATTGAGCTTAGTGCAAGGAGATAAGAATGGATCGATTTGCATTCTTCTGTATGTTGACCTCCAGTTGAACCAGCACCATTTGTTGAAAAGGCTATCTTTTTTCCACTGGATGGTTTAAGCTCCTTTGTCAAAGATCAAGTGACCATAGGAATATGGATTCATTTCTGGGACTTCAATTCTGTCCCATTGGTCTACATGCCTGTCACTATACCAATACCATGCAGTTTTTAACACTGTTGCTCTGTAGTACAGCTTGAGGTCCAGGATACTGATTCCCCCAGAAGTTCTTTTACTCTTGAGAATAGTTTTAGCTATGCTGGGTTTTCTGTTATTCCAGATGAATTTTTGAATTGCTCTTTCTAACTCTATGAAGAATTGAGATGGGATTTTGATGGGGATTGCATTGAACCTGTATATTGTTTTTGGCAAGATGGTCATTTTTACTATATTAATCCTGCCAATCCATGAACATGGAAGATTTTTCCATCTGCTGAGGTCTTCTTCAATTTCTCTCTTCAGAGATTGAAGTTCTTGTCATACAGATCTTTCATTTGTTTGGTTAGAGTCACAACAAGACACTTTATATTGTTTGTGGCTATTGTGAAGGGTATCATTTCTCTTATTTCTTTCTCAGCCTGCTTATCCTTTGAGTATAGGAAGGCTACTGATTTGCTTGAGTTGATTTTATATCCGGCCACTTTGCTGACGTTGTTTATCAGCTGGAGGAGTTCTCTGGTGGAGTTCTTTGGGTCACTTAAGTATACTATCATATCATCTGCAAATAGTGATGGTTTGACTTCTGCCTTTCCAATTTGTATCCCTTTGACCTCCTTGTGTTGTCTAATTGCTCTAGTTAGAACTTCAAGTACTATATTGAAAAGATATGGAGAGAGAGGACAGCCTTTTCTAGTCCCTGATTTTAGTGGGATTGCTTCAGCTTTCTAGTAAAAATGGCAGGAAGATCAATGGAACAGAATTGAAGACTCAGAAATGAACCCACACACCTATGGTCACTTGATCTTTGACAAGGGAGCTAAAACCACCCAGTGGAAAAAAGATAGCCTTTTCAATAGATGGTACTGGTTCAACTGGAAGTCAGCATGCAGAAGAATGTAAATTGATCCATTCCTATCTCCTTGTACTAAGTTAAAGTCCAAGTGGATCAAAGACCTCCACATAAAACCAGAAACACTGAAACTAATAGAAAAGAAACTTGGGAAGTGCCTTAAGCACATGGGCAAGGGAAAAATTTCCTGAACAGAACACCAATAGCTTATGCTCTAAGATCAAGAATTGACAAATGGGACCTCATAAAATTACAAAGTTTCTGTAAGGCAAAGGACACTGTCAACAGGACAAAATGGCAACCAACTAATTGGGAAAAGATCTTTAACAACCCTACATCCGACAGAGTGCTAATATCCAAGATATACAAAGAACTCAAGAAGGTAGATTCCAGAGAGCCAAATAACCCTATTAAAAAATGGGATACAGAGCTAAACAAAGAATTTTCACCTGAGGAATACTGAATGGCTGAGAAACACCTAAAGAAATGTTCAACATCCTTAGTCATCAGGGAAATGCAAATCAAACAACCCTGAGATTTCACCTCACAACATTCAGAATGACTAAGATCAAAAATTCAGGAGACAGCTGGTGCTGGTGAGGATGTGGAGAAAGAGTAACACTCCTCCACTGCTGGTGGGATTGAAAGCTGGTAAAACCAATCTGGAAATCAGTTTGGTGGTTCCTCAGAAAACTCGGCATAATACTACCGGAGGACCCAGCTATACCACTACTGGGCATATACCCAGAGAACTCTCCAACATGCAATAAGGACACATGCTCCACTATGTTCATAGCAGCCTTATTTATAATAACCAGAAGCTGGAAAGAACCCAGATGTCCCTCAATGGAGGAATGGACACAGAAAATGTGGTATATTTACACTATGGAGTACTACTCAGCTATTAAAAACAATGAATTCATGAAATTCTTAGGCAAGTGGGTGGAACTGGAGAATGTTATCCTGAATGAAATGACCTGTTCACAAAAAATCACACATGATATACACTCACTGATAAGCAGATATTAGCCCAAAAGCTTGGAATACCCAAGAAACAATTCACATAGCAAAGGTTACCAAGAAGAAGGAAGGAGAGGCACCTGGTCCTGGAAGGGCTCAATGTGCCAGTGTAGGGGAATACTAGGAATGGGAGGCAGGAGTGGGTTGGTTGGGGAGCAGGGGGAGTGAAGAGGGCGTATGGGTCTTTTTAGGGAGGGTGGGAACCAGTAAAAGGGAAATCATTTGAAATGTAAATAAAGAATATACCTAATAAAAAATTAAAAATATAAAATAAAATAAAATGGAGCAAAAAAATCACTTGAATGAGGAGATGTTCTTTTTTAAAATGCTGAGATAGTGTATTCTCATTATAAATGTTATTAATATAAAATAGCACATATATTTATTTATTTATTTTATATTTCTTGTATGCACATTTTTCAAAACATCATCTATATGATAAACACAATTTTATCAGTTATTTTTAATAAAATAAAACATACTACTCTTTTTCTAGTTTCTTTTTTTATTAATCATTCCATTTGTTTACATCTCAAATGATATCTCACTTCCAGGATACTCCTCCACTAAGCCCCCACCCCACATCCTCCCTTTTCCCCTCCCCTTTGCCTCTATGAGGGTGCTCCACCTCCCACCCACCCTCTCCCACCCCACTGCTCTAGTATCCCCCTAAGCTGTGGCATCAAACCTCCACAGGACCAATGGGTCTCCTCTCCCATTGCTGTCAGGCAAGGCTATACTCTGTTACTCTTAATAGTCTTGTTTTGTTAAGTAGGTGGCACTTTCTACTTATTATTTATATTCTGTTCTTTGACTCGGTAAGCTTGGAAACTTTTGAGAATATATGTGCTTTTGACACTCCACATTTCTATGCTACACAATAACACATTCACTCATTCATTCATTCAATATATAGTTATTGAACTGCTATTTGTACTCAGCATGAAGAAACATGAAATTATTCTGTGTTTCAGAAGTGTTACAGAATTTGATACATCAAAACAAACTTCAATATAATAAGAATGAAAAGAGAAAAAACTTAAAAATATGTAGCAAGTAAGAAATGCAAGTCACTTTCTCTAATCTAGTCTTGGAGGTTGGAGAAATGTATGGTTTAATTCAATTGTAAGAGATAGAAAAAGTAAGAACTTGTTGATGACATCTTTGTGAAGAAGAAAAATAATTGTATCCAAGAACTTTTAAAAAAAATCAAAACAATGGAATTAACTATAATGTCAAAGTAGGAAATAGATTTGAGGGAGCATATCAAGTTTTCCATTTATCACCTTGAAGTTGAATGTCAAATTGGTGATTGAAAATATCTACATGAAAGCTATATGCAACTTTAAGAGAAATGCAAATTTATTTGTTACCAGCATAGAAATAAGCACTATTTCTATAGACAAATCACAGAATCATAGGAAGAAGCTATGATGAAATACATAATAAGTACAAGATACCTTGAAATCAACTTTGAGTGTATTTTCTTATTTAATATGATAGCTATAATATCACCACTATTTCTATCCCCATTTTATAGATAATAAAGCTGAAACATAAAAGAAATGAAACTACCTCAAAGTAATACAGTGAGTGAGTGGTAAGGCTGAATTTTGAGCACAAAATATTTTTTCTACAAAACACAAAAAGCCTCAAGATGACAGTGTCTGACAGCTGGGAATTAGAACCCACCCAACATTCATAAAGTAGTGGGAGCTCTGCTAAAGCTAAAACAGAAGAGGAACAAACAAGGAAGAAAATCAGGGCACCATTGTGTCAAATAAGGGATGAATTTGTTTCAAAGTTGAGGGTGGGAATCATTAACAATTAATCCTACTGAGACATAAAATGAAACACAGATGGAGACAGTTTCATAAAACCATTAGTGGATTCAATGCAGAGGTCATGAATTGTCGGAGCACAGCCTCAGTGCATATGTCTGCAGCACAGATCTGGCATTTATGATTCAGGAAACATCTTGGCAGAGGAGCAGAAAGATTGTAAGAGCCAGAATACCAAGAAATATGTGTGAAATCATCTCTCCTAGAAATGACTTAGCATAAGACCTGAAACACAAAAATAGCAATAAACATGTCATGTCAAAAGGGAGAATAGCTCAGGATTATAGGTGACTTAATGACTGTCAAGAGCGGAAAAATTAGCCTTTCCCAAAGAGTAATTCCCTACCTCTAGTTATCCAATACAAAATGGTCAGCCTTCAAACCATATATACACAGGCAAAAACCATACTCAACAAGTTTTATTAATGTGCATGCACAAACACACACACACACACACACACACACACACACACACACACACACACACATATATATATATGCAGAAAATCACATTCATACACTCACATAAATATGTGACAATATTCATAAGAGGTATTGATTTAAGAATGAAGAAACATATGGGGGCCTTGAAAGAATAGAATATGGGAAAGAAAGGAAGGACAAAAGGGAAGAAGAAAGGTAATATGAATATACTGATATTAAAATATATTATTTTGATCTTTGCTCCTGTGAATGAGCAGACAGGTGCAGCCAGGTACGCAGGGAACACCCAAGTGCAAAATCACTTGGAACTCGGACCACCAGAGCCCCACCTGCACCCAGGAGCCAGGCAGCACCACAGCCATCTGTGCACCTACCCTGACAGGGAACATTTGCCCTGCAGGGAATCCCACAGTTAGAGGGAGTCCCTAGTTTAGACTTGAGGGTACCATTTTTGCTCCTGTGACAGCAGACAGGTGCAGCCAGGTACTCAGGGAACACCCAAGTGTAAGATCGCTTGGGACACAGCCCACCAGAGCCCCAACTGCATCCAGGAGTAGGGCAGCTCCACCACAGTTATCTGTGCATCTATCCTCTGGGGGACATGTGCTCTGCAGGGAGTCCTGAATTTAGAGGTGAGGCCTCCATCTTTGCTCCTTTGACTGAGCAGACAGGTGCAGCCCAGTATGCAGGGAACAACCGAGTGGAAGATCACATGGGACATGAGAAGCCAGGGCCCCACCTGCACCCAGGAGCTAGGCAGCCCCACAGCATTCTGTGCCAGAGGAAAGCAGGTTGCCCAGGGGAGCTGGGATAGGTGTGCAGGCACACAGAAAGGACAAGCACCAGCCAGTGACAGCAGAACAAACTAACACCAGAGATAACCAGATGGCAAAAGGCAAAGGTAGGAAAATTGCTAACAGAAATCAAGGCAATATGGCACCATCTGAATCCAATTCTCCCACAACAGCAAGTCCTGGATACCCCAATACAACAGAAAAGCAAGATCTGGAGTTAAAATCACAACTCAGGATGCAGATAGAAGGCTTCAAGAAGGACATAAATAACTCCCTTAAAGAAATACAGGCGAGCACTCCGCCATCTTTGCTCCAGTGGCCAGGTAGTTGGGACTGCCAGGCTCGGAAACAGAAAGACATAATATCGCTTGGGTCTCGGGCGGCTTGTGAGTACCCTGCTCCCAAGAGCTGGGTAGATCTGCAGTAACCAGCACGCCAGCTCTGCTGTGGGACTTCTGCCTGGCAGAGGGAGCCCCGCACTGGGCGGGAGCCTACCAGCTTCCCTTTGGCGACCTCTGTTCCGGTAGACTGCACTGAAGAGACAGGTACCCAGGTTCTTCCCAATATAACATCGCTTGGGACACGGCCTGTTGGGGCTTCTGTCTGCTCCCAAGAACAGGACAGCGCTGTGGTCATCTGGGCACCAGATCTGCTGTAGGCCATCCCCTCTGCAGGGTGACCTGCGCCACCAAGAGAGTGCAGAGTGCACTCTGCCATCTTTGCTCCAGTGGCCAGGTAGTTGGGTCTGCCAGGCTCGGAGACAGACAGGCATAATATCGCTTGGGTCTCAGGTGGCTTGTATGTACCATGCTCCCAAGAGCTGGGCAGATCTGCAGTAAGCAGCACGCCAGCTCTGCTGTGGGACTTCGGCCTTGCAGAGGGACGCCCCCTCCCCCCCACTCTGGGAGAGATCACACACCCCTGCACAGGGCAGGAGCCTACCAGCCTCCCTTTGGCGACCTCTGCTCCGGGAATCCACTATGCTGAACATTAGGATTTGCAAGGACTCCCCAATATAACATCACTTGGGACAAGGCACATCAGGGCTCGAAAGTCACTCAGGAGCAGGGCAGGCCCCAGAAATCGGTGCCAGGGAAATTCTGGTAATCCGGGGGGGGCAGAAATAGCTTTGCAGGATCACAGGAGGTCCAATCAACAACCAGTGACAGCAGGACCAACTAACATCAGAGGTAACCAGATGGCAAAAGGCAAACGTAGGAACGTTACTAACAGAAATGAAAGTAATATGGCACCATCCGAACCCAACTCACCAACAGCAGAAAGTCCTGGATACCCCACCACACCCGAAAGACAAGATCTGGATTTAAAATCACTTCTCATGATGCTATTAGAGGATCACAAGAAGGAAACAAATAAATCTAATAAAGAATTACAGGAGACCATGAATCAATGGTTAGAAACCCTTACAAAGGAAACGCAAAAATCGCTTAGAGAAATGCAGGAGAACATGGATCAAAAGATGGAGGCCCACAAGGAGACAACACAAAAATCACTTAACGAGATGAATCAACGGGTAGATGCACTTTCAAAGGAATCACAAAAATTGCATAAAGAAATGCAGAAGAATATGGGTCAACAGATGGATGTCCATAGGAAGGCAACACAAAAATTGCTTAAAGAAATGAATCAACGGATAGATGCCCTTACAAAGGAAACACGAGAACTGCTTAAAGAAATGCAGGAGACGATGGATCAACAGATGGAATCCCATGAGAAGGAAACACAAAAATCGCTCAGAGAAATGCAGGAGAACTTGGGTCAACAGGCAGAAATCCTGAAAGAGGTAATGCAAAAATACCTTAAAGAAATACAGGAAAATACAAACAAATAAGTGAAGGATCTCAGCGAATCCATCCAGGATCTAAAAAAGGAAGTAGAAACAACTAAGAAATCACAAAGGGAGACAATATCTTTCCACAAATCCAGCCCTGCAAAGGATAATAGGTGGAAACTGCCAATACAGGGAGAGAAACAACACCCTGGAAAAAATGAGATAGTAACCTTCTTACTTCAAACCCAAAAGTAGATAACCACTCAAACATAAAGATAGCATCAAGAATGGCAGGTGGCAATAATCACTATGCCTTAATCTCTCTTAATATCAATGATCTCAATTCCCCAATAAAAAGACATAGACTAGCAGACTGGATACGTAAACAGGACCCAGCATTTTGCTGCATGCAGGAAACGCACCTCAGTGTCAAAGACAAACACTACCTCAGAGTAAAAGGCTTGAAAACAAATTTACAAGCAAATGGCCCCAAGAAACGAGCCAGAGTAGCCATCCTAATATCAGATAAAATTGATTTTCAACCTAAAGTCATCAAAAAAGACACAGAAGGACACTACATACTGATCAAGAAAAAAATCCACCAAGAAGAACTCTCAACTCTGAATATCTATGCTCCAAATGCAAGGGAACCCTCATTCTTAAAAGAAACTTTACTAAAGCACAAAGCACACATCGCACCTCACACAATAATAGTGGGTGACTTCAACACCCCGCTCTCTTAAATGGATCGTTCAGGAAAGCAGAAACTAAACAGGGACACAGTGAGTCTAATTGAAGCCTTGGACCAAATGGAACTAACAGATATATATAAGACATTTCATCCTAGAGCTAAAGAATACACCTTCTTCTCAGCATCTCATGGTACCTTCTCCAAAATTGACCATATAATTGGTCACAGATCAGACCTCAACAGATACAAGAAGATAGAACTAATCCCATGCCTCCTATCAGATCACTATGGAATAAGGGTGGTCTTCAATGGCAACAAAAACAAAAGAAAACCCACATACATATGGAGGCTGAACAATGCTCTACTCAATGATAACTTGGTCAAGGTGGAAATAAAGAAAGAAATCAAAGACCTTTCGAAAGTTAATGAAAATGAAGGCACAACATACCCTAAGTTATGGGACACAATGAAAGCAGTGCTAAGAGGAAAAATCATAGCCCTGAGTGCCGCCAAAAAGGAACAGGAGACAGCATAAATAACAGCTTAATGGCACACCTGAAAGCCCTGGAACAAAAAGAAACTAATACACCAGAGAGGAGTAGAAGGCAGGAAATCATCAAACTCAGGGCTGAAATCAATCAAGTAGAAACAAATAAAACCGTACAAAGAATCAACAAAACGAGGAGCTGGTTCTTTGAGAAAATCAGCAAGATAGATAAGCCATTAGCCAGACTAACCAGAAGGCACAGAGACAGTATCTAAATTAATAAAATCAGAAACGAAAAGGGAGAGGTAACAACAGAAACTGAGGAAATTCAAAAAATCATCAGATCCTACTACAAAAACCTGTATTCAACACAACTAGAAAATCTCGAGAAAATGGACAATTTCCACGACAGATATCAAATACCAAAATTAAATCAGGATAAAATAGACCACCTAAACCGTCCTGTAACCCCTGAAGAAATAGAATTCGTCATTGGAAGACTTCCAACCAAAAAAAGCAAGGGTCCAGATGGTTTTAGTGCAGAATTCTATCAGACCTTCAAAGAAGACCTAACACCAATACTCTTCAAACTGTTCCACAAAATAGAAACAGAAGGAACACTACCCAACTCATTCTATGAAGCCACAATTGCACTAATAACAAAAGCACACAAAGATCCAACAAAGAAAGAGAATCTCAGACCAATCTCTCTTATGAATAACGATGCAAAAATACTCAATAAAATTCTTGCCAACCAAATCCAAGAACACATCAAAACGATCATTCACTACGATCAAGCAGGCTTCATGCCAGGGATGCAGGGATGGTTCACTATAAGGAAATCCATCAATGTAATACACTATATAAACAATCTCAAAGAAAAAAACCACATGGTCTTCTCATTACATGCTGAGAAAGCATTTGACAAAATTCAGCATCCTTTCATGCTAAAGATCTTGGAAAGATCAGGAATTTGAGGCCCATATTTAAACATAGTAAAAGCAATTTACAGCAAGCCAGTAGCCAGCATCAATCTAAATGGAGAGAAACTTGAAGCAATCCCACTAAAATCAGGGACTAGACAAGGCTGCCCTCTCTCTCCATATCTTTTCAATATAGTACTTGAAGTTCTAGCTAGAGCAATTAGACAACAAAAAGAGGTCAAAGGGATACAAATTGGAAAGGAAGCAGTCAAACTATCACTATTTGCAGACGATATGATAGTATACATAAGCGACCCAAAGAACTCCACCAGAGAACTCCTACAGCAGATAAACAACTTCAGCAAAGTGGCTGGATATAAAATCAACTCAAGCAAATCAGTAGCCTTCCTATACGCAAAGGATAACCTGGCTGAGAAAGAAGTAAGAGAAATGATACCCTTCACGATAGCCACAAATCATATAAAGTATCTTGGCGTGACTCTAACCAAACAAGTGAAAGATCTGTATGGCAAGAACTTCAAGTCTCTGAAGAAAGAAATTGAAGAACACCTCAGAAGATGGAAAAATCTGCCATGCTCATGGATTGGCAGGATTAATATAGTAAAAATGACCATCTTACCAAAAGCAATATACAGGTTCAATGCAATCCCCATCAAAATCCCATCTCAATTCTTCATAGAATTAGAAAGAGCAATTCAAAAATTCACCTGGAATAACAGAAAACCCTGCATAGCTAAAACTATTCTCAAGAGTAAAAGAACCTCTGTGGGAATCAGTATCCCGGACCTCAAGATGTACTACAGAGCAATAGTGTTAAAAACCACATGGTATTGGTACAGTAACAGGCATGTAGATCAATGGAACAGAATTGAAGTCCCAGAAATGAATCCACACTCCTATGGTCACTTGATCTTTGGCAAAGGAGCTAAAACCATCCAGTGGAAAAAAGATAGCCTTTTCAACAAATGGTGCTGGCTCAACTGGAGGTCAACATGCAGAAGAATGCAAATTGACCCATTCTTATCTCCTTGCACTAACCTCAATTCCAAATAGATTAAGGACCTCCACATAAAACCAGACACACTGAAACTAATAGAAAAGAAACTCGGGAAGAACCTGGAACATATGGGCACAGGGGAGAATTTCCTGAACAGAACTCCAATAGCTTATGCTCTAAGATCAAGAATTGACAAATGGGACCTTATAAAATTACAAAGTTTCTGTAAGGCAAAAGACACTGTCAAAAAGACAAAGCGGCAACCCACTAACTGGGAAATGATCTTTACCAACCCTACATCCGACAGAGGGCTAATATCCAATATATACAAAGAACTCAAGAAGCTAAACTTCAGAGAGGCAAGTAACCCTATTAAAAATGGGGTATAGAGCTAAACAAAGAGTTCTCACCTGAAGAATATCTAATGGCTGAGAAGCACCTAAAGAGATGTTCATCATCCTTAGTCATTAGGGAAATGCAAATCAAAACAACCCTGAGATTCCATCTCTCACCAGTCAGAATGGCTAAAATCAAAAACAAAGGAGACAGCAGTTGTTGGTGAGGATGTGGAGAAAGAGGAACACTCCTCCACTGCTGGTGGGATTGCATACTGGTACAACCACTCTGGAAAGCAGTCTGGCAGTTCCTCAGTAAACTGGGCATGACACTCCCAGAGGATCCGGCTATACCAACCACTCCTGGGCATATACCCAGAGGCTTTACCTGCATGCAATAAGGACACATGCTCCACTATGTTCATAGTAGCCTTATTTATAATAGCCAGAAGCTGGAAAAAAACCCAGATGTTCCTCAACGGAGGAATGGGTTCAGAAGATGTGGTATATTTACACAATGGAATACTACTCTGCAATTAAAAACAATGAATTCACGAAATTCCTAGGCAAATGGTCAGAACTTGAAAATATCATCCTTAGTGAGGTATCCCAATCACAAAGGAACACACATGATATGCAGTCACTTATAAGGGGATATTAACCCAGAATCTCGGAATACCCTAGACACAATTCGCATATCAATAGATTTCTAAGAAGATGGAAGGAGAGACCCCTGGTCCTAGAAAGACTGGATGTAGGGGAACGCCAGGCCAGAGAAGCGAGAGGGGGTTGAATGGGGAAAAGAGGGAGAGAAGGGGGCTTATGGGACTTTCTGGGAGGGAGGAAACGGGAAAGGGGAAATGATTTGGAATGTAAATAAAAAACAACTTAGAAGATAAAAAAAGAAAGAAAGAAATACAGGAGAACACAAGTAAACAGGGAGAAGCCCTTAAAGAACTACAAGAAAACACAACAAAACAGGAGAAAGAATTGAACAAAACCATCCAGGATCTAGAAATGGAGATAGAAACAATAAAGAAATCACAAAGGGAAACAACTCTGGACATAGAAAACCTAGGAAAGAAGTCAAGAGTCATGGATCCAAGAATCAACAACAGAATAAAAGAGATAGAAGAGAGAATATCAGATGCAGAAGATACCATACAAAGCATTGAGGCAGCAGTCAAAGAAAATGAAGAATGCAAAAAGCTCCTGAACCAAAATATCCAGGAAAACCAGGACAAAATCCAAGACCAACCCTAAGGAATATAGGTATAGAAGAGTGTGAAGATTTCCAACTTAAATGGCCAGAAAAGGGTCAACAAAAGTATAGAAGAAAATTTCCCTAACCTACAGAAAGAGATACCCATGAACATACAAGAAGCCTACAGAAATCCAAACAGATTTGACCACATAAGAAATTCCTCCCTTCACATAATAATTAAAATGCCAACTGTTCTAAACAAAGAAAGAATATTAAAAGCAGTAAGGGAAAAAGGTCAAGTAACATATAAATGAAGACCTATCCAAATTACACTGGACTTCTCACCAGAGAATATGAAAGCCAGAAGAGCCTGGGCAGATGTCATACAGACCCTAAGGGAACACAAATGCCAAGCCAGACTGCTATATCCAACAAATATCTCAATTACCATGGATGGAGAAACCAAGGTATTCCATGACAAAAACAAATTAACACAGTATCTTTCCACAAATCCAGCCCTTCAAAGGATAATAAATGGCAAACACCAACAAAAGGAAGGAAACTACACACTAGAAAAAGCAAGAAATTGATTTTCTTTGAACAAATTCAAAAGAAGATAACCACACAAACATAAAAATTACATCAAAAACAGCAGGAAGCAACAATCACTATTCCTTTATATCTCTTAACATCAATGGACTCAACTCCCCAGTAAAATGACATAGACTAAAAGACTGGTTATGTAAAGAGGACTCAACATTTTGCTGCATACAGGAAACACATCTCAGTGTCAAAGACAAACACTAACTCAGAGTAAAAGGCTGGAAAACAGTTTTCCAAGCAAATGGTACCAGGAAACAAGCTGAAGTACCCATTCTAATATCCAATAAAATAGACTTTCGACCAAAAGTCGACAAAAAAGATATGGAAGAACATTTTATACTTATGAAAGGAAAAATCTACCAAGAAGAACTCTCAGTTCTGAACATCTATGCTCTAAATACAAGGGCACCCTCATTCATAAAGGAAACGTTACTAAAGCTCAAAGCCCACATTGCACCTCACACAATAATTGTGGGTGACTTCAACACCCCACTCTCCTTAATGGACAGATCAGGGAAACACAAACTAAACAGAGACACAGTTAAACTAACAGAAGTTTTGGACCGACACTCTGCCATCTTTGCTTCAGCAACAGGGCAATTGGGACCTCCAGACGCAGGGACAATCAAGCATAATATTACTTGGATCTCAGCCAGCTTGTGTGCTCCCTGCTCCCAAGAGCTGGGCAGTTCTGCGGTCACCTACAGGCCAGCTCTGCTGTGGGACATCTGCACTACAGAGGGACCCACACTGGGAGAGAGCGCACCCGCACAGGGCGGGAGAGCACCAGCCTCCCCTTGGCGACCTCTGCTCCAGGGATCAACTGCACTGAGCATCCAGGTACCCAGGGACTCCCCAATATAACATCACTTGGGACACAGCCTGTTGGCCTTCCATCTGCGCCCAAGAGCGGGGCAGCTCTGTGGTCCTCTGGGCGCCAGCTCTGCTGTGGGCCAACTGCCCTGCAGAGTGATCTGCTCCAAGAGAGTTAGAGTGTACTCTGCCATCTTTCCTCTGGCAATAGGGCAACTGGGACCTCCAGATGCAGGGACAATCAAGTGAGAGGGGGTTGAATGGGGAACAGAGGGAGGGAAGGAGGCTTATGGGACTTTCAGGGAGGGAGGAAACGGGATAGGGGAATTCATTTGGAATGTAAATAAAAAAACTTAGAAAATTAAAAAAAAAAAAGAAAAAAGAAAAGAAGTTTTGGACCAAATGGATTTAACAGATATCTATAGAACATTTTATCCTAAATCAAAGGAATATACCTTCTTATCAGCACCTCATGGTACCTTCTCCAAAACTGACCATATAATTGGTCACAAAACAGACACCTCAACAGATATAAGAAGATCGAACTAATCCCATGCCTCCTATCAGATCACTATGGAGTAAGGGTGTTCTTCAATAGCAAGAAAAACAACAGAAAGCCCACATACACACGGAAGCTGAACAATGCTCTACCTAATGATACCTTGGTCAAGGAAGAAATAAGGAAAGAAACCTTAGACTTTCTAGAATTTAATGAAAATGAAGGCACAAATTATCCAGATTTATGGGACACAATGAAAGCAGTGCTAAGAGGAAAACTCATAGCTCTGAGTGTCTCCAAAAAGAAGCTAGAGAGCATACACTAGAAGCTTAATAGCACACCTGAAAGCTTTAAAACAAAAAGAAGCTAATATACCCAAGAGGAGTAGAAGGTAGGAAATCATCAAATTCAGGACTGAAATCAACCAAGTAGAAACAAAAAGAACTATACAAAGAATCAACAAAACCAGGATCTGGTTCTTTGAGAAAATCAACAAGATAGATAAACCTTTAGCTAGACTAACCAGAGGGCACAGAGACAGTATCCAAATTAACAAAATAAGAAATGAAAAGGGAGATATAACAACAGAGACAGAAGAAATTCAAAAAATCATCAGACCCTACTACAAAAATCTATACTCAACACAACGGGAAAATCTGGATGAAATGAACAATTTCCTATACAGATATCAAATACCAAAGTTAAATCAGGATAAGATAGACCATCTAAACAATCCAATAACCCCTAAGGAAATAGAATTGGTCATTGACAGTCTCCTAACCAAAAAAAAAAAAAAAAAAGCAAGGGACCAGATGGTTTTAGTTTAGACCTTCAAAGAAGACCTAACACTAGTACTCTTCAAACTATTCCAGCAAATTGAAACAGAAGGAACATTACCCAACTCATTCTATGCAGCCACAATTTTGCTGTTGCCAAAACCACACAAAGATCCAACAAAGAAAGAGAACTTCAGAACAATTTCCCTTATGAATATCAATACAAAAATACTCAATAAAATTCTTGACAACCAAATCCAAGAATACATCAAAATGATCCTTCACTATGTTCGATTAGGCTTCATTGCATGAATGCAGGGGTGATTCAATATATGGAAATCCATCAATGTAATCCACTACATAAACAAACTCAAAGAAAAAAAACTACATTGTCATTTCATTAGATGCTGAAAAAGCATTTGACAAAATTCAGCATCCTTTCATGTTAAAAGTCTTGGAAAGAACAGGAACTCAAGGCCCATATCTAAAAGTAGTAAGAACAATATACAACAAATGAGTAGCCAACATCAAGTTAAATGGAGAGAAACTTGAAGCAATCCCATTAAAATCAGAGACTAGACAAGGTTGCCCTTTCTCTCCATATTTATTCAATATAGTACTTGAAGTTTTAGCTAGAACAATTAGACAACAAAAGGAGGTCAAAAGGATAAGAATTGGAAAGGAAGAGGTCAAATTATCACTCTTTACAGATGATATGATAATATACTTAAGCGACCCAGAAAACTCCTACATTTGATAAACAGCTTCAGCAAAGTGGCTGGATAAAAAATTAACTCAAGTAAATCAGTAGCCTTCCTATACTCAAAGGATAAGCAGGCTGAGAAAGAAATAAGAGAAATGATACCGTTCACAATAGCCACAAACAATATAAAATATCTTGATGTGACTCTAACCAAACAAGTGAAAGATCTATATGACAAGAACTTCAAGTCTCTGAAGAAAGAAACTAAAGAAGACCTTAGAAGATGGAAAGATCTCCCATGCTCATGGATTGGCAGAATTAATATATTAAAAATGGACATCTTACCAAAAGCAGTCTACAGATTCAATACAATCCCCACCAAAATCCCAACTCAATTCTTCATAGAGTTAGAACGAGCAATTCTCAAATTCATGTGAAATAACAAAAAACTCAGGATAGCTAAAATTATTCTCAACAATAAAAGAACTTCTGGGGGAGTCAGTATCCAGGACCTCAAGCAATACTACAGAGTATTAGTGTTAAAAACTGCATGGTATTGGTACAGTGACAGGCAGGTAGATCAATGGAATAAAATTGAAGACCCAGAAATGAACCCACACATCTATGTTCACTTGACCTTTGACAAAGGAGCTAAAACCAACCAGTGGAAAAAAAAGATAAGCTTTTCTACAAATGGTGCTGGTTCAACTGGCTGCTACCATGCAGAAGAATGCAAATTGATCCATTCTTTTTTTTTCTTAATACAGAAGAAATTTCTTTTTTATTATTATATATTTTCTTTATTCACATTTCAAATGTTATCTCCTTTCCTTGTTTCCCCTCCGAAAACCCTCTATGCCATCTCCCCTCCCCCTGCTCACCAATCCACCCACTCCCACTTCTCTGTCCTGGCATTCCCCTACAATGGGACAAGCTCAAGTCCAGGTAGATCAAGGACCTCCACATAATACCAGACACACTGATACTAATAGAAAAGTAACTGGGGAAGAGCCTTGAGCACACGGGCACACTGGAAATTACCTGAACAGAACACCAATAGCTTATGCTCTAAGATCAAGAATTGACAAATGGGACCTCATAAAATTACAAAGTTTCTGTAAGGCAAAGGACACTGTCAATAGGACAAAATGGCATCCATCAAATTGGGAAAAGATCTTTACCAACCCTATATCCGACAGAGGGCTTATACCCAATATATACAAAGAACTCAAGAAGTTAGACTCCAGAGAGCCAAATAATCCTATATAAAAAATGGGGTACAGAGCTAAACAAAGAATTTTCACCTGATGAATATCAAATGGCTAAGAAGCACCTAAAAAAAATGTTCAACAACCTTAATCATTAGGGAAATGCAAATCAAAACAACCCTGAGATTTCACCTCACACCAGTCAGAATGGCTATGATCAAAAACTCAGGAGACAGCGGGTTCTGACAAGGATGTGGAGAAAAAGGAACACTCCTCCACTGCTGGTGGGATTGCAAGATGGTACAACCAATCTGGAAATCAGTCTGGCAGTTGCTCAGAAAACTGGGCATGATACTACCAGAGGACCCCGTTATACCACTTTTGAGCATATACCCAGAGGATTCCCCAGCATGTAATAAGGACACATGCTCCACTTTGATCATAGCAGCCCTATTTGTAATAGCCAGAAGCTGGAAAGAACCCAGATGTTCCTCAACGTAGGAATGCATACAGAAAGTGTGATATATTTTCACAATAGAATACTACACAGCTATTAAAATCAATGAATTCATGAAATTCTTAGGCAAATGGGTGAAACTGGAAAATATCATCCTGAGTGAGTTAACCCAATCACAGAAGAACACACATGGTATGCAGTCACTGATAAGTGGATATTAGCCCAGAAGCTTGGAATATCCAAGACACAATTCATATATCAAATGATGTTCAAGAAGAAGGAAGGAGAGGCCCCTGGTCCGGGAAAGGAACAATGCAGCAGTGTAGGGGAATACCAAGGCAGGGAAGCAGAAGGGGTTTGATTGGGGAACCAGGGGAGGGGAGATGTCTTATGTGACTTTCAGGGAGGGGGGAAATCAGGAAAGGGGAAATCATTTGAAATTTAAATAAAGAATATATCTAAGAAAAAATAAATTGTAAATGAAAAAAATCATATTTACTAAGGGGGCTTATGGGACTTTCGGGGAGAGAGGAAACGGGAAAGGGGAAATGATTTTGAATGTAAATAAAAAAAACTTAGAAAATAAAATTAAAAAAAAATAAATAAAGAAGAGTACAGCCTCTGGAAAGTTAACCACACTCTGGTAAAAATCCCTACACTCCACAAAGTATAAACAAATACAAATTGAACTTAATGAGTTTAAAACAAAAGCAAGTAAGAAAGTCAAGAGTACAGATTGGGGAGGAAGTGAGAGAGAGGGTGACTATGAACAAAAGATATATTACAAAATTCTCGAAGAACTAATTGTTGGTACCAGAACCTCTGAAACTTGTGACATCACATAGACAACAGTTTGACCTGTACACCTGTTGCCAAGCAACAACAGCCTTATTCTCAGAATCCATCAGACTCACCTTCAACTGAACATGTCAGGATCTGTGTGTGTGTGTGTGTGTGTGTGTGTGTGTGTGTGTGTGTGTGTGTATGGGACACCTCTCTCTCTCTCTCTCTCTCTCTCTCTCTCTCTCTCTCTCTCTCTCTCTCTCTCTCTCTCTCTCTCTCTCTCTCTCTTTCTCTCTCTCTCTCTCTCTCTTTTCATCTCTTCTCTTTCCCCCACCACCTTTGTCCTTTCCCTTCTCAATAAATCTAGTGAAACTTTGACTTGGTGTGGTCTTTCTGGAGCCACTGCCACTCACCGATCCCAACACTAATGAAAAGTGTTTCTAAAATAAAGATATACAGACTAATTAGGATCCGCACGAACTTGCTAACAAGAGCAACAACAACAAAACAATGGGCTACTAATTTTTATGAAGAAGAGAAAACAAGGTGTCTGCAAGGTAACTATATAAAGTCAATGCTACTAAGCTGTGACTTTATGATGTAAAGGCATGGAAATATGCAGCAATAATGAAAGGATGTCACCCCTTGAGACACAGAGGCAGGCAGATGGCTGTGATTTGGAGGTCAAACTGCTCTACATAAGTTCCAAGACATCTTGGGTTAGGATAAAAAAAGGACCTGACTCAAAAAATAAAATGATGAAGATGTAGAGTTGGTCAAACAGACTGTTGTAGTCAAACCCATTTGTCACAAAACAAAGCAAAAATGACTTAACCATGAAACAGGAAGTTGAGAGGTTGGAGGAGTGGTGGACAGGAATGATAGCCAAACAGTAAAGGGCGGGGTGAGAGTAACCAGACTTCAATACATGTGTACATACAAATTTTCAAAAGAAAAGTTTAAAAGTGTCAGAAAAACAGAACAGAAAAGGAAAGGAAAGAAAAGAAAAGAAAAGAAAAGAAAAAAAAAGACAGCTGAAGAGATGGCTCAGCAATTGAGACCACATACTGGATTTGTGGAGGGCCTGAGTTCAGTTCCCTGCATCTGCTTTGAATGGCTCACAACTGCCTGTAATGACAATCATAAAGGATCTGACATCTTCTTCTAACCACTATGTCTAGACTCACATACATGCCTGGTCCTCCCACTACACACACACAAACAGAGACATACACAAAATTGAAAATAAAATATAAAATAAATAAATAAGCCTGAGAATATATTTTGGTAACAGGGAAGATAGAAGCAAGAAAGAACAAACAGGAATCAGGTATTAAGTGCTACATCTGTATATTCCTGGATCTCTCCATGAAATCCATGAAAATAATTGCAGTAATTGCTATTTTGTAAGTAAATGTCTCAACATATTATTTCAGAGTGACATAAACTAAAAGAGAATCAAATTATCTTTTGAAAGTAGGTGATAAAAACAAGTAAAAAGTGGTATTTGTAAATTTTAATTTCACATTCTTGTATGTCAAATTTTCAGTAAAATAATGAATTGATAAATATACAAGGGTTGATTTTTTTTTGTAATTATGATTAAACTTTTCCACAGTGAATGCATAGATCTTAGCAGTGACTGTTTCATCTCTAGCTCATAGTTCACTTATACTGTTATATTAGAGATGCTAAATAATACAGACAGTAGTCAATCTATAAATCTTATTCTCAGATACAGACACACACACACACACACACACACGTGTGCTGCATAAAACTGGAAAATATTCTGTGTACTAGTCTGAAACCCATAAACTGTATACAATGCAAAATACTAATATACATGAAACAAATGTGCACCTTGTAACTCTTTTGGTAAGATTTCCTCCTGGGGAATTATGTAATAAACAGACTACATAAGTCAAATTTTATGAAAATACCTAAAACTAATAAATAGGTCAGTAGAATACATATCTAGATGATCTCAAGAAGAAAAAATACAGCCACTGACCCCAAGTTAATCATCAGTGTTCTCCTATCATTAGGCTACTTTAATACCTTATCAGATCATTATTTTGCTCTGAGTCTTCTCTTTGAACTTAAGTGGTAGACAATGGAGAATGACATGCTTTCCACAACCCTGACACTTACACAATGATTAGTCATCATGAATATAAGTTAAGATCCAGCCACAGGGACGTTGTCTTCACCCATGTAATATTATTAATGGGTTGCATGACTGAAGTGCACTTTGAAAAGTAAGTAAAAAACACCATAGTCAAAGCTAATTGTGGAATAATTCAGACACATTTTAAGGAAATATAAACTTGATCATAAAATTTCTATCGTTACAAGGTAAAAAAAATCATTAATATGGAAGTATATGAGATCATGAAATATTACAGTATCTATGATATTCTGAAATTAAAAAAAATAACTTCCACTATTTGATAGCTTTCAACATACAGTAATATGTTTCACTATTCTTTAAACCAGACCTTTACAAACCAAATGGATCAAGTCACTATTTAGTGAAGGAGCTGTGTACAACAATATGAGTACCACAGATATTATGTGTGGAATCTAACGGAGTTTATCTCAAACAAGTTGAGATTGAAAAAGTAATTACCAAAGTTAATATGGCTAGCAATAAGAAACTTCATACTTCATGATGTTGGAAGAAAAGATTTGAATATTTTCACCCTAATGAGATCCCAAAGATTTGAAGAGACAGGTATTATTAAAATGAGGTAGTCAGGATAGCTGGCCCCAAGGGCGTGAGAGCAGGAAAGCTGGCCTTGCCTGCTCTCTGGCTGTAGCACTGGGAGAATGGACACCGGGCACCTTGCCTGGGCAACATAGTGGAACAAGCCCTGATGGTGAAGGCACAGGTGAGCCAGTCCTAAGGGTAGGAGAACAGAGAGAGCTGGCCTAGCCTCACGTTAGGTGCAGCACTTGGGGAAGTGGACCAGGCAACTTGAATGGGCAGGAGAGTGACTCCACTGTGTGACTCTGAAGGTGTGAATGCAAGTGAGCTGACCTAAGGGCCTGAGAGCAGGAGACCTGAGCCTGTACATGGTGTCATCGGATGGCCTAGCTAGACCAGTGCTATAGAGCTTGCCCTGGTGGTGCAGATAAGGGAGAGTTGAGCAATGACCACCTTAGCGACTATGCAGGCCCCAATCCAGGTCTCTGACTTCTATCTCTATCATCTGTGAATGGTTGGGATGCATGAAAGGGTCAATTGTGAATCCCATAACACAACTGCAGGAACTCAATAACACAGGCAAAAAACAGGATAACCTGGGGGAGTCCTAGTGAGGACCCAATATTGATGATATCACAGAAGCAAGAGATCTAGAACCAGACCAATGAACCATTGTAATGAACATTTTCAAATGAAGGTGTCTGGACAGAGTGATATGCTGTGGGATATACTGTAATGTACGACAACACACTCTGTAACACACTCCAGCTTCCACAACGAGACATTGTTTTCACTTTTGTTGTTGCATGTTTGTTTGTGCGTTTTATTGGAGGGGGCAGGTTGCAATGGGGAAGGGCAGATATGAAGGGACAGGGAGAGAGATGAGCAAGACTGGGGTGCATGATATGAAACTCACAAAGAATCACTAAAAAGTTTTTTTTAAAAAAACGGTGTCTAGGGAGGAGAGACCCTTGGTCCTGTGCCGTAGTGTAGAGGAATACCAGGACAGGGAAGTAGGGTAGGGTTGATTGGGGAAGGGGAGATGGCTTATGGGATTTTCGGGGGGGGGGACCAGGAAAGGGGATAGCATTTGAAATGTAAATAAAGAATATAACTAATAAAAAAAAGAAAAAACTGTTTATACAAACAAAACAAAAGAACAGACGTTTTGCAATTGAATTGAATATCCAAACTCCACACACTTAGAGCATCTTTAACTAATGATGCTGATAAAACTGAATAGCTGCATGCAGAAAAATCCAAATAGATACATATTTATCACCCTGCCCAAAACTCAACTCCAAATGGGTCAAAGACCTTAACATAAAACAATATATCATGTTATCACCCATTGCTTGTGGTAGTACAAACTTGTACTGGTACTGTTGAAATCAGTGTGGTTCTTCAGGAAAATGGGAAATGAACTACCTCATGATCCAGCTATAGTACTCTTCTTACCACAGAGACATTTGTTCAGCTATGTTCATTGTGGTTCATGCAGAAACTGAAACAGCCCAAATGTCCTTCAACAGATGAATGGAATATATTTTTTTTAAGACATCTGGAAAGAACCCAGATGTCCCTCAACGGAGGAATGGATTCAGAAGATGTGGTATATTTACACAATGGAATACTACTCTGCAATTAAAAACAATGAATTCACGAAATTCCTAGGCAAATGGTCAGATCTTGAAAATATCATCCTTAGTGAGGTAACCCAATCACAAAAGAACACACATGGTATGCAGTCACTGATAAGGGGATATTAACCCAGAATCTTGGAATACCCTAGGCACAATTCGCATATCAATAGATTTATAAGAAGATGGAAGGAGAGACCCCTGTTCCTGGAAAGACTGGATGTAGGGGAATGCCAGGACAGAGAAGTGAGAGGGGGTTGAATGGGGAAAAGAGGGAGGGAAGGGGGCTTATGGGACTTTCGGGGAGGGAGGAAACGGGAAAGGGGAAATGATTTGGAATGTAAATAAAAAAAAACTTAGAGAATAAAAAATAAAAAACAAACAAACAAACAAAAAGTACATTAACACATGGCATATTACTCAGCTATTAAAAAATGGCATCATGAATTTTGCAGTCAAATAGGTGGAACTAGGAAAAGTCACCCAGAGTGATGCAGCCCAAACTCAAAAAGACAAATATGATAAGCATTCATTACATGTGGACATTAGTTGTTAAGTCAATGATAACCAAGATACAATCTGTAAAACTACAGAGGTTAGGCATAGAGTATGATACTAAGGATATATTTCCCTAGAAAAAGGAAATAGAATCAATACTTATGGATTAATCTAGGGGAGCTAGAGTGAAATGATCAGGTGGAAAATGGGAGAGAAGAGAGGAAATGGGGAGAGAATAAAGAGAGACAGCTAAAGTTTGAAAGATAACCTAATAAAATAAAAGCTGTTTGTCTTAGTCACGTTCCTATTGGTGTGAAAAGACATAACGACTGAGGCAGCTCTTAGAAAAGAAAACATTTAACTGAAGGCTTGCTTATAGCTTATAGTTTCAGAGGTTTAGGCAATTTTCACCATGGCTAGCCATGTGGTTGCATGCATGAGAGAGAGAGAGAGAGAGAGAGAGAGAGAGAGAGAGAGAGAGAGAGAGAGAGAGAGAGAGAGAAAGAGAGTCAGACAGAGAAACATAGAGACAGAAAGACACAGAGACAGACAGAGAGACAGAGACTGGGCCTGACATGGGCTCTGAAAACTTGAATCCTCAAAGTCTATCCTGAGTGAGACACTTATTCCAACAAAGCTGTGCCTGCTCTGGCAAAGTTACATTTCCTAATCCTTCTCAAATAGTGCCACTTCCTTGTGACTAAGTATTCAAATATATGAACCTATTGAGTCCACTTCAAACACCACACTTCCATATATATATATGTGTGTATATATATATATATATATATATATATATATATATATATATATACATGTATATATATACATGTATATATATACATGTATATATATATATATATATATATATATATATATATATATATATATATATGTGTGTGTATATATATATGTACACATATCTCCCAACTGGATACCTCTTGTCACCAAATGAAGATTCCAGTACTAGGAAATGTTTACATCTAATTATTTTGTTAGCAAAAGTTGTCCTTTGGGAGGCCCCCAAATAACACAGGCCATTGGCACAACACAGACTGACAGAAATGTCCTACGGCTAAAAACAACACCTACATAACTGTTTGAACATGAAGAAGTCTGAAGCTGGTGCCTACATAAAGCTCACATCCTACCTGCTAGGATCTTTGTCTCAGGAAGATATACTGCAGGGTACCAAAAGAGAAATATAAACAACAACTCAACCAAAAACTCTTTGATTTACGCTGGTGTCCTCCCTGCAACATCTGCTAGTTCAACATGGCACAAAGCTTGTGGTAATAATCAACCACTATCTGATTTTACCGGAGACCCACTCCATGAGATGGAAGTCATGCTTGGTGGAACACTCCAGGAATCTGAAACTAGATATCTCGGGGAGCTAAGATGAAACCAAATTCCAATGTTCTAAAAATAACATTCAAAAAGTAGCAATAAAATGACTTGTAATGACATTCAGCTATACTCATAGATCAATGCCTTGCTCATACATCATCAGAGAAGTATTTTCCTATCACACATGAGACCAAATTCAGAGATGCACAGCTAGGCATTATTCAGAGAGTGGGAGATCTTTGAACAATGAGCCTTAAAGAAAATGTGGGCAACCCCTATGGAAGAGTAGGTGGAAAGAGTATAAGAGCAAGAAGAAAACTCCATCAACACAATCAAGGCACACATGAAACCCCCAGAAAATGGGGCAGCATGCCCAGGACCTGAACAGGTCTTAACCAGGTGGAGTCCTAGAACTGAAAGGAGAAGTTATCACAAGCCCCATCCCTAACCCAGAAGCAATGAATGTCCAACTGATAACCACTTTTAAATGAAAATATAGTTTCCTCCCAGGGAGTCTCACTGGGAAAACAAACTGCTCTTATGGTAGGCTGAATGGTTAGCAGTAGGTGACCAACAGAAAACAAATTCAGTGGCATCTTTGGAAGTATATTGTCTCATAGTGTTTGTCACACCTTTTCTTTTTTTTTAATTATTTTTTTAATTATTTTAAATTTTTTAATGATTCTTTATTATTATTATTATTATTATTTTCTATATTCTTTATTTACATTCCAAATGATTTCCCCTTTCCCGGTTCCCCCCCTCCCTGCAACTTTTCATTTTTAAATTTTACCCTATAATTTTTTTAATTTTTAAAGTTTTTTTAATTTAAATTTATTTATTTATTTATTTACATTCCATATTTTATATTTTCTCCTCTCTTTTTATCTTTTGTATATATTTGGTGGCTTCCTGATTAGTGTTTTCATAGGATTCCTTATTGTGCAAACAAGTGAGATTCTACATCTATATTTGTTTATTGGCATTTTTCTGGAGACCTGTTCCTTCTGTTTGTTTTGTCCCATTGTGATGTGTTAGTATTTGTTTCATCTCATTATATATTTTTAATCATTATCCTTTAGAAGCCTGTTTGTTTTCTAATGAGAGAGAGGAAGGGGTGGATCTGGATGGAAGCTGAAGTGAGGAGGAACTGGAGGAGTAGATGGAGAAGAAACCACAATCAGAATATATTATCTGAGAAAAAAATCTATTTTTAAGACAAAATAAAATGTGACTCTATCATGTATAGATGATGTATGTTTCTTATCCATTAGTTTTTTTTCCAAGTTAATATTGTGCATGATTAGTTTGTAAGTCATACACTCTAAAAGCTGGCTCAACTAAATTGCATGGACAACACAGAAAAGAATTTTGGCTGCTGTTCCTGAAAGAGGCATTTCCCTAACTTGTAGAGCAATGATATCAGGCAGATGATTCAACTGATGACAAGAAATGGTGGAAACTTAGAGTGAGGTTTTCACCCAGGACAACTGCCGTCATTGATTTTACCAATGCTTACTCAACTAGGGCTAAGGTCTCATAAAAGCCCCAATAGTTCAAGGTTTGTACCAGGATCCTACAGTTCATTCCATAAGAACTTCTTAGTCTACATAGATACAAAGGACAGGAAAGAAAAGGGGGAAGGTAAATTTGAATTGTTTCAGTAATTTGCCTACAGTGAAGGCTAGAATGTGAAAAATATCAAGAATAAAATAACCTACCTATGCCAAACAGCTTATATCCATAGATAGCAATAGTGTAAAGGAACTGGCTGGGTGTGAGTGACAGGTTTTGAGCTAAAAGGGTCAAAAAGCTACTGTAAAAGGAATGCAATTGTTATTGGGTAAATTTGCTCAAAACGGAAGAAAATGACCAGCAGAACTATTCTCCAGAAAATCAGTTTCTGAGCTGCATTTTAAGAATGTCACTTCCTTTGGATTTTCCTGAAAAGTTTGGCCACATGGCAAAGTTCTAGCTAAAAGTCTCAGCATAGTTTATTTTCTACCTATATTTAAAGGCACAGCAAAATGATATGAGAAAATACAAGGCAAAGTTTGTTAGCATGAAATGATACAACTATTTAATTAATCTCATTTTTTTCAAAATATGTTAGAATTATTTGTAACTTGATGAGATTACTTTTTATCAAACCAGAAACATTTTTTCCTTGTTTCTCACAGGAATATTTCCTTTAAGTCACATCAGAGGTCTGCTTCAATCAAAATAAATCATGTGCACACACCCTTTGGTATGTCCCTTTGTGTTGTGTTATTATTCCACATGAGCAGATAAATGTGACATTCTGGAAGAAATTCATTAAGTCTGCTGAATTCTGCATCTAAGGATGGCCAAGTATCATCTGTGAACAAATACCTAGTTACTGAAACATCCCCAAATATAATCTGAAAATGTTGTCTGACTGATTTCTAAAACATGGGTCCATCTATGGAATCATTTGCTATGTGTAAAAATTTCCTCCCTGACTGTGCTCAGTTCTCTTCAGTAAGTAGAGCTTATGTGATTCTCATAGAAACGTTCTAGGCCAAAGAGTTATTTTTGCAAAGAACTGAGATATTCCTGTACTAGTAATCAATCACAATGATAACATGAATAATAATGGAAGAGTCTCTATATGATAATACTATATTAACATTGTTAGCAAAGCTGCATGCTACATACTGTATACAAGTGCTTTATATAGATTTACTTCTCATAAAACCCTCAAAGCAAACTCCATTTTGCTTATTTTCTATGGTAGAAAACTGAAACTTGGCTAAACTAAAGTCCTTTCTTCAACTAAGGAATGTTGAAATCAGCAGTAGTGAAAATTAACTGGCCTGAAACTAAAGCTGCTATGAGTGGTCAAGAGAGACACTAAGGTGTTTAGATCAGGGTCCCTGGAAAACAATTTATCAGAGACTTAGTTTTTTTCATAAGTCCTTCCAGAAATTCATAATATACATACATATTGGTCAATAACCCTTTGGCAGTATTTACTAGGTGAATGGCAGAAAGTTGAAAGATCAGTTCAGGTTACCCACAAAGCTTGTGCTTTATAAATACTTTTCAAGTAGGAAGAAATATCGTTGCCTTTTAAAGAAGAGAAACAGCTTTAAAAGAACAGCTATACTAAGACTTTGTGACCTTGCATTGGTACTGTGGTTAATGCATTGTGACTTAAAGCAAAGATGTCCACTTAAAAGGAGATTTGGAACATTGTAATCAAGTGGCAGAAATAAATTTTAAAACAGAAAAAAAGAATAACTGTTGTCATTTCCTGAAGTTGAGTAGAACTTTCCATTTTTTTACAGTTTCACTTTTTAATCCTGAGGCATTACTTCAGTGTGTATACATTTATGCTAATCATACACCACAGCCACGGGTTCTTCTATCAATATGAAATGTTTTGTACTTGCTGTTTTTGTGCATCTTGTATTGTTATGTGCAATATACAAAATAATGTGTCTAACTATGCCATTTATGCTTTTGAAAGAAAAAGCAAATTACTTACTGAAGAGAATGGCATTTGCATGCATGTGTGTCAGCTTTCAAGCCATTTCCTTCTACAAAATATTGCTTTCTACACTTAGAAAATGCATCCATCCATCAGTTACAAACCATTTCAAAGCACTTTATGAATCTACAGAGCAAAATGTACTTATCTTACATTGGCAGTGTCCCAGCTGTTACAAAATTGCTATTGTCCTAATACTTACAAGGCAATTTTAGCATCAGTTAATAATTTTACAGGATAGATAACTTCTAAAGCATTATAAAATGACAGACATTAAACAATAGCAACTTAGCATTTTTTGAAACAGTTCATGACAGCTTAAAAACTAAAGTGATTTTAATGTATAGTCTATGTAGTTTTAGTTTCTCATTGACAATTCCTTTAGAAGATAAAAGTGTGAAAACCCTTTTAAATAGTGGGTGAAAGAATAAAACAAATTTATCTTTAAAGATATTCAGTAAAAATCTCAATTAGGAATAATGTCTCAAATCTTCCTGTTCAGATAGTAGGTGACAAGAATTCGAATTTATTTAGGTAGAAAAAAAACATGATGGTATCATTTAATGGTAGGGTACCACAAAATAAAAAGGCATATCTATTCATTAAAACTAATACAAAAAAGAAAAATACAATGAACAGCATTTTATATAAATCAGTATGCATTATTTCTTCTTAAACACTGTTTGCTATCAATCTTAGTTTAAAAGCTTCAGTTAAAGGGGAAATCTGGGTAAATGTATCATGTGTGATCTCTCTTGCTCCCTTTGTTTAAGTTGGTAGGATAGCCACACTGCTTGCTTTCAGCTAGATATGTTACCACCCATCTTGGATAGCTAATGCTTTGATAGTGCACAAAGAAAAATAGTTGTAAACAAACTATTAATTGGGAATTTGATACATTGTTGTGTAATATCCTCAAAGATACAAAAATCTTTTGATAAAAACTACTGTACATCAGAAGTTATTTTCATAACTTGACTTGTTGCATAAGACAAATTATTGCCAATATTCACTAAGGCCAATTGATCACACCAGATGTCCAAACCCCCTAGTATACAACTTTCATCTTCTCTATCACTGAATCACTAACATGTGGGCTCATTGTTTGCCATGCTACTGTATAACAAACCATGACCCTTCAGTAACGATTTTCCAAATTATGTAAGTCAAATTCACACATTTAATTCTGTCTGTCATATTTACTGCTGCTATTGTCTCAAACATACATGATCTTTTGTGAGGCTAGAACACAGTTTTTCATTTTCAGCACTTTTAATGATACCAAAATAGTAAATAAAATTATAACTCTAAAGGTCTTAAGTACTTTTACAATATGGTATTATTTTACTAGTTATAGATACTAGTACATGGATACACCCTGAATGTATATGGTAAAATTCACCAAACAGCCAGATACCCTATAGTCTTCTCACATGAGTACAAGGAAACTGGTTTTAACCAGTCTCAGTTTGTTCTGTTCAAGGCAACACTTACAAAGTATAGAAAGTACTGAGTGAACAAAAAATGTTTGTTGAGTGAATGTTGATTGAATCAGGCTGATTCAATCTGAAATAGTTAACTCTTCCCTAGATGTTTGACGTTTCAAATCCTTTTTCCACAGTTTGTATGTAGAGAATTGCTCTCAAAAAGAGAAAAAAATTACATGAATCTCATTTAGAAATTCAAGCATATGCTTCTTGCCAAAAGTTATTGAAAAACATAAAACTTTGTACTAAAAACATTGATGTGCCTAAAATTACAAAGTATCTTTACCAGAATAATCTGTGTTAATATAAAACTGACATATTTATAATGATAATGTAGAAAACTTGATTAATTTCAGGAAGTTCTTTCTTTGCCTTTACTCATTCTCAAATTTTTAATAAATTTAAGTTATCAAAATATATCTAATAATATTAACAATGATGATTACTGTTAATGTGTATAAAATATAAAAGGGGCTGGATACATTGTTTACAAAATAATACTCGGCACAAATACAGTATTGTTTTCCTTAAAGTTGTAATTTTAAAATGTTATGTGATTTGATAATTTCTTTTCCTCTTATTCTTCTCTTAATCTCAATTTCAAAACTCATGGTAACCTTTAGCAAAAGTTTATTTAGTGGCAATGATAATGAATTTTACATGAACAACAATAGGGAATTTGTTTTATGTAAGATGTTATTTTTTACTAAACACTGGCAGGCCCTAAGTTTCACGGAGAACTAGGCAAAGATCACATCATCTTTCAGGTTCTAGCACATTGCAGTGTTTTCAATACCTCCTCCCTACATAGGCCTTGAGTTGAAATGCCATTTTCTCCTCAAACCATGATATGTCTACATACCCTCCGAGCTCTCTAGAGAGCCAAGCGAGAAGATGCTTCCTGCTCATCAAAGGGAAAGATCACACTGGCCTTCAGAGAAATAAACCTGAGTCTCTAGTCTCAATCACACTAAACTCAACTCCTAGAGGTAAAACTACCCCAATCCTACTTAGGATTTAAGCATGCAACCAGAATTTTAGCTAGATTTTTATTCCATTGTTGAGTCACTACATCTAAAAATATGTTGGGATCTTAGTTTCTTTGCTAACGTATCATACACACCTGCATGGCATGAATTATTAATATAAACGAATTATAATTTTAAGTTGTTTGTATTACCAAGACACACATCAACCAGTTTTAGGCAAGGAAATCTGAAGGACAAAATGAAACAGTTCAGAGGAGAAACCACCATAATGTCAGGAGATTGATCTGGAATTAAGGTATATAAAGTTTTTCCAAAGATTGTCGATTGCTGATCTTTTGCAGGTGGCTCAAGTCTTACAAAGAGGCTGGTTGATTTGATCTGACTTGATTTCTGGAATATCTTATATCCCAATCAAGGTCCTGAATCTCTGAAGTTTGCTAGGAGTCATTCTATCCCCCAAAAAAAACTTTACTGAAGCAGTCATGCTATACAGCTTTTCTAAAGCTATTGTCTTCATGTTGTCCATGTTCTAAAGCTGTTGTCTTCTTACAGTAAGGATGCTCTATTTACAGTGAAATTAATTTGTTCAAAATTAGTTTATGTTTGAATCTACCCATACCTTAATCTTACCTCTCCTATCAAGTAATACAAGCTAAGACTACCATATCCTTAAAACCCTAGAATTACTGCTACCTTATCTATATGAATGTACCATGGAGCCTGTATGACTGTGTTTGAATCCTTCTGTGGTATTTCTGTTATGTGTGGCCTTGGGAAAAATGCTTAATATCTCAATTGCCATAGGTAAAATAATAAATTCAGTAGATCTAATTCATATTAAATGTTCTGAATAATGCCTGACACATATTAAATAAATACACTCAAGTTTGCCCCAAGATCCAGACAAGCTGGATATTATTTTCAGTAGTTCAGATCCTCGTTTTTAAGTCAATGTTTATTACAGCCACCCAGAACTCAACTCAGTACATTTTTGGTACTGCTTTCAAAATCAGCAGAAAATATATCCAGCTGAGAAGATAATAAGGGAACATAATATTATTTGAAAGTAAAATATTTTGCAATATTATAAAATGATGTTCAAATTACAAGTGTTATATTTCAAATTATTATTCAAGAGTATATTTACTTCAGAAAACTTCAAGGTCAACATTAGTAGATAATTATAAACATTTATAATAATATATATTACAAAATAAATAGTATGACATTAACCTAGTAGAAAATATTGAAAGTAAAACTAAGACAACATTTAAATCCTTTAAGTTCAAGGCTTTATAAGTAAACACATAAAATCAAAGAAGTTTCAAAATTATAAAGAATGTTTCTGCTATAGTAATCATTGCTAAAATGCAGATATTGATGTCATTGACAGTCTGGATGTCTTTAATTTCTCAGCAATCTCACTATTGTATGACTTATATTTCATTATCAAATCATTATATATATGATCCAGTTATTCAAACTCACCTTTTGATCACATCTCAGTTTTGTTTATTTTTATTAATTTTTAATTAATTATTTTATTTATTACATCACAAATGTTGCCCCCTGCCGATCCTCCATCCCAGAGTTCTTCAACCCCTCCTCCCTCTTCTTTGCCTCTTAGATGGTGCACCCACCCCCGGCTTCCCCCTTCCCTGGGGTATCAAGACTCTACAGGATTAGGTTCATCTTCCTCCACTAAAGCCAAACAAGGAAGTTCTCTGCTACATATGTGCCTGGGGGCCTCAGACAAGGCCATGTATGCTCTTTGGTTGGTGGTTTAATCTCTGAGCTTCCAGGTGTCCTGGTTAGTTGATACTGTTCATATTCATGTGGGTTTGCCATTCCCTTCACCTCTTTCAATCATTCTCCTAACTCTTCCATAGGGGTCCCTGAACTCAATCCAATGGTTGGCTGTAAGTATCTGCATCTGTCTCAGTCAGCTTCTGCTAGACCCAGAGGACAGCCATGCTAGGCTCCTATCTGCAAGCACACTACTATTATTCTGCTAAATGAAAATAACAATATAACGACTCCTAATGACATATTTCTATACCCATAGGTCCATGCATATCTTAACTGTTATCAGAGAAGTTTCCTCTTTCTGTAGGTATTTAACCCTGAGTCCATAAGTGGAAAATGTGCAGACAGTGAGAGACTTTTGAGGATTCAGCTCTAAATGTTGTATCTATATCAACACCAACACCTAAAGACTTGAAGATCTATTCAGAAGGGAAGACACAAAGGTCGCCAAGGATGAAGGTAGTGGATGACTCCAAAGAAAGAACATATTCCAAGCACAATAGGAATAATGCATATTTGAACCAACAAAAACTACACAGCATGCATAAAAACTATACAAAGTCAAGCCTGACAAAATAGACATTAGAGGTGGATGAAGGGAGGAAACATGGAGGGAGAGGGAGTCTGGAGGGTAACAGAAGTAGGGATCAGTTGTCAGGAGGTCAGGAGGTCAGTTGGAGAGAAGGACTAGGAGAAAAAATGGAAATCAGTGTAGGGCCATCTCTGGAATGAGTCAAAATGGGAGACGGAAGGCTCTGAATGTCTATGGGTGTGACCCTAGCTAAAACTCCTAGCATTGGGAATATATGGAGCCTGAAGTGGCCACCTCCTGTAGCCAGTCAGGACTTGTAGTGGAGACAAGAGGACACCAACCCACCCACAAAACCTTCACCCAAAATTTGTCCTTTCTACAAGATACACAGAGATGAAGATAAAGCAGAGACTGAGGGAATCACCAAACAATCACTGGCCCAACTTGAGACCTATACCATGAGAGAGAGTCAACCCTTGACATCATTGATATTTTTCTGGTACGCTTGCAAACAGTAACCTAACATAACTGTCTTCTGAAAGACTTCATCCACCAGATAATGGAAACAAATGCAGAGACTCACAGCTAAACATTAAGTTTATCTTGGGGAATCTTATGGGAAGAGTAGGGGGAAGGATGGAGGAAATCCAAATGGTCAAGGACATCACAAGAAAACCAACAAAATCAACTAACCTGGGCCCACAAAGGCTCACAAATACTGAACCATCACCAAAGAGAATGCATGGACTGGACCTATACCCCTTAGTCTCATGTAGAAGACATGTAAATTGTTCTTCATGTGGGTCCTCTAACAATTGAAGCAGGGACTTTTGCCTCTGTTGCCTGAATTTGGATCCCTTTACCCTAACTGGGCTTCTTTATCTGACCTCAGTGGGAAAGAATGTACTTAGTCCTGATTCAATGCTATTTACCTGATGTGCCAAGATGGGTTGGTACCTATGAGGGATCTCTCATTCTTCCAGGAGAAGGTGAGGGGAAATGGGAAAAGGAGGTGTAAGGGTAGGGCTAGAAAGAGAGGAGGCAGTGCTATGAATGGGAGATAAGAAATAAATTAATGAAAAAAACTCACTCTACACAGATTGATCTATTAACTTCTACTGGAACTCCTGTAGGTACATAAAATATAAAAATGAGATTAGATTAACAGTTGTATTATGGTCTCAGACTCAAGCTTTGTTTCCTTTCTTGTGTGTATTTAAAATTTATATATTAACTTTGGTTCCTATCATATGCCTTGAATAAAAGCAAAAATAATGAAAACAAAAATCCCAGCACAGAGAAGGGAAATTGGTCACAAAATACCAACCATAATCAAGACAATACTTTACAAGCAGTAACTGCTGGAAGAGGAAAATTCGTTTTCTATAATTGACACTACATATATTAGTTACACTCTAGGACAGGCCTCATGCTCAGAGGTAGTTGACCAATACAAAGTGTGGGTTTTTTGTTTGTTTGTTTGTTTTGTAGTTTGATGTTTTCATTTTGTTTTGTCTGTTTATAATTTTTAATACATTTTTTAGATTTATTTATCTCTCTAATGTATGTTAGTACACTGTCTCTATCTTCAGACACACCAGAAGATGGCATCGGATTCCCATTACAGATGGTTGCGAGCCACCATGTGGTTGCTGGGAATTGAACTCAGGACCTCTGGAAGAGCAGTCAGTGCTTTTAACTGGTGAGCCATCTTTCCACTGTTTATATTTTTGTGTTGTTGTTGCTGCTGCTGTTTGGGAAGCTGTTTTGTATTAGAGGTAGAGAAAGGACATAAAGTTAGGTGGGTAGGAATATGGGGAGGATATGGCAAAACTTGAAAAGGGAGCAAGAATATAATCAGAATATATTGTATGAATTTTTTAATAATACAAAATAAAAGAAAGGAAGGAAAGAAGGAAGGAAGGAAAGAAGAAAGGAAGAAAGGAAGAGCTCTACAGACTTTTCTATACTCCAATCATATAAGGCATTTTTTTCAATAAAGACTTCACTTTCCCCGCCATTTTTGATCTGGCAACAGAGCAATTGGGACCTCCAGGTGCAGGGATAACCAAGCATAACATCGCTTGGGACACAGCCAGCTGGTGTGGTCCCTGCACCCAAGAGTTGGGCAGTTCTGTGGTCATCTACATGCCAGCTCTGCTGTGGGGCATCTACACTGCAGAGGGACCTGCACTGGGAGAGAGCTCACCCGCCTCCCCTTAGCAACCTCTGCTCCAGGGATTGACTACACTGAGTCTTCAGGTATGCAGGGATTCACCAAATATAACATCACTTGGGACACAGCCTGCTAGGCTCCGTTCTGCACCCAAGAGTGGGGCAGCTCTGTGGTTGTCTGCGAGCCAGTTCTGCTGTGGGATATCTGCCCTGCAGAGTGATCTGCACCGAGAGGGTGCACAGTACTCTCCACCTTCTTTGATCTGGAAAGAGAGCAGTTGGGACCTCCAGGTACAGGGATAACCAAGCATAACTTTGCTTGGGACACAGCAAGCTGGTGAGCTCCCTGCACCCAAGAGCTAGGCAGTTCTGTGTTCATCTACACACCAGCTCTACTGTGGGACATCTGCCCTGCAGAGGGAACCGTGCCGGAAGAGAGCACACCAGCCTGCCCTTAGTCACCTCTGCTCCGGGGATTGACTACATTGAGTCTCCAGGTACGCAGGGATTCCCCAAGTATAACATCACTTGGGGCAAGGCACATCAGGGCTCCAAAGTCACTCAGGAGCAGGGCAGCCCCTCAGCAATCAGTGCCAGGGGAAACCCTGTCATCCAGGGGTGCTGAAATAGCCTTGCAGGCTCACAGGAAGTCCAAGTAACAGCCAGTGACAGCAGGACCAACTAACACCAGAGATAACCAGAGGGCAAAAGGCAAACGTAGGAACGTTATTAACAGAAATCAAGGCAATATGGCACCATCCGAACCCAACCCTCCAATAGCAGCAAGTCCTAGATACCCCATCATACCCAAAAGGCAAGAACAAGATTTAAAATCACTTCTCATGATGCTATTAGAGGATTTCAAGAAGGACGTAAATAAATCTCATAAAGAAATAAAGGAGAACATGAAACAATGGGTAGAAGCCCTTACAAAGAAACCACAAAAATTGTTTAAAGAAATGTAGGAGAATATGGGTCAACAGATGGAAGCCCATAAGGAGGAAACACAAAAATCACTTAAATATATACAGGAGAACTTGGGTCAACAGGCAGAAATCCTGAAAGACGAAACACAAAAATATCTTAAAGAAATACAGGAAAATACAAACAAAGAAGTGAAGGATCTGAACAAATCCATCCAGGATCTAAAAAAGGAAGTAGAAACAACTAAGAAATCACAAAGGGAGACAATTTTGGAGATAGAAAAAATTGGGAAGAAATCAGGAGTCATAGATGCAAACATCAACAATAGAATACAAGAGATGCATTGTGATGAACTTTTTAACATGTGATTATGTTTTCTGAATGATGTATAAGTGCTGAGGACAAAGAGATGAGAAAGAAGAAAGAGAATAATTTTTTGCCTTTCCCCACTTAGAAGAATTTTTCTCTTGCCCTGCTCTGGATCTTTCCACTTTTCATAAGAAACATTTTACAACTTAGTAATAAATGCTATGATCACTTAAAAGAAAAAAAGAATACAAGAGATGGTAGAAAGAATCTCAGGTGCTGAAGATACCATAGAAAGCATCAACTCGACAGTCAAAGAAAATGCAAAATGCAAAAAACTTGTAACAAAAACATCCAGGAAATCCAGGACACAATGAGAAGACCAAACCTAAGGATTATAGGTATAGATGAGAGTGAAGATTTGCAACGTAAAGGGCCAGTAAACATCTTCAACAAAATTATGGAGGAAAACTTCCCTAACCTAATGAGAGAGAGATTCCGATGAATGTACAAGAAGCCTACAGAACTCCAAACAGACTGAACCAGACCAGAAATACTTCCCATCACATAATAATCAAAACACTAACTATACTAAACAAAGAAAGAATATTAAAAGCAATAAGAGAAAAAGGCCAAGTAACATATAAAGGAAGACCTATCCGAATTACATCAGACTTATCACCAGAGACTATGAAAGCCAGAAGATCCTGGGCAGATCTCACACAGACTCTAAGAGAACACAAATGCCAGCCTAGACTACTATACCCAGTAAAACTCTCAATCACCATAGATGGAGAGACCAAGATATTCCATGATAAAACCAAATTTAGATAATATCTTTCCACAAACCCATCCCTGCAAAGGATAATAGGTGGAAATCGACAATACAAGGAGAGAAACTACACCCTGGACAAAATGAGATAGTAACCTTCATGCATCTAACCCAAAAGTAGATAACCACTCAAACATAAAGATAGCGTCAAGAACAGCAGGTGGCAATAATCACTATTCCTTAATCTCTCTTAATATCAATGGTCTCAATTCCCCAATAAAAAGACATAGACTAACAGACTGGATATGTAAACAGGACCCAGCATTTTGCTGCATGCAGGAAATGCACCTCAGTGTCAAAGACAAATACTACCTCAGAGTAAAAGACTGGCAAACAATCTTACAAGCAAATGGTCCCAGGAAACGAGCGAAAATACCCATCCTAATATCAGATAAAATTGACTTTCAACCTAAAGTAATCAAAAGAGACATGGAAGGACACTACATGCTGGTCAAAGGAAAAATCCACCAAGAAGAACACTCAATTCTGAATATCTATGCTCCAAAAGCAAGGGCACCCTCATTCGTAAAAGAAACCATACTAAAGCTCAAAGCACACATCGCACCTCACACAATAATAGTGCATGACTTCAACACCCCATCCTCTGAAATGGATCGTTCAGGGAAGCAGAAACTAAACAGGAACACAGTGAAACTAATATATATATTATATATTATACTATATATATATATATATATATATACACTATATATATATATACTATATATATATATAGTATATATATATATACTATATATGTATATATATACATATATAGTATGTATATATATATACATACTAACACAGTGAAACTAATATATATATATATATTAGTATGTATATATATATACATATATATATATTATATATATTATATTATATATATAATATATATATTATAATATATATAATATATATATACATATATATATTATATATATTATATTATATATATATAATATATATTATAATATATATAATATATATTATATATTATATATATTATATTATATTATATTATATTATAATATATATATATTATATATATAATATATATAATATATATAATATATATAATATATCAATATATATTAATATAATATATTATATATATATAAATATATATATAAATATATATAATATAATATATTAATATATATTAATATAATATATAATATATTATATATATATGTATATATATATACATATACTATATATACATACTAAAATTGACCATATAATTGGTCACAAACAGACCTCAACAGATATAAGAAGATCGAACTAATCCCATGCCTCCTAACAGATCACTATGGAATAAGGGTGGTCTTCAATGGCAACAAAAACAACAGAAAACCCACATACAAGTGGAAGCTGAACAATGCTCTACTCAATGATACCTTGGTCAAGGAAGAAATAAAGAAAGAAATCAAAGACTTAGTGGAGCAGCTGGGACAGGAATCTTCCCTTCCAACTGCCATTTGCAGCAGGGAACCAGGCAGATCCAAAGGTTTCTGTGCTTAGCCCACCTGAAGAGAATGATCTCCCAGCAGCGATTTCACTTCTGAGCGTGGAGGTGAGATCTCCACCTTCTCTCTGGAGGGTTACAGCTAGGAGCTCACAAGGCATATGATCATTGGAGTAGCTGGGACAGGAGTCTTCCCTTCCAGCCACCATTTGGAGCAGGGAACCAGACAGCTCCACAGCCTTCTGTGCACACACCCTGCCAGAAGAGAGTTGGTCTCCCAAGAGTACATACACAGGTTTACAGACCCATAGGAGGGGCAATCTCCAGTCAGAGACAAGACCAACTAACACCAGAGATAACCAGATGGCAAAAGGCAAGAGCAAGAACCCTACCAACAGAAACCAAGGCTACTTGGCAACAACAGAGCCCAGTTCTCCCACCAGAGCAAGTCCCGGATGCTGCAGTACACCTGAAAAGCAAGAGTTGGATTTAAAGTCTCTTCTCATGATGCTGTTAGAGGACATCAATAAGAACATAAATGACCCCCTTAAAGAAATACAGGAGAACATGGGCCAATTGTTAAAGGCCCCTAAAGAGGAAACACAAAAATCCCTGAAAGAAATACAGGGGAGCATGAGTGAATAGGTAGAGGCCCTTAAAGAGGAAACACAAAAATCCCTGAAAGAATTACAGGAGAACACAAACACGTGAAGGAACTCAACAAAACCATCCAGGATCTAAAAATGGAAGTAGAAACAATAAAGAAATCACAAAGTGAGACATCTCTGGAGATAGAAAATCTTGGAAAGAATTCAGGAGTCATAGATGCAAGCATCAATATCAGAATACAAGAGATAGAAGAAAGAATCTCAGGGGCTGAAAATACCATAGAAAACATTGACTCAACAGTTACAGAAAATGCAAAAAGCTCCTGAGCCAAAACATCCAGGAAATTCAGGACACAATCAGAAGACCAAACCTAAGGATTATAGGTATAGAAGAGAGTGAAGATTTCCAACTTAAAGGGCCAGTAAATACCTTCAACAAAGTTATAGAAGAAAACTTCCCTAACCTAAAGAAAGAGATGTCCATGAACATACAAGAAGCCTACAGAACTCAAAACAGACTGGACCAGAGCAGAAAGTCCTCCCAGCACATAATAATCAAAACACCAAATGCACTAAACAAAGAAAGAATATTAAAAGCAGTAAGAGAAAAAGGTCAAGTAACCTATAAAGGCAGGCCTATCAGAATTACACCAGACTTCTCACCTGAGATGATGAAAGCCAGAAGATCCTGGGCAGATTTCATACAGACCCTAAGAGAACACAAATGCCAGCCCAAACTACTATATCCAGCAAAATTCTCAATTATCATAGATGGAGAAACCAAGATATTCCATGATAAGACCAAATTTACACAATATCTTTCCACAAATCCAGCCCTACAAAGGATAATAGACGGAAAACGCCAACATGAGGAGGGAAACTACACCCTAGAAAAAGCAAGAAAGTAATCTTTTTCCAACAAACCCAAAAGACAGTAACCACACAAACATAAAAAGAATATCAGAAATAACAGGAAGCAACAATCACTATTCCTTAATATCTTATAATGTCAATAGACTCAATTCCCCAACAAAAAAAAACAGAGTCTAACAGAGATATTTTTCATGTGGATCTTCGATTTTATCAGAAAATGTTAGTGACTCGCCTTTCAATTCAGTAATGCTTTTTGTGTCTATCATTTTGACTGTACTATTTTCCATGATAATCTTTAATTTTAGCATTTGATCTGTGTATTTCTTCGAATTTGTCTGAGGTGTTTTTCATGTAGATCTCTGGTTTCATTGGGGTGGAGGTGTTTGTAGTTTTACTTTCAATCAATTTAGGAATGTTTTTGTGCCTACCATTTTGTCAGTATAATTGTCCATGATAATCTTCAATTTTAATGTTTCTCTGTATTTTTCTTCAATTTTGTCAGAAGTATTTTCCATGTGGATCTTCAGTTTTATCAGAAAATGTCTATAATTTTACTTTCAATCAACTTAAGAACATTTTTATACCTTCCATTTTATCCTTATACTTTTTCATGTATTAGTTTTAACAGGTTTCTCTATATATTTCTTGAATTTTTTCAGGAATATTTTCCTTGTAGATCTTCAATTTTATCAGAAAGTGTTTATAATTCCACTTTCAATCAATCTAGGAATACTTTTATGACTACTATCTTATCTGTATAATTTTTCATGAAATAGTCAGTTTTAATGTGTTTTTCTATATATTTCTTGAGTTTTATCAGAAATATTTTTCTTGTAGATTTTCAATTTTATAAGAAAATGTTTATAATTCCACTTTCAATCAATTTAGGAATATTTTTATACCTACCGTTTTATCTGTATAATTTTTCATGAAATAGTCAATCTTAACATGTTGTTCTATACATTTTTTCAATTTTATCAGAGATAAGTTACATGTATAGTTACACAATGGAGTACTACTCAGCAATTAAAAACAATGAATTCATGAAATTCTTAGGCAAATGGGGAACAGGGGAAGGGAAGAGGGCGTATGGGACTTTCGGGGAGGGAGGAAACGGGAAAGGGGAAATCATTTGGAATGTAAATAAAGAATAGAGAAAATAAAATAAAATAAATTTAAAAAAAGAAATCAAAGACTTTTTAAAATTTAAAGAAAATGAAGGTACAACATACTCTAATTTATGGGACATAGTGAATGCAGTCCGAAGAGGAAAATTCATAGCCCTGAGTGCCTCCAAAAAGAAATGGGAGAGAGCATACACTAGCAGCTTAATGGCACACCTGAAAGCCCTGGAACAAAAAGGAGCAAATACACCCAAGAGGAGTAGAAGGCAGGAAATCATCAAACTCAGGGCTGAAATCAATCAAGTAGAAACAAATAAAACCATACAAAGAATCAACAAAACTAGGAGTTGGTTCTTTGAGAACATCAACAAGATAGATAAGCCCTTAGCCAGACTAGCCAGAGGGTACAGAGACAGTATCCAAATTAATAAAATCAAAAGCAAAAAGGGAGAGATAACAACAGAAACTGAGGAAATTCAAAAAATCATCAGATCCTACTACAAAAACCTGTATTCAACACAACTAGAAAATCTCGAGGAAATGGACAATTTCCTTGACAGATACCAAATACCAAAATTAAATCAGGATCAAATAGACCATCTAAACAGTCCTATAACCCCTGAAGAAATAGAAGTGGTCATTGGAAGTCTTCCAACCAAAAAAAGCACAGGTCAAGATGGTTTTAGTGCAGAATTCTATCAGACCTTCAAAGAAGATCTAACACCAATACTCTTCAAACTATTCCACAAAAATAGAAACAGAAGGAACACTACCCAACTCGTTCTGTGAAGCTACAATTACGCTGATACCAAAATCACACAAAGATCCGACAAAGAAAGAGAATCTGAAACCAATTTCTCTCATGAATATCGATGCAAAAATACTCAATAAAATTCTTGCCAACTGAATCCAAGAACACATCAAAGTGATCATTCACCACGATCAAGTAGGTTTCATCCCAGGAACGCAGGGTTGATTCAATATAAGGACGTCCATCAATGTAATCCACTACATAAACAATCTTAAAGAAAAAAACCACATGGTCATTTCATTAGATGCTGAAAAAGCATTTGACAAAATTCAGCATCCTTTCAGGCTAAAAGTCTTGGAAAGACCAGGAATTCGAGGCCCATATCTAAACATAGTAAAAGCAATTTAGAGCAAACTGGTAGCCAACATCCATCTAAATGGAGAGAAACTTGAAGCAATCCCACTAAAATCAGGGACTAGACAAGGCTGCCCTCTCTCTCCATATCTTTTCAATATAGTACTTGAAGTTCTAGCTAGAGCAATTAGACAACAAAAGGAGGTCAAAGGGATACAAATTAGAAAGGAAGAAGTCAAACTATCACTATTTGCAGATGATATGATAGTATACTTAAGCCACCCAAAAAACTCCATCAGAGAACTCCTACAGCTGATAAACAACTTCAGCAAAGTGGACGGATATAAAATTAACTCAAGCAAGTCAGTAGCCTTCCTATACTCAAAGGATAAGCAGGCTGAGAAAGAAATAAGAGAAATGATACCCTTCACGATAGCCACAAACAATATAAAGTATCTTGGTGTGGCTCTAACCAAACAAGTGAAAGATCTGTATGAAAAGAACTTCAAGGCACTCGGCCATCTTTGTTCCAGCATCAGGGCAGTTGGGACCTCCAGGCTCAGAGACAGACATGCATAATATCGCTTGGGTCTCAGGCTCTTCGTGTGCACCCTGCTCCCACGAGCTGGGCAGGTCTGCAGTAACCGATGCGCCAGCTCTGCTGTGGGACTTCTGCCCTGCAGAGGGACCCCCCCATCTCCTCCCCCTCTGGGAGAGATCACACACCTATGCACAGGGAGGGAGCTTACCAACCTCCCTTTGGCGACCTCTGCTCGGGAATCCACTACGCAGAGCCTTTGGATGTGCAGGGATTCCCCAATATGACATCACTTGGGGCAAGGCACATAGGGCTCCAAAGTCACTCAGGAGCAGGGCAGGCCCCAGAAATCGGTGCCAGGGGAATCCCGGTAATCCAGGGGGGTCAGAAACAGCTTTGCAGGCTCACAGGAGGTCCAACCAACAGCCAATGACAGCAGGACCAACTAACACCAGAGGTAACCAGATGGCAAAAGGCAAACGTAGGAACGTTACTAACAGAAATCAAAGTAATATGGCACCATCCAAACCCAACTCTCCAACAGCAGCAAGTCCTGGATACCCCACCACACCCGAAAGACAAGATCTGGATTTAAAATCACTTCTCATGATGCTATTAGAGGATTTCAAGAAGGACACAAATAAATCTAATAAAGAATTACAGGAGACCGTGAATCAATGGTTAGAAGCCCTTACAAAGGAAACACAAAAATCGCTTAGAGAAATGCAGGAGAACATGGATCAACAGATGGAGGCCCACAAGGAGGCAACACAAAAATCGCTTAAAGAAATGAATCAGCGGGTAGATGCATTTTCAAAGGAATCACAAAAATTGCATAAAGAAATGCAGAAGAATATGGGTCAACAGACGGATGCCCATAGGGAGGCAACACAAAAATTGCTTAAAGAAATGAATCAACGCATAGATGTGCTTACAAAGGAATCACGAGAATTGCTTAAAGAAATGTAGGAGACGATGGATCAACAGATGGAATCCCATGAGGAGGAAACACAAAAATCGCTTAGAGAAATACAGGAGAACTTGGGTCAACTGGCAGAAATCCTGAAAGAGGAAATGCAAAAATATCTTAAAGAAATACAGGAAAGTACAAACAAACAAGTGAAGGATCTGAACAATCCATCCAGGATCTAAAATAGGAAGTAGAAACAACTAAGAAATCACAAAGGGAGACAACTTTGGAGATAGAAAACCTTGGGAAGAAATCAGGAGTCATAGATGCAAACATCAACAATAGAATACAAGAGATGGAAGAAAGAATCTCAGGTGCTGAAGATACCATCGAAAGCATCGACTCAGCAGTCAAAAAAAATGCAAAATGCAAAAAACGTGTAACCCAAAACATCCAGGAAATCCAGGACACAATGAGAAGATCAAACCTAAGGATTATAGGTATAGATGAAAGTGAAGATTTACAACGTAAAGGGCCAGTAAACATCTTCGACAAAATTATGGAGGAAAACTTCCCTAACCTAAACAGAGGGATGCCGATGAACGTACAAGAAGCCTACAGAACTCCAAACAGACTGGACTAGAACAGAAATACCTCCTGTCACATAATAATCAAAAAATCAAAGAATCAACAAAACGAGGAGTTGGTTCTTTGAGAAAATCAACAAGATAGATAAGCCTTAGCCAGACTAGCCAGAAGGCACAGAGACAATATCCAAATTAATAAAATCAGAAACAAAAAGGGAGAGATAACAACAGAAACTGAGGAAATTCAAAAAATCATCAGATCCTACTACAAAAACCTGTATTCAACACAACTAGAAAATCTCGAGGAAATGGACAATTTCCTTGACAGATACCAAATACCAAAATTAAATCAGGATCAAATAGACCATCTAAACAGTCCTATAACCCTTGAAGAAATAGAAGTGGTCATTGGAAGTCTTCCAACCAAAAAAAGCACAGGTACAGATGGTTTTAGTGCAGAATTCTGTCAGACCTTCAAAGAAGATCTAACACCAATACTCTTCAAACTATTCCACAAAATAGAAACAGAAGGAACACTACCCAACTCGTTCTATGAAGCTACAATTACACTGATACCAAAATCACACAAAGATCCGACAAGGAAAGAGAATCTGAAACCAATTTCTCTCATGAATATCGATGCAAAAATACTCAATAAAATTCTTGCCAACTGAATCCAAGATCACATCAAAGTGATCATTCACCACGATCAAGTAGGTTTCATCCCAGGAATGCAGGGTTGGTTTAATATAAGGAAATCCATCAATGTATTCCACTATATAAACAATCTCAAAGAAAAAAACCACACGGTCATCATTGGGAATGTAAATAAAAAATATAGAAAATAAAAAAATGTAAAAAAAAAAAAAGATTCAACCTTTCTTCTCTTCCTCACCCTTGTTCAGGATTTCTTTGGTGGGGGAGCAATTTGGTAATATCTTCCTCAGAGGGCTGACAGATACTGCCTTTGTACTTCTTAGCTCTGAAAACACTGGTTAGCTTAGCATGCAGTTTATCCTTCTTGGAGATCTGCATCACCCAGACACTGTAGTCAACCACCATCTGAGTATGTCCGGTCGGGGAGATATCTGAAATATGTTTTCAATGTAAGAGACATTGTCTTTGTATACCTTGTACTGGCTCTTCAGGAAGTTAATCACTGCCTGTAGTGATTGCCTCACTGTTTTTGCTGGGAATGTCCTCCTTGCTAGCTGACTCGAGCTGCTCCAGATCTTCAAGGGTGATGATAGTGGTGATCTTAATGGATAGTCCATTACTCTTTAGAGCAGAAAGCACAGGGCACAGGCAATCCCGTAATCCCAGAGCTCAGATTCATAAGCAGCTCCGAGAGCTCAAATTCATAAGCAGCTTTTGGAGTCTAGTCCTTGATTCCTGCTACCACTTCTGCTGTTCCTGCCAAAGCTGCTTTCTTTCTTTCGCTCTCTCTCTTTCTCTCTCTCTCTCTCTCTCTCTCTCTCTCTCTCTCTCTCTCTCTCTCTCTCTCTCTCTCTCTCTCTTTCTCTCTCTGTGTGTGTGTGTGTGTGTGTGTGTGTGTGTGTGTGTGTTCTGCCTGTTTCTATACCATGATTTTGTTGGATCTCTGGGAGTGGAGTTAGAGACAGGTGTGGGCTGCCATGTGGGTGCTAGGAATTGAACCCAGATCCCCAGGAAGATCATCCAATGCTTGTAGCAGCTGATCCATCTCAGTCAGACCCTAATGAACTTCCCTTACCCTAACCCAGTTGGGTTTTTTGAGAAAATCCCTCTGTGCATCAAGGATAGTTCCAGTGTCTTTAAAGTCAACATAAAGTTCATTAGGGTCTGACTTCTACTAATATTTTTGGAAATGCACAAATTACAGAATATTACCTTTATTGCTTCCCATAATTCATGTATCATTTAGAGACAACACCCTTATTAAAGCCAGAGAATACAACAATGAGAATATGATTACCTGCTGCATACACCATATTAGAATCAACCCAGATTTCTATTAACTCTTTTCTGGCCCAAGGTCTATTCTAAGACCTTATATCATACTTAGTTACTATGTCTCTACTTTTTGGGAGAAAAAAAAAAGCAAAACAAAGCAGGCACTGCTGTGTCCTTTTCTGTCACATTGAGGCATATGGGTGCCATAATATTTCTCCTACTCATAATATAAAATGCTAGATTTTCTAACACTAGATAAATTTTCTCTTGTTTTATCTGCTTTTGGTCTGTAACTTTATTTCCATGCGAATTCATGATATCATGTTGAAAAAGCTGTCATTCTGCAATGGTTCCATATTGATCCAGTTTAGGTAATCAAAATCTCTTCAAACCTTTTTTCTTGTATATTTTTAATACTAATATGAGCCTATCCCTTAATTAAATAATTATGAATAACAATAACCATGCTTCTCACTGTCAAGGAAAAGTGGTCCTGAGAAAAAAACAGAAACATACCCAACCAATAGCTGCAAACTGACCCATGACATTCCCTAAGCCATCATAGCACAGAAAGAAAGAGCATGAAGATTCACAATTACAGAGTACTGCTTCTTCCTCATCCACATGCTACATTTCTAGTGCAGCTTATCTCCCCCTTCCACCCTTCTTTCCTGAGAACTTTTCAACTACTCTTAGCTTACTGCTCCAATCTCCTCTTGCAATTTCCTAATCCCTGTTCTATGCCAGCACCAAAAATGAAACAAAAGAACAGGCGTCCATGTTCTTTGCATTTCTTTCTATCCCCACCCTAATTGGCATGAGCTATAATATTTATTTTCACAATTAATTTCATTTGCTATTTGTTCTTAATTTGGGTTCTCCTCACAACTTGATATATTTTAATTATTTTGGGGGGAATTACATGAAACAGTGTTGAATAACAGGTGCTGAATAAGTGTATCTTCCCAGCAGTTGCTGTCCATTTTCTCTCCAAAGTTCCCTTCTCACCTACTTATACATGGAATAAATTCATTAGTTTCTATGTTATTCTTCTTGCAATTATTTTCACTACTGAAATGATATATGGACTAATATACAATGTAACAGTACTGGGGACAAGAAACCACACAGACCCCTGGTCCTGGAAAAACTGGATGTAGGGGAATGCCAGGAGAGTGAAGCTAGAAGGGGTTGAATGGGGAAAAGAGGGAGGGAAGGGGGCTTATGGGACTTTTGGGGAGGGAGGAAACGGGAAAGGGGAAATGATTTGGAATGTAAATAAAAAACTTAGAAAAAAAAGAATTGGCAACAATTTTAATGGTGAAGTACTATTTATTAATATTAATTTTACTGCTGGTATCAAAGTTATGCAAGGCATGTAAAATAAGTTGGGAATTTTTTTCCTATTTGTGTTACTTTTAATCACTTTGTGAGATAAAGATTGCTCTGTTCTCAAAAATTTAAAAGAAAATATTAAACACTACTTGTGCTTCTTAGGAACAACCACAGAAAAAAAAGATGGTAAATACCTTGTAGTCTTTCTATATGTGATTTATATTAGTTATCTTGTTGCAATGACAAAAGACCTACCAGAGGAACTTGAGGGAGGAATGTTGATTTTGGCTCACAGTTTCACTCCATCATAGTAAGAAAAGTGTGAAAGACTTTTCACATTTTCAGCAATCTGAAAATGTAGTAGGTAGTAGACATATACGACTGGCCTCATATCTTGGTAAATCATGAAGCAGAGACAAGACCAAAACCAGGAATGGACTATAATTTTCAAGGGCTTGTTTCTATTGGAAAACCCAACTTCTCAAAGTTTCCACAACCTCCCAAGCAGTGTCATGAGTTAAGAAATAATTGTTCCAACATAGGACCCAAGAGGTAACGTTTCATATTCAAGTCATAGAAGTAGCTCTGCCATCTAGGTACTTGTGAGTACATATCATGGTGTTGGGATAGAAAGAAAATTGCCTAGCTTGTCAAAACAGGTCAGTTTCATTCAGAGTTGAGTGACTGCATATCATCTACATTGTCTTGTTTCCTAAGCAAAGACTCATATATTACAAATTTGAGTGGTATACCCAAAAAATATTCCTTTTCTGATTTATAGATATGTACTGTTCCATTGTAAAGATTAGATATGCCATAATACTTTCCATTATTGCTTACTATGGATTTCTAGGGAGTTTCCAATGTTTTGCAATGATGACAAAGAAAATGTTGAGAGAGTCCCAGGGAAAGAATTTCTTCCTTGATGTTCAGAACATAACATAGAAAATCTGTAAGAACTCTAGGAACTCCAAACTATAAGAGATTTGCATCCACCATTTTAAGAGCTACAGCGTAAGAGCATGCTGTCACAATGGATCAGGAGGGTGCTTGGACCCTGTATCCACTATAGAAAGCTTCACATTTTTCTATCTCTCTCTCTTTTTTTGTCCTTTATTTACTTATTTTTTTGCACTCCAGATTTTATTTCACTCCCCTGGTCCACCCTCTGACTGTTCCACATCCCATACCTCCTCTCTACCCCTCTCTCTCCATGAGGATCTCCCCACCACCCACCAGCCACAACGAACCCAACCAGACCTCTAAACACCCTGGGGCCTCTAGTCTCTTGAGGATTAGGTGCATCTTCTCTGATTGAACCCAGACCCAGCAGTCCTCTGCTGTATATGTGTTGGGGACATCATATTAGCTGGTGTATGTTGCCTGGTTGGTGGTACAATGTCTTAAAGATCTCGGGGATCAAGGTTAATTGAGACTACTAGTCCTCCTACAAGGTCTCCTTCCTCCACAGCTTCTTCCAGTCTTTCCCTAATTCAACCACAGGGGTCAGCAGTTTCTTTGCATTGGTTGGGTACAAATATCTGCATCTGACTCTTTCAGCTGCTTGTTGGTCTTTCTGAGGGCAGTCGTGATAGGATTCTTCTCATTCTCTGGTTCATTCTGTCTTCACCTGTAAGTTTTCTCTGTAAAACTCTTCTAGGGACAGTACACTCCGCCATCTTTGATCTGGCAACCGAGCAGTTGGGACCTCTAGGCGCAGGGATAACTGAGCATAACATCGCTTGGGACACAGCCAGCTTGTGTGCTCCCTGCACACAAGATCTGGGCACTTATGTGGTCATCTATGAACCAGCTCTGCTGTGGGATATCTGCCCTGCAGAGGGACCCGCACCTGGAGAGAGAGTACCGGGAGAGAGCACACCAGCCTCCCCTTAGCGACATCTGCTCCAGGGATTGACTACACTGAGCCTTCAGGTACGCAGGGATTCCCCAAATTAACATCACTTGGGACACAGCATGCTAGGCTTCCATCTGCGCCCAAGAGCAGGGCAACTCTGTGGTCGTCTGGGCACCAGCTCTGCTGTGGGACATCTACCCTGCAGAGTGATCTGCACCGAGAGGGTGCACAGTACCCTCTGTAATCTTTGATCTGGCAACAGAGAAGTTGGGACCTCCAGGTGTAGGGATAACCAAGCATAACATCACTTGGGACACAACCAGCTTGTGTACTCTCTGCACCCACGAGCTGGGCAGTTCTGTGGTCATCTAACCACCAGCACTGCTGTGAGACATCTGCCCTGCAGAGGGACCCTCACCTGGAGAGAGCACACCAGGAGAGAGAACACCAGCCTCCCCTTAGCCACCTCTGCTCCAGGGATTGACTACACTGAGTCTCCAGGTATGCAGGGATTCCCGAAGTATAACATCACATGGGAGAAGGCACATCAGGGCTCCAAAGTCACTGAGGAGAAGGGCAGCTCCTCAGCAATCGGTGCCAGGGGAAACCCAGTCATGCAGGGGGGCAAAAATAGCCTTGCAGTTAGTCTCCAGAGAGCCAAATATTTAAAAAATGGGGTACAGAGCTATATAAAGAGTTCTCACCTGAAGAATAGCAAATGGCTGAGAAGCACCTAAAGAAATGTTCAACATCCTTAGTCATTAGAGAAATGCAAATCAAAACAACCCTGAGATTTCACCTCACATCAGTCAGAATGGCTAAGTTCAAAAACACAGGAGACAGCAGTTGTTGGCAAGGATGTAGAGAAAGAGGAACACTCCTCCACTGCTGGTGGGATTGCAAGCTGGTACAACCACTCTGGAAAGCAGTCTGGCGGTTCCTCAGAAAACTGGGCATGACACTCCTAGAGTATCTTGTTATACCACTCCTGGCCATGTACCCAGAGGCTTCCTCTGCATGCAATAAGGATACATGCTCCACTATGTTCATAGCAGCCTTATTTATAATAGCCAGAAGCTGGAAAGAACCCAGATGTCCCTCAACAGAGGAATGGATACAGAAGATGTGGTATATTTACACAATGAAATACTACTCTGCAATTAAAACAATGAATTCAAGTGAACATAGGAGTGTGGATTCATTTCTGGGTCTTCAATTCTGTTCCATTGATCTACATGCCTGTCACTGTACCAATACCATGCAGTTTTTAACACTATTGCTCTGTAGTACAGCTTCAGGTCCGGGATACTGATTCACCCAGAAGTTCTTTTACTCTTGAGAGTAGTTTTAGCTGTCCTGGGTTTTCTGTTATTCCAGATGAATTTTTGAATTTCTCTAACTCTGAAGAATTGAGTTGGGATTTTGATGGGGAGTGCATTGAATCTGTATATTGCTTTTGGCAAGATGGTCATTTTTACTATATTAATCCTGCCAATCCATGAGCACAGAAGATTTTTCCATCTTCTGAGGTCTTCTTCAATTTCTTTCTTCAGAGACTTGAAGTTCTTGTCATACATATCTTTCATTTGTTTGGTTAGAGTCACACCAAGATACTTTATATTGTTTGTGGCTATTGTGAAGGGTATCATTTCTCTTATTTCTTTCTCAGTCTGCTTATCTTTTGAGTATAGGAAGGCTACTGACTTGCTTGAGTTGATTTTATATACGGCCACTTTGCTGAAGTTGTTTACCAGCTGTATGAGTTCTCTGGTGGAGTTCTTTGGGTGGCTTAACTATACTATCATATCATCTGCAAATAGTAATAGTTTGACTTCTTCCTTTCTAATTTGTATCCCTTTGACCTCCTTTTGTTGTCTAATTGCTCTAACTAGAACTTCAAGTACTATATTGAAAAGATATGGAGAGAGAGGGCAGCCTTGTCTAGTCCCTGATTTTAGTGGGATTGCTTCAAGTTTCTCTCCATTAGATTGATGTTAGCTACCGGTTTGCTGTAAATTGCTTTTACTATGTTTAGATATGGGCCTTGAATTCCTGATCTTTCCAAGATTTTTATCATGAAAGGATGCTGAATTTTGTCAAATGCTTTTTCAGCATCTAATGAAATGACCATGTGGTTTTTTTCTTTAAGATTTTTTATGTAGTAGATTACATTGATGGACTTCCTTATATTGAACCATCCCTGCATCCCTGGGATGAAACCTACTTGATCATGGTGAATGATCGTTTTGATGTATTCTTGAATTCAGTTGGCAAGAATTTTATTGAGTATTTTTGCATCGATATTCATAAGAGAGATTGGCCTGAGACCATTGACAAAGGAGCTAAAACCATCCAGTGGAAAAAAGATAGCCTTCTCAACAAATGGTGCTGGTTCAACTGGAGGTCAATGTGCAGAAGAATGCAAATTGATCCATTCTTATCTCCTTGCACTAAGCTCAATTCCAAATGGATCAAGGACTTTCACATAAAACCAGACACACTGAAACTAATAGAAAGGAAACTAGGGAAGAACCTTGAGCATATGGACACAGGGGAAAATTTCCTGAACAGAACTCCAATAGCTTATGCTCTAAGATCAAGAATTGACAAATGGGACCTCATAAAATTACAAAGATTCTGTAAGGCAAAGGACACTGTCAAAAGGACAAAGCAGCAACCAACAAACTGGGAAATGATCTTTACCAACCCTACATCTGACTGAGGGCTAATATCTAATATATACAAAGAACTCAAGAAGTTAGACTCCAGAGAGCCAAGTAACCCTATTAAAAATTGGGTACAGAGCTAAACAAAGAGTTCTCACCTGAAGAATATCGAATGGCTGAGATGTTCAACATCCTTAGTCATCAGGGAAATGCAAATCAAAACAACCCTGAGATTCCATTTCACACCAGTCAGAATGGTTAAGATCAAAAACACAGGAGACAGCAGTTGTTGGAGAGGATGTGGAGAAAGAGGAACACTCCTCCACTGCTGGTGGGATTGCAAGCTGGTACAACCACTCTGGAAAACAGTCTGGTAGTTCCTCAGAAAACTGAGCATGACACTCCTGGAGGATCCTGCTATACTACTCCTGGGCATATACCCAGAGGCTTCCCCTGCTTTCAATAAGGGCACATGCTCCACTATGTTCATAGCAGCCTTATTTATAATAGTCAGAAGCTGGAATCCAGATGGATTCAGAAGATGTGGTATATTTACACAATGGAATACTACTCTGCAATTAAAAACAATGATTCACGAAATTCCTAGGCAAATGGTCAGAACTGGAAAATATCATCCTTAGTGAGGTAACCCAATCACAAAAGAACATACGTGGTATGCAGTCACTGATAAGGGGATATTAACCCAGAAACTCGAAATATCCAAGACACAATTCACATATCAATAGATTTCTAAGAAGATGGATGGAGAAACCCCGGTCCTGGAAAGACTGGATGTAGGAGAGTACCAGGACAGAGAAGTCAGAGGGGGTTGAATGGGGAGCAGTGGGAGGGAAGAGGGCTTATGGGACTTTCAGGGAGGGAGGAACCTGGAAAGATGAAATCATTCGGAATGTAAATACAAAAAAAAAAAATATATAGAAAAGAAAAAATAAAAGAAAAAAAGAAAAAACTCTTCTAGGAATCTCTCTCTCTCTCTCTCTCTCTCTCTCTCTCTCTCTCTCTCTCTCTCTCTCTCTCTCTCTCTCTCTCTCTCTCTCCTCCCCCTATCTCTCTCTGCACCGTTCTCTTAAGTCATCACTTTCCAGTCTACTCGGGCCTATCCTATCTCTGACTCATTCTGTCAAATCTTTCTCTGATTTGACACTTTGTCTGCCAACCAATTAGATGTCACTTTCAAACATGGTTGCTTCCTTCTACAATCTAATTTTACATTCATTGTTTTGGGATTAAAGGTGTGTACTAAGTGTGTGTCTGTATTCTAGTCGTCAGTATTAAAGATGTATAATTCCAGCTGGATCACACAGAATTAAAAGGTCTTTCAATGTGATCCTTTTGCCAGAGCAGCTATGTTGTTGGATTAAAATTCCTCTACATTCCTTCATGCTGAAGTCTTCTTATGAAAAAACAGATGTTTAAATAAACTCAGCTCCAAATTGTCAAAGTGTTACGGAGTCTATCACTTCTCCATGCTGCAGAACCACCTGCATACTGGTGATGCCAATAAGGAAACATTTCGAGATTCTTTGTATACTTTATGTAGGATGTTGCACTTAAGGACATGCTTTCAGGTATTAAAAGATGCAACCAAACATAATACTGGAATAAATAGAAACAATGGAGTCTCCCCATTAATACCTGGCAAGAGAATTCAGCTTTGAAACCACTAAGTAAAGACATTAGCTTTACAAAACTAATGTTGCAAAGCATTAGTCTGACAAATACAGAGGTGGATGCTCTCAGCCAACCTGACTGAGCACAGGGTCCCCAATGGAGGAGCTAGAGAAAGGACTCAAGGAGCTGAAGGGGTTTGCAGCCCCATAGGAGGAACAACAATAAGAACCAACCACTAACCCCCAGAGCTCCCAGGGTCTAAACCACCAACCAAACACATGGAGGGACCCATTGCTCCAGCCACATATGTAGCAGAGGATGGCCTTGTGGGGCATCAATGAGAGGAAAGGCCCTTAGTCCTGTGAAGCCTTGATGCTCCAGTGTAGAAGAATGCCAGAACAGGGAAGTAGGAGTGGGTGGTTTGGTGAGCAGGAGCAGGAATGGGATAGGGGTTTTCAGAGGGAAAACAAGGAAAGGGGATATAACATTTGAAATATAAATAAAGAAAATATCTTAAAAAAAACTAAAAATTAATAAAGAAATGTAACAGTGAGCATGCCAGTTACTTCTCTGTACCTGTTATACCAACATTCTAAAACAAGCAACAGTAACTATTTCTTAGGGTTGAAAAAGAGAGTAAGTTAATACATCAAAGCTACTATACACAAACCAACATCAGTATTACTAACACTGCTATGTAATTTCTGTTAGAATATTCTGCTAATGTATTTCCTTTTGTTTTTAATAAAAAAGAAAGTGGGGTTGGAGGACACTGACATTTTTAAAATAATATAATTTATTCAAGTAATATATTTAATTAATTTTTATAATACTTGAGGGATATTTTATGAGCAAAGTTATCAAAGGATTTTTTCAAACTTTAGTCTCTTAAATGAAGATCTCAAAAAAGAGAGTCAATTTGTATGTAAATTCAGAACTAAAGATGTCAAAAACTCTTTCATGGAGGCAGAGCATGCCTCAGCCAGTAAGAACATTTGCAGTGAAAGCAACAGGACCTGAGTTCAAATCCTCAAGTCCACTTAAAAGTCAAACATCGCTGCATATATCATTAATCCCAGTGGTAGCTGGCTGAAACATATAAAAAACAAAAGAATATTGGTTATCTAACATAGTTATAGCTGAAATGGATAGCTTAAGTTTCAGCAAGACAACTTGTCTCAAAAACTAGCATGGGAAGCAGTAAGAGAGGAGACTCATTGTCTTCCTCTGCCCATAAAAGCAAGCTTGCATGCACCCGAGCACACGTGCGCATGCGCGCGCACACACACACACACACACACACACACACACACACACACACACTATGCACACAATGTGCTTTTAAATTTATACATATATGTAATTAAAGAGAATTCTGGTATTTAAAGAAATGTTTCCTTATTCTGAATTTGGAGAAAGATGCATAATTGCTTATTACTTTGCATCCACTCTGAATTAAAACTCCTGAGGGTAAAGATTAAAAAAAAAAAAAGCTTAGAATGCATTGTTTTCATACAGAAGCAGTTACATTGCCTGGCTCTCTGCCTCCATCCTCAAGCATTCCCATCCTTGGCTACCTCCCTCAAGATCACTCCAAATCCTTCTGGATCCTCCACGGCTCATTACCCAATGACTTAGCAGTGATGTTCTGAAGTTTCTGTACCTGACAACCTTTGCAGAGGCAAAGCCATTCACAGCCAGGGAAGCTCAGACACCCCTGCAAGTAATTACTACAAACTCAAGAAAATGAACACTGATTTTCCTCTCCACAATATTTTTTAGAAAGCTTGTCTCAACTGAGAATTTTACATGGAAACAAAATCAGATTAAAATATGGGCTGCCACTATTACTGAGAAAATGTGAAACTTAGGCAAGAAATTTAGAAGTTAAAATTACACAATGCAGTGGTGGATGGAGAGGTTGGGTGAGCTTATATCCTCCATCCAACAACACCTTATAAGAAAACAAGCCAGAAATCCAACAGTATTGCTCACCAACCTGCCTCTATGACTATGGGCACAGTTCCAGAGTAAGACAAACATCTTCAGTTTGTGGGTCCAATATTTTTTCCTGTTTTTAAAGGAAGGAAAGATGAGTCCTCTCCTTCTCTTTAGCACATATCCATGGAGTAAATGGAAGTTTGATGGCTTTGATGACATGAAATGGCAAGGGAACAGAGGTCATGGAAAGCATGGATACAATGATACATGTATTGTCCCTCATGTCCCCTTGCTGCTCTGGGAAGTTTTGTTCATTTCTTTTTTATTTTTTATTGGTTATTTTATTTTTTTGCATTTCAAATGTTATTCCCCCTTCCCAGTTTCCCCTCCACGAATCCCCTCTCCTTCTCCCCCTCCTGCTTCTCTGAGGGTGCTCCCCCACCCACCCACTCCTACCTCATTGCTCTAGCATTTCCCTACACTGAGGCATCAAGGGCCTGCCTCTCATTGATGCCAGATAAGGCCATCCTCTGATACATATGCAGCTGAAGCCATGGGTCCCTCCATGTGTACTCTTTGGTTGGTGGTTTAGTCCTTGGGAGCTCTGGGGCGTCTGGTTGGTTAATATTGTTGCTTTTCCTATGGGGTTGCAAAACCCTTCAGCTCCATCAGTCCTTCCCCTAACTCCTCCATTGGGGTCCCTGTGCTCAGTCCAAAGGTTGCCTGCAAGCATCTGCATTTGTAATGGTCAGGCTCTGGCAGAGCCTCTCAGGAGGCAGCTATATCAGGCTCCTGTCAGCAAGTAATTAAATCAGTATTGTTGCTTTATTTGATACATCGCTTCTTGGCATCAGCAGTAGTGTTTGGGTTTGGTAGCTACATATAAGAGTGATCCCCCAGGTGGGATCTCTGAATGGCCTTTCCTTCAGCCTTTGCTCCACTCTTTGTCTCTGTATTTCCCTTTAGACAGGAACAATTCTGGATTAATATTTTTGAGATGGTTGGGTGGAGCAAGAGTCTCCCAGGTCCCAACAGGAATGATATTAACTGAAATACCCAACAAAGGGGAGAGAGAACCTGTAGAGACCATATCCCGAGGTTAGGCACGGTCCCCAGTTAAGGGATAGGAGCACCCACCAATCTCAAAAATATTATTGTTCTTTTCAAGGAAAAAGTTCAACTTTCATTTATAATCTTTGTTCACCTCACAGCAATCAAGTGCTCATACAACACTCCCCCTGGGATGGCAACACCATTACGGTTGCCTTTACCTGTCACTCCTCACCAATCCTTCATGATCTTCATTTTGCACAGACATCTGTGTCTGCGTAGGGACTTAGAAATAGTCTTTTGTCCAATTCCAGGTGGAACTTTGGTAATATTGTCAAAGTATTAATGCTTTAAATTAATTTTCACTAAAATATTAATGCCTTCCATATAATAGTATTATTATAAATGAGGCAATTCAGTACTTTAAATCAATTCCATAGAGAAATGGTGACATTTTTCCCTGAAAAGCCACTTCAGAAGGTTGTGTTCATGGAGTCACATTATGGTGCCTTTCAAAATGGGTAATCAACCTCAATGTTACAGAACTGAGGTCCTGTTATATGCCTCGGCAAAGGAAAGTAATTATAGAAAGGGAGATGACATGTAGCTCGGTTATAGTGTGCTTGCCTAACATGTACAATGTCTTAGGCTCCATTACCTACATGCCTACTATGTCCCAGCACTTTGGAGGTAAGGCAGGAAATTCTGGATATCAAGTAAACATTTACAATATTAGGAAATCTTGTTAAGGACCCCATAAACTAAAAGCTTTTGTTTTACCTCATGCTTGAAGATGGCATTATAAACGTTTGCCTGTCAAGACTCAAGATAATAAAGACGCAGAACCTCACAATTCCACTGACCTTACTTAAGTAATTGAATCAGTATTGTTGCTTTATTTGATATGTGCTACTAAACAGGACGGAAAATTTTGCACCATGGGTGATAATCTCCTTGCATTTAACTAATATGAAGCACCCTGGTTCTTTGCCCTGCTTTGCTCTGTTAGTGTGTTAGCTATCATACTTAGAATTCAAAGGCTTGTATGCTCCAAGTTAATTAAATGCTGAAAATCTGCCTGCTCTAATCTGTAGACTTGATGATTGAAAAGAATAAGCCAAGTGCATATTCTTATTCTCACTGAAGTGTGACTTGCTAACTTCAGAAGGAAGTATTTCTATCATGACTCAGTGAACCTGAGATTCACTGATGGAGAGAGAGGAAGACACTCTTGTCACTCTTCAAGAGAATTAAAGGCATAGAGGTTTCACCGGAGCAATAGAAAGCTCAATGAGTGGTGGTATCAAGGGAATAAACTTTAAAAATTCAAACATATGGTCCAGAACCCAGCACTGAAAATTTATTCATTGATGTAAAATAATTTATTATTGATGTAAAAGAATAACACTTTGGGGGTACTAGCTCCTACCTTATCAGTTTACTACAAACTCTGCATTAGGAACTTTTTCAGTTTAGTCTAGGAAATGTTCCCTTTGTGATGAACAAAAGGTTCCCTTTTCATTTCTCACTGTTCAGATGTGTGCAACTGAGATAAGATACTCTCACTTGGAGACATTTCTGATTAAGAAAATGTATAAGCCTTCTAAACTACAAGTGCCTGATCTAAGAATCCCATCATCTGTATGATAGCCACCGTAATGGACTGAAGAATTCTTCACAGACAATCTGGGGATCCTGAGCTGTGGACCCTCCTCTGAGAGAAAGACATGGGAATTTCTGTTTTGTATGAGTACTTGTCTCAAATCAAGGGTATAAAAGCAAAATATTGCAAACTGTAAATGATAGGAACTATGGAGATAGATCGGTGGTTAAGAATACTGACAGTTCTTCCAAAAGACTTATGATTCAATTCACAATACCCACATGGTGGCACACAACTAGCTGTAACTCTAGTCCCAGAGGGTTTAGGAACTCTAAGGCTCTGAGGCCACTACACACAAACACACACACACACAATCTCAGACATAAATTCAGGGAAAACACTCACCCACAAAAAAAAAAGAAAGAAATGAAGAAAGTAAAAAGTAGAAAAAGAAACAGAAGAAGGAAAACTAAATGGAGAATGTAGACAGTAGGATGTAATCGGCATGGTGCACCTTTACAGTTCAAGCAGTGGCTATTTTTATTTTTAAATCTTATTTAGCTTTTAGTTAGGAAACTTCAGTGAATTCTTCTGAAACTATCTTCAAGATTTTAATCTTCAATACACAAGCCCGATGTATCTTCTATGATATGAACAATATATTTCATAATATTCTCTAAAATAATTACTAAAGTCTTAACAAAATGATTCTAAGGGATAGCTATTTATAAAATGGAAACATAGGTCTTATTTCATGGTAATTCACTTTGAAATATTTTAATAATTGCAACTTAAAAACTCCTAAGAATAAAATAAAACTTAAGCATGAAATGATCTTCAAAGTAAATATAATGCCTTTGACCGAAGAAACAATTTTACTAGTAAGCTTTTGATCATTTAAAGCAGTAAGGAATATCTGCTTCATTTTCAGCAGGACAAGGCCACATTAAAGCCAGACCATTCCATCAAAGGAGCTTGATTATGTTCTCAGTGTTTTAAATTATGCATACGATGGGTGACACAAATACATGTTTAAGTGGTTGCAAATTTAAAAAAATCAATATTCCCAAAGAACTAAAATTATGCCCAATCATAAATAAAAATTAATTCACCTGCATATTTTGATCTACAGCTTTGCTAGAAGAGAAATATCTTTTTGCATCAACTTGTATTCATTATATTTCATACAAATATAGCTCAAATTAAGCACAAGCCTTTCAAATAGAACATATATACACATATATGTGTGTGTGTGTGTGTGTGTGTGTGTGTGTGTGTGTATGTATACTGTTCTATGTACTTTGCTTTGCAGATAATCTGGAGAGAGATGTGGACTGCCATGTTTCAGGGAACCAACAGCATCCCAGACCCATTGTTCCCAAAGGAAATGAAGCCTATCTGGGAATGCACTGGTGTGCTCTGCATGGAACGTGGAAAATAGCATATGTCACTACTGTACAGCACACAACAGACAATTATGATTCAACTGTCCAAATTATAATCAGTTTGACAAATGTCCACAAACGTCTTCATTCTATTTTATATTTTCCCTAAGACAAGGCAATCACACAACCAGACAATTCCATCAGGGAAGCTTGTTAGCTGCTTAGTCTGTTAAACCCTGGTTGCCATAGCATCTAGAGTTGAAAAAGCTGCAGATTGGCATGAAAAAGCATGTCGACAATTGCCCTGTCACAGCATGCAAGCCAGGTCTGCTCAAAGGCAGCACACTACAAGTTTTCTTTCCCAGTTTGCACTACCCCATGCTGTTTAATAATATCCATTTACTGGTATTGGGATTGATCTAGCACAGTGTAAAATTCACATCTAGTGAGACTTTGCTTTTCACGTGGAGTGAATTCTTTAACAAATGAGAGTATGGCAATTAATTTAGAAATGTAATACTGTATGCCCTATAAGAAGTATATTTAGATTTAATAAAGAAACTGTCCAAAATTTTAATGCACTGTTTTAAAGAGCACAATAGTTTTACTTGGCATTTTTTCAATTGACTTTCTAGTCATTTCTGAAGCCTTGTTAGTCATACTTCAGTGATGACAGACAGCATTCAAATTACAGTAGTATATTTTAAACCATGTTCTAATCATGCCATAGTCATTTCTTCTTCATATGCATGCTATAATTTAATTAAGGACATATATTTCTAAAATAACTATAATTTAATTAAAGATTAATATCAGGAACTCTGAAATTATAGTCTAGAGAGCAATGTGCATCAATTTTTTCCAGAGGAATCATATACTTAATGGTGATAAATTACCATGTATTAATAAGAAAACTTAGGTTTCTACCAATGGGAACTCAAACCCCTGCCAACCCTCAGATTCATGTAGTCTATAGATTTTGAATAAAGTAAAGTGTGTTTACAAACAACAGTTGTTAACTTACTGGAACTGTAAAAATGTTAAAAATATATACTGAAATTTTGAATCTTGGGTAATTATTTTGATTAAGCATTCATAGTTATATTATTCAGACTTTGCCCATTACCTCTTGTCCTAATATTTCTTCAATTTAAATTTTTGATTACACAAAGAACAAAATGATCTAGAAATATACAACCCACTAAACCAATATGAGTTCAAATGAAAGAATTTTAGGTATTATCTACAATACATTCTTTTTCTTTTGGTGCTCATTGCTTTGATCTTGTGGTATAACAAAGGCATTTACTACTGTGTATTGAGTGAGCTGTCATTTTGAACTTTTCCCATTAAAAAAAAGTTGATCTGCAACATAAGAAAGTGATGAACTGACAAGGAAATGTTGAAGTGATGGTTTTACTTCACATTTTGAAGCTACTGAACACCTTTTGCATTTTCTTTTTCCTAAACAAGTTTGTCAAATATTTTCAATAGAATAATCAAAGCAAAAGGCCTTTAGTTTTATATATGCATATATGTTTGCATGCACTCATGTACACATGCACACACAAACATACAAGATAACACACATGCAATATATACACAATACACACAACACATACACAATACACACACAACACATACAACACACACAACATGTACAACACACACACAAAACATATACAACACACACACACACAAGACACACAAAACACACATGCAAGTGAAGAGTGATACAGAGAGGATCTCTTCAATCAGTAATGTTAAGCCCCTAATTTTCTAGGAATCCTCAAAATAAATCTCAAAATCTTGACATAAAACTTGGTTCACATATGGTGTCCATGAATGTGTTTTCTTATACCACATCTTCCAGGTTTTTTTTTTTAAGGAGGAAAGCTGTTTACTTGTTAAAGGTCTTTTTATAAGCTTTGATGACTCAAAAACACCTTCATTTTAACACATGGAATTTGGCAAGGAGCATAACCATGCTACCATTTGAAAGACTTTGATATTTTGAAAAGAAGAAGATTAAAAACAACAACGATTGAGAATAAGTTGGCTCGAATGCCTAGAACAAAAATTTCCCAAGTATGAATTTTAATGTGAAGACTTACTAGTGAAATGTATCTGCCAAAATAGCATAACCTATCAAAGCCCTATTTATCGCAAATAAATAACAGTCAGTAGTGCCACAGACTTAACCCCAGGGTTGCAAAATAAAATTTGGAACTAAATTATGGCAAAGAAGCAATGGCAGGTTGGTATATAAATGTTCATATAAAATGAAAAGAAGGACTGGAGGTATCAGGTCTTCTAATTACATTTTTCATTTTACATTTCCATTTCCATTATACAATTATATTTAGCATTAGTTTTTGTTATTTTTTTTCCAATTTCTTTCATTCACACTCAGTTTGCGACAGAGCAGTTCATGCTGGATTAAGACAGGGCACTTCCTCTGATCTTGTCTTAGGACACACATACTTTTTTCTACATAACCTGAAGCCTGGACCTCGCAGAAACCAGAACAGATTTCTACAACTCAGACTACCTTACCTACAACCACAACAGTTCAGAGCTCTTTGTAAGTCCAAGGTTATCTCTTGACAAAGACTTGAAAAGATATGCTGTCTCTGTATCCAGCCCGCATTCATAGTGTGCATTCCCAATATATTTTAATTAATTATGTATGAAGCGCATTTTCTTTTTTACACCTGGCTGATTCCCAGTTTTTTTTCTTGTATTTTAATATAAGAAAACAACCATGCATTTCAGCTCTTTAGAACATGTTCATTAGATACAATGATGAATATAAATATGCCCTATAAACAATCTCATTTGAGTTAGAGGCAGACTTTTAATTGATATTATACAAAGACAATGTCAATTATCTTAAAATTCCATAAAAAGAGAAAAGGGAAAGACACTCTGACTTGTGATCAGGGGGATTATCATGCCATGTCATGACACTTTTCATGGTAAAAAATAACACTGTAAGGATACACCACAACACAGAAATGTTTTATTTCTTAAAACATCCAAGTCACTTTTATTTCCCTAGTGAAGCACACTGGCTTACAAGGAATGTAAGTTTCGTACAAACACTTGCGTTCTTGGGTGAGGCAGTTCTTGTTTCTCTGGGTGATTTTGCCTTGTTCTGAAATTGTCTTCACCTGACGCAGAGCACATTAACGGCTGGATAGGCATCACACTGTCTGTCTCCATGCTGTAGCATACAGCCGTGAATTTGCTACGATCTGTTTAATCAGCAGTGCATTGATTTTCCCGCAGCTCTCCTTCATTTTAGCCCCATAGCAGGCTTCTGTAATTTCCTTTGGACAAAGTGTAACCAAACTGTGCTAAGTGATGTTGATTTGCAGGCAAAAGTAAAGGGGTAAATATAAATTAACAAGCTATAAACATTTTACAAGTGGGGAGTCAATAAAAACAGTGTCTGCAGTTTCTTTTAAAAAAAAATGATTTGAAGCAGATTGTTAACAAAGGTGTCCAAAGAAACTGACATGAGTCTGAGAATAATTTTTGCGCTTTGTGATTAAGAATTGATCAGTCTAAAAGCCTCAGATGCAACTGAATCACCCATAAGCTGCCGGCCTGAAAAGGCTCAGCGGGGGCTGGTATTTGTTTGTTAAACTCCCATGATTCCAAGTAGATAATTGGTCTGTGAAGTTCATGGCAGAATCTGAATTTGCTTTCTTGCTTCCCAGCTGGCTGAGCACTGGTTTATAGACTTCTGTGTACAAATTTAGCCAGCAGCAAACCTCACATCTTTAATATAAAAGGTGTTTTGTTGTGTTTTTCAGGTGCTGAGTGGAAAGCCCACACTCCAGAAGCTCATTAAAAGGCCAAGTTACAGTACAGGTTTATTTCTGTCACAGCGTTTCTGAAAACAGTGACAAGGATTAATATGTTTCTTTAGTACTGGAAAAAGCCTGACACAATCCCTTGTGAATTTGATCATCTGTTTCATTGCCTGTAGAAGATTCAGTCTCCTATTATATCTGAAAGTTACAGCTGTAAACTACCACTGGTAAGGATTCATAAGCTACTGCAGAACCCTGGGGCAAAGCTAATTGTTTTATCAAACATTTGCTAATTTACTTATTATTTATTTCATAGCTCACCCTTATAATCATTTACTACTCTTCCTCAAAGTCAAGAGTGTCTTCTTAGCTCTTTGGTTGCACAGAGCAAATAGAGACATGGTAGTTTAAATTCCAGGGAGTTTCAGTAAAAGTTCCTATGGATCAGTGTGTTATAGAAATATCCAGTTTACATATTTTAATTTTAAAAAAAAGATCCCATTTTACAGACATCAAAATGTGATTTTCTTAATAAAAATAATAATGCCATGAATATAACCTTTCTGTTCTGACTAGTTGTGTAACAGTAGACATTATTAATTAGTGGATTCTATATGTCTAACACAACTTACCATGTGACATATGAAATTAAATCTACTTGATATTTCTTAAAACTAAAAGTTTTGGTAATGTGCAATTATCTGTCATAAAACAAACATGCTCAGGAACTCAGAACTCTTTAATCACCTCCTCTTTCTCTCCCTTTTGCTCCTTCTCCTCCTTCTGCTCCTCCTCCTTCTCCATCTCTTATGCTCATTGGAAATATCTATTCCTTCCCTTTTTCTTCTATTGTGAAGACAAATGCAGAATTCAAATATTAGACACAAAAATGCATATTTAAAAGTTTCAAATGGTATGAATTCAGAAAATAAGAAACATGCAAATGTAAAGGTTTAAATATAAAGCTTCCAGTGTCAAAATTCCTACTCACACTTTCACCTATACTTTATTACAAGTGTTGCTGATGTCAAAGTTAAGAGGGATGAAGAAGCTTACAGAAGTTGTGTTTCTAGTTTCCTATATCCACAAACATTTATCCCATAATATTTTATTCTAAATAGAGAATAAAGATACCTTGTTGTTGTCCTCAAACACTAAAAATGAAATCAAAACAGCAGTGAAAGACCAGCCAAGAAAAACACACTCTATCCCTCATGTGCTACTTCTTTCTGTTTCTACCAACAAAATCTTTTGCTTCATGTTTTTCATCAACAGAGTCCATAATAGCAATAACAAAATAATTGTTAGTATGATCATGCATTTCAAAATGTCCAACTGACATCAGGTGAGTACTGTGTGTCTGGCACAGCTAAATGAGACCATACATCATGCTATAATGGCAGACACTGCTTTGTACTGAAGGGCCAGATTATCTGTACTCAAACTTGTTCACAGAGTAAAATGTCCCTCCAGTGTTAGTCATTAAAATGAACACACCACGGATGGTTTGGTGGCTATAGCTGCATTCCCTGATGAGTTTCATCCCATGAGCTGTCCTATTATGTTTCACTTCCATACGTAATGGCAGCACACTTATTTCTATCTGTAGTATTTCTTTCAATGTTTTTGTAAGATTTCCCTTACGACCATGATTCAATAAAAAACATTTTGGCCAAATGGTAGGCAGTATTTCCTTCAGTTGTGAACACTGATGGTTGCATCATTATTGCATATAACATGTTTCTTATGACATAAAGCATATAATAATGACTTAAACAGATAGTGCTGTGGATAATTTGTATGTAGATATCATTTTAAATGAATTCAAAACATATGATTTGATGTTGAAATAAAACTTTAAACTTAATTCTTTCAGTATACAAACACATCCATTTTTAAAAGATGTGTTTTTTACTTAATTATTTACGTGTGTTGCCTATATGTATACATGTGTACAATGTGCATGCCTGATACCTGAATAGGTCATAGAAGGGTATTGGATCACCTGGAACTGGAATTACAAACGATTAGCCTCCATGTGGGTACTTGGAACCTAATTGTGGTTCTTGCAAGAACACCAAGTGCTCTTAACCACTGAGACATCTCTCTATGAACCCTTTTCCACATTTTTATTTTCAAAAAGACACATATATCTTAGTTAACATTTTTAAGTTGTCATGTTTATCACATTAAATAAAAAATAGTATTACTTTACGAATGAACAAACAATTCATGACTTTAACAACAATTAAACATCGGTATTCTTTGGTATCAATAGTTTACACTGAAAGATTTTAATTCCAGGACTTCAAAATACTTACGTGATCACCAAAGTTTTATTGGCTAGGTTGTTGACTCTTGTTCACAGGATAAGTCTCTTGTATGACTTTCAACCAACCTTAAGCACACATTGACTACTCAGTAAGTGCTCATTAAATTGAGTTATTTAGACATTCAAGATATATGTTGTTTATCAATGCTGCCTTTACAGATTTTTATCAGTTCTTTGTATGTATGGTAAAGGTGTTGCTCTTCAGGTCAGTGTCATTTATAATTTCAAATTATCACTGTTTATATTTATTTTATTTCCTAAAGGGAAATAATATCAATAGAAATTAAAAGCCAGAAAATACTGTCTCCATTTCATTTTAAAATGCTATGTTACTTTTTAAAAAGGAGGTTAATATTTTAAGAGTAGGGAAAATGTTGGAAATTCAAAGTATTACCTTCTTTTATTGTCTTGGTAAATCTATAAAATATAGATCCCAATGAAATATTAATAAACATGAGCATAAATATAAGGAGAATGTTATAAGGAATGATTGCTATAGATTTATGAGATCATTAATCAACCATATCATTCATTAGAAACTGCATATAAAAATATAATGTTTAAATTTTGTAGCTGCTTGATTTGAGTAAGTAAACATAGGAGCCTTATATTTGCCATAGAAGTTTATATCAAGAGAAGATGAAGATACACATGATTTGCTCAAACAAACCTTGACACTACTCTAGAGGTTAGCCAGCTAAAAATAGCTAAATGTTTCAACTTGCAAAGAACATGTTAGTTGACCAAAGAACAAATATTTTTCATGTTCAGACTAGATGAACACACACAAAACCTTCCCATATTTACTTTGCACTAGTTTCAGGTTTGGATTTTTTGTTGTTTTTCTGTGAGTTTCTGCTCTCAGATATTAAATACTAGAAGAATGGGCATTGAACTAAGTTTCATAGCTGTATAAAAAGAATGAGACAAATTCCTAAGATAACAAAATTTATGCGAACAGTGTCAATCAGACACTTTAAAAAGTGCTGTTTCCTTAAAATGATTAATGAGTGACATCTTTGTTAAATTCTCTGCCATGAATGGTGGTCCCAAATTTATGTTGATTAATTAAGACACTGTCCTGGGAAACAAATCCAGGACTAAGTTTCATCCATGTAACTTTTACTATTTCCTTAAGTGGAAATGATGCTTTGTTCCCTCATTTTCCTTTCTTCTAAATCATACTGCACCTTTTCTCCCAAAAACATTCAAACCAATGAATCAGATACATGCTGTAATGTGCTAAAGAGCGGCTTCTCTGAGTTCAAACAACCTCGGAAAGTTAAAAATAAGTTAATGATTGATTGTCTATGAATAAAGAATGTTGCCGATCACAGTGTTTTGTGAAGATACTGAATAAAGTGAATGATCTGTGATCTTTCATCTCATTCTCAAGCTTTCCCTGCTTTTTTTATGATCCTTTATTCCTGAATATTAAACACATGCCTTTATTCAGGTTTTTTTTAACATTTATACAAAGGATATGCATCCAATTAGCAGAGGTGTCATCAGTGCAGGTGATGTACCCAGGGAAATTTGATAATTACAATAACAAGAGAAGAATAAATATTTACGTATGGTATGTTTATGTTTATCTCATGACCAAGAGTAATGCCATAGATAAGGAACTTAAATTGAAAGTACCTCTTTGTTCGCCAATCACAGATTGCCTTTTTGGAAGACTTACTTGGAAATTGAAGAATATGGTTTTCCGACTAGTTGATTCTTAGAGGGAGCTATTTCTTAAGGGGGGAAATTATAAAAGGACAGATATACTAGTGTCTACCCAATTTGGTCAACAATTAATTAGGCTTATAATTTATTGTAGAACACTGCAGTAGATAGTATATACAAATAGTGTAATAATTGGTATAGAGATTTTTAGGATTTCTATCCCCAAAGCCTCATAATTTATTGGAGAGCTGGAATATATATCAAGAACACATAAAGGAATACATTCATTAACCAGATTTGGAAACATATAAAACAAAAATCAAACAAAAACTAAACAAACAAAAACCCACAAATCAGGGACATAAACAAATACAATGAGACCACTCAAAACATTTTAAAATTATTTTAGGTTGAGTTTTGAAATAATTAAGAACTACGCATTGTAACATGGTGAAAAGGTTTTTATTTGTTCCTACTTAGCTTCCGTGTAGAAGACTGGCAATTAATTTATATAAGAAAAGCTAGAATAGAAAAATCAATTGCCAGATGATCTTCAAAGCATACACATCAGCTAGAAACAGCCTGTGTTCTGAAACTATGAATCAGGAACTCCAAATACCACCAGTGTCCTGGTTCCCTCTTTCTTCTCCATGAAGCACAGGGTAAAGATCGAGAAGTCAATCAGAGTCTTCTTCCCATAGTACAGCATTGGAACTGTATTCCAGGACACAAGACAGGAAAGGAGTAAGATGAGCCTGGACTTTCTGAAAAGTATCTGTGAGAAACTCATCCTGGAACATCCTGTGACACCAGTTTGGTCCATTCTGGGCAATGACTTCAACAGAAGCTCTTGCAGTTTTTCTGTTACTTTGCCAACACCAACAAATCAAATCTATGTAAGGAGGGAGGGAGCCTGCCAGCTTCCCTTCCGCGACCTCTGTTCCCGCGGACTGCGCTGGAGAGACCTGTACCCAGGCTCTCCCCCCGATAAAACATCACTTGGGACACGGCCTGTTGGGGCTTCCGTCTGTGCCCGAGGGCGGGTTGGCGCTGTGGTCGTCTGGGTGCCAGATCGGCGGGCCATCGTGACCACAGGGTGAGTGGCGCCACAGAGACTGCCCTCCGCCATCTTTGCTCCAGTGACCAGGTAGTTGGGACCGCCAGGCTCAGAGACAGACAGGCATAATATCGCTTCGGTTTCAGGCAGCTTGTGTGTAACCTGCTCCCAGGTGCTGGGCTGATCTGCAGTAACCAGCGCGCCAGTTCCGCGGTGGGACCTTCTGCCTGGTGGAGGGACCCCGCGCAGGGAGGGAGCCTGCCAGCTTCCCTTCCGCGACCTCTGTTCCCGCGGACTGCGCTGGAGAGACCGGTACCCAGGCTCTCCCCCCAATATAACATCACTTGGGACACGGCCTGTTGGGGCTTCCTTCTGTGCCCGAGGGCGGGTTGGCGCTGTGGTCGTCTGGGTGCCAGATCGGCGGGCCATCGTGACCACAGGGTGAGCAGCGCCACGGAGAGTGCCCTCCGCCATCTTTGCTCCAGTGACCAGGTAGTTGGGACCACCAGGCTCAGAGACAGACAGGCATAATATCGCTTCGGGTTCAGGCAGCTTGTGTGTAACCTGCTCCCAGGTGCTGGGCTGATCTGCAGTGACCAGCGCGCCAGATCTGCTGTGGGACTTCTGCCTGGCAGAGGGACGCCCCCTCCCCCCCCCCAGGAGAGATCACACACCCCTGCACAGGGCAGGAGCCTGCCAGCCTCCCTTTGGCGACCTCTGCTCCAGGAATCCACTAGGCTGAGCCTTTAGATGTGCAAGGCCTCCCCAATATAAGATCACTTGGGGCAAAGCACATTAGGGCTCCAAAGTCACTCAGGAGCAGGCAGGCCCCAGAAATCGGTGCCAGGGGAATCCTGGTAATCCAGGGGGGGCAGAAATAGCTTTGCAGGCTCACAGGAGGTCCAACCAACAGCCAGTGGCAGCAGGACCAACTAACACCAGAGGTATCCAGATGGCAAAAGGCAAACGTAGGAATGTTACTAACAGTAATCAAAGTAATGTGGGACCATCCGAACCCAACTCTCCAACAGCAGCAAGTCCTGGATACCCCACCACACCCGAAAGACAAGATCTGGATTTAAAATCACTTCTCATGATGCTATTAGAGGATCACAAGAAGGACACAAATAAATCTCATAAAGAGTTACAGGAGACCATGAATCAACGGTTAGAAGCCCTTACAAAGGAAACACAAAAATCGCTTAGAGAAATGCGGGAGAACATGGATCAAAAGATGGAGGCCCACAAGGAGACAACACAAAAATCGCTTAACGAGATGAATCAACGGGTAGATGCACTCACAAAGGAATCACAAAATTTGCATAAAGAAATGCAGAAGAATATGGGTCAACAGACGGATGCCCATAAGGAGGCAACACAAAAATTGCTTAAAGAAATGAATCAACGGTTAGATGCCCTTACAAAGGAAACGCGAGAACTGCTTAAAGAAATGCAGGAGACGATGGATCAACAGATGGAATCCCATGAGGAGGAAACACAAAAATCGCTCAGAGAAATGCAGGAGAACGTGGGTCATCAGGAAGAAATCCTGAAAGAGGTAATGCAAAAATACCTTAAAGAAATACAGGAAAATACAAACAAACAAGTGAAGGATCTCAGCAAATCCATCCAGGAACTAAAAAAGGAAGTAGAAACAACTAAGAAATCACAAAGGGAGACAACTTTGGAGATAGAAAACCTTGGGAAGAAATCAGGAGTCATAGATGCAAACATCAACAATAGAATACAAGAGATGGAAGAAAGAATCTCAGGTGCTGAAGATTCCATAGAAAGCATCGACTCAACAGTCAAAGAAAATGCAAAATGCAAAAAACGCGTAACCCAAAACATCCAGGAAATCCAGGACACAATGAGAAGACCAAACCTAAGGATTATAGGTATAGATGAGAGTGAAGATTTGCAACTTAAAGGGCCAGTAAACATCTTCAACAAAATTATGGAGGAAAACTTCCCTAACTTAAAGAGAGAGATGCCGATGAACATACAAGAAGCCTACAGAACTCCAAACAGACTGGACCAGAACAGAAATACCTCCCGTCACATAATAATCAAAACACCGAATGTTCTAAACAAAGAAAGAATACTAAATGCAGTAAGAGAAAAGGGCCAAGTAACATACAAAGGAAGACCTATCCGAATCACATCAGACTTCTCACCAGAGACTATGAAAGCCAGAAGATCCTGGGCAGATCTCATGCAGACACTAAGACAGCACAAATGCCAGCCTAGACTACTATACCCAGCAAAACTCTCAATCACCATAGATGGAGAGACCAAGATATTCCATGATAAAACCAAATTTTCACAATATCTTTCCACAAATCCAGCCCTGCAACGGATAATAGGTGGAAACCTCCAATACAGGGAGAGAAACAACACCCTGGAAAAAATGAGATAATAACCTTCTTGAATCAAACCCAAAAGTAGATAACCACTCAAACATAAAGATAGCATCAAGAATGGCAGATGGCAATAATCACTATGCCTTAATCTCTCTTAATATCAATGGTCTCAATTCCCCAATTAAAAGACATAGACTAGCAGACTGGATACGTAAACAGGACCCAGCTTTTTGCTGCATGCAGGAAACGCACCTCAGTGTCAAAGACAAACACTACCTCAGAGTAAAAGGCTGGAAAACAATTTTACAAGCAAATGGCCCCAAGAAACGAGGTGGAGTAGCCATCCTAATATCGGATAAAATTGATTTTCAACCCAAAGTCATCAAAAAAGACACAGAAGGACACTACATACTGATCAAGGGAAAAATCCACCATCAAGAACTCTCAATCCTGAATATCTATGCTCCAAATGCAAGGGCACCCTCATTCGTAAAAGAAACTTTACTAAAACTCAAAGCACACATCGCACCGCACACAATAATAGTGGGTGACTTCAACACCCCGCTCTCTGAAATGGATCGTTCAGGAAAGCAGAAACTAAACAGGGACACAGTGAATCTAATTGAAGCCTTGGACCAAATGGAACTAACTGATATATATAGAACATTTCATCCTAGAGCTAAAGAATACACCTTCTTCTCAGCTCCTCATGGTACCTTCTCCAAAATTGACCATATAATTGGTCACAAATCAGACCTCAACAGATACAAGAAGATAGAAATAATCCCATGCCTCCTAGCAGATCACTATGGAATAAGGGTGGTCTTCAATGGCAACAAAAACAAAAGAAAACCCACGTACACATGGAGGCTGAACAATGCTCTACTCAATGATAACTTGGTCAAGGTGGAAATAAAGAAAGAAATCAAAGACTTTTTGAAAGTTAATGAAAATGAAGGCACAACATACCCTAACTTATGGGACACAATGAAAGCAGTGCTAAGAGGAAAATTCATAGCCCTGAGTGCCGCCAAAAAGAAACGGGAGACAGCATACACTAACAGCTTAATGGCACACCTGAAAGCCCTGGAACATAAAGAAGCAAATACACCAAAGAGGAGTAGAAGGCAGGAAATCATCAAACTCAGGGCTGAAATCAATCAAGTAGAAACAAATAAAACCATACAAAGAATCAACAAAACGAGGAGTTGGTTCTTTGAGAAAATCAACAAGATAGATAAGCCCTTAGCCAGACTAACCAGAGGGCACAGAGATAGTATCCAAATTAATAAAATCAGAAACGAAAAGGGAGAGATAACAACAGAAACTGAGGAAATTCAAAAAATCATCAGATCCTACTACAAAAACCTGTATTCAACACAACTAGAAAATCTTGAGGAAATGGACAATTTCCTTGACAGATACCAAGTACCAAAATTAAATCAGGATCAAATAGACCATCTAAACCGTCCTATAACCCCTGAAGAAATAGAAGTTGTCATTGGAAGTCTTCCAACCAAAAAAAGCACAGGTCCAGATGGTTTTAGTGCAGAATTCTATCAGACCTTCAAAGAAGACCTAACACCAATACTCTTCAAACTGTTCCACAAAATAGAAACAGAAGGAACACTACCCAACTCGTTCTATGAAGCCACAATTACACTAATACCAAAAGCACACAAAGATCCGACAAAGAAAGAGAATCTCAGGCCAATCTCTCTTATGAATATCGATGCAAAAATACTCAATAAAATTCTTGCCAACCGAATCCAAGAACACATCAAAACGATCATTCACCACGATCAAGTAGGCTTCATCCCAGGGATGCAGGGATGGTTCAATATAAGGAAATCCATCAATGTAATCCACTACATAAACAATCTCAAAGAAAAAAACCACATGGTCATCTCATTAGATGCTGAGAAAGCATTTGACAAAATTCAGCATCCTTTCATGCTAAAGGTCTTGGAAAGATCAGGAATTCAAGGCCCATATCTAAACATAGTAAAAGCAATTTACAGCAAACCAGTAGCCAGCATCAATCTAAACGGAGAGAAACTTGAAGCAATCCCACTAAAATCAGGGACTAGACAAGGCTGCCCTCTCTCTCCATATCTTTTCAATATAGTACTTGAAGTTCTAGCTAGAGCAATTAGACAAGAAAAAGAGGTCAAAGGGATACAAATTGGAAAGGAATAAGTCAAACTATCACTATTTGCAGACGATATGATAGTATACATAAGCGACCCAAAGAACTCCACCAGAGAACTCCTACAGCTGATAAACGACTTCAGCAAAGTGGCCGGATATAAAATCAACTCAAGCAAGTCAGAAGCCTTCCTATACTCAAAGGATAAGCAGGCTGAGAAAGAAGTAAGAGAAATAATACCCTTTACGATAGCCACAAACCATATTAAGTATCTTGGCGTGACGCTAACCAAACAAGTGAAAGATCTGTATGACAAGAACTTCAAGTCTCTGAAGAAAGAAATTGAAGAAGACCTCGGAAGATGGAAAAATCTGCCATGCTCATGGATTGGCAGGATTAATATAGTAAAAATGAGCATCTTACCAAAAGTAATACACAGATTCAATGCAATCCCCATCAAAATCCCAACTCAATTCTTCATAGAGTTAGAAAGAGCAATTCAAAAATTCATCTGGAATAACAGAAAACCCAGAATAGCTAAAACTATTCTCAAGAGTAAAAGAACCTCTGGGGGAATCAGTATCCCGGACCTCAAGCTGTACTACAGAGCAATAGTGTTAAAAACTGCATGGTATTGGTACAGTAACAGACATGTAGATCAATGGAACAGAATTGAAGACCCAGAAATGAATCCACACTCCTATGGTCACTTGATCTTTGACAAAGGAGCTAAAACCATCCAGTGGAAAAAAGATAGCCTTTTCAACAAATGGTGCTGGCTCAGCTGGAGGTCAACATGCAGAAGAATGCAAATTGACCCATCCTTATCTCCTTGCACTAAGCTCAATTCTAAGTGGATCAAAGATCTCCACATAAAACCAGACACACTGAAACTAATAGAAGGGAAACTAGGGAAGAACCTTGAACATATGGGCACAGGGGAGAATTTCCTGAACAGAACTCCAATAGCTTATACTCTAAGATCAAGAATAGACAAATGGGACCTCATTAAATTACAAAGTTTTTGCAAGGCAAAAGACACCGTCAAAAAGACAAAGCGGCAACCAACTAACTGGGAAATGATCTTTACCAACCTTACATCCGACAGAGGGCTAATATCCAAGATATACAAAGAACTCAAGAAGTTAAACTCCAGAGAGGCAAGTAACCCTATTAAAAAATGGGGTACAGAGCTCCACAAAGAGTTCTCACCTGAAGAATATCTAATGGCTGAGAAGCACCTAAAGAGATGTTCATCATCCTTAGTCATTAGGGAAATGCAAATCAAAACAACCCTGAGATTCCATCTCACACCAGTCAGGATGGCTAAGATCAAAAACACAGGAGACAGCAGTTGTTGGCGAGGATGTGGAGAAAGAGGAACACTCCTCCACTGCTGGTGGAATTGCAGGCTGGTACAACCACTCTGGAAAGCAGTCTGGCGGCTCCTCAGAAAACTGGGCATGACACTTCCGGAGGATCCGGCTATACCACTCCTGGGCATATACCCAGAGACTTTACCTGCATGCAATAAGGACACATGTTCCACTATATTCATAGCAGCCTTATTTATAATAGCCAGAAGCTGGAAAGAACCCAGATGTCCCTCAACGGAGGAATGGATTCAGAAGATGTGGTATATTTACACAATGGAATACTACTCTGCAATTAAAAACAATGAATTCACGAAATTCCTAGGCAAATGGTCAGAACTTGAAAATATCATCCTTAGTGAGGTAACCCAATCACAAAAGATCACACATGGTATGAAGTCACTGATAAGGGGATATTGACCCAGAATCTCAGAATACCCTAGACACAATCAGCATATCAATAGATTTCTAAAAAGATGGAAGGAGAGACCCCTGGTCCTGAAAAGACTGGATGTAGGGGAACGCCAGGACAGAGTAATGAGAGGGGGTTGAACGGAGAAAAGAGGGAGGGAAGGGGGCTTATGGGACTTTCGGGGAGGGAGGAAACGGGAAAGGGGAAGTGATTTGGAATGTAAATTAAAAAAATTAAATTAAATTAAATTAAAAAAAAAATCTATGTAAGGAGAAAGCTGAAGATGAATGTAGGACACACATTGGGTAAAACAGGAAAACTAAGTTCTTATTCAAACAGCACTAAATGCAGGTAAGCAAGTGCTTCTGAAACTCTGCGGTAGTACAATTGCAATAAGTAACAGAGATTGTCTTACCAATTGTAGCAGGATAAATCTATTCAGGAAAGTTTTAAAATTATGCTTGGACATGAAAACTGTGGAATTAAACAACAGAGACACCTCAGTTCAAATAACTTTATAAATTTTTGAAGTGATAAACATAAGAGATTGCCTGAAGGAGCTGTCACAGACTTTATGAATGAAAATGTGAGACTCAGGTGCATGTGTTTGAGGCGGAGGAGGGAAAGAAAGGGGGTTGGAGAGATGGAGGGAAAGAAAAATGTAGATTTGCATTTATTTAATCCCAACCAGAAGCTCAATGTATAAGTGAAACCGTTTGAACTAAGAAGGCAATTGTACTCTTCAGGAACAAGAGGAATGAATATTTGACTCTTTGCTTTTATAATTGGTAAATTTTCTAAGAGACTAGGATAGCCTGAACTGAAAAGATGGATAGAAAAATATAAACACTGCAGTTTATTAAACATCCCTCTAGGGAGTGCATATACATGCACACACACACACACACACACACACACACACACACACACACACACACAATATCATCTTTCCAAATCTTAACTAATGGGAACTTCATTTACCCAAATTGAAATGTTAGAAAATTCATCATTTACTTTTGTAATCACTCTCATCCTATCGGCAGCATTTTATTCAAGTACACCTTCTGATATATTTCTTGAAGTCATCTCTTCTTGAAGACTATCTTGAAGATAACTCTTTGTTATCTCTCCATTTCTGCCTTGCAGTCTAAACCTGCCAGCAGAGTCACCACAGAAGTGTCACATTTCATTATCCTTCACGGTTTTCCCTCATAACGTAGTCTTTTCCTGACAACCAGGATATCTTTTGAGAGAGTGGAAATCAAATTGTGCTACTTATGTGCCTAAATCTGTTGGATAATTGACCCCACTACTCTTCACTTTATCTCATGTTGACACATTGCTATTTTGGAAATACTTTGAGATCACTCTGAGTGCCTATGTATTCACTTGTTGCCCTCCCCTAGAAAGCGACACCCATAAAACTGAGTCTTTATCTCAGGCCTTCAGCGACCAGCCCATCTAGCAACAAACCCGTCCACAAGAAAATAAGCTCCATGTGTCTGTACATCATCAGTCCTTTGCATTTTAATTTCCCTGTCACAAAAAAAGAACTTGCTCAATAAAGAACTCAGTCAATACTTGTGGGGAAATTAATGATAAGAATAGATGCTAAAGGTATCGATAACGTATTTCTTTTAACTAAGACAAACTGATGAGAAGCTAGGTTATCTTTTAACACATCTATGGTAGTGAAAACAGAGTTGGAGCGAGAAAGCATAAGCCAGTTCAACACTGCTTTCAAGGTTTGAAATCAAATTAGAAAGGAATCATGGAATCAGGTACCACAGACTCTAGTAGAGCAAACAAGCTCATTTACTCAGGACAGTTTTAGTTTATAACTTCAACCTCATTATTAACCAGGTTTCCTCTCTCCAAAGGAGTCTTTGACTAAAAATTTATATGGTAAACTGTATAGTCAACTATATGGTAAACTGTATGGTCAGGAGCCATTCATGGAGTTTGCTCAAGCCAGATTAATGTGGATTTTCTTATAGTTTTGTATCATCTTAACTTGCTCCCGTGAAAAACAGGAAAACTCAGATGTTTTCTAAAGTCAGGAGGCCTCAAGGGGATTCATGTGGACTTTTCCACCAGCTGCTTCAGTGACTTTGCAATAAGCAATCATCCAGGGAACACAGCCTGAGCTCCTGCAAAAGTATTTGGCATAATGGAATAACAGTGCTACTTCTGATGCAAGAACAGCACGTACTTCCCTGAATCATCTAGTCAAACCAAAGATGGAAGGAGTCCCAGAACGCCAGCTGGGCTAGGCTCCTGCTTCAGGAAGCTAAATAAAAACTGAATCTTATGTCTGGGAGCCTGGTCTTACTATGCAGGTAAAATCGGCCACATGAAGACTATATGACATGAATGAACCAAACCGTGTTCCAGTATGACAGCTTTGATACTCCAGTTATACAGATGGAGCTAGTCGTTTCTCCATCAGCTTAATATAGATTTGTTCCAGCTGTGGCTTTGTATAGCAACCAAAAAATAACTTTTTACTTCTTGTCTTTGATGAAATTTTATTATTTTGTTGTTAGATTTAGTGTAGTGTTTAACATAAGTATCTGCCTGAAGACTTATGCTTTAATAAACAAGGATTTTATACAACATTTTTGAGAAGTAAGGTTCACAGTTATTTCTGTTGTGTAACAAATGTTAGACTCAGGAAGGTTAATCAACTTCTTCAAAATTGCCTAAATAGGAACTTAAGTTGCACTTAGCCCTGCCAATCACAGATCAGTATTTAGTCACAGTGTTGAGCCCTATATTTGTTTTTACTTAATACCCATGCATTCATGACTAAAAAGGAAGTAAAGAATGTCTAAAACCGGGCCGGGTGGTGGTGGTGCACGCCTTTAATCTCAGCACTTGGGAGGCAGAGGCAGGAGAATTTCTGAGTTCGAGGCCAGCCTGGTCTACAGAGTGAGTTCTAGGACAGCCAGAGCCACACAGAGAAACCCTGTCTCAAAAAAACCAAAAAAAAAAAGTCTAAAACCTACAGCTAAGAGTTGAATAATGTAACTTCTATACTAATTAAAATTAGATGTATTTGTATGTTAAAAGATACAGAACAACTTTACAATTTTTAATAATAACACCTTATTGTGCTTGTTTGGACATATTTCCACTGTTGACAATATTTTCTCAAGTCTATTAGTAATAATAGTTCCAAAGTGAATGGAAGTAATAAGATTATAAAGATTATTCTCTGGTCCCTCACTCTCCTTCTCTCTGTTTTGTTGAAACAGCATCTTACCCAGTGCCCAGATAGGTATTGAAATTCCAGCTATGATCCTGAATAAACATCCTAAATGATGGTATTACAGACACAAGCCACCACTGATTAGAACAGCCCTAATCCAATCTCACTCATAATTCTTTCAAATTATTCTCATTTTTCAGATGATAAACCGAAGGTCAAGAGAAGTCACATACTCTAAACTAGACAATGCTAGGAATTATCCCCACATATTTCTGCCTCCATAGTATATTAACTTCTATTTTTATTTCTGTTTCCTGATCTGCAAAAACTGAAGAATAATGACTTTCCTCCACTTTATGGATTGTTTTGCTGACAATGATGTTTACTTAAAAATTTTTCTATCTTTCTTTAATTGAAAATAGATTTTTTCATTTAATACACTCTGAATATGGTTTCTCCTTTCCTCAACTCCTCCAACATCCTCACCATTTTCCTTCCCAACCAAGTACACATGTTTTCAATCTCTCATTAAACATGCATCTAAAGAAAAATGATGAACATCTCTTTAGGTGCTTCTCAGCCATTAGATATTCTTCAGGTGAGAACTCTTTGTTTAACTCTGTACCCCATTTTTAATAGGGTTACTTGGCTCTCTAGAGTTTAACTTCTTGAGTTCTTTGTATATATTGGATATTAGCCCTCTGTCGGATGTAGGGTTCGTAAAGATCATTTCCCAGTTAGTTGGTTGACGCTTTGTCTTTTTGACAGTGTCTTTTGCCTTACAGAAACTTTTTAATTTTATGAGGTCCCATTTGTCAATTCTTGATCTTAGAGCATAAGCTATTGGAGTTCTATTCAGGAAATTCTCCCCTGTGCCCATATGTTCAAGGTTCTTCCCTAGTTTCCTTTCTATTAGTTTCAGTGTGTCTGGTTTTATGTGGAGGTCCTTGATCCACTTGGAATTGAGCTTAGTGCAAGGAGATAAGAATGGGTCAATTTGCATTCTTCTGCATGTTGACCTCCAGTTGAGCCAACACCATTTGTTGAAATGGTTGAGAAGCACCTAAAGAGATGTTCATCATCCTTAGTCATTAGGGAAATGCAAATCAAAACAACCCTGAGATTCCATCTCACACCAGTCAGAATGGCTAAGATCAAAAACACAGGAGACAGCAGTTGTTGGAGAGGATGTGGAGAAAGAGGAACACTCCTCCACTGCTGGTGGGATTGCAAGCTGATACAACAACTCTGGAAAGCAGTCTGGCGGTTCCTCAGAAAACTGGGCATGACACTCCCAGAGGATCCAGCTATACCACTCCTAGGCATATACCCAGAGGCTTCCCCTGCATGCAATAAGGACACATGCTCCACTATGTTCATAGCAGCCTTATTTATAATAGCCAGAAGCTGGAAAGAACCCAGATGTCCCTCAACGGAGGAATGGATCCAGAAGATGTGGTATATTTACACAATGGAATACTACTCTGCAATTAAAAACAATGAATTCACGAAACTCCTAGGCAAATGGTCAGATCTTGAAAATATCATCCTTAGTGAGACAACCCAATCACAAAAGAACACACATGGTATGCAGTCACTGATAAGGGGATATTAACCCAGAATCTCGGAATACCCTAGGCACAATTCGCATATCAATAGATTTCTAAGAAGATGGAAGGAGAGACCCCTGGTCCTGGAAAGACTGGATGTAGGGGAATGCCAGGACAGAGAAATGAGAGGGAGTTGAATGGGGAAAAGAGGGAGGGAAAGGGGCTTGTGGGACTTTCGGGGAGGGAGGAAACGGTAAAGGGGAAATCATTTGGAATGTAAATAAAAAAACTTAGAAAATAAAAAAAGAAAGAAAAATGAAAAAATAAAATAAGATAAGTCAAGGACAAAAACAACTGGAATAGGACAAAACAAAGTAAACCAATAGCCAAAGAAAAAAAAACACATAAAGAGACTCACATGATCGTGCACACAGGAATTCCATAAAAACACCAAACTGGAAGACCTAACATACATATACAAGGAACCTATAGGTTAAAATAAAAATGTTCTAACGAAACATTATGAGACAATGAACCTCCAAAGATACTACTGGTTTAGTTTTGTATTGGCCATCTGCTGCTGGGCATAGGGCCTATCCTTAAGAGTGATTTGGAGCCATGATAAGATTTTATAGAGTAAAACTAATTTTTCCTTTGCAACTGATAATTGCTTGGAGATATCTCCTAGGTGAGAGGAGCTTGTTGTCTTCCTCTCCTCTCAGCAATGGGACCTCATCTAGAACAGATCTGAGAAGGCTCCCACAGCCTCTGTAAGGTATTTGATGTAGACATCCTATTCAGGACTGAATATTCCAAGGTCTCTCTCTCTCTCTCTCTCTCTCTCTCTCTCTCTCTCTCTCTCTCTCTCTCTCTCTCTCTCTCTCTCTCTCTCTTTCTCATCACATTGTCCAGCTGTGGCCATAAACTCTTCAATCTACAATGATGGCCTTCCTACAAGATGTGCTAGGGCAACAGTAGTAACAAACCAAGATTTGATTGGATTTAAGGCCCACTTCATGAGATGGAACCCATCCTCCAAACTGCTTTGGTAGCCAAGGACCTATAACTTGATAGCCCGGGAACCTAGAAAAAAATCTAATTCTACTCTTCCGCTAAAGGAACATAGCAATAAAATGACTCCCATCAACATTCCTCTGTGCTCATAGATCTGTACATTGCTTAGCAATCATCACAGAAGCTTCCTCCTGCAGTTAGAAAAATCCTTTTTGTATAGTCTGTGATTTGTTTCATTCTGTACTGTGACATGACAAGGTGATCTATGCCTACTTGGGGAAGTAAAAGCATTCATTCACCAATAATGTAAGACTATGTGATTCTGTGACCACAGTTCTTTTTCCTCTAACATTAGCCACATAGACTGTAAGTACTGGCTAAACATATCTATGGGGAATAAAATTTTCACATTTGTCTAAATAATATACAGAAAGGATGATTTAAAAAATACATTAACATCCCTCTATTGATCATTTCTAGAAATGATCTCTTTCCAGTATAATAAAGATATCTACCTCCAGGAAGGAGAAGAGGTAAGTTAATGGAAAGGAAGACTGAGAAACAGTAACTTGTGTGTGAGAGAGACAGAGAGAGAGAGAGAGAGAGAGAGAGAGAGAGAGAGAGAGAGAGAGAGAGAGAGACAGAAACAGAGACAGAGACAGAGACAGAGAAGGATCTTAGAGAAGGACAAAGGATGGCAGCATCAGATTCTGTGCATATTGAGTTACTGAACCAACCACTGTGGTTTCATGCTGAGAACTGAACTCTAGTTCTCTGTGAGAAGGGATGCTTAACCACCAAGCCATTTCTCCAGGCCCATAAACAAGAATTTGAATTTGCAGAAATGAAAATACAAAGAAATGGTTTTAATAGATGATGTGTAGAAAGAATGTGTAGAATGTGTAATGGGATACAAGCCCTGGTCAGTCTAAACAGACATGCTAACACTAAGCTAAATTCTGAGTTCTTAAATAAAATTTTAATTCCAAAATAGGCTTGAAATATATATTCAAGTTTTAAGATGTAATTGAAATAAATTTTTTCCATTTTTTTTCTATTTTGACTGTTAAAACTATAAGCCAGGTCATAGAATTTAATACAAAGGAAGTTTCTACAGAATGACTATGGATAGATATCCTCTTCTACCACAAGCAGATTGTGGGATAAAGAAAACAGAGCAGGATCAAACATATATTCTGACATTCACTTTCTTTCTTGTTTTGGGAAATAATCCAAAAACAATATGAACTGAGGAAATCAATTTATGAAATTTAAGACTATTAAATCATGTAGTATTAGTAAACAAAATATTGAATTATGGATTGAATGGACATTATTAATAGCCTGAACTACTTAAGAGCTTGTAGTCAGCATCCAGTTTGCACTATGCCAATATGAAAGTGTTCACAAAAAGAAAGAAAGAAAGAAAGAAAGAAAGAAAGAAAGAAAGAAAGAAAGAAAGAAAGAAACTAAGGAAGAAAACATTTTTGTGGCACTTATTAGAAAAAAAGAAATGACACCAATCATTTCCACCTTCTTCATGGCATGGAGAATGGCCCATAATATTGGGGAGTTGGGACAAGGAAGATAACCGAAATGCTTCTTAGACAACTACAGGTTTTTGTGTGACTGCCACAGACTAAGAACAGATGGGATGTGGACTTGGAGATATTCCATAGCATTCGCAAAAGCTGAAATGTGGCTTGGTTTGCCCTGAGGAATAGTACTACTACGAGTAGATCAAACCAAGATTGAGTCATGAGGAGTTCTGGTAGTACGTCAGCTTATATGCAGGAGGAACATCATCGGTGCTGAATAATTATATTTAAAAATTTGAAAACCCTGAAGCTGATCAAGCTTTCCAGGACACATACTATCTTGCATGGTGATATTTGGGCAGCAGCATTCACATATACAAGAGTTACTCATTTTCATGGCCTGTCAATGGGACACTAGTTGGAACATTTACCTATGGAAACTTCACTCATTTTTATGGCTAGCTTATGATTTTTAAGCTAGGAAATTCACAATATAAATCTCAATCATTTATGGTGCTTGTATGTAGGACACTGAATAAAACATCTACCTATGGGAACACCAGTTATTCCTCTGGCTAATACCACCGACTAGCACTTTGGTATGCACAAGTAGATTAAGAGAAATGTGTAAATACTGTTCTATTGATATAGAACAGTGAAAATTTAATTAACAGCTTTACAACTCAGTTGATTTTGCCAGTACATATTAAATTTTTTTAAAGTAGCACAAGATAATGTACAGTAATTATTTGATCATTGCAAATCTTATGGCAAGATTTTAAAAAAAAAAAAGAGCATACATACTTCATAAAACACAAAGTGCAAGAGAGATGCCCCCTCATTGCGGTTCTTAAACCCTAACAGTAGCATGATCTGAGCAGGCCACTGCAAGTTACAGTTTCCTCTTGCTCAGTGACAGCTGCATGACTTCTAAAAACAGAAAGAGGCATCTCCAGCAACACTACATCAGATCAACCACACCCAACACTGTAAGCAGTCTTACAAATAAGATGGGGGAAAGAAAGTGGCAACACAAGAGATCTCAAAGTTGTCTGTGAGTTTCTGGTGGTCCAGAGCACACTATACAGATTAATCATATGACTCAGACCCTGTTCCAAAAGTTTGTCTATCTCAGCATTCCTATGGCACAGAAGGCCTTACTAGCCTGATGTCCTGCTTCACCATGCTAAGGAAGGTCATTAATGAGATGCTAGCTTGTTGAGCTTAGTTTACATATACCTCATTGCCAAACTCCATATTCTCTTTCATGGTCTAAGTGTGCTGCATATTAGATCCATTGTAAATAACAGATCTGGGTTCCTACACTGTTTGCTAGATGATATTGCCATCTAACAGGTCTAGTCCTTCTAATGACTACATGCTGAGTGCAAGGGTGAGCAGAGTAATTTCTCCCTATTCTTCCAGTACCTTGACTAACATTTTGCCCTGTTTGGCAATGAGTATCAAATAAAAGTATCAAGGAGTAACTATTCTGTAACTGGAGTCTGATGTACCTACTCACTTCTGAGGGCATTTCAAATAATCCAAAAACATTAAGGTCCCAACCCCAGAAATACCCTTAGCAAGCCAAGAGGGAAGAGAGTGCAAAGGTTCACATTGTTCTTGTAGCATGCTCCTCAGTGTCTTGACTCCAGTGAGCACTGTGAAGGTCCTGGTAATTGTTCACTTTGACATGAGGGCCCAAATCTAGAATATTATGTGTGTACTGAGAATATGGCCAGGATTCCCAATTCTTAGACTTCTAGATGTAACTCTCATGATTCAACTCTATTACCTTCACATAAAAACTTTGTAGAAGGATTCCAATACCCAGGCAACTTTTTCTTATTCCTAAAGTTCTGTTTTATAATTTCAACCTATACAGTTTTGGAGAGCAAGATACCAAGTAGTGATAGTCATCTTGACTGGATCTGGAATCAACTAAGAGACAAGCTTCTGGGTGAGTCTGTGAGGTTGTTTTCAGGAATATGTATATGAAGGTAAAAGGCCCATACCAAGGGTGAACAGCAAAGATGTTACAGGATAAAGCTGTGCTGCTTGCCTCCCTGCCTGGCTGCCACTGGCTTATGCTTCTGGCTGCTGTGTCAATGCAATTGCTGCTGCTGCTGCTGCTGCTGGTAGTGGTCAGAATCTAGTTTTTTCACTTCCCAACGTTGACTAAAAACAGCACCTCTGCAGGAATTTCCCAGATCTTCAGCACCAATTTGGTACTAGAGCATCCAGCTTTTAAGACTAAGCAGCTACAGGGAGCTCAGACTCTCCAACACGCAGACAGTCATTATTGAACTATGAAGCTCCTTCTGTATAAGCTAAGTCAAATAAATCCCCTTCATAATATGTGTTCATTCTATCATTTCTCTTCATTGATAGAACTCTGACTAAGAAAGATCATATATAATTTATTCTATCACAACCAACTGTGAATATTTTTAAAATGGGAATACATTTAATCAGATACCATCCCATAAAATTGCAAACTCAGTGAAGGAAAACAATACTCTAAGCAAAGTTATTCTTATAGTTGTTTTCTTTACATGAATGCATGAAAAGAAATTCAAATTCTTTGAAAATTTAGACAGGTTTACACACTGGGGACCTGTTCAGAGTATGAACCATATTTAATAGCAAAGTTTATTTTCATTATTAAAGAAATAAACTTTAAAAAATCTTGCATAAATTCTGCCTAGGCTATTCTTCTGTTGTGTGGGACATGGATTTTTTGATTAGCTTACATTATCAGAAATTATATTAATTCATTAGAATGTATCTAATGTATGCTATGGCTTATGACAGTAGAGATATTTGGAACAGCTCACGAAATGTTTCTTCTGCCATAGTTTCAAATGCCACTTGCAATCAGGCAATAAACAGCAAGGCAACTAGAGAAGCCTAACACAGCTGCTGGTGTAATCTTCCTTAAGTGCTGTTTGGATAACTTCATTCCCTCTCTTAGAAAACTACAGGCCTTTCAACTTCCTTTTGTTCTGTATATGAATTTATAAACATTTGGAAAGGGGATTAGAAAAATAGAAATCTACCTACAAGGATATGTAAAGGGTACTATGCTTGCTAATGAAACAGATTCTCATTTTTAACTTTTCACTCAGTTATTATCCACTATAACCCTTTGGAGGGCATACACAGAACTGAGAATGAAACCCAATGCCCTGAGCATGTTCAGAAAGTACCTTATTTAAGCTATATTCCCAAACCCAAGTCTTATGTTCTACCAACAAAACCTTATATTTCTACAAAAAAAAAAATTATTGAAAGAAAAGCCTTTATGTAGTCTCTTGTTTAAAAAAAAAAAAACGGATCCCTCTTCAATACAAGCCTATATTGAAAAGTATTTGCCCAGGTTTTATCTATATTTTCAAAACTGTAACCCTTATTGAAGTAACATTAAGAGCCAACCTACTTTTGCAAATCTTTTAAGTGTATTCTATTATTTAAAATATTTTTTATCTTTTTTAAAAAAAAAACTCTTCTTTTTTCTTTTTCTTTTTTATTTATGTATTTATTTTAAACTCCAGATTTTATTCCCCTCCTGGTCCACCCTCCAACTGTTCCACACCCCATATCTCCTGCCCGCCCCTGTGTCTCCATGAGGATGTCCCCACCTCCAACCCCCATCCTACTAAACCTCTAAACACCCTGGGGCCTCCAGTCTCTTGAGGGTTATTTGCATCTTCTCTGACTAAACTCAGACCTGTCAAGACCTCTGCTGTATATGTGTTGGGGGCCTTGTATCAGCTGGTGTCTGCTGCCTGGTTGGTGACCCAGTGTCTGAGATCTCTGGGGTCCACGTTAATTGAGACTGCTCGTCCTCCAACTGGATCACCCACCTCCTCAACTTCTTTCCAGCCTTTCCCTAATTCAACCACAGGGGTCAGCAGCTTCTATTCATTGGTTAGGTGCAAATATCTGCAACTGACTCTTTCAGCTGTTTATTGGGTCTTTTGGAGAACAGTTATGATAGGTCCCTTTTTGTGAGCACTCCATAGCCTCAGTAATAGTGTCAGGCCTTGGGGCATCCCCTTGAGCTGGATCCCCAAAGTGGTTTGGGTCTGTTGCTGGACCTTCTTTTCCTCGGGCTCTTCTCCACTTTTGTCCCTAAAGTTCTTTCAGACAGGAACAATTATGGGTCAGAGTTTTCACTGTGGGATGGCAACCTCATCCCTCACTTGATGCCCTGTCTTTCTGCTGGAAGTGGACTCTACAAGTTCCCTCTCCCCAATGTAAGGCATTTCATCTAAGGTCCCTCTCTTTGAGTCCTGAGAGTCTCTCATCTCCCAGGTCTCTGGTACATTCTGAAGCATACCGCCAACCTCCTACCTCCTGAGGTTGCCTACTTTATACTAACTGAAATTCTCTGGTATAGCCACCATAGATATTTCAATATTTATTAGTTTTTGAAAAGACAAGATACATTGTATTATTCAAAAGTATTGACATTAGAATATCAAGATGTCCATTTCTGAGATATAGTTACATGTACTTTTAAAAACATGTTTGTAACACTTCTACTTTAGTAAAATAGTGAATTGAAATGGGTATAGTGAATCCAGATGCAAGGATGCTTATATGCGTTTGTATCAGATATGTTGGATACTAAACATTATTTAACAGACGATTGATGAAATGGTTTTTGGCTATTTAAAAATGATAGCTAACATGGTTATATTTTTACTGACACCGAATATAAGCATCACAGTAGACATAGTAAAGAGAGCAAAGCTTATTGCAGATGTATATATAGAGAGGATGAGATCATTTGTATAAAATAGGATTACAAGTACTGTTTCAAAGAAGGAAGGGGCTTCTTATGATTTTTCAAATACATTTGAATATCAAATGTTCACATAATGTAAACTAATAAAGCAAACCTAATTTATCAAAAGTAAGGTATGTAGGAGTGGACAGTGGACAGGGAAAAGGCCAATATGGGAGATCACCAAGCAAAATGATGGAAAAGGGTAAGAAGAGAAAGAAAAGAAGAGAAAGAGGAAAGGGAAATAAAGAAAAAGATTTAAGAAAACAGAACATGCAAAAAAGAAGATAAAGTACAAGACACAAGTCAGATAGCTCTGCTTACACATCAAAATTATCTGGAATAAAGTAGACTTGCATAGGAATTTATGAAAGTTGTTAGAGAGTTAACTTGTTTTGAGACATAGTCATATTGTGAAGTACTATCTGGCCTCAAATTGCTATGTAGACAAGGCTGGCCCTGAACTCACAGAGGTACACCTGATTCTGCCTCCCAAAAACTTAATTAAAGGTTGCACCACTGTGCCCAGACCTAAAGAGATGACTTTAACAGGAGGCACAAGGAAGTGATTGGAGTGATGTTTCTGCATCACTTGGTTGTGGGCATGATCAGTTTTGTTTGGTGATAATGTCTTCATGATTAATTATCTATGTTAAAAACAATCACAATAAATGTATGTACCTTATCACATATCAGTTACTGCTCAGTAAATGTTCTGAAAATCATGGAAAATATCTCCTTTTTTCTATTTGTTCTCCCAGAAAATTCAATCTCTCAGGTTCATCCCAAGTGTTGTACACAACACCAGATGCACCTTCCCTTCCCCTCCAGTTCATAACTTTGTGAACCTCCTATGCCATCCCTCCTAGCCTCCATCTCCCCAGTTGTTACTCTGTTCCAGCCCCAAGATAAGGTGGACACCCCTGTTCAACCCCAGGACACACATGCCAGAAAATCAGATAATCTACCTCAAATCTCTGCTCTCTCTGTTCCCCCAGCAGACAGAATCCCACAGACTCATCCCAGCTTCAGTCTTCTTTCCCTATCCATGCCTTCTGTGGATCCCAAAGACTATGCACTCTTGAATTCTAAGAAATCAGCAGCTAGACCTATAATTAACCCAAACACAGATGCCTAGAAGCCAGCATATAAACAAAATCAATAATAGCAAGGATAATATGACTCCATTAGAGCCCAGTTATCCTACTACAGAAGGTCCTGAATATTCCAACATAGCTGAAGTTCAAGAAAAAGATGTTAAAACCAACTATGTGAAGATGATAAAGTTCCTTAAATAAGAAATTAATAAATCCTTAACATAATCCAGGAAAACACAAACAATTGGGGGAAATGAATAAATCCCTTAAAGAAAGTCAAGGAAACATGAACAATTGGATGAAGGAAAAAAATCTCTTGAAGAAAACCAAGAAAAAGTAAGAAACAATTAAAAAAAAATAATAAAACTGTTTAAGACCTGATAAGAGAAATAGAAGTAATGAAGAAAACACACAAAAAGAGGGAATGCTGGAAATGAAAAGTTAATAACTCAAACAAGAACTACATAGGCATGCTTCACCAAGAGAATACAAAAGTTGTAAGAGAGTCTCTGCCATTGAGGATATAATAGAATTGGACATCAGTCACAGAAACTGTTAAATATAAAATTCTCCTGTCACAGAATGTTGAAGAAATATGGGACTCTATGCAAAAACCAAACCTAAAAATACTACACATAGAGGAAGGAGAAGAATTACACCTTTAAGTTCCAGAACATATTTTCAAAAACAATCATAGAAGACAAATTTTCAAACCTACAGAATAAAATGCCTAGAAAGTTACAAGAAACATAAAGAACACCAAGTAGATTGGACCAAAAAAGAAAGTCTCCTCATCACAGAATAATCAAAACACTAAACATACAGAACAAAGAATGATTATTTAAAAACTGCAGGGGTAAAAGATCAAGTAACATATAAAGGAAGAACTATTAAAATTATACCTGACTTCTCAATGAAAACACTAAAACGGAGAAGAGCCTTGATAGAAGAACTGCAGACTCTAATAGACCACAGATCCCAACCCAGACTGCTATACCCAGAAAAATTTGCAATCACCAGAGATGGAGAAAATAAGATATTCCATGAAAAAGTCAAATTTAAACAGCGTCTACCTACAGAAAGTGCTAGAAGAAATACTCCAATCTAAAGAAATTAACTACACCCTGAAAATATATAAAATAAATAATTTCATAAACTAAAGGCAATATACAGCAAGCTATAGAAACATCAAATAAAAAAGAAAGAATTCAGTTAAGATTTACTCCTGAGGGGAGGGAGCCTGCCAGCTTTACTTCCGAGACCTCTGTTCCCACGGACTGCGCTGGAAAGACGGGTACCCAGGCTCTCCCCACAATATAACATCACTTGGGACACGGCCTGTTGGGGTTTCCGTCTGTGCCCGAGGGCAGGTTGGCGCTGTGGCCCTCTGGGTGCCAGATCGGCGGGCCATCGTGACCACAGGGTGAGCGGCACAACAGAGAGTGCCCTCCGCCATCTTTGCTCCAGTGACCAGGTAGTTGGGACCGCCAGGCTCAGAGACAGACAGGCATAATATCGCTTCGGTCTCAGGCAGCTTGTGTGTAACCTGCTCCCAGGTGCTGGACTGATCTGCAGTGACCAGCAAGCCAGATCTGCTGTGGGACTTCTGCCTGGCAGAGGGACGCCCCCTCCCCCCCCAGGAGAGATCACACACCCCTGCACAGGGCAGGAGCCTGCCAGCCTCCCTTTGGCGACCTCTGCTCCAGGAATCCACTAGGCTGAGCCTTTAGATGTGCAAGGCCTCCCCAATATAAGATCACTTGGAGCAAAGCACATTAGGGCTCCAAAGTCACTCAGGAGCAGGCAGGCCCCAGAAATCGGTGCCAGGGGAATCCTGGTAATCCAGGGGGGGGCAGAAATAGCTTTGCAGGCTCACAGGAGGTCCAACCAACAGCCAGTGGCAGCAGGACCAACTAACACCAGAGGTATCCAGATGGCAAAAGGCAAACGTAGGAATGTTACTAACAGTAATCAAAGTAATGTGGGACCATCCGAACCCAACTCTCCAACAGCAGCAAGTCCTGGATACCCCACCACACCCGAAAGACAAGATCTGGATTTAAAATCACTTCTCATGATGCTATTAGAGGATCACAAGAAGGACACAAATAAATCTCATAAAGAGTTACAGGAGACCATGAATCAACCGTTAGAAGCCCTTACAAAGGAAACACAAAAATCGCTTAGAGAAATGCTGGAGAACATGGATCAAAAGATGGAGGCGCACAAGGAGACAACACAAAAATCGCTTAACGAGATGAATCAACGGGTAGATGCACTCACAAAGGAATCACAAAATTTGCATAAAGAAATGCAGAAGAATATGGGTCAACAGATGGATGCCCATAAGGAGGCAACACAAAAATTGCTTAAAGAAATGAATCAACGGTTAGATGCCCTTACAAAGGAAACACGAGAACTGCTTAAAGAAATGCAGGAGACGATGGATCAACAGATGGAATCCCATGAGGAGGAAACACAAAAATCGCTCAGAGAAATGCAGGAGAACATGGGTCATCAGGAAGAAATCCTGAAAGAGGTAATGCAAAAATACCTTAAAGAAATACAGGAAAATACAAACAAACAAGTGAAGGATCTCAGCAAATCCATCCAGGAACTAAAAAAGGAAGTAGAAACAACTAAGAAATCACAAAGGGAGACAACTTTGGAAATAGAAAACCTTGGGAAGAAATCAGGAGTCATAGATGCAAACATCAACAATAGAATACAAGAGATGGAAGAAAGAATCTCAGGTGCTGAAGATTCCATAGAAAGCATCGACTCAACAGTCAAAGAAAATGCAAAATGCAAAAAACGCGTAACCCAAAACATCCAGGAAATCCAGGACACAATGAGAAGACCAAACCTAAGGATTATAGGTATAGATGAGAGTGAAGATTTGCAACTTAAAGGGCCAGTAAACATCTTCAACAAAATTATGGAGGAAAACTTCCCTAACTTATAGAGAGAGATGCCGATGAACGTACAAGAAGCCTACAGAACTCCAAACAGACTGGACCAGAACAGAAATACCTCCCGTCACATAATAATCAAAACACCGAATGTTCTAAACAAAGAAAGAATACTAAATGCAGTAAGAGAAAAGGGCCAAGTAACATACAAAGGAAGACCTATCCGAATCACATCAGACTTCTCACCAGAGACTATGAAAGCCAGAAGATCCTGGGCAGATCTCATGCAGACACTAAGACAGTACAAATGCCAGCCTAGACTACTATACCCAGCAAAACTCTCAATCACTATAGATGGAGAGACCAAGATATTCCATGATAAAACCAAATTTTCACAATATCTTTCCACAAATCCAGCCCTGCAACGGATAATAGGTGGAAACCTCCAATACAGGGAGAGAAACAACACCCTGGAAAAAATGAGATAATAACCTTCTTGAATCAAACCCAAAAGTAGATAACCACTCAAACATAAAGATAGCGTCAAGAATGGCAGATGGCAAAAATCACTATGCCTTAATCTCTCTTAATATCAATGGTCTCAATTCCCCAATTAAAAGACATAGACTAGCAGACTGGATACGTAAACAGGACCCAGCATTTTGCTGCATGCAGGAAACGCACCTCAGTGTCAAAGACAAACACTACCTCAGAGTAAAAGGCTGGAAAACAATTTTACAAGCAAATGGCCCCAAGAAACGAGGTGGAGTAGCCATCCTAATATCGGATAAAATTGATTTTCAACCTAAAGTCATCAAAAAAGACACAGAAGGACACTACATACTGATCAAGGGAAAAATCCACCATCAAGAACTCTCAATCCTGAATATCTATGCTCCAAATGCAAGGGCACCCTCATTCGTAAAAGAAACTTTACTAAAACTCAAAGCACACATCGCACCGCACACAATAATAGTGGGTGACTTCAACACCCCGCTCTCTGAAATGGATCGTTCAGGAAAGCAGAAACTAAACAGGGACACAGTGAATCTAATTGAAGCCTTGGACCAAATGGAACTAACTGATATATATAGAACATTTCATCCTAGAGCTAAAGAATACACCTTCTTCTCAGCTCCTCATGGTACCTTCTCCAAAATTGACCATATAATTGGTCACAAATCAGACCTCAACAGATACAAGAAGATAGAAATAATCCCATGCCTCCTAGCAGATCACTATGGAATAAGGGTGGTCTTCAATGGCAACAAAAACAAAAGAAAACCCACGTACACATGGAGGCTGAACAATGCTCTACTCAATGATAACTTGGTCAAGGTGGAAATAAAGAAAGAAATCAAAGACTTTTTGAAAGTTAATGAAAATGAAGGCACAACATACCCTAACTTATGGGACACAATGAAAGCAGTGCTAAGAGGAAAATTCATAGCCCTGAGTGCCGCCAAAAAGAAACGGGAGACAGCATACACTAACAGCTTAATGGCACACCTGAAAGCCCTGGAACATAAAGAAGCAAATACACCAAAGAGGAGTAGAAGGCAGGAAATCATCAAACTCAGGGCTGAAATCAATCAAGTAGAAACAAATAAAACCATACAAAGAATCAACAAAACGAGGAGTTGGTTCTTTGAGAAAATCAACAAGATAGATAAGCCCTTAGCCAGACTAACCAGAGGGCACAGAGATAGTATCCAAATTAATAAAATCAGAAACGAAAAGGGAGAGATAACAACAGAAACTGAGGAAATTCAAAAAATCATCAGATCCTACTACAAAAACCTGTATTCAACACAACTAGAAAATCTTGAGGAAATGGACAATTTCCTTGACAGATACCAAGTACCAAAATTAAATCAGGATCAAATAGACCATCTAAACCCTCCTATAACCCCTGAAGAAATAGAAGTTGTCATTGGAAGTCTTCCAACCAAAAAAAGCACAGGTCCAGATGGTTTTAGTGCAGAATTCTATCAGACCTTCAAAGAAGACCTAACACCAATACTCTTCAAACTGTTCCACAAAATAGAAACAGAAGGAACACTACCCAACTCGTTCTATGAAGCCACAATTCCACTAATACCAAAAGCACACAAAGATCCAACAAAGAAAGAGAATCTCAGGCCAATCTCTCTTATGAATATCGATGCAAAAATACTCAATAAAATTCTTGCCAACCGAATCCAAGAACACATCAAAACGATCATTCACCACGATCAAGTAGGCTTCATCCCAGGGATGCAGGGATGGTTCAATATAAGGAAATCCATCAATGTAATCCACTATATAAACAATCTCAAAGAAAAAAACCACATGGTCATCTCATTAGATGCTGAGAAAGCATTTGACAAAATTCAGCATCCTTTCATGCTAAAGGTCTTGGAAAGATCAGGAATTCAAGGCCCATATCTAAACATAGTAAAAGCAATTTACAGCAAACCAGTCGCCAGCATCAATCTAAACGGAGAGAAACTTGAAGCAATCCCACTAAAATCAGGGACTAGACAAGGCTGCCCTCTCTCTCCATATCTTTTCAATATAGAACTTGAAGTTCTAGCTAGAGCAATTAGACAACAAAAGGAGGTCAAAGGGATACAAATTGGAAAGGAAGAAGTCAAACTATCACTATTTGCAGACGATATGATAGTATACATAAGCGACCCAAAGAACTCCACCAGAGAACTCCTACAGCTGATAAACGACTTCAGCAAAGTGGCCGGATATAAAATCAACTCAAGCAAGTCAGAAGCCTTCCTATACTCAAAGGATAAGCAGGCTGAGAAAGAAGTAAGAGAAATAATACCCTTTACGATAGCCACAAACCATATTAAGTATCTTGGCATGACGCTAACCAAACAAGTGAAAGATCTGTATGACAAGAACTTCAAGACTCTGAAGAAAGAAATTGAAGAAGACCTCAGAAGATGGAAAAATCTGCCATGCTCATGGATTGGCAGGATTAATATAGTAAAAATGAGCATCTTACCAAAAGTAATACACAGATTCAATGCAATCCCCATCAAAATCCCAACTCAATTCATCATAGAGTTAGAAAGAGCAATTCAAAAATTCATCTGGAATAACAGAAAACCCAGAATAGCTAAAACTATTCTCAAGAGTAAAAGAACCTCTGGGGGAATCAGTATCCCGGACCTCAAGCTGTACTACAGAGCAATAGTGTTAAAAACTGCATGGTATTGGTACAGTAACAGACATGTAGATCAATGGAACAGAATTGAAGACCCAGAAATGAATCCACACTCCTATGGTCACTTGATCTTTGACAAAGGAGCTAAAACCATCCAGTGGAAAAAAGATAGCCTTTTCAACAAATGGTGCTGGCTCAGCTGGAGGTCAACATGCAGAAGAATGCAAATTGACCCATCCTTATCTCCTTGCACTAAGCTCAATTCTAAGTGGATCAAAGATCTCCACATAAAACCCGACACACTGAAACTAATAGAAGGGAAACTAGGGAAGAACCTTGAACATATGGGCACAGGGGAGAATTTCCTGAACAGAACTCCAATAGCTTATGCTCTAAGATCAAGAATAGACAAATGGGACCTCATTAAATTACAAAGTTTTTGCAAGGCAAAAGACACCGTCAAAAAGACAAAGCGGCAACCAACTAACTGGGAAATGATCTTTACCAACCTTACATCCGACAGAGGGCTAATATCCAAGATATACAAAGAACTCAAGAAGTTAAACTCCAGAGAGGCAAGTAACCCTATTAAAAAATGGGGTACAGAGCTACACAGAGAGTTCTCACCTGAAGAATATCTAATGGCTGAGAAGCACCTAAAGAGATGTTCATCATCCTTAGTCATTAGGGAAATGCAAATCAAAACAACCCTGAGATTCCATCTCACACCAGTCAGGATGGCTAAGATCAAAAACACAGGAGACAGCAGTTGTTGCCGAGGATGTGGAGAAAGAGGAACACTCCTCCACTGCTGGTGGAATTGCAGGCTGGTACAACCACTTTGGAAAGCAGTCTGGCGGTTCCTCAGAAAACTGGGCATGACGCTTCCGGAGGATCCGGCTATACCACTCCTGGGCATATACCCAGAGGCTTTACCTGCATGCAATAAGGACACATGCTCCACTATATTCATAGCAGACTTATTTATAATAGCCAGAAGCTGGAAAGAACCCAGATGTCCCTCAACGGAGGAATGGATTCAGAAGATGTGGTATATTTACACAATGGAATACTACTCTGCAATTAAAAACAATGAATTCACGAAATTCCTAGGCAAATGGTCAGAACTTGAAAATATCATCCTTAGTGAGGTAACCCAATCACAAAAGATCACACATGGTATGAAGTCACAACCACTTTGGAAAGCAGTCTGGCGGTTCCTCAGAAAACTGGGCATGACACTTCCGGAGGATCCGGCTATACCACTCCTGGGCATATACCCAGAGGCTTTACCTGCATGCAATAAGGACACATGCTCCACTATATTCATAGCAGCCTTATTTATAATAGCCAGAAGCTGGAAAGAACCCAGATGTCCCTCAACGGAGGAATGGATTCAGAAGATGTGGTATATTTACACAATGGAATACTACTCTGCAATTAAAAACAATGAATTCACGAAATTCCTAGGCAAATGGTCAGAACTTGAAAATATCATCCTTAGTGAGGTAACCCAATCACAAAAGATCACACATGGTATGCAGTCACTGATAAGGGGATATTGACCCAGAATCTCAGAATACCCTAGACACAATCAGCATATCAATAGATTTCTAAAAAGATGGAAGGAGAGACCCCTGGTCCTGGAAAGACTGGATGTAGGGGAACGCCAGGACAGAGTAATGAGAGGGGTTTGAATGGAGAAAAGAGGGAGGGAAGGGGGCTTATGGGACTTTCGGGGAGGGAGGAAACGGGAAAGGGGAAGTGATTTGGAATGTAAATTAAAAAAATAAAATAAAAAAAAAAAAGAAAAAATTCGCTCATGGATTGGCAGGAATAATATAGTAAAAATGACCATCTTACCAAAAGTAATATACAGATTCAATGCAATCCCCATCAAAATCCCAACTCAATTCTTCATAGAGTTAGATAGAGCAACTCAAAAATTCATCTGGAATAACAGAAAACCCAGAATAGCTAAAACTCTTCTCAAGAGTAAAAGAACCTCTGGGGGAATCAGTATCCCGGACCTCAAGCTCTACTACAGAGCCATAGTGTTAAAAACTGCATGGTACTGGTACAGTGACAGGCAAGTAGATCAATGGAACAGAATTGAAGACCCAGAAATGAATCCACACTCCCATGGTCACTTGATCTTTGACAAAGGAGCTAAAACCATCCAGTGGAAAAAAGATAGCATTTTCAACAAATGGTGCTGGATCAACTGGAGGTCAACATGCAGAAGAATGCAAATTGACCCATTCCTATCTCCTTGCACTAAGGTCAATTCCAAGTGGATCAAGGATCTCCACATAAAACCAGACACACTGAAACTAATAGAAAGGAAACTAGGGAAGAACCTTGAACATATGGGCACAGGGGAGAATTTCCTGAATAGAACTCCAATAGCTTATGCTCTAAGATCAAGAATAGACAAATGGGACCTCATTAAATTACAAAATTTTTGCAAGGCAGAAGACACTGTCAAAAAGACAAAGCGGCAACCAACTAACTGGGAAATGATCTTTACCAACCCTACATCCGACAGAGGGCTAATATCCAAGATATACAAAGAACTCAAGAAGTTAAACTCCAGAGAGGCAAGTAACCCTATTAAAAATGGGGTACAGAGCTAAACAAAGTGTTCTCACCTGAAGAATATCTAAAGGCTGAGAAGCACCTAAAGAGATGTTCATCATCCTTAGTCATTAGGGAAATGCAAATCAAAACAATCCTGAGATTCCTTCTCATACCAGTCAGAATGGCTAAGATCAAAAACACAGGAGACAGCAGTTGGTGGAGAGGATGTGGAGAAAGAGGAACACTCCTCCACTGCTGGTGGAATTGCAAGCTGGGACAACCACTCTGGAAAGCAGTCTGGCGGTTCCTCAGAAAACTGGGCATGACACTCCCAGAGGATCCAGCTATACCACTCCTGGGCATATACCCAGAGGCTTCCCCTGCATGCAATAAGGACACATGCTCCACTATGTTCATAGCAGCCTTATTTATAATAGCCAGAAGCTGGAAAGAACCCAGATGTCCCTCAACGGAGGAATGGATTCAGAAGATGTGGTATATTTACACAATGGAATACTACTCTGCAATTAAAAACAATGAATTCCCGAAATTCCTAAGCAAATGGTCAGAACTTGAAAATATCATCCTTAGTGAGGTAACCCAATCACAAAAGAACACACATGGTATGCAGTCACTGATAAGGGGATATTAACCCAGAATCTTGGAATACCCTAGACACAGTTCGCATATCAATAGATTTCTAAGAAAATGGAAGGAGAGACCCTTGGTCCTGGAAAGACTGGATGTAGGGGAACGCCAGGACAGAGAAATGAGAGGGGGTTGAATGGGGAAAAGAGGGAGGGAAGGGGGCTTATGGGACTTTCGGGGAGGGAGGAAACAGGAAAGGGGAAATGATTTGGAATGTAAATAAAAAAAAACTTAGAAAATAAAAAAAAAAGAAAGAATTCCCCTAAAGCAAAGCAATTCTGCTAGGATCAGGAACAAGACAAGGTTGTCCACCCTCTCCATAGATATTGAGTTATTATTCAATATAGTACTTGATGTTCTAGCTAGAGAAATAAGACAACTGAAGAAGATCAAGGGGATACAAATTGTAAAGGAAGAAGTATAAGTTTTCTTATTTGCAGATGATATGATAGTATGCGTAAGTGAGCAAAAAAAATTCTACCTAGAAACTCCTACAGCTGACAAACAGTTTCAGCAAAGTGGCTAGATATAAGATTAATCCAAGAAAGAGATTGACAGAGTTATCAGAATATGGAAAGAACTCCCAAGTCATATTCATGTATTGGTAGGGTTAACAATAAAAGTGGTCTTCCTCCAAAAAGCAATCTACAGATTCAACACATTCCCCAACAAAATTCCAACACAATTCTTTATAGATTTTGAAAGGACATCTTAACTTCATTTGAAAAAAAATCCAGAGGATCTACCGCACTGAGGAGACAGGCTGACCTGCGCCTCTGAGAGAGTGCAGAGTGCACGCCACCATCTTTGGTCCAGTGTCCAGGTAGTTGGGACAGCCAGGCTCGGAGACAGACAGGCATAATATCGCTTCAGTCTCAGGCAGCTTGTGTGTAACCTTCTCCAAGAGCTGGGCAGATCTGCAGTAACCAGTGTGCCAGCTCTGCGGTGGGACTTCTGCCCTGCAGAGGGACGACCCCTCGCCCCCCCAGAGAGATCACACACCCCTGCACAGAGCGGGAGACTACCAGCCTCCCTTTGGTGACGTCTGCTCCAGGAATCCACAACACTGAGCCTTTGGATGTGCAGGGACTCCCCAATATAACATCATTTGGGGCAAGGTACATCAGGTTCCAAAGTCACTCAGGAGCAGGGCAGGCCCCAGAAATCGGTGCCAGGGGAATCCTGGTAATCCAGGGGGTCCAGAAATAGCTTTGTAGTCTCAAAGGAGGTCCAACCAACAGCCAGTGACAGCAGGACCAACTAACACCAGAGGTAACCAGATGGCAAAAGGCAAACGTAGGAATGTTACTAACAGAAATCAAAGTAATATGACAACATCCGAACCCAACTCTCCAACAGCAGCAAGTCCTGAATACCCCACCACACCCGAAAGACAAGATCTGGATTTAAAATCATTTAAAATCACTTCTCATGATGCTATTAGAGGATCACAAGATGGACACAAATAAATCTAATAAAGAATTACAGGAGACCATGAATCAACGGTTAGAAGCCCTTAAAAGGAAACGCAAAAATCGCTTAGAGAAATGCAGAAGAACATGGATCAAAAGATGGAGGCCCACAAGGAGATAACACAAAGATCGCTTAAAGAAATGAATCAATGGGTAGATGCACTTTCAAAGGAATCACAAAAATTGCATAAAGAAATGCAGAAGAATATGGGTCAACAGACAGATGCCCATAGGGAGGCAACACAAAAATTGCTTAAAGAAATGAATCAACGGATAGATGCCCTTACAAAGGAAACACAAAAACTGCTTAAAGAAATGCAGGAGGCGATGGATCAACAGATGGAAGCCCATGAGGAGGAAACACAAAAATCGCTTAGAGAAATACAGGAGAACTTGGGTCAACAGGCAGAAATCCTGAAAGAGGAAATGCAAAAACATCTTAAAGAAATACAGGAAAATACAATCAAACAAGTGAAGGATCTCAGCAAATCCATCCAGGATCTAAAAAAGGAAGTAGAAACAACTACGAAATCACAAAGGGAGACAACTTTGGAGATAGAAAACCTTGGGAAGAAATCAGGAGTCATAGATGCAAACATCAACAGTAGAATACAAGAGATGGAAGAAAGAATCTCAGGTGCTGAAGATACCATAGAAAGCATCGACTCAACAGTCAAAGAAAATGCAAAATGCAAAAAACATGTAACCCAAAACATCCAGGAAATCCAGGACACAATGAGAAGACCAAACCTAAGGATTATAGGTGTAGATGAGAGTGAAGATTTGCAACTTAAAGGGCCAGTAAACATCTTCAACAAAATTATGGAGGAAAACTTCCCTAACCTAAAGAGAGAGTTGCAGATGAATGTAAAAGAAGCCTACAGAACTCCAAACAGACTGGACCAGAACAGAAATACCTCCCGTCACATAATAATCAAAACATCAAATGTATTAAACAAAGAAAGAATATTAAAAGCAGTAAGAGAAAAGGGCCAAGTAACATACAATGGAAGACCCATCCGAATCACATCAGACTTCTCTCCAGAGACTATGAAAGCCAGAAGATCCTGGGCAGATCTCATGCAGGCACTAAGAGAGCACAAATGCCAGCCTAGAGTACTCTACCCAGCAAAACTCTCAATCACCATAGATGGAGAGACCAAGATATTCCATGATAAAACCAAATTTTCACGATATCTTTGCACAAACCAAGCCCTGCAAAGGATAAAATGTGGAAACCGCCAATACAAAGAGAGAAGTAACACCCTGGAAAAAATGAGATAGTAACCTTCTTGCTTCAAACCCGAAAGTAGATAACCACTCAAACATAAAGATAGCGTCAAGAATGGCAGGTGGCAATAATCACTATTCATTAATCTCTCTTAATATCAATAGTCTCAATTCCCCAATAAAAAGACAAAGACTAACAGACTAGGCAAATGCACCAAAGAGGAGTAGAAGGCAGGAAATCATCAAACTCAGGGCTGAAATCAATCAAGTAGAAACAAATAAAACCATACAAAGAATCAACAAAACAAGGAGTTGGTTCTTTGAGAAAATCAACAAGATAGATAAGCCCTTAGCCAGACTAACCAGAGGGCACAGAGATAGTATCCAAATTAATAAAATCAGAAACGAAAAGGGAGAGATAACAGAAACTGAGGAAATTCAAAAAATCATCAGATCCTACTACAAAAGCCTGTATTCAACACAACTAGAAAATCTCGAGGAAATGGACAATTTCCTTGACAGATACCAAATACCAAAAGTAAATCAGGATCAAATAGACCATCTAAACCGTCCTATAACCCCTGAAGAAATAGAAGTCATCATTGGAAGTCTTCCAACCAAAAAAAGCACAGGTCCAGATGGTTTTGGTGCAGAATTCTATCAGACCTTCAAAGAAGTCCTAACACCAATACTCTTCAAACTGTTCCACAAAATAGAAACAGTAGGAACACTACCATACTCGTTCTATGAAGGCACAATTACACTAATACCAAAAGCACACAAAGATCCGACAAAGAAAGAAAATCTCAGGCCAATCTCTCTTATGAATATCGATGCAAATATACTCAATAAAATTCTTGCCAACCGAATCCAAGAACACATCAAAATGATCATTCACCACGATCAAGTAGGCTTCATCCCAGGGATGCAGGGATGGTTCAATATAAGGAAATCCATCAATGTAATCCACTATATAAACAATCTCAAAGAAAAAAAACCACATGGTCATCTCATTAGATGCTGAGAAAGCATTTGACAAAATTCAGCATCCTTTCATGCTAAAGGTTTTGGAAAGATCAGGAATTCGAGACCCATATCTAAACATAGTAAAAGCAATTTACAGCAAACCAATAGCCAACATCAATCTGAATGGAGAGAAACTTGAAGCAACCCCACTGAAATCAGGGACTAGACAAGGCTGCCCTCTCTCTCCATATCTTTTCAATATAGTACTTGAAGTTCTAGCTAGAGCAATTAGACAACAAAAGGAGGTCAAAGGGATACAAATTGGAAAGGAAGAAGTCAAACTATCACTATTTACAGACGATATGAGAGTATACTTAAGCAACCCAAAGAACTCCACCAGAGAACTCCTACAGCTGATAAACAACTTCAGCAAAGTGGCCGCATATAAAATCAACTCTAGCAAGTCAGTAGCCTTCCTATACTCAAAGGATAAGCAGGCTGAGAAAGAAGTAAGAGAAATGATACCCTTCACGATAGCTACAAACCATATAAAGTATCTTGGTGTGACTCTAACCAAACAAGTGAAAGATCCGTATGACAAGAACTTCAAGTCTCTGAAGAAAGAAATTGAAGAAGACCTCAGAAGATGGAAAAATCTGCCATGCTCATGGATTGGCAGGATTAATATAGTAAAAAGGACCATCTTGCCAAAAGCAATATACAAATTCAATGCAATCCCCATCAAAATCCCAACTCAATTCTTCATAGAGTTAAAAAGAGCAATTCAAAAATTCATCTGGAATAACAGAAAACCAAGGATAGCTAAAACTATTCTCAAGAGAAAAAGAACCTCTGTGGGAATCAGTATCCCGGACCTCAAGCTGTACTACAGAGCAATAGTGTTAAAAACTGCATGGTATTGGTACAGTGACAGGCATGTAGATCAATGGAACAGAATTGAAGGCCCAGAAATGAATCCACACTCCTATGGTCACTTGATCTTTGACAAAGGAGCTAAAGCCATCCAGTGGAAAAAGGATAGCCTTTTCAACAAATGGTGCTGGATCAACTGGAGGTCAACATGCAGAAGAATGCAAATTGATCCATTCTTATCTCCTTGCACTAAGCTCAATTCCAAGTGGATCAAGGATCTCCACATAAAACCAGACACACTGAAACTAATAGAAAGGAAATTAGGGAAGAACCTTGAACATATGGGCACAGGGGAGAATTTCCTGAATAGAACTCCAATAGCTTATGCTCTAAGATCAAGAATTGACAAATGGGACCTCATTAAATTACAAAGTTTTTGCAAGGCAAAAGACACTGTCAAAAAGACAAAGCGGCAACCAACTAACTGGGAAATGATCTTTACCAACCCTACATCCGACAGAGGGCTAATATCCAAGATATACAAAGAACTCAAGAAGTTAAACTCCAGAGAGGCAAGTAACCCTATTAAAAAATGGGGTATGGAGCAAAACAAAGAGTTCTCACCTGAAGAATATCTAATGGCTGAGAAGCACCTAAAGAGATGTTCATCATCCTTAGTCATTAGGGAAATGCAAATCAAAACAACCCTGAGATTCCATCTCACACCAGTCAGAATGGCAAAGATCAAAAACACAGGAGACAGCAGTTGTTGGCGAGGATGTGGAGAAAGAGGAACACACCTTCACTGCTGGTGGGATTGCAAGCTGGTACAACCACTCTGAAAAGCTCTCTGGTGGTTCCTCAGAAAACTGGGCATGACACTCCCAGAGGATCCAGCTATACCACTCCTGGGCATATACCCAGAGGCTTTACCTGCATGCAATAAGGACACATGCTCCACTATGTTCATAGCAGCCTTATTTATAATAGCCAGAAGCTGGAAAGAACCCAGATGTCCCTCAACGGAGGAATGGATTCAGAAGATGTGGTGTATTTACACAATGGAATACTACTCTGCAATTAAAAACAATGAATTCACGAAATTCCTAAGCAAATGGTCAGAACTTGAAAATATCATCCTTAGTGAGGTAACCCAATCACAAAAGAACATACATGTTATGCAGTCACTGATAAGGGGATATTAACCCCGAATCTTGGAATACCCTAGACACAATTCGTATATCAATAAATTTCCAAGAAGATGGAAGGAGAGACCCCTGTTCCTGGAAAGACTGGATGTAGGGGAATGCCAGGACAGAGAAGCTAGAGGGGGTTGAATGGGGAAAAGAGGGAGGGAAGGGGCTTTTGGGACTTTCGGGGAGGGAGGAAATGGGAAAGGGGAAATGATTTTGAATGTAAATAAAAAAAACTTAGAAAATAAAATAAAATTAAAAATAAAAAAATAAATAAATAAAAGAATAAACAAATTCATGAGATTTTTACTGAAGGTAGAAAAAAAAGAAAAAAATCCAAATAACTGAAACAATCCTGAGCAATAACAGAACTGTGGGAGGTATCTCAATCTGTGATTTTAAGTTGTACTACAGTGATTTACAAAACAAAAACAAAATCCTCATGGCATTAGCATAAAAACAGATGTGTTAATCAATGGGATTGAATTGAATCCACACAACTATGGACACTTTAAGTTTTGATAAGGAAGCCAGAAATACACTCTGGAAAATAAGATGGCATCTTCAACAAGTGGTGCTGGTCAAACTGGGTGTCTGCATGTAGAAGAATGCAAATTGATCCATATCTATCACCCTCCACAAAACTGAAGACAAGGTGGATTAAACAGCTCAACGTAAAACCAAAAATACTGAACCTGATAGAAGAGAAAATAGGGATTAGTCTTGAATGCATTGGCATAGGAGTTTACTTTCCAAACAGAACACTATTAGCACAGACACTAAAATCAGTGAGTAATAAATGAAACAATGGGACTTCATGAAACAAAAGCTTCTGTAAGGTAAAGGATGCCATCAATCAGAAAAGCAGTAATCTTCAGAATGGGAAAAGACTTATCAACTCCACATGCAGTAGATGACTAACACTCAAATTATGTAAAGAACGGAAGAAACAAGATATCAAAAAAGCAAATAATCCAATTTTTAAAATGGGATACTGATCTAAACAGAGAATTGTCAGAAGAGAAATGTCAAATGGCTGAGAAGCACTTGAAATGTTCAACATCCTTAGCCATCACAGAAATGCAAATCAAAACTTCTCTAGGATTCCATCTTACATTTGTCAGAATGTCTAAGATCAATAACACCAGTAACAGTCATGCTGTAATGATGTAGAGCAAGGGGAACATTCCTCCATCAATGGTAAGTGTGCAAACTAGTACAATCACTATGGAAATCAATATAGTGGTTCCTCAGAAAATTGATCTATCCCAAAACCCAGCTACACTACTCATGGACATATATCGAAAGGCACACTCCATCCTACCACAAGAACATTTTCTCAAGCCCATTTACTGTGTCTTTATTCATAATAGCCAGAAATTAGCGAAGAGCCTACATGTCCCTCAACTGGAGAATGGATAAAGAAAATGTGGTACATTTATACAGCAGAGTATTACTCAGCTCTTTAAAGAAAAATTGGCTCCAGAAAATCTGCAGGCAAATAAATGAACTAGAGAAAGCTATCCCTATGTGAGGTAACCTAGACCCAGAAAGAGAAACAGGGTATATATTGACTTATAAGTGAATATTAGCTATTAAGTAAATGATCAACAAGCTACAATCTGTAGATCTAGAGAGGTTAAGTAAAGAGAAGGAATTCAGAGAGATGCATGGATCTCCCAGGGAAGCTGAAATAGAATGTTCTCTCTCTCTCTCTCTCTCTCTCTCTCTCTCTCTCTCTCTCTCTCTCTCTCTCTCTCTCTCTCTCTCTCTCTCTCTCTCTTTCTCTTTCTTCCCTCTTCCTTTTCCTTCCCCCTCCTCATGTCTCAATATGTTATATCATTCAGGGCCTCAGCACAGAAAGAACAAACATCAGATTCAGGCTCTCAATGTTGGAACTTTAAAATCATTAGCAAAATAAATCTTTAAAGAATGTCTTGACTGTGGTATTGTATAATTATGGACTAATACCATCCCATTTTGTCTCACTGTTTCACCATTTATACCCAGAGATTATTGTAATGACTTCTTCTAATCTAGGCTTTGAGAGTCACCATGGAGAATAATGGAAGGATATACAACAAGACTTGCAACGATTTTCCATCCAGACTATCTAGCCAGAATGTCTGTATTCCAGATACAATATTCTCAAAATGATGGGCCATTTATTTGAGACCAGAGCATATCAAGCAAATTTTTAAATGAAAGAAAAACCTCTAAACCTATTTAATTTTTTTTAATGAAGTAAGAAATTTGTGTAACTCAAAAAAGAAAAAAATGAATCTCAGGGTCTAGTCAATGTGACTCTGAACCATCAAATAAGGCAGAGCTGTGACAGAATCACAAAGCTCTGAATACACAACTCTTACTGCTCTAGGACCAAACTCCAGATGAGGGAAAAACGGCCATCAGAATCACTAGGTGTTGGGTTTTCCCCTTAATTTTTAAGTCCAACCTCCACAGCATAAGTTCTGCTGTAGCAGAAGAGACAGAAATATATTTATGAACTCACTCACATTGCAACCCTTGAGGAGACTCCCAGGAACACCAGCAAAATTACAGATCATTATCATTTTTCAAACACTAAAGAAGTAATGACAAATGTCAGAACAAGAACTAAACAAAAGACATTTTTTTCATCAATAAACAGTTGCCCTTGGGGGTGCAAGAGGTTAAAATGGAGAGTGCTGTACCAGTCACCAGATCTATGCAGCACAGCTTGAGTCTTCAGGGCTTCTAAGCCATGGGCACCACTACTCATGTAATAAACCACATACCCGTGGCACCATTCTATTCAGTTGACCTAATACAAGTAACCATGATCAAAGCAAAACACTTCACACTCTTTTTTTTAAAAGAATAATCAGTACCCAAGACACAATTCACATATCAATAGATTTCCAAGAAGATGGAAGGAGAGACCCCTGGTCCTGGAAAGACTGGATGTAGGGGAATACCAGGACAGAGAAGCAAGAGGGGGTTGAATGGGGAACAGGGGGAGGGAAGAGGGCTTATGGGACTTTCAGGGAGGGAGGAAATGGGAAAGGGGAAATCATTCAGAATGTAAATTGAAAAAATATAGAAAATAAAAATAAAAAAATAAAAAAGAATAATCAGTATCTAAACATTTTGAATAAATGTTCATATATATATATATGAACAAATTTAAATTTTAACCATTTTTATATTTACCTTCCAATCTTTTAACTGATAGACACTTTAAATACCAAATTATTTAGGAGCAAATATATGGAACACAAAAAATTTATATATCTTATAATTTTACTTCATTAAATTTTATGATTTTTCACTAAACTTTGTTTTTATGCATGGTATATGTGTCTGCATGTGATGTGATGTATGTGGAGGTGCATGCATGCTCATGTGTGTAAGTGCAAAGATAATCTCAGAAGGAAGACATCTATTGGTTTCCACCTTCTTTGAGGCAAGATCTTATGCTACCTAATAGGTATGCCAAGCTAGCTGTCCCACAAGCTTCTTGGGATCCTCCTGTCTGTGTCTTCCATAAAAGCACTGGGATTACAGATAGATGCTATGACATCCTGCACAATGTGTATTCTTACAATCCAAACCGAGGTCTTCCACTTGTGCGGCAAATTCTTTAATCAATAAGCCATCTGTTTAACCCTATACTTAACATTTTAAAAGATTAACACTTCAGTTGATAAAATCATTTTAGGAAAATCAAGTAATATAGAAAGAAAATTTAAAGACAATTATGTTATCTTCCTATATTCATGTTGAATAGGAGGCTGTTCTCAAATAAGTGTTCAGCAGCTCAAGGTATCCTGTGTATGTAATGAAGGGATATGATAAACAATAATTGCTCAAGTGACAATATGTTCTATTTCATTGTATATTCAAGCAATTATTTTTCAGAGAATTTTGTTTTTCCAGGAGTTTCTGATTCATTCCTTTCAATTGTCAACAGGATCTTATGCCTTCAAGCCATTCCTAAGGACATCCAGAGTTTTTCAGTCATATGACTTAGTATAAATGTGTCTTTTTGAAAATTATTCTTTTCATATCACTGACTTCCATTCCAGTTTGGACTCACTGTTTGTAGACTAAATGCATAGTTGCCAAAATACAATATTTTTTCTTTGCATTTTTGAGATAGGCCAATTGTTTCTTCTACATTTTGTTTCTCATTCAGGTTTTTAATCTCTAATGTCACACTTCCAGAAGCACTTGAAATCAAAGGTCTGTGCAGCATTAGCATTCTAAGGCATCACCTGCTGTAAATATCTGTTTTGCCACCTGACTAGGAGTTTGGCTTTAATCCGTTGCCATATGCTCAGCAAAGAGCAAAAACATGTGAGTTCCGAAAATCACTCATCTGCTATAACTTGTGTGTTATCTTGGAATCACTTGGAAGAATCTATCTCCAAAAGGGAAAGGTAAGTTTGACCTCAAGGATACAGCATCACCTCAATGTCTATCACCTGTGACTGTGCTACTTATAATGTGCAGGAGACTTTTTCAGATGTGATTAACATTAACAACCTTCAAATAAGGAAAGCAGAACCTTACTCAAGTGAGTAGAACATAATGAATTGAGCTCTAAAATGCACAGGATTTTCTGTCACTGAAGAAGAGACAGGTGTAGAAGAAGAAGACAGTGTGAGAATCATCAAATGTATTTGTGAGGTCTTGAGACTGAGAGAGTAATATGGTGACAAATGTAGATGGCCTGGAGGAGTGACTCAACCAACAACCAGAAAAGAAACGCTACTTCAATGCTACAGACACAAGGGATAAAGTTTCATAAAGTATAGGCAAGCATATATACACATAAACATACACACACACAAACATACACATACACGTACATGTACACATACACATTTATTTATTTATTTATTGCTTTGTCCTTCTGGGAAAGGCTTGCAGGAAGATACACTGTATGTCCTTACAGCAGTGTTTGACATCTTGTTCAGCAAGTCCTGCTTGGTTTCCCATCAAGAGTCTCTGGGCCTGAGAAGGGAGCACTTGAAGGTACGAGAGAGTTTATGATCACTCAAGTCATGATTTTTAATACTAGATTTAGTTTTTACATAAATCAAGAAATAATCTAGTAGTCTACCTATCTCTTTTATTCTTGGAGTTTCTTAGGGTAAGTAATTAGTTAGCCACTATCAATGACTCCAGTAGATTAGAAAGGCCACCTAAGTATTGCCCAGCCTTCCTTATTCACCTGGCTTATAAAGGAAATCAACCATAGATATTTTCTAATATGTAGGTTCTCCTTTTATTAACATCAGTCCATGGGTGGAAGGAAAGCTTGCAGCTTCTCGTGTAACATATCAGAAAATGAGAATATAGATTGTGCATGACACAGCTGCCTCAACTTTCCAGTCTTCATAATTTTAAATTTCTTCTTTTCTGCCCTGAAAGTGAGTCCTACTTAATCAGCCTATCAAGTGAGCTATTGGAGATAGCTCTACAAGGTACCACACTACATTTCAAATCTCTTCTAAAGTGTGAAATTGTGTTGAATCCTTTCTAATGCTTTCCATTCTTTGTCTTAATACATTAGAAGCCATTCATAATTATCTATTTCCTAAATTCTGCTGACATGCTTACAAAGTCTTGTGATTCTTTTGACCCATCTGCTTTCATTCTAGCTCATAAAGTGCCAGTGACTTTGTCACTGGATGATATTTGGCAATTTTTGGAGCTTTTTTTAATTATACAATGGCAGGATGGTGTCATTTCTGATTTCAAGTAGTATTGCTAAGTACACCACAATCTACAATACAGAGCAGGGTCCAAGCTTTTTTTTTTAATTTTATTTTCTAAGTTTTTTTTTATTTACATTCCAAATCATTTCCCCTTTCCCATTTCCTCCCTCCCCGAAAGTCCTATAAGCCCCCTTCTCTCCCTTTTTTCCCCATTAAACCCCCTCTCGCTTCTCTGTCCTGGTATTCCCCTACATCCAGTCTTTCCAGGACCAGGGGTCACTCCTTCCATCTTCTTGGAAATCTATTGATATGCGAATTGTGTCTAGGGTATTCCGAAATTCTGGGTTAATATCCCCTTATCAGTGACTGCATACCATGTGTGTTCTTTTGTGATTGGGTTACCTCACTAAGGACCTTTATGAGAAATTTCAAAGATGCTACCTTACTTAATCATCAAGGAAGCTTAACTGCGATGCCTCGGCAGGTCAAGGGGTGTCACCCTCCAGTTCTCATTGACAGAAAGCTTAGCATCACATTTCCATGGAGAGGAATGACTAACCTAGATCATGCTCTGTTCTCAGTGACTCCTTGAATTTTAAACCAAATGTGTAAAGTCAGCCAGTAAAATTAAATGATTTATAGGTCGTCGCACTTTTCTCCTAATTTCGTGTTGACGGAGAAAGAGCTCATAGATTAACTTTTATTCAGAAAGACTATGACTAGAGCAAGAGGAAGCCAAAGAAGAAGGTGAAGCAACGGAGGTGAATCAGAAAAAGCAGGGCATAAGACGGTCATAACTGGAGTGTCAACTCCCTTTTCAGAGTACTCGCACTCTTCAACCCAAATGAGCAAGAAGAAATGTTACCTAAAGATCATATTTTATTTTCAGCTAAATTTATTACTCTTAAAATATTTCTTGCTTCAAAAAGTTTTTGACGTATTTTTTGGAATACACACACACACACACACGCACATACACATACACACACACACACACACACACACAAACAAACATGCTACTAGTGGAAATTTTTAGGATGCTGTATCAGGGATGTAGGAGGGGGGAGTCATATTTTACACTTAATAGTTTATCCTTTGAAGTTTTATTTGTCAATGAAGAGGTATACATCCCATGCTTATGATAAAAATAATCAAAGTAAATATATACTAAACACATGCAAAACATTTTCAAAGAGACATATCTTTTAGGTTACAAGGTGGATAAATATGTAAATATAAGAGTGCCAGGAGAAATAGCCAAGTTAAAATATATTCTGCATCTAGATTCTTAGGCTTTATTTAAAAACAAAAACAAAAATTAAAAACAAGCTATGTGAACATGAACTTTTAATCTGTTGGAAAAAATTACATTCACATCACTATCCAGAAGTATCTGGTAGGTAATGGAAAACATCAAGTGTTTAGTAATAAGTTAATAACATTCCAGCCCTTTCATCAGCATCAGCCATAAGCATCTGCATAGGCTCTAGTTCAAGAATTAGAACAGCTCAGTTTTTAGCCACAGTACCTTCTAAACCCCTAGAGTCTAGGTGAATTACCCCTCAGCTGTACTTAAAGAGGTATCAGTGGCAAAACCTATACTAATAACTAAGGAAATACATTCCGAAGTCCGGTTGCTTTTCGTTTGAAGAACATATTTTGTCTTAAACTAACTGTTATTTTGAAAATATTATCATGAATAAATGCCTTATTTTAAAAAGAAATTTTATTTTGATGCCATTTATAGGAAATGATCTGACACTTTGCCAGAATAATTTCACTGCCCTCCTCTGAGAAATCTACATTCCACCCAAAGCATCTGTAGGCTACAGAATATTATCAGACAACTAATACATCCCAATCAGACTGAATTTATTTATAGACAACGTTCTTTTTGCAATGTTAGATGCCTCATTAACTTGATTCAGCTTGTGCATAGCAAAAATATTCCCTCCCTCTTCAGATTTTTTGATAGAGTGAATTATAATTTCTTGTCTTACTCATTATAAACCTTTGGCTTGAAGGACATTTAAGAAATGTGTAGTACCACTTACATGGATCCCGGATTACTTTCCTGTATTAATTATATACTTTATTTGTTTCACATTGGAGGGGGTGGAATGGAATTGTGGCCATTGTTGCATTTTACTTTGCATGGAAAATAATTTTAATTTTGCCATCACCTCCATAATTAGGAAAAAGGAACAGTGTATTTGTGTAGATGCCAGAATTGTGAAGTTAGTGGTGTGTGTGCGATCTTAAGCCTCTCTGGAGCCTTAATAATTCTGCTTACTTTAAAAATGTGTGCCACTGCAAGCAACACTGTGAAGATGCTGTGAAAAATTAGACCACACAACTCCTATACATAAGCCACATCTCCACATTTTTTAATCTCCTCTTAGATGTTGCTCTATCACTTCTGGGATGCATGCTCTTTTGACTTGGTTTCTACATTTACGAATATGAGGGGATAAAGGATTTTCTTTCCAAACCTTCCATTACAACCATTTAAAACTTCTCTGCTGAGAATGTTGTCATCACGGACTATGTCATTAACTGGAAAGAATCTTCCCTTACAGATAAGTCCTACATTTACATTATTTGATAAAAATTCTAATTCTTTGAGTAAACTGGGAATTCATATAGAAAACTGTGGCCAATGATCAGTACCTGTTATTCTTTTCTCTTATAAAGGAGAAAAAGTAGATTGCTGGAGGTAATAAAATTAATATGAAGCCTCCTAGCTTATAAAAATGTCTGCATGTATGTCATATGATGAGTATGGTTCACATCCATGTAGCTGGTTTGTCTAGTGAGCTTACTTCCACAATATATATGTGAAAACTTCCTTGGAAAGTATCTATTTTTTGTGGTCCTGGAGAAACTTCAGGTTTACCTGATCATCAGTCTTTGAGGCTTTCAAGGCCATATGGCATGCCCAAGTAAACTACCATCCTCTATTCTAATCACAGCTAAAGTCAGCTGTGGGAGGCTGTCTCCTTTGAATGGTTTATAATCAGCTTGAGACATAAAACTGACTCATTCTGGAAGTGTGGGGGCTGTTCTTTCACTTTCCCAGTGCACGAATGACACTATCAAGCAGGAATGAATGCTCTGACCCCACCAACACTTTTCTTTCCCTGCTTGTTAACTTCTCATGGTATGTGGGCATATACGGCATGCTTGCACAGCTTCAAGTCATCTCTCCCACTATTTTGCATTAAGCACCCTGCTTGGTTGCACTGCTATAATGGGCCTTACATCCCCATGATGTTTTATTTCAACTATATTTCTTTATGAAAATCGACATATTAAATATGAATAAATATAAAATTTGAACTCAGTAAAACGAATCCATTGAATGTCATCTCTTAGGAGACAGCTTGTGAGCTCCCTTCATGTTGCTAAAGGGAGCTGTAAACTTGTCCTGTAAAGTACTATTATTAGGGAGTCACAATGAAATTACAGACCTTCCTCTTGAACCTTCTAAACTTTACGCTATAGTGCTTTGTTTCTTTCTTTTAGGAGTGTTTTGATATCTTAAATAATGGGCACACACCTTCCAGAATTTTATACTTGTGTTGGTTGGTGTTCCTTTATTTTTTTAAAAAAAAAAATCTTAAAAGATCTGTCCTGCTTAAGTTGCTCTTGTCCTGTGCTTCTTGAGAGGTTTCATAAAGATAAAATTTTTACATGATAATAAAAATTTGGAAGTTGCACCATCAAGCAATTACATTGAATTTTGCCTATGAACATTTTGATACGACAGAGCAAGATTAGTATCTAGAGAGGTAACTTTAAAACCTCTTTCAAAAAATTTTACTCATTATGGACACAGGCATAGATGAGCTTTTTTGAAGCCTCCATGGCTCATGCTTAACCAAATATAGTTCCCCAGAGCATCAGTTCTGTATTAATTCAGACAGGCCTATGATAGCTTCCCATTAATAGACTGCCTGATGGATCATACTTTTGTAGAGCAAGAGAAGATTTCTGTAGTGACAATTCTGGAATTTTGGTTTCTGATACAACTCACAGACCATATAAAGTTCAAGAAGAATATACCAAAATGTGGATGTTTCAGTCCTATGTAGAAGGGAGAACAAAATAATCATGGGAGATAGAGGGAGGGAGAGACCTGGGAGCTTGAAATTAGGGAGAGGGAAAGGGGGGCAGAATTAGGTATGGGAGGAGACAGGAAGAGGATCAGGAAATTCAATGAAGGTATGTAGCTGTGGGGGATGGAGAGCCAGGGGTAGCCACTAGAATGTCCCAGATGCCAGGGAAGTAAGAGGTTCCCAGGACCCAATGGGGATGACATTAGCCAAAATACCCAATAAAAGGGAGACAGAACCTGTAGAGACCATATCCAGTGGTTAGGCATAGCCCCTGTCTGAGTGATGGGGCCACCTACCCATCTCAAAAATATTGTTCCTGTCTAAGGAAAATAGAGGGACAAAGAGACTGAAGCACAAACTGAATGAAAGGCTATCTGGAGACTGCCTCACATGGGGATCCATCCCATATGCAGACATCAAACCCAGACACTATTGCAGATGCCAAGAAGTGCTGAGAGGAGTCTGATATAGCTGTCTCCTGAGAGGCTCTGCCAGAGCTTTACCAATACAGATAAGGATGCTTGAAACCAAACATCGAACTGACCGTGGGGACCCCACTGGAGGAGTTAGAAGAAGGAATGAAGGAGCTGAACAGATTTGCGACACCATAGGAAGAACAACAATATCAACTAACCAGAACCGCCAGAGATCTCAGGGACTAAGCCACCATCCAAAGAGTACACATGGAAGAACCCATGGCTCAAGCTGCCTATGTAGCAGAGGATGGCCTTAACTAGCATTAATGAGAGGGGAGGCCCTTGGTCCTGTGAAGGTTTAATTTCCCAGTGTAAGGGAAAGCTAGGGTAGTGAGACAGGAGTAGGAGAGCACCCTCATAGAAGCAGGGGGAGGGATGGGGTTATCCAGAGAGGAAACCAGGAAGGGGGATAACATTTGAAATGCAAATAAATAAAATAACCAATAAAAATTTAAAAAAGAAAAACAAAAGAACAGAATAATATCATTAGAATATATTTTCATTTTAATACCAGGTGTGGGGACAAGTGGCTGTTTCAAAGCAGCTAAAAATGATTTGCTTTGTGCTCTAGCAAAGGAATAATTTTATAATCTTCAGATAGTTTCTGTGGTTTGAAATTCTGGGAATGTTTCAGATGGTATATAAATGCTAGAGCCCTGCGAGGCAGTGTGGGTGGTTGTTGAGGATTGGGTGGTGGATGGGAGGTGGGATTGTAATTTGTTAGTAGTCATACTGAAAGAAAAAACAAAGAGAAATTAGATTCAGATCTCTCTCTCTCTCTCTCTCTCTCTCTCTCTCTCTCTCTCTCTCTCTCTCTCTCTCGTATCCTTCTTTCTCTCTTATCTAGTGATATGGGGTGAAACTGGGAGGATAAAGGGTGGGGAAAAAGAAAGAACCTATAAAATAGTAAAAGTCCAACGTCAGATGTCTCTCAGCTCCAAGGTCTCCTTGTTGTTGGCATAGCTCCATGATTCTGACCCAGCATAGCTTCATTGCCTTATCTGGAAAACTGCCCTCTGCAATGTCTTGGTTTCTGAGCAATCATTGAATTCTGACACTTCTGTTTCTCTTCAAGCACTATCACTTACACTCACCCCATTTTTAACAATGTCCACACACTGGCTGTGGAAATGATTATTGGCCTCCATCTGGAACCTCTGAGTCCATCATTTTAATCTCATGTCACTAATCTACATAATCTATTTGAAATATGTATTACAGTGAGTTCCAGATTGCACTTTCCACTGCAGTACTTACATAGTTTCAGAAGTCAAGACTTTGCACACCTCTCTTTGAAAATAATTGGATATCAATGAAAATGGGGAAAAAAACTTAGAATTACAATTTGGGCAAAAACAAAAGTTAGAATATATAGCTTCCAAATAGATTAAATATCAATAAATTTGACAATGCAAAACTAAAAGCAATGGAGAGTTTCAACAAAGACAGGAAGATAGAGCATAGGAAACACTAAATTCAACAATGTTCCAGTGTGCATAACGTCTTCCAACTGGAAAAGATATGTAAAATTTGAGATCCACAATTCTGATTTTACTGTCAGTACAAAAACTGAAGTAAGCTCACTTTGAGTGCCTGAACAGAGTGGCCAAGAACATATGGAAGGTAACATAATCCACTCATGCCCTACAATTGCCTTTCTGTTGCACTTAATCAAAGAGTTGTATTATAAAGACCAGCAAGTTAACAGTACTTGTGTGACTTTTTGTCTGTCATAAAGATCTCTTGACAATAGGCCTCTAAATAATATGCTATTCATTTTGTTTTATTATAAAATAAATAACATAGACACTAAAAGGGAAAATACTAAAATGTAGACGCATAAAGAGAAAGGTAATTTAAAAGAAATTATGATTGCAGTAAAAACAAAATAATAAAATTTTCAGCTTCAATTCTTTAAATGGTAAACTGTCTATTGGCTGTGCACACCTCTAATCCCAGCATATGAGAGGAAAAGGTAGGTGCATCTCTGAGTTTGAGACCAGCCTGGTCTACAGAGCAAGTTGCAAGACAACCAAGGTAAGTCAGACAAATTAAGGGGCGTATGATCTTGTCATGATGGAGGTTGGATCAAGACTTATCCACTCATAAAAGCCAAGGAGAATGATATAAAATATTCATATATTTTCTGACAATTTCTATGTCACCATGATCAATCACTAAGAGAGAAGGAAGAAATAGGCCAGTTCATACATAAGCCGCATTTCTGTTTGGAAAAGCACAAGGTTCTATTTGAATGGAAGTTGAATCAAATAAACCTCAGCACTTCAAAACAGAAACAGAGGCAGGGGGCTAAGAATATCTATTGTGGAGTTGTGATGTTTTTTGTTTGTTCATTAGAAACTTGTATCTCAAGCTAGTCTTGAACTTAAAATGTAACCAAAGTGAACTTGAAACTTTGTATCCTCCTGTCTTCACATCCTGGAAACTAGCATTAAAGATATATGCCATCACACCCAGTTTTGTGCAGGTTAGGCAAGCACTATAACAACTCCCTTACATGTGACTAACATCTTGTAAGGAAAACAAAAGAAAAGTAGACCACATATCCATAAACATTCAAACTTGTCTCTAAGCTGGCTGTTGGCATTATGTCGGGCTGTAGAGTATACAGTCAAAAGCAAAGAAAGTTGTAAGCTAAGTTCTATCCAGTACTCACACAGGGCTTTAAGAAGTCCAGAATTCCAAAAGCCAGAGAGCAGATTCCTCACTGTACTCTGTATTGTCTGTGGAAACAGCCCATAGACAAACCCAGGACTGCAATGAAAACATTCTACATCTACCCTAACATCAAGGAAAGCCATTAGTAGGCAAACCTGAATTACAAGTAACTTAAACATCTGTATGAACAATTCCAACACATTTTCAAGGAAGGAGAAAATTTTCAACTCTAAACACCATAAAATGTATAGTACCCAGCCTTCAATCAACTACTAAATTTTCCAGGAGCAAATATGTCAGTTCAAACAGACTACCAATGACAACAGTAAGGAAATTAACACATCCTAAAGATAACTAAAATTCTTTTTAAAAAGCTATAACAATGACCAAGACTTTACAAAGTAACATAACCATGATGAGGAAATGTAAAAGAAAAGTAGATAATATAAAGAGAAATTATTAAATATGAAGGGATGAATTAGATGAAATTAATACTATGCTAGATCCAGTAGAAAGAATATCAATAAAACTGAAAATAGGAGTACAAACTACTCAAAACATTATACTAGAAAGAAAGAGGTCTAAAAATCAGTAAGGGACAGAGCCTCAGTGACCTGTAGGGCAACAGTATCTAATAAAATAAGAGAAATGAATGAAAAAAAAAGAGGAGACTATCATCAGAAAATATAAATGGAACAAATAGTAGACAAGTTTGTACCTTCCAAGAGTGACAAACATCCTCAGGGCCAGTCAGAAAAACCCACACATGGATGAAAGCAATATTTCAGAGATTAACAGAGTACATATAATATGAACGAAGGGTATTAAATTTTGCTGTGCTTTTAAAGAGAGGAAATTCAAACCAGATAAGACTAAAATCAACCACCTATGTGTGTTGTGGAAGGGATCAAATGGGATGTGAGTCAAAGCAGCATAGTCCACAAAGTCTATCCAATTTGCTTTATTCTAGAAATATTCCATATGTTCAATACTTTAAATCAATATTTTACAATAATGGGAAAGCATTTAAAACTTAATGCAAGTTGAAGCAAATAAAGACAACTATACTTTCCATAAAAATGCAAAACACGGTGATGAGTGCATGCAACAACTAATAAAGTAACATTTGAACACAGTGATTTCCCCTCAAACCACAGAAGAGAAACAACTGTTAACAAATCCTCAATTACTAGCAAGTTTATTTTGGAGGGGAAAGTATAGGATATTGGGCAAATGAGATGTGTTTTGAATATAGGTTTTCACTGTGGAGACAGAGCAATACAAATAGATCAAAACACTGAAATGTAGTTTTTTGGTTGGAAGTATAAATATGATGTCTTATACACATAATTTCTTATACACATAACCGAGCTCAGTTTGTGGAAATAGTCTAAAAGTCATGACATATTAGTACTGCAACCCAGGTCTTGATTTCTACGAATTATTTGCTAAAGTAGAAACTAAAAAAAAGATTTAAAAAAATGTACAAAATAAGTCTAAAAACCTTATTATGATTAAGAACAGTGCTCCAAAACATAATGAGGTTGCTGGGTGTGTTGCCTCTTAATTTGGGCTATCAGAAGATAGGAAGACAGATCTCTGCAAGTTCAAGGTAAACCTGATTTATACACTGAAATCCAGGAGAGCCTGGAATACATAGTAAGACCTTTCTCAAAACAAAACAAAAACTATGATGGGCAAATGTGGAAAGCACACAGAACCAGCTCTAAAGGGTTTTCTTCCTCTGTTGAAATCTTGAGCATCAAAGTAAATAAGGTTATAGACATAAAATATATCTACATTCAATAATTATTAAATATTATTTAATGAATCTTAAAAAGTAAAATATTGACTGCTGAAATTTTAAAAGGAGAAAAAGAGTAATAAAAGTAATTCTTAAATAAGTTAGAAAACTCTATGCTTGTCAAGTATGCATGATTTTCTAGGTTCAAGCGCCAGAAGCACACACACTATGCCATATACGTGTTTTTATACATATGGGTAGATATACACACAAATTCATGGAAGGGTGGGTGGATGGAAGAGAAGGGAGAGGACAACAGTGATGTAGCTACATATTTTAAATGATCCTATTTTGTTGGTATAGAATTGTATATATTTAAAACTGGTCAAGATAATTAACTCATCCACCACTTCCTGGTCACTGTGTGTGAGTGAAAGGAAAACAAGGTCTACCTTGGGTACATGTTAAGGACACAGTACTGAGTCTTTACCACAGCCATCACGCTGTGCATTATTAGGGTTTCCAGCATCCTTTTTACTGAAAGTCTGTAGGTACTCTGGTCAGTGCCATCTCATTCCCTCTAACTCACAGTCCTGGTGGTTCCATTCTTCTGTTGGCCTCTTTGAGTTTTGCTTTTGACCTTGCAAATGAGATCATGCAGTTTTTGTCTTCCTGCGTGTGGCTTATTTCACACTGTCCTACAGATTCATCCACCTCATTGCATTGGCAGAATTTTCTTCTCTCTGTAGGTAGCATACACTTCCATTGCGTATATTTATCATAGTGTCTAAATTGTTTCCATACCTTAGCCATGAATAGTGCAATGAACATCAAGATGCAAGGATTCCTTAACCATACTGATTCATTTGCTTAGGCTATATATCTTGCAATGGGATTGCTAGACTATGTACTATATCTGTTTTTTTTTGAATAATAGGAAATTCCATAGTTTTTCATAATGACTAAATCACATTTTCATGTTCCTAGTCATGCATAAGATTTCTCTTTATCTAGTTTAACACTCACTTATTCTTCTTTATCAAGATTAGATCAGTCAAATAAAAGGAAATTATTGACTCCTGAGAGGAGAATTGGCCTTACCCAAGGAAAAGTCCCTTGTTGATTGTCCAGTACTAAGTTATCAGCCTTGAAACCATATACAAAGAACAAAAAGTGATTCAGCGCAATGTATTTATACACATTTGTACATTCACACAAATATATATGTAACAAATACAATTTAAAATAGGCTAACAACTTGGGGGATTCATAAAATGGTTAAGGAAGATAGCTGGGCAGTGCTGAAGTAAGTAAAGGTAGAGAATCATGATTTAATTCTATTTAAAAAAAACATTTTCAAAATAAAAAATAATGTATACTGCTTTCTTTAAAATGATCATTTTAACTTTATTTATACCATGCAAGTTTTAGGGTCTTTGTTTTCTATTTCTTTAAAAAAACAGTATTGAAAGTATGATAAGAATTACATAGCATCTATAATTAATTTGGATAGTGTATTTCTTAAATATTCTTCGAATGCAAGAACATGGGATATCTTTACTTCTCTGAAATCAACAATATAATAAAGCTAAAAAATACAGCATGATCTGAAGTAACATTTTTGATACAGATTACTGAACTAAATATCTTATCTTTAAAATAAATAGTTTTATAAATTATTATGCAAAGTTTTGTATCCAGATAGATACAAATCTATGTGAGGAATTCGAAGTGATTGAAATCAGACCAAACTATTTTAAATTAGTGATGTGGAGTGGTAAAGAGAGGTCTCTCCAAATTGTAGCAGATTCACATAAGCACATCTTTGTATACGGTGCTCTCTGAAGACTCAGGGAGTCATCATGAGAACTGTAGATTTTAGATCATGGGAAATGGTTCAGTGACAAGTGAATGACAAACAATGGCAAGTTATAAAGCATTCAAGGGACAAGACAGGAGAAGCCAGAAAAGATATTCAGTACCAGGCATCATTAGACAGAAACCTGAAGCAACTGACTGTCTGCTTGACTTGATTTTTGTGTTCTCTTCAGAGCCTTGTGAAACTGGAGATTCACTGGAAACAGAAACTAGAAATTCCTGCTTACCTTGTAGGAGGTGGATATCAGATTCATCTACATCTAAATAAATAATTAATATTTTTAATTAATCAATAACCTTCATTCAAATCTTGCAGATCTCAGGGGTAGGGGTGTAGCTCGGTAGCAGAGCAAATGGACGAGCCTTGGGTCCAAAATTCCCAGCAAGCACTTTTAATGATCTGTCAGTGTCGTAGGGAAAAGTCATGTTCCATTCCTCGGCTTTGGTTTCCCGACCCAAAGGGCCTAGAACATGACATTTAGTTCCATGGAGCCATGGGGCCTAATTTCATAAGCCTTCCATGGACTCAAAGAGCACTCCAAGACTGAACTCAGTGGGGGTCCCCAGTGCAGCTGAGGCATGACATCCTGACAACTGGAACTTGAGTTGTGGAAAAGGAGAGAGGGAGCAGGGTCTAAGGGGGGAAAAAGCTTTTATATTCAATGAAAATATGTAGCTTCCTTAGAAATAATTGTCAAATAATCACAAAACACTCCTCCTAATATAATAGGATTTGTCACAATTAATTAAACTTTTGATACTTTATTAATTAACATCTGTATTTTCTTTGTGATTTTTCATGACCCTGGCAGCCAGATATGTTGATCCATGTTGCGCTGCAGCACATTGTTTTACCTTTGACATTCAACGAACTCTGTACTCTTCTTGCACATTCTTTCCCCTAGCGTTTTTCCAAGGCTCCCTGAGTTCTCGAAAATGTTTATAAAAACAAAATATATGAATACCAAGCTGCAGATCTGCTACATATGTGCAGAGAAGCCTAGGTCCAGCCTAGGTTCTTTGGTCGACTCTGAGAGCCTCAAGGTCCAGGTTAGTTGACTCAGCTGGTCTTCTTGGTCTTGATGTAGGTCTGGAATAACTGAAACAGAGACTATTCCAAAAGCTATTGCCTGTCCTGAGACATGTTCTTGTAGCTGGGCTACCTTATCTGGCCTCAATGGGAGAAGAAGCACCTAGCCTCGAAGAGACTAAATTACCAGGGTGGGGGAATAACTGGAGAGGTCCACCCTCTCAGAGGAGAAAGGGAAATAGAATGGGAGGATTGTAGAAAGGGATGACCAGGAGGGATGCAGTGAGTGGGATGTAAGTGAATAAGTAAAAAAATAAATAAATTTTAAAAAATATCCAATTCATAACCTAACCTTTGTCTTTGAGAGGTATAATGATGAGGATAACATTTATTTCTATTAAATGGAAATATAACTGACTGACGATAATTTTTTTCTTCTTCCTGTGGTTCCTTGAATTTTGTTGTAGAAAATTACAAGGAAATTAAAGTATATTAATATTAAAAATAAAAAAGAAACCAATATGTGAGTGTTATAGAAATGCCTATTGCTAATGAGTATTCTCATTTCTCAGTCATCTCAACCAGTAGAATAAATAAAAATATGTGTATGCTAATATAATTTTTTTCTGGACATACCCATGTGATTCTAAGCAAGAGCTCATAGGGAATGCTCTGATATTGCCACCAAATGGGTTACACTTCTTTTTTCTGTATGTATCCTCTAGCTTCAGCAGAGAGAAATGTCACTGTCAACACTCACCATGCATTTACATAAATGGCCAATAGAATAAGTATGTGGAGATTTTAAAATTGTTAACACATAACCACTTTGGGAAACAAAAACCAAACAAAGTACATTGCTTATGTGTTATTCCTTTGCCTTTAATTTATTGCCTCTACACTTCCAAATATTTTATTAGGCCAAAATATTAGAAGTGAGGTTGTTGAGCTCATGTTATACAATATTCTCCCAGTTTGCATTTCATTAGGAGAACTCTCAATATCTCAAAGAATTATCTTATTTACATCTATTAAGATATCTCTGTGCTATAAAGTTCTATAAGTTTGAAAAAAATCATACTATCTCTGTTCTCTGTTACTTCAGTACCATGCATAATAGTTTCTTCATCCCTAAAAAGCAGTCCTGAGGGCTAGATATAGCATCACATATATCTGAGCTCAACTCTTGGAAAGTGGAGGCAAGAAGATCAGTAATTCAGGGCCATTACCAGCTCTGTTTAGGCTATTTCTATTAAATGGAAATATAACTGTACATTATAACTTGTAGCTTGTTTCAAACAGTGGGGTGGGAACAGTCCTGATTTTTCTGATAAAAAGCATTCCTCTTTATAATATTCTTGAAGTTATCGCATAAGTACATCATCTCCCTTCCCTTTTCTCTCTTTAAGGACCCAAGGAGAATTCCTTATTTGGTCTTAGTATGCCATTTGATGTAATCCTTTTTCAGGTCTTATTTAGACCTGCCATATTGGTAAAATTTCATGGCTATAGCTTCTTCAATGATTATTCTTGGTTTTCAACTTGACTACATCTTTTTTTTTTTTAAATTTTATTTTCTAAGTTTTTTTTTTTTTTTTTTTTTTTTTTTTGGTTTTTCGAGGCAGGGTTTCTCTGTGTAGCCCTGGCTGTCCTGGAACTCACTCTGTAGACCAGGCTGGCCTCGAACTCAGAAATCCGCCTGCCTCTGCCTCCCAAGTGCTGGGATTAAAGGCGTGCGCCACTACCGCCCGGCAAGTTTTTTTTTATTTACCTTCCAAATCATTTCCCCTTTCCCATTTCCTCCCTCCCCGAAAGTCCCATAAGCCCCCTTCCCTCCCTCTTTTCCCCATTCAACCCCCTCTCATTTCTCTGTCCTGGCATTCCCCTACATCCAGTCTTTCCAGGACCAGGGGTCTCTCCTTCCATCTTCTTAGAAATCTATTGATATGCGAAATGTGTCTAGGGTATTCTTAAATTAACTAAAACTCAAGCAACCGAGCACACCTGTGTAGGGTGTTTTTTTTTTTTTTTTGGACAGCAGTTAAATTATTGGAGGTAAAAGACCCACATTAAATCTGGGCCACACCTGGACACAGCCCACATAAAAGGACATGGAAGAAGAATCCTTTGGCTCATTGCCTACTTTCTCTCATTCCCACTGGCAAGTTCATCCATCACATTTCTGAGCCATTCGTTATCTTGTATTAGAAACTACTACTTGAGAACTACAATGTAGACTGAAAACAAGCAGCTCCCTAAGTCCTCCCTATGACACCAGCTAAGATATCCAACCTCATGGTTAAACAACTACCGGATTCATGGCTTTCTATTGGGAGATAGCTATGTATATAATATCTCATTTAACCCATTCTGGCCCTATAAAGAACCCTGACAAGTACAGAGGGATACCTTGGAGACAACAAAGAGACCCTGCAGCCTGTGTCTTTTGATTAGAGCATGGAGCCCATCATTATTTAAAGTTATTATTGAAATATGTGTTGATTCCAGTTGTTGTTTTGTTTAATTTTGTTGCTGTTCACTAGGTTCTCATGGGTATTTTGTTTTTCAGTAATTATAGTTTCATTTTTTTGTCTTTGAAGACCTTTTGGTTATTTTCATTCTCTTCTTCAACCAGAAATATTGCTCCAGCATGGTTATTTTGTTTGATTGGTTGGTTAGTTGGTTGGTTGGTTAGTTTAGGTTTGGTCTGTTAGACATAAGCTTTTTAGTCTGTTTGTGCTACAAAAAGTTATTCTTTCTCTGTCAACTATGACAGATAGTTTTATTGGGTAGATTAGTCTAGGTTGGCCATCCTGGTCTTTTCGGGCTTAAACTGCAATGATTCAGTTTCTTCTGGCTTACAAATTGTCCACTGAGAAGTCATCTATTGTTTTTGTTTGTTTGTTTAGTTGGTTGGTTTTTGTAAATATGACTGTCATGTTTTCTCTTTCAGTTTTCAATACACTTTCTTTGTTCTGTATATTTAGTGTTTTAATTATGGTATGTCATGAGGAGCTTCTTTTCTGTCCTTGTCTAGTTGGAATTCAGTGAGTTTCTTGTATTTGTATGAGTATGTCTTTTCTTAGTTTGGGGAAGCTTTGTTTTGTTTTGTTTTTATTGAAGATCTGGTCTAGGTCATTGTCCTGGAATTCTTCTCCACTTATTCTTATAATTTTAAGATATGGTCTTTTCAGTATATGTAGTATATGTAGTGACAATTTTGGAATTTTAGTTTCTTTTAAAAAACACATAAATATTATAAGACTATGCTTTTTGTTTTAATCCCAGTTGTGAGATATGGAGCTGCATCTGATTATGAAATATCTCATGCTCTAGCAAAGGCATGATTTTGCCAGCTACAGATAGTTTCAGTGAGTGTATGATGTTTGGAATTCTGGTGAATTTTCAGAGGGCATATAAATGATAGGGTCAAGGTGGCACAAAGAGGCAGCTTATCAGTCAGGAGTGAGGAGAAACAGGCTTGCACAGGTAAAAGCATGACTGCTGCTCAAAGGTTCATGCCAGGAAACCACTATTTTACTGATACCAAAACCACACAAAGATCCAACAAAGAAAGAGAACTTCAGACCAATTTCCCTTATGAATATTGATGCAAAAATACTCAGTAAAATTCTTGCCAACCGAATCCAAGAACACATCAAAACGATCATTCACCGCAATCAAGTAGGCTTCATCCCAGGGATGCAGGGATGGTACAATATATTGAAATCCATCAATGTAATCCACTACATAAACAAACTCAAAGAAGAAAACTACAACATCATTTCATTAGATGCTGAAAAAGCTTTTGACAAAATTCAGAATCATTTCATGCTAAAAGTCTTGGAAAGATCAGGAATTCAAGGCCCATATCTAAACATAGTAAAAGCAATATATAGCAAACCGGTAGCCAACATCAAACTAAATGGAGAGAATTTGAAGCAATCCCACTAAAATCAGGGACTAAACAAGGCTGCCCTCTCTCTCCATATCTATTCAATATATTACTTGAAGTTCTAGCTAGAGCAATTAGACAACAAAAGGAGGTCAAAGGGATACACATTGGAAAGGAAGAAATCAAAGTATCACTATTTGCAGATGATATGATAGCATACTTAAGCGACCCAAAAATCTCTTCCAGAGAACTCCTACAGCTGATAAACAACTTCAGCAAAGTGGCCAGTTATAAAATTAACTCAAAGAAATCAGTGGTCTTCCTATACTCAAAGGATATACAGGGTGAGAAAGAAATTAGGTAAATGACACCCTTCACAATAGTCACAAACAATATAAAGTATCTTGGTGTGACTCTAACTAAACAAGTGAAAGATCTGTATGACAAGAACTTCAAGTCTCTGAAGAAAGAAATTGAAGAAGACCTCAGAAGATGGACAGATCTCCCATGCTCATGGCAGGATTAATATAGCAAAAATGATCATCTTGCCAAAATCAATATACAGATTCAATGCAATCCCCATCAAAATCCCAATGCAATTCTTCATAGAGTTAGAAAGAGCAATTCAAAAATTCATCTGGAATAACAGAAAACTCAGGATAGCTAAAACTATTCTCAAGAGTAAAAGAACTTCTGGGGGAATCAGTATTCCAGACCTCAAGCAGTACTACAGAGGAATAGTGTTTAAAACTGCATGGTATTGGTACACTGACAGGCAGGTAGATCAATGGAATAGAATTGAAGACCCAGAAATGAACCCACACACATATGGTCACTTGATCTTTGACAATGGAGCTAAATCCATCTAGTGGAAAAAAGATAGTCTTTACAACAAATGGTGCTGGTTCAACTGGCAGATGGCATGCAAAATAGTGCAAATTGATCCATTCTTATCTCCTTGTACTAAGCTCAATTGCAAGTGGATCAAGGACCTCCACATACAACCATACACACTGAAACTAAAAGAAAAGAAACTGGGGAATAGCCTTGAACACATAGGCACAGGGGAAATTTTCCTTAACAGAACACCAATAGTTTATGCTCTAAGATCAAGAATTGACAAATGGGACCTCATAAAATTACAAAGATTCTGTAAGGCAAAGGACACTGTCAATAGGACAAAACAGCAACCAATAAATTGGGAAAAGATCTATAACAACTCTACATCCGACAGAGGACTAATATCCAATACATACAAAGAACTCAAGAAGAGTTCTGCAAACCCCTCCAGCTCCGTGGGTCCTTTCTCTAGCTCCTCCATTGGGGAGGACAGCCAAATAACCCTATTAAAAAATGTGGTACAGAGCTAAACAAAGAACTTTCACCTGAGGAATATCGAATGGCTGAGAAGCACCTAAAGAAATGTTCAACATCCTTAGTCATCAGGGAAATGCAGATCGAAACAACCCTGAGATTTCACCTCACACTGGTCAGAATGGCTAAGATAAAAAACTCATGAGACAGCAGTGCTGGAGAGGTTGTGGGAGAAAAAGGAACACTCCTCCACTGCTGGTGGGATTGCAAACTGGTACAACCAATCTGGAAATCAGTTTGGTGGTTCCTCAGAAAACTGGGCATAATGCTACTGGAGGACACTGTTATACAACTCCTGGCCATATACCCAGAGGATTCTTCAGCATATAATAAGGACACATGCTCCACTATGTTCATAGCAGCCCTAGGGGTTTATAATAGCCAGAAGCTGGAAAAAACCCAGATGTCCCTCAATGGAGGAATGGATACAGAAAATGTGTTATATATACACAATGGAGTACTATTCAGCCGTTAATAACAATGGATTCATGAAATTCGTGGAAAAGTGGATGGAACTGGAAAATATCATCCTGAGTGAGGTAACTCAATCACAAAAGAACACACATAGTATGCACTCACTGATAAGTGGATATTAGCCCAGAAGCTTGGAATACCCAAGACACAATTCACATATCAAATGATGCCCAAGAAGGAGGAAGAACAAAGTATGGATCCTTGGGTCCTTTGTAGAAAGGAGAAAAAAATAACCACAGAAGGAGATACAGAGACAAAGGATGGAGCAGAGTCTGAGGGAAAGACCATCCAGAGACTACCCCACCCAGGGATCCATCCCATATACAGTTACAAATCCCAGGCACTATTATCAATTCCCACAAGTTCTTGCTGACTAGAGCGGGATATAGCTATCACCTGGGAGACTCGGCTAGTGCATGAGAAATACAGAGGGGGAAACTCTCGGCTAGCCATTGAACGGACAGGGTCCCCAATGGAGGAGCTAGAGAAAGGACCCATGGAGCTGGAGGGGTTTGCTGCACCACCGGAGGAACAACAATATGAGTCACCCAGTACTCCCAGAGCTCCCAGGGACAAAACCATCAACCAAAGAGTACACATGGAGTTATCCATGGATCCAGATGCATAGGCAACAGAGGATGGTCTTGTTGGACACCATAGGGAGGAGAGGCCCTTGGTCCTGGAAAGACTTCATGCCATAGTGTAGGGGAATACCAGGTCAGGGAAGCAGGGGAGGGTTGATTGGGGAAGGGGGAATAGCTTATGTGATTTTCGAGGGAGCGGGGAACCAGAAAAGGGGACATTTGAAATGTAAATAAAGAATATATCTCATAAAAAAAGAAATAAAAAGAAAATCAAAACAACCCTGAAAAAAGTAATAAATAAATGATAGGGTCCCAAGAGGTAGTGGTGGGTTGTTCGTTGGTTGTGGGTTCTTAGTAGGTTGCTATTTCATTGGTATCGGTTGCTGTTGATCACAGTTTGTTATGTCATGCTCAAAGAAGAAGCAAGATGAAGAAAAAACTAGGTATCCTGACTGAGAAACCTAAACTTGACTCAAGGAACTCAACACCCCAATCAGCAGGAAGTAGTCTAATGTTAACATCACCCCCCCCTTTCCGACCCCAAGACCCCTAACCTTATTTACTGAGCTCTTTTCTTTTCCCTCTATTCTTTTTCTCCCCTATCTACTGTTAGAGGGTTAGGAGGGTGAAAGAAATGTGGTGCGAAGGAAAGAAGAACCCACAAAGTAGTCAAAGCCCAGCTACAAGTGTGTTTCTATATGTTCTCGCATTTCCTACATGTTCTTTTCCTGTGTTTAAAAACTTGTTTATATTTTTTATTTATTTTATCTAGGTCCTTCACCTTGTCTTACAGTCTTAATTGTCTAACTTTGGCTGGATTTACTCTACTTGTCAGACTTTTCCATATATAGATCCAGTTAAGTTATTGGGTCTTTCAGTTCCATCTTTATTTCTGGTCACATCCTCTTCAGTGTTTCCTTCTATTCAATGTTTATTGAATTCTATTTTCAAATCCTAAACTTTCTTTATCATTTCTATTAGCCTTATGTTTATGTTTTCTTGGATATAACTTGGAAATTTATTTCCTTTAACTCTACAGTGCTATTTCATTGTATTGTGTCATCTATAAACTCTTGGAATTCTTTGCTGAAATATAGCTTTGTTCCTTTAAATTCTGTGTCCTCTAGTTCAAGTAGGTAATTGAAGAACATTTCTATAGGAATGATGAATTAGGGAGGACAGATACTATCTTAATTTTTTATATGGTTTGTATTTTTGCAATGAGTTCTGGGTATGTGGACTTCTTTTCATTAATTCTATGTCTGATGTGGTCAGTGAAGATTGAGGCAGAACAAAAGATGTGTAATTTGCTTTGAGCCTAGAGGTTGGAAATGGCTTAAGTGAAATGATGTCCAAGTGTACAGAAGTCTGGGCTACTGTGCAGGATGTGATGTCTGGTCCAAGCTTGGAATTTGGGGATAGATTCAGAGGTTTGGTACATGGTGAGAGGATCAGGTAGAATGGCCCAGCTAGACTCCAGCAATGAATGTACAGTATTTGGCAGGGCAGATAGTTTCTTGATTGGTGTAGAAGTGCCCTGTGGATTTGGGACAGGCAGAGAGTTTCCAGGTAGAAACCCAGAGGTTGTGAGCAGTGCAGACAATGGTGGCCAAAGGAGGACAGGATCAGTCACACTCGCCAACCTATATCCAGTAAAGGATCACATTATCCCTTTATATCTGATAAAGGATCAGTGGATTTTGCATATATAACACTTTACCATTTCTTCACCCATGTATTTAAAACAAACTATTTTTCCTCAGTGTTTAGTTTTCTTTTTTTAAATTACTGTAGGAAATTTTGAATATGAAAACTATACATGTTTGTATCTAAAACAAAATTAAAGTTTATAAATTTTATTTTTGTCAATTGTTTCTACAGGCAAACAAGGTCAAACTTACGATTTTCATAAATGTAATTTAGTAAATTTCATAAAAACTAAAATCTTTTTACTTAACATAGTGAATGGGTGATGGTGGCAGGCATAATGCAATTTTCAAAATATAAGTTCGTATTTCTGTATTCAAAAGAAATATGAACCAACTCAATAAAGATGAGCAATATTAACCTTAAGGAGTTAATCACGGGAGCGAATGAGGAAAGATAGTGTAATTACCAGTATATGAAGGTAGTCATTAAGGTGAACCAAGCCACATAACATAGTTTGCAGTTTAATGTAAACAAAAGCCAAAGCTCCCATAGCAACACAAACTTTTTTCAAAATGTATATATACTAGGCTTTAGGTTATTACTTAATGTTCTAAATTTATAGTTTCTAATGCATACATATAATTAGGTCACATCAACCTGATTCTGAAAACAATAAAATTTATGCATTAAAGTCACATGCATTTTGATTTGCAAGCTTCCTACTTTATCTTCTACATAGTTGATATGCCCTAAAACTGTGTTGGTTTTTCAAGACATTGTCATGAAATCATGTTATTGAATAATACTCTTTGTAATCATTCTTGTTGCTTTTGCTATAAAAGTAAACTTCTATTTTTTAGGATACCTATATTGTCTGTCAAGTTCAGTTAAGAATGATGATCATTAAGCCTACTGGTGTTGACATATGAAACTATATTAAGTTTAGAGGAGTCAGGGTGGCCAAATGTTATTGAACTTTCCTTAATATGTAAATCAACCTAGGTTTGATCCCAAGCACCTCAATAGATAAGACAGCAGCAAGCCTGGAAAATAAAATATCTAGCTCTAAATCATTTATTCATATAAGCGGTAAAATAGAAAATATAATAAGACTATATTTTTACTAGACATGTACAATTACATTGATATTCATTCTGTAAAGAATATTTTCTGTAATTCTACCTCAAATAATACACCCTATTTAAACTAAACCTATTTCATTGTTGTTTTTATGTATATGAGTGTTTATCTGTGTGTATATATACACATAAATGTGTGTGTGTGTGTGTGTGTGTGTGTGTGTGTGTGTGTGTGTAAACCATCTATTTGCTTGGTGACACAGGTCAGAAAGGGAAATGGATCCCCAGGGATTGGAGTTAGAGATAATTGTGAGGTACCATGTGGGAGCCTGGAAATAACTAAGGTCCTCTGTACATGCAGCAAGTGCTGTTAACCACTGAGCCCTCTTTCCAGCTCCTTAAACTGAATCTTTACCTTGAATTTATTCTTTGGAGAGTAAATGGAACCAATTAAACATTTATGTTTACAAAATGCTTTCTAATGGCTTCTATTGTAATATTTGTGAGGATTTTTATGAATGTGCTAAGTGGATGATAAGGACAATTACTTGTACTTTGCATACGGAGCAAGAAGTGAACATATAAGAGCATAACAGTGACAATTAGCAGTGTCATTGGTATCAGTCTAGCATTGTTCATAGCAGGTGGCAACAAAATATGTATTTTAGTTCATATTCATGCATGTTATTTATCTATATAGAAACTCAAGCATTTTGATTAAGAATTAAAAACTAGATGCTTACCATATTCAGGAATATCTTATTGGTTGACTATTTCAAAGAGAAAATGTTTTGTTTTACAGATTTAAAGTATTGGCAGAAGATTTTGTTCACTGTAAAATGCAGTTTAAATATGTTTTAGTTGTACTTATTTTTCTGTCCCTAATTTCAATGCTCTCAAATTTTTATTTGTCTCCTTTGAGACTATATTACAATGTAGTTGAATTCTCAATCATTAAATGAAGGTTAGTTCTGAAATCTCAAAATTAAACTATCTTGGAATATAAATTATCTATGAATTATAACTGAGCATTTGATGTATGGAAGATAGTATTTTCTTATAATTTGAAAGGGTAGAATAACAGCACATAACTCATAGTGGTCTTTCCAGAACAGAGAGATATATAATGGTTTGTAAGTTAAAATGTATTTAATACATATACAAAATCAAAAGATCTGAAGACAAGGATGAGAGTTAAAATTCTATTTCAATTTAAATTTGAACAAATAATATTTATAATAGCATAATTAGTATTTTGGCACTTTCTACCACCTACAGAAATGTCATTGTGGTATGAATATAAATAGTTTTGTTCATGTTGCTATGAAAATACCCATTTAGATGTGTAAATTTCAAAAGAAGGATGTCCGTTTCCAGAAGAAAACCATCCCTTTTAAAGACAATAATATATATTCAAGTTTTCCTTCATGAAGGTAATATTTCTTGTCTGAGTCAACATACTTTACCATTTTTAAACTTTTCTCATCATATTTTTGACAGCAGGTTTTCTAATTTTGACAGCTTTTTAGAAGTAATTTTAACAGCCGAGTGATTTCTCTTCTAAGCAAAGTCAGATTATGTGAAATGTCAATGCAAAAACTATAGACTTTGACACATAACCATTTTACTTGAATTTACTTATTAATTTTGCTTGCTATTACTAATAAAATGTAAGTGCTTAGCTAATTGTATTTCTTTCTGAAATATTTTAATAGTATTTGAAGGGGTATTCTTTTCTACAAGGCTTCTCCTTACATCTTGATTACTCCCCCTTCCTAATCATAGAGGAGGGGAGAGTATCACAGGGCTAGGAAGACAACAGGCAGTTGATAGATGGAGTACTGTGGAGACTGTAAGTTGAGTGTGCAAGTCTTCCTTGTCCTTAACTATGAGGAAGGCAGACATTAATCCCCTGGAGGAAACCCACTCTCTTGTCTTGACTCAAAATCCCTGGAACCATTTTAATTAAAAAAACAACAAGCAACCTCAGGAGGTAGGAGGTTGGGAGGACCCTCCAGAATGCACCAGAGACCTGGGAGGTGAGAGACTCTCAGGACTCAAAGGGAGGGACCTTAGATGAAATGCCCTACATTGGAGAGAGGGAACTTATAGAGCCCACCCCAAGCAGAATGTCAGGGCATCAAGTGAGGGATGAGATTGACATCCCACAGTCAAAACTCCCTTAATTGATCCTGTCTGAAAAAACTTCAGGGACAAAAATGGAGAGAAGTTAAAAACAATGAATTCACGAAATTCCTAGGCAAATGGTCAGAACTTGAAAATATCATCCTTAGTGAGGTAACCCAATCACAAAAGATCACACATGGTATGAAGTCACTGATAAGGGGATATTGACCCAGAATCTCAGAATACCCTAGACACAATCAGCATATCAATAGATTTCTAAAAAGATGGAAGGAGAGACCCCTGGTCCTGGAAAGACTGGATGTAGGGGAACGCCAGGACAGAGTAATGAGAGGGGGTTGAACGGAGAAAAGAGGGAGGGAAGGGGGCTTATGGGACTTTCGGGGAGGGAGGAAACGGGAAAGGGGAAGTGATTTGGAATGTAAATTAAAAAAATAAAATTAAATTAAATTAAAAAAAATAAATAAATAAAAAAATAAAATAAAATACAGCTTTAGTCATAAAAAAAAAAAAAAAAAAAATGGAGAGAAGCCTGAGGAAAAGAAGGTCCAGCAACAGTTCCAGAGTGGGATCCAGCTCAAGAGGCTGCCCCAAGGCATGACACTATTACTGAGGCTGTGGAGTGCTCACAAAAAGGGACCTAGCATGACTGCACTCCAAAAGACTAAACGAGCAGCTGTACCCAACCAATGGACAGAAGCTGCTGACCCTGTGGTTCAATTAGGTAAAAGCAGGAAGAAACTGAAGAGGAGGGCGACCCTGTATGAGGACCAGTGGTCTCAAATAACCTGGACGCCCCTCCCGCCCCCCACCCGCAGATCTCTCAGACACTGGATCACCAACCAAGCAGCAGACACCAGCTGATACGAGGCCCCGAACACATATACACATATAAAGCAGAGGACTGCTGGGTCTGGGTTCAGTCAGAAAAGATGCACCTAACTTGACTGGAGACCTCAGGGGAGTTTAGATTTCTGGTGGGGTGGGGGGTAGGAGCTGAGGACATGCTCATGGAGACACGGGGACAAGAAGGAGGTATGACATGTGAACAGTCGGAAGGTGGACCGGGAGGGGAATAAAATCTGGAGTGCAAAAAAAAAAGAAAAAAAAAAGATTAAATAAAAATAAGGAATATACAAAAAAATCAAACAACAACAAACTACTGACTTTTTTGCCTAAATTAACCCATCTAATTTCCTCAATACTTTATTTCAGTGTTTTAGGATGTGAAGTATTATCTCTAAATACAAAGAGATTATCAATTCAATGGCCATCTTAAAAGATTCTCTCTTGTCACGTACTTCCTGTTCACTTTATTTTGACATTATAAAGTGAGTTTTTCCAGACAGTGAAATAGATAATCTTAAAAGGTTAAAATAAAGAATTAAACAGCAGATACTTGAGCTGTTACTCTATATTGTTGCTGTATATTGAGTCTAAGGATTAATAACTGCAAAACACATGTTCCACTTTTGAGCTGTATCTCTACTACCAAGGAGTTCACTGTAGTTAATGATCCACCAGTAAGAATGAAATAATATTTGATCACTACTCTAAGTAAAAAAAAAAGTCTTATCTAATTTATGTCAAAAGACATTCTAATATAACTATTTCTTTTAAATGGGTCTGGTGAGCTATCTCCCTAAGACATCTGCTACTAAACCTGATGACTTTATGTTGATCACTGAAGTTCCATGTTGAAAAGCAGAAGTTCTGCACATTCTTCGACCTCAACATAATCATTGTGGCATTCACTCACTGGCAAACATACGGCTAGCAAACTTAGGCAATAAAATTAGTAAAATAAATTAATATGATAATTTGTATGAATGGCATTAATCACAGAAGTCACAGAATCACCTCAGTAGATTCAGAAAAGGCATTTGATAGAATATAACATACTTTTATGGTAAGAATACTACAAAGAATAAAGCAGGAAGGAGCATGCTTCAATGAGTAATATCCTAAATGCAATAATATCCTAAATGGAGAAAACTAAAGGCAATACTAGTAAAATCAGGAACAAGGAAGGAATTCCATTGTTCACAACTCCTTTTCATTATAGTGTTTGAAGCAATAACTGGAGAAATAAGGCAAGATGAGGAAATCACAGGTATAAAAATGGGAGAAGAAATAAAATTATCCTCAGTCATAGACAATATTATGTTATGCATAAGATATTCCTAAAATGTGACCGGAAAATTTTTAGAAACAACAAATAGTTTTAGCAAAGTGGCAGAATACAATATCAACTTCCAAATATCAATAGCCTTTCTGTATTCTATCAGTAAATATAGGAAGCAAAAAAATCATGGACACACTCTCATTTATAATAGCCTCAAAGAGTATAAGATACCCAAGACACATTTCTCATATCAAATGATGCCCAAAAAGGAGGAAGAACAAAGTATAGATCCTTGGGTCCTTTGTAGAAAGGGGGAAAAAATACCCACAGAAGGAGATACAGGGACAAAAGGTGGAGCAGTGTCTGAGGGAAAGACCATCCAGAGACTACCCCATCCAAAGATCAATCCTATATACAGTTACAAAACCCAGACACTATTGTGGATGGCCACAAGTGCTGACTAACCAGAGCCAGATATAGCTATCACCTGGGAGGCTCGGCTAGTGCATGACAAACACAGAGGGGGACACTCTCAGCCAGCCATTGAACTGAGCACAGGGTCCCCCATGGGGGAGCTAGAGAAAGGACCCAAGGAGCTGAAGGGGTTTGCAGCACCACAGGAGAAACAACAATATGAGTCATCCAGTACTCCCAGAGCTCCCAGGGAAAAAAAAACATCAACCAAAGACTACACATGGAGTTACCCATGGCTCCAGACACATAGGCAGCAGAGGATGGTCTTGTTAGACACCAAAGAGAGGAGAGGCCCTTGGTCCTGGAAAGACTTGATGCCGGTTTGTAGAGGAATACCAGGACAGGGAAGCAGGGGGAGGGTTGATTGTGGAAGGGGAGATGAGATGGCTTATGGGATTTTGGGAGGGAGGGAAGAACCAGGAAAGGGGACAACATTTGATATATAAATAAAGAATTTATCCAATTTTTAAAAAAAAGATACCCAGAATACAGACATCTATCATGATTTGGTCTTTTTATAGTATCCTATATTTCTTGACTATTCAGTTACTGTGGGTTTTGTTTGTTCATATTTTTGCTTACTTCATCTATGTCCTTCTTCAAATCCTGATAGTCTAGCTTTTGTTTGATTCTTTCTATTTGTAAGGCTTTTCCATGATTGTTGTCATTGGGATATTGAGTTTTAAATTCCATCTTCATTTCAGCTTGTGTTCTCATCAGCATTTCTCATTATTGAACTTGGTTTTCAAATCCTGTTAATCTTCATAATTCCATTTGGCTCTGTGAATTTGTTTTTTCTTGTGTACCACTCAGGTGCTACTGCTATAGTGTTTTTTCCCTGGATTTCAATGAAGAACAATCAAATTTTATCAAATTATTCAAGTAATTCAAAGACGATACTTCATTGAACTGTTGTCCATCAGTTTCTATCTTATTGCCCATAACATAGCTGACACATTTGCTGGTACAGCCTGTTTATAGCTATACCTCATGCACAGTGTTTTCAAATATTGCAATATATTCATTCTTCTATCAGAAAATTTAAAAATCTAGATCAACAACCTCAGAAGACAGATCCCATTCATGAATGAGACATGTCATTCCATACTAAAAAACAAGAAGGTGGCCACCCTGTGATTCCCTCTAAAGATTCTCTACTCTTCATTGATATGGCTTTGATTATGTTTCTTGTTACCCATCACAGGAAGCATCGCTCTTGTCCATGGGCGCAAACAGTCATGGTATCCCATATTACATAGGGAATGGCAGCCATATTAAGTTTGCTTTCACAGATAGTCCACCTGCAGACAGATGAAATTTCGGTGCATATCTTATCATCAGTCTTAGAGACAATACTCTCTGGTTCAGTTAGGTCTTCATAGAGTGGTAATGTGAAGCATTTCTTTCACGGAAAATACAAACAAATGTCTACTTACTTCAGTCAGTAAGGTACCAATGACAAATGAAAGAAAGAGTTTCATCCAAGTTATAGCCTGGTGAGTCAGTGTGTTTATGAGGATCGCTTGCAGAAACATAGGTGAGGAGTAACTTACAGGAGCACCTCTGAGTCCAGTACACCTGCATCACTGAAAGCTTACCTTCGCATGAGTAATGACTCATCAACACACCAACTATGGAGTTCCCTGGCAAACTGCAATCAGCTCTACTGAAAAAAAAAACTCCTATATCTAGCACTTGTTTGTTATATTTGGGGTGAGACCCTGTGAATCTTCTACTGAGTTTTCTATGCTTTATAAATTTCAGCAAATTGCTTAACTTTAGTGGACATCAAATTGAAATGATGTGTTAGGGAGATATTGAAAGGGATGGAGAAAACAGGGGGTATATGTCATAATATTTTATTGTACACAAATATGAAGTTCTTGAACAATGAAAAATTATAATGCTTTTAAGTAAAACAGAAAAACTATTGCAAACAAGAAATACTTGGTGTAGCAACTCCTTGAATTGAGAAAGAATTTTAAACAAGAAATAAAAGAGCACCTGATGTGCTAGTTTATGAGGGATATGGGAAAAGGCAAGAGGGTCTCTCTCAGATCTAAAGAGTTTAAAATATCATAGGAAGTCAGAATAATAAAGGAGTCAAGAAAGATAAGTGGTAAAAGCAGATACAGCATATATCCACAAAGGCAAATATGACAAAAATGTGTGTGAAGACAGAATTCCCAAGGAACAAAGTCGTAGAAAGCCAAATGCTGTGTTATTCAACTTATAGGAAACTCTAAGACCCAAGCAATAGTTCACAGAATGCATAAATAGTAAAACAGTTCCGGTGAAGTAAAATGGAGGTTTTTTTTTTCTATGAGTGAACAATTATTCTCCAAGATTATGATGTGTACATTTTATTACAAGGAAATATAATTGAAAGTGATGTGGCCAACAGTAAAGCAAGGGCCACAGTACTGGCCACGAGGCTGTCAGACCATCAGAGACAGGTACTCCAGAGTAGACCCCAGTGACATAAACCAGCTAGCCAATACCTTTGCAAATGGAGCAGCAGGAGAATTTCAGGATGAAAAGGCCAGGTGACTCCTAAGAAATGACTGGCAATTGTGGAAAGCTGTATCTCACATTACTCCTCATAGGTGCTACTTCACCATACAATGCTTTTGTGAAACAATTGTTACTGTTGTAGATCCAATTTATGCTATATTGGACATCACTAATAAGTCACTTATTATCTCTTTAGCCATCCAAGACCAGTTTTCACTTGATAGTAGGAGATAGTGATGAACCTTCAGATATCTTGAACATCTTCTAAAAAAGAAAAGTTTCGCCAGGCAGTGGTGGCGCATGCCTTTAATCCCAGCACTTGGGAGGCAGAGGCAGGTGGATTTCTGAGTTTGAGGCCAGTCTGGTCTACAGAGTGAGTTCCAGGACAACCAGGGCTACACAGAGAAACCCTGTCTCGAAAAAATGAAAAAAAAAAAAACCAAAAGAAAAGTTTCATTATATGCATATAGCTGACAGGTTGGCTATAGGTGTTTTTTCTTGGGTGGATAGATATTTGTTTATATTAGTATTAGAAAAGTCATTCAACATCATCCCACCTTTGCTGAAAATCTAAAAAGATTTGTTTTAGATCTTCTTTTTGTAACTCTATCCATTTTTCTTTGATTCTTAAATTGAGTTCCACCATTCAGACTCTTAGGTAATAAGGAAAAATATTTTTATTATTTACCAATCAATGCATTTACTGTGGTAAATTGGAGCTGAAACCACTAGAAACAATATGCCATGATTATCTAATTCAGAGAGAAGGAACTTGAGAATGTATTCGACATTTACCACTTCTATTGTTTTCCATTGGACCCCTGCTACTCTGTAGCCTGGCTGATCAAGCTTTTGAAGCATTGTAGGAAGCTATGATGATGTCAAGCATGCAGAGAGACTCTGAATTACATGCTTCTTCAGCAACAGTAAATTCTACCCACAGAAACTGCAAGAAACTCAGAAGAACTGGAAACCACAAGGTAGAATGTGATAGTATCTACAGTATAAACCTGGATTTTGCCTTTAAAATTCCACTTAGTGGCTCTTCGGAGACTCTCTGAAAGGAATTTGACCTTATATAAATCAACGTCATCTAGCATCACCATCTTTATATAGGCTCTTTAGTGTATGCTTCTGTCATCTCAGCACCCTCACGCTGCATAACTGAACATTCCACATGAATGATGCAGAGTTGTCACCAGCTCCAGGTATAACCAGTGCCCCTAAGGCCAGGAATATGGCCACTGAACCTGGGCAATTAGCAGAAGCTATTTTCTGTGTACAGGGAATCCATTCTCACATTCTTCTAAAGGGGGTTCTGTGAAATGTGCTTTATATCCTGGATAATACTGGTACAGCCTCATTCTCCAAGAATCTTTCTTATTACCCTGGTACAATGACCATGGCTTATTTTTAATGGCACTTGGCACTAATCTCTTTCATAATTACAGCCACTGCGTCCGCACCATTTGTCTGCCACACTTCTTGTCAAACTACGTGTATTTTTTACATTGTTTTGCACGGCTGTTTGTTCTGAGTTTTCACTATCAATCTAGCTAAAAGCCATGAGCCATAACAAAGATAAGCCTGGATGCTGTGCTACCAAACTAATTATTCTATGTTTTTTTTTAAAAGTAGGTCTCAATATAATCTTTAGGACATAGGCATAAAATAGTTGCATTATTTCCCAGAATGTGACATGAGTGTCCTGTAGCCTAATTTCCAATTGAGTCTCTATTCTCATCTGACTTTCCAGAGCATAGTGTGTCATCAGCACATCTATGGAGTTCTGTTCATTTGAACCATCTAAAAGGGCAGTCAAAAATCTTCTTATAAGGCTGTAGACATTTCTCAGCAGGTAAAGCGCTTATAGTGTAAGGGGGGGCAACTGAGTTCTGATCACTCTAGCCTATATAAACCAGGCATTACAGGGTGAGAGGCGGAGACAGGAGAATTCCTGAAAGCTCATGGGCTGACCTATGCAGCAATAAACAAAAAAACCTTGTCTTAAATAAGATAGAAAGTGAAGATCAACAATTAGCACTGTCTTCTGGTTTCTACAGACGAATTATAATATGAGCGTGTCTATACATATGCACATGAACACATAAGCATGAATACGCAGAGAGGCAGGGGAAGGGAGGGAGGAACAGAGGATATGACTGCTAATTATATCTTTAGAGAATTCTATAGATTACCTAATTTACAACTCCAAACTCTTCCACATTCCTAATACAAATCATTTTCAAAAATCCTCAAATGTTGGAGAGTAGATGACCTTGTACCTGGCAGCAAAAATTTGATTCACTGAGAAAAATAAAAAATAAATTTATAAAGGTCACAAATATGCATAGAAGTTGTGGAATTAGACATGGAAGGAATTATAAAGAATTGGGGGATGAATATAATGAAAATACCTTCCATGCATGCTCAAAACTCTCATAGAATTATTAAATGTGTTTTATTATTTTTCAAAGCCTACAGACGATGTGGTCAAGTTTAGCACATGATGCCCACTCCTGGTCCCAGCTTTATGAGATGAAACACTTAAAAGACATGGTTCAGGATCTATTAGGTGATCTAGTGAGGAAGTCGTGGTGTCAAGAGCAGTTCTTGGTGACAGAAACTTGAAGTTATAGTTACTCCTGTCACAATTAGACCAGGAATCCAAAACAAACTGGGAGAAGAGCCAGTCTCTGAATCTCCATCCCAGGCAGGCCACAGATGAAAGGCCAAAGAACACTTCCCCCACCTCTAGCTTAGTGACTAGTTAGTTTGGAGGATGGCTTACAGTATTTAGATGACTCCCAAGCATCTCAACCACTAGTAATACCACCTCAGCATGTGTGATAATTCATGAAAGCTGCATTCCTGGAACTCCCTGAACCATTTACAAGCAGTTTAGTGATCAGATTTGAGCCTGAGGGAAGGGTTTTGAAAGTCTTATAACTTTAAGGAGCTTCCTCTGCCTTGTAAGTTTTTCTGATTTCCTGTGTCTTATGAGCTCCTTTTTCCCATAGGAATGAAGCAGTTCCACAATATCACTGCGCTTCCTCTCGCTCTTAGGTTCTTTCTAGTCAGAAAGTAGTTTGTTGTAGACATAACATTCATACCACTATTGTATTGGGCCTGGCATGTTGGTACAATAGAAGGCAGGATGTATAGCCAAGAAGGAGTGTAAACGAAAATTATCCACCAGGAGCCCGTATAGTAACTACTGGCCCTTTGAAAGCAATCCTGCACAAAGGAAACTTCCATCTCAACCCCATGATGCTTTTTCAGTGCCCACCAATCAAAGCATGAGTGTCTTCATAAATAAAGACTCACCAAGTGGTTCTGTTCTAAAGCTAATCAACATCAGCAGCAGGGATCTTTATAACCAACATCTCACCCCTGAAAATGAGAGACTTCACTCAACAACTTTATGCTTCCTGGGACTGCATGTTCCGACTTATACAGTTTTCAGGCAACTCATTCTAAGAATATCCTCTTCCACACTAGTATATTACTCTGAAGAAGGGGTTTGTGAATCTTGAAACTTTTAGGAAATTTCTGGGGCTCTTAAGTTTTGTTTGCTTCCTGGATCTTATAGGATTCATCAAATCCTGAATCCTGTGAGTCTCTTTCCTCCCTTAGGAAGGAAAAAGTCAAATTTAGGATGAATAACCTTGTTTTATATTTTGTAGGGATTTGGGGTTTTAGATTAAATGAAATAAAAAAAGCATTAAGGGTTTTAAGCTAAAAAAATGTGATATCTAGTTTAAAATGAACATTGATGTGTTATTGATAAATGATAAAAGTTAAAATATTTGGGATATATCTCATTCGGTAGGGGATTTGCCAAATGTACACTTAGCCCCAGATTCTATACCCAGCACCACACAAACTGCACGTGGTGACACATATCTTTAATCCCAGGAAAAGGTGGGTTGGAGGCAGAAGAACCATAATTCAAAGCTATCCTTGGCTACCTAGTAAGTTCAAGAGTGGTCTGGGATGCATGAAACCTTGCCTCAAAGAAATCAAAAGGTAAAAATAATAAGAGGAAACAAATGTAGAGTGGAGACTGCCAAAAGAAAGCCAGGAGAGATACTCAATCACTTTGATTTCTATTGGGGAAATAATGCTGGTGAAAAGCCAATGGATTTGGGATACATTCTAGACTACACAGCAAAAGAAGGTCTTGATCAACTAGGCAGCATACGTGAAAGACCATTAGCATGAAACCATTAAAAACTCTAAGGGATTTTGGATCCTCCAGTTAGAAGAATGAAGTTACATGTCCCTGAAAATTTCCTGGTGAAGATTAAGTTGTGGAAAGAACATTCTAAATATGGTAAGCTTAAGATGTATATTCACTATCCAAGCAGAGATATGTGTAACTCAGAAAAGAAACATGAACTGCTGATTCACATATATATATATATATACATATATATATGCATTAATTTACATATTGTTATATCTATATTTTCATATTTATACAATGTATGCTTATCTATATATTATTATAAGAATATATGCTTACATATTACATAAGTATAAAAATGGAAGTTAAAACCTCGAGAGGAAAAATTTCCAGTAAATTAATTGTTAGCGATAGTTGAAAGAATTGATGTAATTACCAATGCTAGGGAGAGTGAAATATTCAGAAGCCAATGGGTTTGCCAAGCTACATTTTTCTTAGTATTTGGGAATAAGAAACAGGAGATTTTGACTTTTAGGTACGCTGGGATACAGAACAAACTTTTATCAAAAAGTGGAGAAAGAGAGGGATAGGGCAAGGAGAAGGAGCTGCTGCTGCCAGAGGGATTTGGAGAAAATAACAAAGCCTGAGATGGTGTACCACAAATAAAAACAACAACAAAACAGTACTGCAAACTTTCCATCAAGGAAGCCAAGTAAAGACAAAACTTTAAGTTAGAAATACAAATCAATTCTGTAAATATTGTTAAGAATTCAAGTAAAATAAGGATCAAGAATTGGGCATAGTGGTACATGTCTTTAATCCCAGCACTCCAGAGACAGCGGCAGACAAATCTCTGAGTTGGAGGCCAGCCTGGTCAGCTGGAGCTACGTAGTGAAGTCCTGTAACCAAAAAAAAAAAAAAAAGTTTATTCTATTTCATGGATATAAGTTGTTGATCTCTAACTAGAATAGTAAATTTAATGTTACGATTAGGTAATACTATGTCAGCTACTGTGAAACACTGGCATTACATAAGAAGCTAAAACCAAATCTAAAAATCTAATCCAATTGAGAGCCATAGTGAATATGCATTCATTTTAATCTCTATTGACTAGCAACTTCGATATCATTTTTACCCTTACTAATGACAAACTCTCTACTTAGCTGTGATCATAGAAGACAAGACATTACAATGGCAGATAATGAGACAGGAACAGAGAGAGAGAGAGAGAGAGAGAGAGAGAGAGAGAGAGATGAGAGGAGGGAGGAGGAGGGGAGGGGGAGAAGAGGGAAGGGGAGGGGGAGGGGAGAGGGAGAGAATTGGTCATTAGGGGTAATGACATGGAGCTGAAGGGCAATAGATCAGGCACCTTTCAGCTGAGATCTGGGGCTAAAACAATTGCTTGGAATGAATTCAAGAAAGAAAATTGCTAGAGAAATTGGAGGCAACATGAAGAAACTTCTTTTTTTTCTTAATTTTGCTGTAAAAGAGAGCAAAGGCACTAAAAAAGAACCAAGAGACAAGGGGAAGTGGAGTTTAAAACAAGGTTCTCTAGAAATAGAAGAAATAGCAATATGTTTACGAGCCGTGAAAACTCTCGTAGAGAGGAAAATACACATAGTACGAGAAAAGGAAGACTTGCGGGGACCCTATCCTAAAGTAGCAGGAGAGGAATTGAATCTGGTACACAAGTAGCAAGTTAGCTTTTCTAAGAGCACAGAGACAGATTCCAAGTAAAAGAGAACTAGTGTTGGGTCATCATATCTTCAGGCCAATGTGGGAGCTCATGGAAAGCTCTTTCTGTGTGAGCTTCTCTTAATGAAGTAGAGATCATAGTCATTGACTAAGGAGAAAGAGAAAGAAAGTGCTGAGGTTTGAATAGAGAAGTTGTAAAATAGTCATCCAATACCTATGGGTGAAAATGAAAGTACAGCATGGTTACCACTCAGGAATCAGAAGGCATCAGAAGGCAGCGTGACTTTGTATTTGTTCTCCAACTGCACTCAATGAAACGTAGAGAAATGCAGTGATTTAACAGTTGTGCAGTTCCCAGATGGGCAGTGAAGCAGCAGAGGCCGAAGGGTGAACGGTGGTGTTTACGGGGAGTGATTCGCTGTTGATAGAAAGTCTTAGAAATTCACATCAACTTAAAACCAAGATGTGTTCTTAAGCAATCTTTATCTCGCCTGTTGATAAGTTTTACAGTGCACCTTGTCAGCCAGCACAGGGCAAAACACAAAGGTTTATGGGAACATTTCCATTGTCAGTTCTACGAAAGTTGCCTTTAATTTCTACTCGCCTTTAAATTATAGCATTTAAAAATCAGAGTCTTCCATTGTCAATAGATGAATTGGGATACGGGCGGCTCCATAATAGTAGAAAGTTAAAAAGAAAAAAAAACTTAAAATCTAACAACCAGTAATATTAAATTACCCCTGAGTGCACACTATTTAGTTCCTCATTATCTTAATTGTCTTCCAGTAAAAGTGAAATGTGCAATATGCAAATTAAATAATATTATGTGTCAGAGTTTGAAAGAAATATTCATTTAACATCGGAAGAGATTTTTTTCCCAGGAAATCTTGTTCATTTATTTTGTGAGAAATTTTGTTTGTCGTTATTTGTTCAAAACATAATACAATTGTGAGACCCAGTGCCTGCTGGCAAAGTTGGAATAGCTGTCAGCAGGAAATGGCAAACTAATAATAAGTGCTGGTAAAATATTTATATTATAGTTTACTGGGAAGCTGAATGTAGTTTTGTATTTCATTACTGCTTGAGGCAGTACATAGTAGCATATTTGTGCTCCAAAATAAGTGGATAGAATTCTAAATACTATGGTAACTTATCTTTCAGCTATCTGCTGGGGGAAACTAGAATTAATAATAATAAACCCTTTTAGTGCTTGAAATACAAGAAATTTTAAACAAGGTCCATAGGGCAGTAATTAGCACCATCTCACACTCGGTGTTATTGGACACTAGGCTGCCGGATCAACCACTTCTGTATGTGGCCTAGTAATTTAGCTCCAGTTCATAATTTTCAATAACAGAGCTATTCACCAGGGAGGGGAGGTCCTAAGCCACCAGAGGACTCAGAAGTCTGGTGATGTTCAAGTACAGCACTGTGTTTATGTACTCCCCAAAGTGTATCAAAGCTCAGATCCAGAGAAATAAAAGAAAAGTCAAACAAAACAAGCATTAGACTGCGTAAAATAAGGTATGGACAAGGCAGACAGGTGAGGCATTGTTTAGGTGGCTGAGGTAGATCAATATCTATTCTTGCAAGCCAGGAATCCTGCCCGCTTTCCTCAGGAGCCGCGCAGATCATCTTACGGCTTGCAGACAGACTGTCGCCTAACGCCAACTGACAGACAACCTACTTCACCCTGTAAAAACCATACCCATCCTCTGTCTTTGTGATTCACTGTGCAGAGAGAACATATAACTGCCCACATAAAATAATGCCAGATTGGCTTTACCATGCTCCAATTCCTCTTCATTAACTTATTTTTAAAAGACTCACTCCTAATTTCTCTTTCATCTCTGATTTTAAGCTGTTCAATAAAGTATAAGCAGATTATTACTAGTGTGTATGTGTGTGTGTGTTTGTGTGCGTGTGTGCGTGCACATCTGGTTGGGCTTAATGGAGAGAGAAGTAACAAAATTTACTCAAAAGTAAATAAACATAATATCTGACACACAAAAATCATTAAGTAAATATCAACCAATATCAATATTCCTCTCATATTGGTTTTACCTAACAGAAGGATTTACATAAAACAAATTAGAATAAAGAAATAGATGTATATAATTATTTGTACCTCATGAAACAAAGATGTAATTTTTCATCCATCCTGAGAGAATTCCAGTGTGCTGGTGATAGGTGAACTTGGACTCAGAAAGAAAGTCTGATGGCTCCATTTGGGCAGAGAAATGTGTATTTGCCTTGTTCTAGTAAACTACAAGTTCCTACCTAAGTTTGAATAATATAGTGTGCTTCTTGTACTGCACACTTAATCCTAATGGGAAAATCAAAATTATAAATATTTCCTAAAAGTATCATACTTCAGTGAAAAGTAGCCAGTTAATAAATCTGTTCTTTAAGTATATCAAATTTAGACTATGAAGATTTCCATGCAAATTAATCACATGACTATTTTATATTCACATGTAGTTTTTATTGTAATCATTTACTTTACAACTTTAACGAGTTGGGATATTAACTTTTAATGACATAAAAGTAATAGAAATTGCTACAACAAAGCACTGTGTAGAGATTACAATAAAAGTCACTTAGTACAGAAAAAAAACTATTTGAAAACCCCACTTCTCTTAATTTTGTTTTAGAAGATCAAATAATAATACCATGTGAATGAGAAATTTTGATTTAGTAAATCGAATTAATAAATGAGGGACTTTTCATGTGAGGTTTTCTTAGTTGTATAACCTATAAAGGCCAAGTTTTTCTTATTTTTATGTCAGATTTGTCCTTTTGTAATTTTCCATCATCAGTTGACCAATTAAAGTGATAAAATTTAAATATTCAAAATACTATTTTCTAAGACAGGGGCATTTTAGTTATTATATAAATTTTACCATACTTTAAAGGTCATATTTTGTAAACTGTAGAATATCATATTTCTGATCAATGAAAATATGTTTTTCCTTCCAGATGACAGTTCTCTACTTACCTCTTTATGGTGGAACAAATTTTGAGTTGTCATATTGAGATATTTTATATGTAAGTCTTCCTGTCTTTTGAACCAGTACTTCTGAAGTATTACATTTTAAACAAATGTCATGTTTAATTAAACAACTACTTCACTCTAAATACAAAAGAATATGACTGTCAACAGCAAACTGAATAACTAACGTGTATTAAAAGAAAACATTTTAATTCACCAAAAATATGATTGTACTAATTTAAAATCAAGACAAAGAATTACATTGATGTAGTACTTACATCAGGTGAACAAAATACTTACATTGATGTTTTCAGGATATTATCTGATATTATACTACTTTTAAAATATTAGCTTACTTTAAAACTTTTTTTTCAAGCAACTAATCTACAAGTGAAGCTCAATTTAAAAATCAATTAACAGTGACTGGAGTGATGGCCCGGTGGGTATAAGTGCTTGCCAAGTAAGCCTGATCTAAGTTCAAATTGCCAAAACCCACTCAAAAGCCAGACAGGGTATACACATAATATGAGCACTTCTTTTTTTTTTTTTTTTAATTTACATTCCAAATCACTTCCCCTTTCCCGTTTCCTCCCTCCCCGAAAGTCCCATAAGCCCCCTTCCCTCTCTCTTTTCTCCATTCAACCCCCTCTCGTTACTCTGTCCTGGTGTTCCCCTACATCCAGTCTTTCCAGGACCAGGGGTCTCTCCTACCATCTTTTTAGAAATCTATTGATATGCGGATTGTGTCTAGGGTATTCCGAGATTCTGGGTCAATATCCCCTTATCAGTGTGGAATTGCAAGCTGGTACAACCACTCTGGAAAGCAGTCTGGCGGTTCCTCAGAAAACTGGGCATGACACTCCCGGAGGATCCGGCTATACCACTCCTGGGCATATACCCAGAGACTTTCCCTGCATGCAATAAGGACACATGCTCCACTATGTTCATAGCAGCCTTATTTATAATAGCCAGAAGCTGGAAAGAACCCAGATGTCCCTCAACGGAGGTATGGATTCAGAAGATGTGGTATATCTACACAATGGAATACTACTCTGTAATTAAAAACAATGAATTCACGAAATTCCTAGGCAAATGGTCAGATCTTGAAAATATCATCCTTAGTGAGGTAACCCAATCACAAAAGAACACACATGGTATGCAGTCACTGATAAGGGGATATTGACCCAGAATCTCGGAATATGAGCACTTCTAATCTCAGAACTCCTGGGGTGGGGAGGCCAGAGGAAACTCCTCAGAAGCTCCTTCTCCCTACAGTGTAAGCAGCAGTGAACCAGAAAAAGATCCTGTTTCGAAAGTGGAAGGTGAAGACCCATACCCAAGGTTGTCCTGTGCCCTCTACATAGGTGCTGTGGCATTCACATAACCATATTCATATAAATGAATGATAACATATATATTATATGCACCCACACCCAAACACAATCAGTTAGCACCTTACTATGAAACAAAAGGCATATCTTAAATATAATTGTGATCCAACTAGAAGACTTGGGGTTTTTTATTTGTTTGTGTGTGTGTGTGTGTGTGTGTGTGTGTGTGTGTGTGTGTGTAATTGAGTTTTTCAAAGTTGTAAGTTAATAATTCTAGCATATTCTAAGAAGAGCAAAGTATGATGATGTAAATTCCATTAAATAATTAAGAATGCTATAATATACATGTTTACATGCTTGTACGTCTAATATATGTATATTTAACCATTTTACTTGATTGCAAGACAAGAATTTGTGTTACCTTTAAACTTCAAAACACAAAATAATAGATTTGCTGTGATCCTTTAAAAGCATTTTTCTGAAGGTCAATACATTTGTACTAATTTGTAGCTACAAAAGAATCAAAAGTTAGAATGTGACCTAGCCAAAGCCATAAGTTGTTTGTGAAAACATGGATTGTTATCCTAATTATCTCTATTTGTGTTTGTTTAGTTAGATAAACAGATGAAACATTTCTCATCCAGATGTGACAATCTCAGTGCTGTCATTTACCTTTCAAGGATCATAGAGTTTTTGTTTTTAACACATTCCCCGGAGTACCTACATGTTTTCATTATGAGCCTGTAGTTGAGAAAACATGTCAGATGTTAAATTTGAAATCCACCATGCAGGAAATACGCAGAACTTTAACAACTGTTTTTTGGAAGAAATTATTTCAAATTGGTTTACATAAAATCTTAAATGATTTGCCAATAAATTTTAATTAGCATTTATGTTGCATTAAACCTCAAATTCTAAATGGTTTCTCCTTATCTTATTGTCAAATATGCATAAAATTTGAGGCCAAAATATCTATATCCTAAAATATAAAGAAGTTTAGGAATGAAAATGTGGATTTTGTATTGACAATTAGGATATAAAAGAACAGGAAAAAAACCATGTGTCTTTAGCACTTACATATTGTCAATACACAGTACCTTACAGAAAATTGCAGACAGAATGCATGGTGCCTAATGTAATAACTTCTTATGTAGGCTGTTCAGTGGCACGCATGGTCACATAGATCATAAACTTTAACATTAACGAGTTAACAATCACTGCTGTACAAGAAAATGAAAATGTAGGAGGAATGCAAAGGTTAAACGATTCTAAACTGTTTTCTCACAAAATGATTTTATTTTTCACAGATTATTATTTTTAATAACAAGAAAATTTTCACATATTATAAAAACTAAAAAATATGTACATATTCATTGATAATGTAAAACAGAGGTATTTATAATGCCAAAAATAGTTCATTGTACTTCTTACATGAGTTCCTACTTAATGGAGTTTGTCATATTAAACTAGTAAAAATATTTATTTTCAATTTATTACTTTTTTTTCTACATAGGGTCTCACTAGCCTTGTCTCTTTTCTACAACTTACTGTGCAGATCAAACTGATCTCAAACTCATAAATATTCAACTGCTTCTGCCTCCTCAGTTCACCACCACCCCTGTTTCTACTTTGTTTGTTTGTTTGTTTTGTGTTGTTAAGGAGATTCTTATTATGTAACTTAGGCTACTCTCAAAGCTACTGTCCTCTTGCCTCAGTCCTTTGAATATTAACTCTGTATAGGCCACTCTACTGGTCCTGATTTCTACCTTTTAAATGTTCCTTTTTCTCCAACACAGATGTTCAGTTTAATAGTATATGTCAACAATTATAGGGCTGATGCATTTGAAATGATTTACTGTTTGACATCTCTTTACTAGAGATAGGCATTAGGCTAACACAAAAGCCGAAATTATGATTCTATTTTAACTCTAACCTCCTTTGATTTGCAAACTATTGTGTGACAAATTCTAAAATACACAAAAAGAACCTGGAAGATGATATATATTTCATATACAAATTTCTAATTAGAACAAAAACAAGTATGGATATAACTTATACTAACCTAAGAATTTCAATGTTAAACAAAGAGTGGTGACACATACCTGTCATGACAACTCTTGAGATGCAGAGTGGGATATTAGGAGTTCAAATCCACCTTAGACTACATAGACTACTCAAGGCTAGTCTAAGCTACATGAAACTATGCCTTAAAAAGTGTCAGCCTCAGGAAACTGATATGGATCTCTCCTGAGAGGGTCAGTCAGAGCCCTGCCAATATAGAAGGCGATGCTTGCAGCCAACCATTGGACTGAGCAGGGGCACAAGTTAGGGGAGTTAGGGGAATGACTGAAGGAGCTGAAGGGGTTTGCATCCCCATAGGAAGAACAATACCCACCAACCAGAAACCACCCCCCTCCCCAGAGCTCCCTGGGACTAAACTACCAGCCAAAGCATACACACGGAGGGACTCATGTCTCCAGCTGCATATGTAGCAGAGGATGGCCTTGTCTGGCATAAATGGGAGGGGAGGCCTTTGGTCCTGTGAAGGTTTGATGTCCCAGCTTAGGGGAATGCTATGTTGTTGGGGTGGGGGTGGGCAGGTGGGTGGGAGAGAACCCATATGGAGACGGGTGGGGGAAGGTTGGGATGGGGGATTTTCAGAAAGGATACCTGGAAAGGGAATAACATTTGAAATGCTCTGGCAGAGTCTCTCGGGGGACAGCTACACTGGGCTCCTGTCAATAAGTACTTCTTGGCAATAGTGTCTGGGTTTGGTGTCAGCAGATGGGTTGGATCCCTGAGTGGTGCAGCCTCTGGATGGCCTTTCCTTCAGTTTCTGCTCTACTCTTTGCCCCAGCATTTCCTTGTAACAGGCAAAATTCTGGATTAATATTTTCGAGGGGGTAGGTGATCTCATTCCTCAACTGATGGCCACGCCTATCCACTGGATATGGTCTCTACAGGTTCTATCTCCCCTTTGTTGGGTATTTCAGCTAAAGTCCTTCCTGATGGTTCCTGGGAACCTCTTGGGTCCCTGATGCTAGGTGGTATTCTTATTCAAGCCATCACAATACCTGATGTCCTAAACTGACCTGTGTGCATTTCCATCATTTGGACACTTATGTATACATACACACATCACATACACCCCACCCCTAAAATACTGCTAACAGTCTTCTTTTTATGTGTGTGATCTCTATAACCATAGTGTCTGGGTTTGGTGGCCTTATATGAGGGAATCCCCAGGTGAGGCAGTCTCTGGATGGCCTTTCCTTCAGTCTCTACTCCACACTTTGTCTCCATATTTCCTCCTGTGAGTATTTTGTTCCCCCTCTCACAAAAAAAAAAGTGTCAGCCTTTAACTCTACCTGATAACTAGACACTTAAGAATGCATTTTAATGAGTATCATAAGTATTTCATTTGATTAAACACAGGTAAAATATCGACTGGGTCATTTCTTATATGGCTATCCTAGTCTCCCCTCCACGTCTGACACATGGCTTCTGCTATGGCTGTTTCTGCTGGTGTCACCAAGACGCTTGATAACAGGAAAGTGAGAAAGTTGACAACTCCCAAGAAAGTGAAGAGTGTAAAAGAGCAGTGCCTGAGTGAAGACAAAACACCATCCTGAAGGACGGACAGCAACCAGATCCTAACAGGGGATGCTGAGCAAACCGATGACTGCGATCCATCACTGTCAATATGCCGTCACCAGACAAGAACTACCGCTATGATGCAACCTGTTAAGTCCTAGTAGGGGAAGACCCAGCATTTGGGCTCCTAGGAATGAGTCCCTTAAGAATAAAAATGATCCGAGTGCCAAAACTTCCATCAGAAAAAGAAGCTGACAGGCATTAAACATAAATTATAACCAACTGTCTATGAGGAGGCCAAGGACCACTGCATCCTGGCAGAAAAACTTGCCAGCAGCCCCAGCAGCTTTGAGTGGCAGGACTTCGTTAGCTTCCTCTAGGCCCTTTCTGGAGCACCTAGCACTTACCAGACCTGTTCTTGGGTGTAGCAGACTGTCACATTCTTAACAAACTGGAGGGGACTGAGGGGATCCCTGCAAAGGAAGGGCAGGCTCATCACCCAAATTACCAACACCACTACTACCCCATGGACAGTTCTTTCTTCATCCCTGATAATTCTGCCTTTCCTAAACAGTTTCTGATCTTCCAATTCTACATGAGCTAAAGCAAACAAATCCTCTTGCCCAGGCATCTGTATTTTTATGTCACCCCGATTCCCATCTATCCCTCTGCATATATCCCTCTCAAACCCATGTAGCAAAAGTCCAGGCAAATGAGTGAGTCTGCTTGTCTGTTTATCTCAGTGCATAAATGGAAAATAACCCTCCCTGCACCTGCTGGTTGCTCACCCTTTACCTTGGTCTTGGTCACACAATGGAGGAAAAATCAGAAAGGGGGCATCAATTTTAAAGCAATTAAAACAAACTAAAAGGGATAATTAATAAAATAAGATATAAAAGTTAAAATATAATAATATTTTTACATATTCATAATAGAAGAAAGTAAGTATAATAGTTAATTCTTACAAAATAATATCAACATAATTGAGAATACTCTTAAGGGAATGAAACTGAATAAATGCAGTCAGTAGAACACTGGGATTACTGAAGTAAATGGTATGGGTATCACATGCAATTTGTTCTGTTAATTATACAATAAGCAAGATATTTGATTCTGTTTCCTTGACCATGATGAGCAAAGTCTGTCATGAAAACTTTAAAAGAAGTCTTTAATTTGGAGAGAAACTTCTAATAGTTACTGGATTTTAGTAGTAATCTATTCTCCCATTAGCAAAGTAGAATCTGTTAAAAAGTCATATTTTGGAATATCATAGCAAGGCTTACACTGTGTAAAGCTTATCGTCACAACAATTTTTCAAGGGGAAAATTCTGAAATCAATGGTTGTCAATCTACTTCTTTTTGAGTTTTTTAGTCACTTAGAAGTAGCAGTTAAAACACGCACGCGCGCTCACACACACACACACACACACACACACACACAAAACACTCTTAAAAGCATCGACTTTAATAGTTCATCCCAACAAGAAAATTTGCTATTTACTTGTTTTACAGTTAATCTCCATGCTAAATCTGAAAGCACATTCTCAATAACAAGTGGAATAAAAGAACATTGGGATAATGACACAAGATGATAACAGCAACGAAATGTTCATTTGAGGATGTAATCTCCTTCACATACGTGAGCTTTAAGTTGTAATGAAGCAGGTTACAGGCTTCACAAAAAGTTGCCAAGAGGATTTGTATGAAACAAAAACTTAACAAAGAGACAGGAAGCCTTTCTAGACCCAGTCCCCGAAGGCAAGGGCTTTCTAACAGGAGCCACAGGCCTCCATAATATTAAGTGGAGATTGATTTTTTTTTTAACTTAGCATTTGGTACAAATTTTAACTAGCTGATGAAAAACAAAAGAACAATATTCAAATGTAGTTAGTCAGTGGCCACCCTTGGTTGATTGTCAAAACAGAGATACTGCCATATACTTAGAAAATCCATATATTTTCCCTCCTAAATACATAAATGAATAGCATGCTGGCGCTTTACCTACAGTGAAATCTGACAAAGCGAATTACTCTAGGCATATGGAATTAAAGAATGGATTCAAAGAATCCTGAGCATACTTTCTACATGCTATCCAGTGTTGATTATGCAAATTTTGCATGGCCCTAAAGATGACAGACTCACTCCTAAGTCCCTAAGGGATTGAATAAGGCTGAATAAAGACCTACTCCCACGCTCCATTTGTTCTGATAGGATTAAGCATGTAAGGTTGTGGAGAAATATATAAAAACACTTATTCATTATTTATTCCACCAGTATTATGAATAACAAAGATTTGTGAGATGAAAATTGCTTTAAGAAATTCAGAATGAGGCAAAGGAAGTAATTAAATGGAATTTAAAGATCAGGCAAGAATTTCTAAAAACGATATGATATAAAATATTCGGTTGTTACCTGCCAATGTCTTGCTTATGCAGTCGTATCCTAAATTTCTACCATTTTATTGTTATTCTATCTTTACACTGTGTGATAATCAGATCACAGCATCTGGTATATCCTCCACTATTAAGTATGTCATTTCTTTGTGTTAAAAACAATCCTTTGCTAGTAGGTCTTTCACTAGTTTAGTCACGATTACATTTTTTTGCGATAGAATATTACAAATTGTTCCCCTGTCTAATAAGCTCCATGAACCCATCCTCTTCCCGTTTCCTTCCGACACTTGGCCCAATTCTACTTTCATGAGATCAGCTTTGTAGTTTCCACATATAAGTAAGAAAACGCAGTTTGTTCTTTTATGCCTGACATTTGACTTAATGTCTTCCAGTTCTAGCCATGATGCTGCAAATAACAGAATTTTCTTTGTGTATAACTAAAATATCACTGACCTGAGTTTCTTTAGATATCTACCAATAATACGACTTGGGAATAATATGACAGTTCTTTTTTCCCCCTGGAACGCTCCTGCCATACTGAGTTTCATTTCCAGCAATAGTGTGCAAAAGGTTTTTCTATTTGTTTCTGTATGTCTTTTAATAGAAAACTGTTTAAATGTGGTGAAATGATATCTCACAGTTGGTTGAATTTGTATATCCTACTATACACTAGTCCATACTAGCATACTAGTATACTAGTGCATACTGCTAGTTAGTAGTTTGTGTAATTTTCATAATTTAATTTTCTATATGAGAATTTTAATATAGGACCACCATTGAGAGAGGAAGCTGATGTGCATATTTGTTAAGGTGATCTCACAGTTAATAAGCTACTTAACAGCAAATTCAGCATTGAAGTGGCCTTCTCTTCATGCCCATCATTACAGGAAATATTTGGTCCTATTATTATTATTTGAGCCCTGGTAACTTACCTCAAGAAATTGCCTTCATGCCTAGAAGCAAGTGGTTGTGTTTCACATCACAGGTGGACAGAAGTGTCTGGACATGACAAGCACAATTTTTAATCAGTTTCCATTTTGAAACTTTATGCTTAGATAACTTTTATTAACATATCAAAATGTTATTCCTCTCAATAATATATATATAGAATTATTTTAATACAGTCAATGAAGGTTTTGACTTAGAAATGAAACTGTTAGTTTATGACAAACAACTTCAATGAACAAACTTCATGGAAAGTGTGGAATATTACTCACTTAATGGTAACTATCACTGTGTTGGTTTCTGTAGTTAGTTTCTAAGTGAAACTACTATGAAAGTCATGTAATCAAGAATATTGCTTGGAAGATATGGGTTCTAAATACATGAGTCATTTGCAATTTGAACAGCTATTAGCACCAAATTTAGATAGGCTAACATTGATTCACAATTGGACCAGAATTGTCATTGAGACTGGATTCTAACAGAATGAACTTTCAATTCCTCATCTCTGAGCCATGCTCAAATAAGTTTTTGCTATGTGGCTTCTGATTTTCATTTATCTACTTCTGTGGCTACTATTTTTTCTGTGAGTCTGCTAATACCTCCCATTAACTTAAATCAAATGTTGTAGCTGAATAATTACTCTTTTCTCCAAAGATAGTGTTGCATGTTTGTGTGATCTATTTTGTTTTGATGTTGAAGTTCAACAACCAAAACAGAAATCTCATCTTGTGCTTTTTTTATTTAGACTTCTTGATGATACCTCTCTGGGTAAACCCATAAGAATTGAAAAAAAATCACCAGGTATAGTGGTACATGCCTTCAACATCAGCACTGGGGAGGCAGAGGCAGATCTCTGTGACTATTTACAAAGTTCTAGGAGAGCCAGAAATATATATAAGTTGAGTCTCAAAATTTTTTTAATTATTTCAAGATAATGTAAGGCACACTAGAGTATCTCATATATTTATGATAAATCATAGCAGATGTTTCCTCTCACCTAGGATAGAAACATTACACACTTGAATTAATCATGGGGACTGAAAATTGAACTTAGGGTCTTACTTTCTTTCTAGACACCATCTAGCACTGCATTACATCCCCAACCCTAGTCATTCATTTTATCACATACATCTTGAGGGCTAGAATAAAACTCTACAAATCCCTCCTATAAAAGGAATTATTTCATAATTACACTAAGCCCTATACCAAGCAAAACATTTGGAAAGAAGAATGGCCCATAAAATATATTCGCTTGCATGCAACCTAAGGAAAACACCATGTGCTCTCCATGAGTGAAAGAATTACTTCTTCAGGTATGTGTGCTATGAGATGAAAGCCCAGTGATAAAACATCTTTATTCTCTTTTCCAGTTAGACAAAAGTGGAGAGAAGTTTTGACCCACACATAAAACCTACATCATCAAGAGGTAGCCAATGCAATAGGGTAAAGTATAGTCCCATGCAGCTCCCCAAACTTGGGCTGATGCAGTCAAGCCTCAATTGATTCACTGAGACCAAAACAATTGTATTCATTTAGCAACATTTTACTTTTATTTATGGAACTAGAAGATAGGAAGATGACCAATACTTTAGGCACGGAAGAGATCTAAATAAACAAAGTTCTATCTAGTTATTCTGAGACTAGAGGATTCTGAAGGGAATCTACTTTTTTTTTTCTTTCTGAAGAATGATGAAGCAATTTTCTCCAGGGACATGTGATTACACAGAGTCTGCTCTCTACTTGGAAATTCCTGCTTGGTGCCAGCACACTGGTGGATGTGAAGTGGATGGTCGTGCCAGCCTTCCTTGTACCAAGGAGGAGTATAGCTCTGAAAATAATAACATAAGAAAATAGATGATCAGTACAGAGAAGTCAAAGGTTTGTAATAAAAACAAGCACAAGCAAAAATTAGTTTAAAGGTATATTAATACTGTATATAGAATATTTTAATTTCTCGTGGAAGTATGTAATTACATTATGCTCAACAAAAATAAAAAACCTTATTTATTCTCCAAAACCAATAACTAAATCTCTTTAATTTATTTAATCGTCAGATTTAGAGGGTAAATTTCCATATGTTTAACTACACACAGGGAGTTATACATATTTGTTCTGTGGTTTCATTTACTTTTGCATGTTTAAATTATTTTCCTCATTTCTTATCAATTGCGCTAACTACATGAATGAAATGGTATTTTTAAGCTGAAGGTAGCAAAGTACCACGTGACATAGTGAGAGAATGATTCTTGGGGAAATGTGTTAAAGGTCCTAAAAATTCAACTATTCAGAAATGGCAAAGTGACAGTGAGCCAAACCCATCAACTGGCATAATGTTGTCATCTGATTTTTTTTCAGTTTCTGATTATTAGAAACAAATGGAACCACATTAATAGGAAGAGTCAGAAGAAATGAAAAGGAGGAAAAATATATATTTCAAATGAAAAAGCTTAAGAAATACCTTAAGTGAGAGGAAATTACTCTCTGGTAGAATGAATCAATGAAGAAAAGTCAAAGAAGTAAAACTTGTATATGTTCGTTACTATGAACAGACTAGGATGCCAGTCCAAATAATATACATTTAGACAATGACTTTTGGTTAGTGGGATTTTTTAAAATACCACTTAGTAGAATGTGTATAAAGAGTAAATAACAGACCAGTAATCATTTCCTAGAACTCGTAAAATAACAATAGACTTCAATAAATAATCTTAAGTTTGACTCTATTGGAAGTGTTCATCTCAGAAAGCGTCTTACTAACTCTATATAGTCAAATTCTGACTGAAAGAATTTGATCTCTAAGTCCTAAGAACTTATTGTAATGAGATTCTATTTCAATTGTGTAATGGAAATTATGAATATGATCTAAAACCGGAAAAACAGAGACTTAGGTATCCACCAAACTTTCTGTCATGCTTTAAAGCTACAAAAATGCTGTATTGGCAGATCATTATTTCAGAGGAGTATTGGGTTTGTTTTATGTGTAACAATTATATGGATTAATGCACAAAGATATACACCCATCCCAAGGTTTTTTTTTCTTCATTCTTTAATATGCACAAAAAAGGCTTGGGTCTTGGAAGTTACCTGTTTTGTTTTATAAGGCACACCTGTGCTGCTGCTACACATCAGTGGAGCATGGTATCAGCCAACTGTTAATCAAGGATCACTTCCTTTTGAAGTGACTGATGAGCCACTGTTACAGCAACTTACAAAAATAACTTCTAGAAAAGGGGACTCGAGTTTCAGATGGTTCTCAACAGCCCTGAAAGTTCCATGCTTGGAAGCTCATGTTTTATTAATATGTAAGTAGACAATTGAAATGGTCCATTAACTTTTAGGAATAAAACGTCATTGGCAATATTTTCTTTTTGATTATGATAATGTCCACGATTGTCTTTGAAAACTTTTAACTAGCCCTGGCAATGTGAGAAGAAGATGTGGATGAAGCAGTTGCAGCAAGGCATGATTAAAGAGCGCAAACACTGAAAGTGCTGGAGAAATTCTTAAAAAGAGTGTGACTAGTGTCTGATAAAAGTACTTGGAGGATAAGGTTTTTGAAGAAAAGCTAAGAAAAACAGACATTTTATGACAAACCTGTTTGATTTTTCCACTTTGGTTTTGTTATCTCCTCAGTACTGCACTGAAGTTCCACACATAGATAATCTTTGTGGGATACTTGATGCACATCTATCAGACAATTGAGTCTTTCCATTACCAGACACAGAGAGCAGAACATGTGTTGAAACATAATGTTCCATTTTTGGTATATATTTCTTTGTTGGTTTATATAATGTATCTAATAATATGCAGCCTATCCTCATTTTAAACAAACAAATGAACTTTTAAAAAGCTTTTCCTAAGTTGCTAAGCAACTTCAAAGACACATTTTATTAATTTAACAAATAGCAGTCAGATGACAAATCCTTAAAGAAGACTTCTACCTTGGCATATATATTGTTGATATATATATATATAGGAAATCTCAACAGATACCCTCCTAGTTTTCCCCATCTAAAGCCTTGGGACAAGTCAAAGATGTTAGATTTTTCTTACTGTTCAAAATAGTAATTTTTTTATTGAAAATGTTACTAAAACAAAAGCTAAATCCAAGGACTTCTGGTGTAGCTGTCCAAAGTATTGTCAGGCCTGAAGATTGTTTAACCTGGGTTCCACTGATAAGTTGGATAGAAGAATTTGAGGTTGTGCCAGAATAAAATATGACTTGTAGGATGCTTAATAGCATCCAGCAACTTTACCTGCCAGATGCCAATGACTCCCCTCCCCCTGTAGTTGCTATAATTAATTCTTTCTGTAGATAAAACAAAAACATCTAGAGAGGATTAATACAGTAGGAGGAAAAATTCATTCATCGTTGAAAATCACTTTGAATGAATGTAGGTATAAATGCTAAATGCAAAATACAACTTGAGCCTAGCTAGAGATAGCAATATCTCAAGATTTATCCCCACACATCTATACATGTCCTCTCCATTGCTGCAGGTAACGAGGAATAAGTGATAAGTAATATGATTCTAGAGTAGTATAGCTCACCATGTATTTGAATACATGCTTAGGTTTATTTTGGGTTTATCATTTCAGTGTAATTCCTACTGTCTACAAACCAGAGTAAGGGATCCAGTGGTTATTGTAATGGTAAGTCTTTTCTAGTAATATCATGTCCCAGAATTTTACCTGAATCTTTTCTTATTCCTCTTAAATTTTCTTTACACTCTGTTTTTAGATAGAATCATTTGAAAGTAAGTATCAGGGGGCAAACGCTGCTCTTCCAGAGAACCCTTTTTGGTTCTCAGCACCATGTTGTAGGTGGCTCACAGCTGCCTGTAACTCCATCTTCAGAGAGATCTGATTCCTCCAGCTCCCCAGTGTACCTTCATTCACATGAAGATACTCCATACATACACCTAATTATTATAAACTTTTATAAAAAATGCATCAATAATAATGGTCTTGTAAGGTTTCTTATACATTCATTGTGCATTTTTCATATTCCACACTTAATACCATTTTATCCCTCACAAACAGCTTATATGGCCCCAATCTTCACATGTGACTTATGAAAGACAAATTCCTTTTCTTCATGAAAAATGCTCCTAATTAATCCTTCCTTTACTTACAGTATTATATTTCTGTTAAAAGAATGGCAGGACTACAAATTAATGTGAGGCAATCATTTTCTGACTGTCTTCAATATGCCAGACTCTGAACATTGCTTAGTAGCTATTTCTATCAATTTACATTTCATTATTTATGCCCAACTAGATTGTAAGTTCCCAGAGGATAGGAACAGGTTTTATCTGTATCCCTCTGGCACCTTTTAATAATGATGCTAATAAATATGCTTTACATTTGATTAGCAATTATAACCTTTCAAATTAGTTTCATGCTTATTAGCTCATTGGTTATATAATTTCACTATTTTACAATCAATGAGAGTGGGACGTAAAATACTCTAGGGAATAGTCCATGGATTACACAGTTGGTGCTCAGGAGAATATGTATTTAATATATACTGAATGAATGAATTTAGACTTACAAATTTCCAAACCTAAAATTGCTTGCCAGACTATAAAAAAATGTTTATGATATTCAAAAATAAAAGTTATTGTAAAGTATAAGAATCATTAAATGATACAAAAGACACAACAAAGAAAGTGAGTCAGTTTAAATAGTCTTCAATTGTAATAAAGCAGCAGGAGAAAGTAAGAAATCTTGTAGTTTTTACAAGAGATTAACTTCATTTTGCAAGGTCTTCACCTCTTATTAAAGAAGAAAAATTGTTTTTAAATGTAAAGGAAACGCCTTAAGATTAACTTCAACATCCTAAAATTTACAGCCTTTTACTATACATATATATATGTATGTATGTATGTGTGTGTGTGTGTGTGTGTGTGTGTGTATATATATATATATATATAAAGAACAAGACCAAGAAAAATATTTCCAACAACTTTAGACGCCCCCCTTGGGGGCATAGCTACATAAATAACACCAAGATAAAACATATGTGTTTATCTGCCTTTCAGTTGAGTAGAAAAAAAAAAAACAAAAAAAACCTCCACCCTCAAAGTGAGCTGATCTGAGGGCATCCCGCCCAAGGAGGCCATCCCTTAACCTGCCATTTACAGTGAAGGTTAAGTGCAGACACTGGTCTAGGGCCCGGTTAAGGAAGAGGTCTAAACCTTAGCTGCTGGTGTGAATCTTGGGCCAGCAGTGGAGAAAGGGGCAAGTGCAAATGTCTGAAAAGCCAGAAGTGATTTCCTTCTCTTGGGCCTTTTCTTTCAGCCTTTAGGTCCTTCTGCTCACTTAGGAAGCGAGGGCATACAAAGAAAACCGAAAATAAAAATAATTGAAGAGGAAAAGTTTAAGACATCACCAGCCAGGAAGAAGGAGCCACCCGGCGCCCAAACCATCCTTCAGCCACGTGACTGGTGTGAGCTGAGAGAGGGGAGCGATCCCCAGGCTGGGGACTGGGCTGGCCGAGGGTCGGGTGACAGCCTGAGGAGGAGGGGCGGCGCCGCCTGACGACCGAGAAGCCCGCCGGAGGGTTCCAGGCTCCCGCGCCGCAGGCCTTCTCCAGACGCCTGCTCCAGCCTTTCCCAGCGGTTCCTCCCTGCGGAGCCCCGGGCGCTCGGCCGGAGGCTCTCCTAACAGGCACTTCGCAGACTGCGCCGGGCGCCTTAGCGAGCTGTGTCCGAGCTCGGGGAGCGGGGGCAGGAGGAATGGTTGGGTTCCGCCGCGAGGGTCCTCGGGTCCACCGACCGCTCAGCGCCAACAGGCCGGCCTGGGAGGCGCCCCAACGGCCGCGAGGAGAGCGCAGAAGCCCGGCCCGGCCATGGAGCCCCGCGCTCTCCTTCCCCGAGCGCGGTAGAACGCAGGAGGGCGCGGGCTCGAGACGCGCCACGCTTTTCAGTCTAAACTGGGAAGAATAAGATTGTTCCCGAGGTTTTGTTTATCCAGAGACTGAAAAGGGAGAAACTCAAGTCTGTTGGCATCTTCCCTCGCCCCGCCCTACCCTGAATTAGTTCTGAAAAGCCTGCCCAGCACAGGAGGGGATGGAAGGGGCAATCCTTTTCCTTTCAGCAACCCTCTAGCTCCCGCCCTCAATCTCCACACACCCTTCACTAGCTAAGCTCAGGAGTTCGCACAAAGTCCGCCAGAGGATCGCAAGAGCCCCTATTAACTAAGCACCATTAGATGAATGGCTTATCAAAATGGAAGTAGAAAGTCCCTTGCTTGTCACAGTATAATTACGATTCACTACCTTTACCAGTCTTGATAGTCAGGGCACTTCTACCACATTGTTTATAAGCTCTGGTAGGGTCTAAAGGGAGGAGAGATTCCAAACCCAGTTGCGACTGCTAATCCTCGGTACTGTAGAAACTTTACTTTCATTCCCAAAGGCCAGCCCTAATGACCTAGAACAGAGCTAAATCAGGAGCCTGACTATGGGTCTGTTCCCTGCTATCCTGGAAAGGAAAAGCAGTCAAGAATCAGAGTCTGAACTGAGTATCCTAACTACGTGTTGTTATTGACAAAGGGAGGGGGAGAGTGGAGGAGGGAAATGGAAAGGAAAAACGGGGGGGGGAATGTGTTCATTTACACATTTCCTGTGCAGAACAAAAAAGTCCCACCATCAGCAAAAGAAGCCTTTTCCTCCAAAATAGCAGCCAAAGAGGGAGAATTAGAATATGCATAAAATTCCTTCATTTTCATTTGCACAGAGCATGATTTCCGGCACATTCGATGTAAGCTGCGCGATTAATCCCAACGCCTAAACAGTATTTCACTAAGCATCTTTCCAAAACTCACCTAAAGAAAATTACTGTCTTCCCACGACCCTTTTTGAGAGTTACCATTTCCTAGTCTGTCTGCCAATGAGGCTTCCTTTGATGGGTTATAAACTGGGGTTTCCTGGCCATCCTTTAACTGCGCTACTACACCGGAGCCCCATAGCTGCCGGGTGTGAAACCAGGGCTGGAAGCCACAGCCTAATGGAAAGTGTGTTTTAGAAATGTGCGTAAAAGACAATAAATATGCATGTTTTTGTTTCCTCTGTGTCCTGAAAAATCTTTCAAGTTAGCAGTAGCCAAGACATTTGCACATAGACACCTCTGAGCATCAGCCTGTCCTCAAGAATAAAAAAGAACTACACAATCTTACTCAGAGTAATGCTGTTCCTCATAGATATTCAGTCTATGGAGCCATTAAATCCCCACAGCATAACCCACATGTTTTGTTTTGCTACTTACAACAGATCTGGTTGCATCTTCCTTGAAAAAAGTCTTTGTTGGGAAAAACTGTTAGCATCATTTGAAACAATTCATTCTTTTTGACCTGGGCTTACTCCTGCCTGTGAAAATGTACGTTTCTTTTATTTAATAGAGTGTGAATAATGGACGGAATTTGTATGTCTTGGCTTACTGCTAAAAGAAAAAAAAAATCTTCATTCCAGGAAATTCAACTCTAATTCTTCACTCCTCCATATCCCAGTATGGAAAGAAAAATCTATATTTGCTCACAATATAAAGATGTATCTACAAAGATTTCCTTCAGTATCTGCAGATTTCAAGTAAATCTCAATTACTAGTACTTAAAAAGAGATGCTAATATTTATTTGACTTTTAGTTTGCGTGGAATAAGCAATACTTGACACATTTAGTTTGGCAAATATTGGACATGAATAAGCATTTAAATATATGGTTTCTGTTGGCTAAAGATTTATTAATATATTGGGCTATAGAAGCTTATTAATTTAATTAAGTGGACTTGTGAACGTTACAGGCACAAGAGTTTCTGCATACTGTTAACACTAAAATAAATGATTTTCATTTTTACTTACATCAAATATCATCACCAGAATCATTAAATGTAGTTATTCTCAGTCAAACATTCCTGTATTGGTTCAGAAGTTCTAAGTCATACAAAATAAAACACAAGGTATTAGAAAATAAGTTCTTCCAAAGCCATATTTAGGGAGTGCATGTAACAGAATTGGGAGCCACATTTTAGTAATGCTGATTTTCCTTAATTTTCTTACTGAAACACGTGATAAAAACTATAAACGACACAATTCTTAATAAAAGAATCAGAGTAACAAAATATCATCCTTAAAACATTATTTTGATTGTAATTAAATTAAATATGAGATGTTCTTTTTTTTTAAGTTGCAGAAGTATATTTACAGAAGAATTGGAGTGAATTCAGTGGGCTACTAAACTCCAAGCATTGAGAAATTCTGGGGTGCCACTGAAATGTGGATCTACTAGCACCCAAAGCTGCCACCTCCTACTGCAGGCTTATAGAGATGCCTGAGAACCGAGCATCACTTCAGTGAATTAATTCTCCGAAATGAAAGCTTCTCCTACTTTGCTGAAATTTAATGAAATAATGTTCTCACAAACTGGAAGTGTTTTCATTAAACTGAAAAGGCTGCAAGGAAATGTAAAAAAATGTTCAGCCTCCTTCCCATAAACAGCAAAGACCACAACGAACTGAAACAATGGAGGCTGTGCCTTTCCTCTCCCTGGCTTCCTTCTGTTAATGTTTCTGTTGTGGATTGTGTGTGCATTGAGGTTTGAAGGAAATATCTCACAAAAATAAATAAATAAATAAAGTTTCTAGAGCGCAAACTGGGCTACTGATATTTATGTCTTTGTTTTTGTTTTCTGTTTGTTTGTTTGTTTACCTTTTTAAGAGTCTGGGGTCTGCTTTATTGTACATTGCTAGAGTCAATTCATCTTGTGGCTCAGATCTCTCTTCAGGTGGCCCTAGGTGCTGAACAGACAAGGAATTTCTACCTTAGGCTTTCCCACAACTGCCCTTCCTCTTCTAACCAGCTTCCCTATCTTCTAAAAAAAAAAAAGGCAATAATAAACCATCTGCTTGAGTGTTAACATCTGCCTGACAAATGCCAAATCTAACCCCATACCTTTTTAATATTTTCATTTTATTTCATTTCCATTTTAGCACAGGGTGAAAGTAGGACTCGTTCAGGAGACAAGAAGAATATTAGACTGAGATGATGTTAGAGTATAGAGTATAGAGTGACAGATTCTTTCCACCTAGGCCTAGGACTGAGCTGCCATTTATTAAAGCAACATGGATAGCTGTCACAGAAGCATCTCTCATACCTGGAGAAATGGGTTTTGCTTTCTAGCTAGACCACCAGTGAAGACTACTACCACTAAACCTGCTTTCTTTAATCTTTTTTACATTTACCTGTTCCTAAAGCAATAAAAAGAATTTATTCTGGGGTGGGAGTAGATACTGATGTTAAGATGCTGTCTCCCTTTATAGAGTTTAAGTTTCCATGATCTCTGCGTTCACTGGAAACTTAAAACTCTCTTATTAACTTCCTTGGCTTTGTGAATACAATTTTTAAATACCACCACTCTGCTACTGACCAGAAGTGATCTAGGCAGAAGATATCCCAACCCTCCACTCAAGAACCCTTCACATGTCTAACTCTCTTCCAGACTTCTTTAAGAATGACATCTTCAGCTGAGATGCCCATAGCTATGATGGAGCCTGAATATTGAAGTACTCAGTGGCATTTACAAGGACCTACTAAAGGAGTCTTTCTTCAGAAGCTTGAGTTTATCTAGACAGAAATCACTCATGAGCAAAACATGAAATTGGATGGATGCTCGACCTCCAACATGTAACACAAATCTAAGGCTGAAGTAGGTTTTATTCTCTTCCTGTTGGCCTTAGAATTATTTTAAGCTCACTTCTGCTATGGAACTTAAGTTGTTATTATTAATAGTTTATTTAGCAATATTGTTGCAGGTTTGTTACTTTTCTTGTTGTGGTTGTTAGACTATTCACCAGAAGTTTAGGAAGATTAGTCAGATTAATTAGTTTATTGCTAATTTAAAGCTGAAAACCAGTAATTAAGCCCAAAACTATAAATGATCATGGATGATTCATAACGATGTAGGATTTAGAAGGAAGATAATCTAAATTCTGGACACTAAATTTTGTGCAGCTGTGAAAGACTAGGAGTTGGGGGATCAAGAATATGACAACTGATAGTCACCCAATCACACTCTCTCTCCCCTCAGATTATGAGTAATCTGTTTAATAGACTTAAAAAACATTTTTTAAAGTAGAGAACAAAGATGTGATGAATGACCTCCATGTCACCAGATTTTATACATGGATTCCCTGTGCTCAGGACCATCCTAGCATATAAGACCTCTCCCCCTCCAAATCAGCCTTTTTCTTCTCTCTGCTCCCTTTATGAGTCTCTCTGAAAAGGATGCATACTATAAGACAAGGAGACAAACTCATCCTCTCAGGCAGACTCTATGGAATTCAGCAATGCACTTCTCCCTACAATAAGTTCCCGCTCTTTCAAATATAATTAATGTTTTGATAGTATAGTTCTTTAACTACATATATACACATAAAAACAGATGCACCCTCTAGCTTTGCTGTTGGTGCATCTACAACCAAAATGGATACATTCTTTCAGTGGCTCCTAAAATACGTCTAGTCTTTCAGCGCAGTAAGATAACTATAGTCCAAATATTGTCAACTTTTGTTAAATATTATCTAAAAAACAAAAGATATTCTAGATTGATATAGTCTGATAGAGAAATTTACTACATACCAGGCAAAATCTCCAAGCCCCAATTTATCTTTTGAAAATTTAATAATGTAAGCAGAATTTTAGTATCTTTATTTTATCTAGGTGAGGCTTAATTGTATAAAATTGTATAAAAACTAGGAACTATAATAACAAAATATAGTGACTTTATTAAGACTTTGTCAAATACCTCAGCCCTCTGTTTTAGGTCAATTAGTTCAAAAAGTTGCTATTAGTTATGCATAAACACATGTGACATAGATGGTCAGAAACACAGATAAACAGGTATGTGCTAAGGACATAGGAGTTAAGTGAACAAGTCTGAGATTTCATATTTATGCCTTCTTATACTACACACCTAGCATTCCATCTTTCTGACCAGATTAACATCTTAAGAACTGATGACTACATAGACACCAGGCTATGGTGTGCTTTCCATCTTTAGTAAAGAATGAATACTATTGAACAAATATCAAACTTCATCTACCTAAGACATTATGGAGCATAAAAGCTAGATATGTAAAACTCAAATTGATTTGCAAACCTCATGGGGATACTGTTTGATATTTGAATATATAGAAGGAACTGACAAGGAAAAGAAATCTCTCACACATTTCTCTCTTCAAACTTTTTAGAAGGAATGTGTCAAATAATTTGCTTCTTGTAAGCATTTTGAAGCTTACTCTCTTACTTTTCTTATTTAATATTTGAAATTATAAAACAAAATAAAAAGAATGAGTCTGTTAAAGTGATTTTAAGTAGATATTTTTAAGAATATATTTTAAGTATATATTTTCAAGAATGGGAGAAATATAACTTTTACTGACTGCAGTATGATTCTTTGAGAATCCCTAATCTTTGTGGTTGTTTACGATGGGGCCCATTAGCAATCTTTTTTATTGCTTACTTCCAAGCATACATGTGAGATTAACACTCCTTCACACTCATGTGGTTAACACATATATTAAATATTAGTTAACTTTTTAACAGAAAAACCCCCATAAGAGTACAGACTCAATATTAGTATATGAATAAACTACTATCCCAGTCGTTTTGGATATAGACAATTGAACAAATAGTTTCTATCGTATAGATCCCCAAGGATGTGTGAAATATAAAGTAAAAGTTCTCTCCCAGAATTCCTGATGTGTCCTTATTCCTTCCCCTGAATCTCCCTTTTGTTTTTCAGTGGAACTACTGTGATCTCTAGTGAGGTTTTGTTTGGCTCTGGTTAATATTAAAGAAGATCACACACGGTTGAAAAATATTGTTATTTTTCTTTAATGGGGAGAATTGGACTCCCGCGTGTCAGATCTGTGGATTTCCGAAAGGCAGTGGGAATGGTACTGACATCACTTTGCACTTTAACAATCCGATTTGGTCAGAGTACAAGTTGTTTGTTTAACCCGACAACTCGGTGCACCCCGTCGCACACTTTGCACACTCATTAAAACGATTATTCACGACCTGTCGAGTGTTTTCGGGTTCATTCACAGGAAAGGCTCGCATCCAGAGAGCAATTCAAGTCAACACTGTCCACTATACCACGCACTGTGAGGACGAGCTGGTGCATGCGTGGAAGATGCAGGGAGGAGTTGGTGAGCAAGCGCCTTGGCTGTTAAATCCTTCCCGACAAGGGGTGCTAAGGAACCTCAGCCTCCTTAGAGTGCTTACAGCACGGGGTTCCAAAACGCCACTTCACTATGCTAGCTTCAAAGGCTTGATAAGGAAAAGAAAATGTAAACAAATGAAACAAATAAAGGTTGCTCTCCCCCTCCCCCTTTTCCCTCCCTCCCATTCAATCATCTGCAAAACTTTAGATTCCGGAATACCTTCTGCCTGTGGCCCCTATTTTCATGGACAACCACTGAGGAAAAGTAATTCCCTTTCCATTTCCCAAGGTCCCTTTGATCCCCCAAATAATTCGGATGTTTTCTATATATCTTGTATTCACTAGGGAGAAGGAAGGGTATAGCAAATAAATAATAATAAATGTTTTTAAAATAAGGGGGGAAAAGGATTCCCAGATGCTTTTGGTAGTTGTGCCCCTATCTGAATGTGGAAGGACTGGTCCTGCACACTGAGAAAAGTGCTGCAGATTAAATATTAAATAGCCTTCAATACCCTAGGCCACTTTTGTTTTTGATTTCCAGTTTTCAAGCAACTTTTCAATACTTTGTACCAGCAAGAGAAGAGCCATTACAGAGCCACAAATACAGATATATTTCAACCCCTACTCCTGCCTTGTACTTAATGAACACACTGAGCTGAGTGATTCAGGTGCTCCTATTTTATCTTGAGATGGGTCTTGGTACATACTATCCACGTGCTGCATTAGTGTAAGGGATATGACTATCTTCAAAATATGTAATAACACATTCACACTAATAAAACATATGTGCCTAAATGTATTTAATATATAGGACATTATATGGCTTTTCTTCTGAATAAGGACCCTTGGAATAATTTCTAGTTAGCAATTGTTTAAAATGTTCAATATCTATATTTCAATGATTCATCCTTTATTTTTAATTAAAAAAAAAAACTGCTAAAAACACAAGGCTAGCTTATTTTTGTGAAGCTAACCCAGACAAACCAATTGAAAAACGATGTCTTGTAAGTTTCATTCTATTTAAACCTAAGCTCACCAAATCATGTTTTCTATGCTATTGAAACACATCAATACTATGTGTGAAGAAAAGAATGGAGGCTCTCAAGCAGCATGAGGCTTTAAGCAGAAGCGGGTACCTAATTACTAAAAAAGCAAAGATGATAAATAATTTTGTAAACTGGAAACACTCTCAGAATCTACTATGAGGTGTACTTAGAATGGATGGGTTTTTGCTTCCTACAATAAACTCTGCATTAAAAGCAGTATGTGACAATAATAAAGAGGAGACACTGAAATATGGGAAGCAAATAGTTGAAACCTCTGCATAAATAAACACAAATCAATGTAGTAATACATAACACTATTGATGCAGAAATGATCGATTTTAGTCTTCCAACCTGCAATCAGTTGGCCGTGTTTAATTAACAGGGTTTTTTTTTCCAGAAAAAAAATAGATAAATAAAAAAAAAAAAACCAAGCAATACCTGCTGTCAATTCTATCTGATTCTACTTAATTTTTCCCAGAATATTTTTGATAAGGTCGGCCAAGTACTCTTTTTTTTCCTAAGAGGGCTTTGCCAACTTTTAAAATCACATTATTAATTATAGAAATTATTGAAGTATTAAATAATAAAATTACTGCCTTATTCTTGCTCTAAATTTTTCAACATTCATCCCAGTCTCTAATTATTCATTCAGCACATTTTAACAGAGCAAACACAATAGTTCTTCCTATTATCAAAGTTTTCTCAGATACTGGAATACTATTGGGTTCAAATATTATTTGGCTACCTTTAATATAGTAACTGAGAAAAGTGTTGATCCCCCAGTATGCATGAACACCCTCTCTCCTGAAACTACATAAGCTTTATGAAAGAAAAAAAAGAGGAAAATCTGCACTACTTCAAGGCTATTTTGTACCATAAATACATAGTGAACATACGCCAGACTCAACAAAATAGTTATACTTTAGATTTCTAGAATGTACATTTAAAACAATGTTGCATGTTTCCATACAGCTAATTTTTCATTTGTGAGAAATTCTTAACAGGCAGAGGTGTATAATGCCTTTCAGATTTGGCTTCTGAATACTAATGGGAATTGTGTTCATATTTTTTCGTCTGAGGCTTATGCACAAGTTTGAAAAAGAATTTCCAACTTATAATGCTCAACTTAGAAATGACATCATTGCATATAAGCTGTGAGTTGATTATTTTTATAATACTACACAATCAAGAATTTTCCTAGACTCCTATCATACCCATCTATGGCCAAGAATTCAGGGGCAACCAAACCCAAAGGAAAAATATCATCAGTTATTGTTTAGGGCTAATTTAACAGATAATTTAACTTCAAACAACAATGATTAGGTCATTAAATTTCAGAGTCATGAGAAAATGAAAGAACCAACGGAGAGACAATTCTCTCTAACCCCATTATAGTTTTCAGTCTTCCTATTCAATCAAATTAAAACAAACAAACTGTATCTGCTTGTGCAGGAAGATACCTTTGCTCCTTAAAGCACACAAAGAGGGAAGCAATAACAGGAGATGAAGAGGAGGAACGAAAAGGAAGGTGGCTATTTCAACCTGGGACTCTAGCAATATAGGAAAATTCAACTTCAGCCGAAAATGAATATCCAAACGCGTAGTTATTGAAACACGCTCTTTAGTACCCACTCAAAGTTTACAAATCTCGCCAAAAGCTATATGCAGTTTCCTCTTGGGCGGGCTTTTCCGCAATGCCAAAGACACTGAAATGCTCTAGACCACAGTTCCAGAAAAGACGTAGGCCATTCCATCTCTCCTCACTGATTTAGATGCAGAATTCTGAATTATTTGATATTATCATAAATAACTTCTTGGATCACGGTCTTGGGATTTCTGCGTGTTTTAAGTATTGCTAAAGGGCCAGGGTGCGGCAGCGATGTGGAAGCTTAGCAACTAAGCTTGACTTTTGTAAGAGGGAGGTGGGAAGTGCAGGTGGAAGTATCCCTCTGCATTCTCACCCTTTCCCTCTAATTCTTCCAAAAGGAATCCCCGGGCTTCCGTGGTAATCTGCTTCCCAGTCCGGCTTTTGTCTCTCCAACTCCATGCTGCTCCTAGCGTTCAGGAAATTTCCTACCCGAAGGCTTACTCTTTTCACCAGAGGCGTGGGCAATAATAAATCAGAAGGAGATAGACGGAATAAAAGACTATTGTAAAAATCAGTTTTACCGACTACTGGGTGAGTGCTGACATCTGAAACTGCACCCCGCAAACAAAAACTAACAACTTCTAAGGAGTAGGGAAAGGATCTTAGACAGCTAAGAAGGAAGGGAAAAGTAGGGGCGCCCGCGGCCATAGCTCTGGGAAACCAGTTTCCCAAGCGGCGGCGGTGTCCTGGGCTAGAGCGCCCTCGCGTTGCTGCTCGCCAGCAGCGCGACTCCTTGGGCAGGGAGGCCGGCAAGGGCGATCTGAACGCGGGCCCATAAAGACGGGCTGTGCAGCGGAGCAACCCCAGCTAGCTCTCCAGCCTCGGTCCATGCTCTGCTGTTAGTCCCTAACCCGAGACCTCAACTCCGGACCGAGTCATGCCGCTCTACTTGGAGTCCAGTCCGAGTGCCCTCGCCAAAGCCAGTCCGGGTTCAGAGGCCCAGGGCAAGCCATCCCGACACCGCAGCCTCTCTCCGGAGCTTCGGGAGGAGTCAGCCAGAGTCTGGCGCGCTCACTTCTACCCTGGGACAACCAGGCTCTGGAGCATACAGCTCCGGCTCCTAAGTGTGCATTAAAAATCAATTATTTTTCAAAGCCGGGAACTGAGCTATTCCCAACAGGGACAAAGTAAAGCCCAGAACGGTGCTCATTTTCCTAGATTCTTTTTTTCCCCTTCTCCATGAGACCAAGAAGTCTCCTTCTCTTAAGTGGCGCTGAACTAGACCTGCACCAGATCCGCTTAGTCCTGTAGAGACCCTAGCTTGACCCAGCCAAAGGAGCTGACGAGAGAGGGCCCGCACTGGGTGAGGCTGGCAATGCCAGTATGAAAGTAGAGAAGAAAGCAGAGAGAGAGAGAGAGAGAGAGAGAGAGAGAGAGAGAGAGAGAGAGAGAGAGATTCCTGATTTTATAAAAAAAAAAAAACTTCCGTCTTGATGCCGAGGATCTCGGATTTAAACATTAAATTTCCTTGTTCTCTGAAGCAGCCATGAAATTCAGAAATCTCCATTAAACAAAATACCTTACATTTCTATACATACTAGAGCATCCCATTGCCTTCTCCATATAAATTTGTCTTCTTTTCTTCCTCCTTTGAAGAATCTAAATCCTCTTTACCTAGGCATCCACCATGATTTCTGTCCACGTGGACAAATCATTCTTCTACCTATGGCTGTGGGAATCTACTCGCTCGGAATAATTTCCAAGTGAAAAAAAAAACACTTAAACCTACAAGAGTCTAGATTTAAGGGTCCAGACACAGTCATCTGTGGGACACGCTAACCACCCACCACCACGTGAGGCAGGGAAGACTTTCACTTACCGATCTCCTGGTGAGAGTGTTCACAGCTCTCAAGTCCTCAGCAGCCTTCCGACAACTTCGAGCAGAACCTTGGATTGGGGGGGGTGGGGTGGGGGCACCAAATCGGGAGGGAAAAAGACAAAACATAACACTACGTCATATATTCGCAGCCCAGAGTCCCTGGGCCTACATTCCCTGGACAAGGTCTTCAAGAACTGAGTGGGGAAAAGGGCAAATTTAGGAGCTGGAAACTAAAAGATAGCTTAGTTTTAACTATTGTTGTTTAGGAGAGGAGTTCCTGGAGGAATGGTAAGGCAGGGCAGTTGGGGTGAGAGAAAAGAGGGACATTGGAAGCAAAAGAAAATCGAAAATGGATTTTCCAGCTATCTGGAATATTGCTAATACCTTTTAACTCTTACGGTAGGAAGAATTCAGCCATATTGTTGCAAAAGAGAATCTAGATGAGCGCTATTCTTTTTGTAACTTCAGGGTCTGGCCTTGAGTAGAAGCATAACGAGAGGGGAATTTAAAATTCAATGGTTACCTACCCTGCTTCTTAGAAGGGCTGTGCAGATTTTCCTTTGGAGATTTCCATCTGTCTGGTAGAAGCTGGAGTAGTGCTGGGGACAGGTTATCTGCTCAAGTAGGAATGTACAGGAACCCCGCCCTCTAGGCACAGTTATACAACCTCAGCAACCCATCTCAGCCTGCACTGAAACCTATAATGATCTTCACCTTCACCCTTTGTTAACCTAATTCCCCAACAAGCTTTTGGCCTTTAAAACAACCAACTACATTAGCTACTCACAAAAAATAATTTATCAAAATTAAAATTATTTCAATGCATTCAAAGTCCTCAATGAGAAAGTAGAAAATACATGTTACAAAAATCAAATTTTTATATAGACTTCTGATATATTTTATGTGCCCATCTATTTGGGGTGAAATATGTACCAACCTGAATACATATTATATTCAATACACTTCAAGACGCATTTTTTTCCCTCTCTGCCCTTGCTCTGAGTCCAGTCATAGAAGACACTGGAGGACTACCTAGACTCTCAGGACACTTGCACTGAACAGTTTTCCAATATTGCAAATAGAGGAAGAAAATTATTTGGAAGAAACTCTTTCTCCTTCATTTTACAACATTTCTTTGTGTTTATGTATTAACAGTTGCATAAAATTTCAGCTATGTCAATTGAAATACTAAATTTGTAATATTACAATTTGGAGTTTTAATTTTTAAATCGTGATCACTTTCTTTTCTAATTTTCCAAAAAGGGCAGTCTCTACTTCATTTTAAGCAATTATAAGTTTAAAGGAAAATAATCTCCAAAGAGTCTTAGAAGTGTTTGTCTGGAATGAACTAACTGGAATCAGCAAAAAGTTGGTGATAATACACAGTAAAAACATTGTAACAATTCTGAAGCAAAATTAAATGTATCAATGCCATACCAGATTGTCATTTTTAAAAGAGGATATCCTCAGGGAGGTAAGCCAGATCAAGATTAATGAAATAAAAAAAAAATGTGCTGGGCTTCAGAAAAGCCTTTACAAATTTGTCTTTCTATATATATTCTTGCTTGTGTCTAGGAAGCCTAATAAACAAACTTCCAATCATATCCTCTACATTCGTAAATTAGGCATGTGCTAAAGCCCACTTGTACTCCAGTATCTAGTTCCATGAATACAAAAAGCCAACTTCATTATGGACTTAAATGTACAAAAATGTTGCCATTGAAATTATACTTCTCTATCTTCTAAATAAACATTTTATAAAATCATCAATTGCTGGCCAGAGGGAAAATACTCACAAAAGAAATGTTTCTTCAATATCTAGATCTTTTAGCTTTACTATGTGAATTCAGCTTTCTTTTCAACTTTTGATAGTCAGTACTGTATTTTCTCTGTGGTAGTACATACTCATTTCATAAATAAAACCCATAGCAGAAGCAAGCAATAAATCATCATATTTTCCCCTAAAACTAAATGTAGGCCTTTTCCTGTTTGCCTTTCAGCTAAGCAATGAAGATTTCCTTTGCACAACCCCACACTCCCTGCCTCCCCCCTTACTTTGTGATGTGTGATGTGTGTGTGTGTGTGTGTGATTCACTTTTAAAAACTGTTAGATTTTTTAAAAAACTTATATCTTAGCAAAATCTATTCTCACACCAAGAAAACAAAATCCTGTCTTCCTAAAGGAGATAATCAAACTAGTCTGTTGTGCCCATCTCTCTCTTTCCATTTTGATTCCATCTTTTTAAAAATGTCTTATGATCTCTCTACCCTTCTCCCCCTTCTCCCCTTTACCCTTCTTCCTTTCTCTGATTCATAACCCAGCCATCCCCATTTCCCAACATCAGCTATTCTAAATTTAAAATCAATTTTAGTAAACCTGCTTCTCCACTAGGTTCACTGCCCCTCTTTCCCTGAGCAACTCTCTAAGTGTTTGCTGATAACATCTCAGGGACAGATTATTTTTCACTGGACCCATTGTAAAAAGTGGCCAGCTTATTGCATTACTGCAGAACACATTTCAGACTATACAAATGTAACAAATGAACAACTTGTCTTCCACAGAATCACCACAGGATCCAATTAATTACTAAACCTTTAACTCAGGTTTTCTAATTATTTTCTGGAATTATAGTGAGTGGGCTGTCTGAAACAAAAAGTTTTCATTTTTTATATGTATGCATATATATATATACACACTCAATATATCTCATATATATGCATATTGCAATTAAAAGAAAAAATTGTTCCCTGTAAGCAAAAGAAACACATCTGTAAATTAAATTATACAAATATGTTAAAAAGAGAATCAAACAAATATCTCTATGTTGTAAAAATGGAGGGGGGAGATAGGGCTATTTTACTCTGAATAACTATAATTTTAAGTTGATGTAATTAAAAATATAAATATCAACATCCGTCTATAAATCATTACAACAGGTGATACTTCAGTAACTCTATAATCCAACTCAGCATATCTTTATTAGAATACTTTCACTGTGGGTAAAAAGCCAGAAAAATAAATGCTGACTTAGAAAGTATAAATACAAATAGTTAAAAAAAATGTTTGCAGCATTCATAGCACAAATTGTACCTGAACTAAAGGGATATATATAATATACATATATAATATATATTATATATCATACTATATTGCTCATTATCCACTTATATCTAACTATATACATATATTTATTTATAGTTTATCAAGTTCTATAAACAAATAGCTGAAACAATATATATATATATATATATATATAAAGGACATTCTATCAACAGATCTTAAAATAAGCACAGAATAAACAGCTATGCATATAAAATTGAATATCTTTTTTGCTGCATATCTACAAAAGCAAAGATATCAGCTGAAAATCCTAGGTTTCATTTAAAGCTAGTATTTATTAAGTAGCCTGTTCCTGGTTTTAAAAAAAAAAATTCTTCACAAAGGGGGAAAACTACTATTCTCAGTTCTAGAGTCTCAGTTCAAATTAAAGGAGCAGTTTAAACTCCAGGTTGGCTGAAAAAAAGCCTTCTAATTTCCTATAAGTCGAATGGTATTTTGCAAATTAGCTCTACTTAATAAAAGAGACAAAAATATCAAGATATATATGAATTTAGCCTATTTTTATTTCTGTGTGTTCATAGTAAACATTTTTGTAAGTGACAAACACGGGCATATGACCACAGTATCACAATCAAGAAATTTTAAGACAACATTAACAATCACTCAAATTGATGCGGCATTTGCGCAACACAGGTTACATATTTGCAAGGTTTACCTATAAGTACAATAGGTATTAACATTTCACTACATTTAGAAAAAATAAAAGTGACCTGTTAGTGACCACATACATCGAAATATACACAACACAAACTGAAGGCAATCCTTAATTTTGTCTCCTTCGGATTCAATTGAATGGGCAGTGTTGCCAACTAAACAACCTTCCTTTTTCGTTTGTTTGTTTACTTGTTTTAATACTTAGTATACCAAGTGCATTTGCTAGAATCCAATCTTTGGTCTAAAAGTAAACAAAAGGAAAAAAAACAGTTCTTTGAAAAAAAAAGGACAAAACAATAAATGGCCAATATAATTCCTTGGGCACCTTTACTACAAATTCTTAAATACAAATTACAGTTTAACATTTTAAAACTCTCTTCATAATTTAGGTTGTTCTCAAGGCCTGCGTCCACCAGATAGCTCCATGCTAACTTATAATACTGCACACATGGAAATCTGGCAGCCTTTTGAGATAGACTCGTCAGGTTTGAATGAAATGGCAAAGCAGTCACTATTTAGATACACATTCTACTATAATTTGACGTCCAAACCTTATATTCTACAATGTATTCTCCCACATTGCACCTCGCTGACACTCCACACCGTGTTAGAATAGTAAACAACCCTAAAGACTGAACAAACGTACAGAAATGGGGGGAGGGCTTAATAAAAAATACCTGGACTTATTTTTTAATTATCATTTACAATGCAAATGTGTGTAAAACGTTCACTTACAGTCTGGTCCCCGGGATGTTAATGTATTAAAGGGTTGGAAGAAGACCCCTGATTTTGATGTGTGAAATAATCAGACAGTCCCCCGGACAGTCCTGTCGTAAAACTTGGCAAAGAGGGTCTTAAAGACTCACAGGGCAGGGTCGAGGGGGCCTGCGGCGACGTAGAGGAGGATGCGGCCCGGGCGCTCATAGACGTGCTGGTCTGCGAAGTCATTGACGGGTGCGGGACGTGGGGGAAAAAGTAACTGGTCTGGCCCGCGAGCAGGTTGACGGAGCAGGGGTTGAGGGAGTAGGTCCCGGAGCAGGGCACCGACAGGCCGCAGGGCACCGAGGCGGCGAGCGCAGCGGCCGTGAGGTGGTGCGTGGCGTACGGGATCTCCCCGTTGACCAGCCGGTCCACACTCAGCCCGTTGGCGGTGGAGAAGGAGTGGTTGTTGCCCAGCGAGTTTTGAGTCAACACGGAGCTGTAGGGCATGGGGTGGCTGGGGTAGGCCGACGTGGTCCCGTTGTAACTCAAAGTGCTGCTGGCGCGGGGGTGGTGCAGGGACAGGAAGGGCGACATGGGCCAGTAGAGGGAGCCGGCGCGGTCCATGAAGGTGAGGCCGGTGGAGGTGAGGCGCGCCCCGCGCTTAAAGGCCAGCTTGGCCCGAGATGTGGTGGAGCGGCGCCGCAGCTTGCCGGTCGTGCCGCCGATGAACACGTCGTCGCTCGACGGGTCCAGCATCCAGTAGTTGCCCTTGCCCGGGTCGTCGTAGTGGCGCGGTACCTTCACGAAGCACTTGTTGAGGGACAGGTTGTGGCGGATGGAGTTCTGCCAGCCCTGCTTGTTCTCGCGGTAGTAGGGGAAGTTCTTCATGATGAACTCGTAGATGCCGTTGAGCGTCAGGCGCTTCTCGGGACTCTGCCTGATGGCCATCATGATGAGCGCGTTGTAGCTGAACGGCGGCTTCTCGTACTTGCCGTTCTTCTTGTCGCCCTCCTTGCCCCCCTCCCCGTCCTTGCCGCCCTCGCCCGCCCCTTTCTTCTCCTCCCCCCCGGCGCCCGCGCCCTTCTCCTTCTCGTCCTGCCCGACGGGCGCCAACTCGGCCGGCCCGCCGCCCGGCTCGCCTTTGGCTCCAAGGGCGTCAGCCTTGGCCCCGTCCAGGGCGGCGGACGGCGGGAGCAGGAGTGGTTGTGGGCCCTTGTCGTCGTCGGCTGCTGGGGCGCCGCGCGCCTGCGGGGGCTGCGGGGCCGGGGGCGGTTGCTGCTGCTGCTGGGGCGGCGGTGGCGGCGGCTGGGGCGCGGGCGGCGGCGGGTGGTGGTGGTGGTGATGATGATGATGATGTTGGGGGTGGTGGCTGTTGTGGTGGCCGTGGCTCGCGTGGTGGTTGTCGTTCTGGACGGCCTCGGGGACCAGGCTGTTGATGCTGAACGAGGACTTGGGAATCATTTTCACCTCTTTCCTATCTCCCATGTCCAGCATCACCCAGGCGTCGGGGGGCGGCGGCGGCGGCGGCGGCGGCACGGGAGCCGGGCAGCAGCGCGGCGGGCGACCAGCGGGTTCGGAGTGGGGCGCGTGGGGAGCGGGCAGCGGCGGCGGCACTGAGCGCTCGGGCAGCAGCGCAGTTGGACCGCAGGCTCCGGCGCTGGCAAGGCATGTAGCAAAAGCTGCAACCACCCCTCAAGAATTAGAGAGAGAGAAAGAGAGAGAGAGAGAGAGAGAGAGAGAGAGAGAGAGAGAGAGAGAGAGAGAGAGAGAGAGAGAGAGAGAGAGAGAGAGAGAAGCTAGAGGCAGAAGCAACCCGTCGCCCGGGGTGCAGCGCCCCGCTCCGTACCGCGCCCGGCCTCCCCCTCCCCCGCTGCCTCCTCCTCCTCGCGCCGCAGCAGTCACAGCAGCAGCAGCGGCAGCCCGAAGGGGGGGAGAGCCGGGCGGCGGGCGGGCGCGTCCCGGAGCGGCCGCGGCGAGGCTAGGAGACAGCGATCGAGGCGGCTATAGCCACAATTAATTTTCCGAGCTACAGGCGCACACTAGGGCTGTAAAAAAATTTTTGGTTTAACCTTTCCTACTGCTGAACCAATCAGTGTCGGCGGCGTGCGGGAGCGTCTGGCTAGCCGTCGACCAATCGGGGCCCCAGGACCCGCCCACCCCCGCCCCGCCCCGGCCCCGCCCCCCGCGCACCGCCCACTCCGGTTGGCGGGGCCCAGGCCTGGAGCCGCGGGGATCGGCGGGAGCTCGCCCACCCGGCCGGGATTAGCGTGGGGCGTGCGCCCCGGGCCGCGGCCGCTCGACTGTGGCCTCCTCCCTGTATGGGATTATTTTCCTTTGCGCGTCAATATTTATCCGTATTGATTAAAGTTTGTATCCAATTTTGTCTCTTAAGGGGGGGGGTCGCGGCGGAGGGGCGAACGGTGAGGGTGCGGGAGAGGGCGTGAACCCAAGAGACGCGGCGGCCCTGGCAGCGCCTTCCGAGCGACCGGGCCAGCAACCCGGGCGAGCCGGGCTTCGGGGGAGCAAGGCCTGGGAGGTGGGGCGGGGGCGGCCACGGCCAGGCCGGTACTTACAGCTTCCTGCGGGCCCCTGGCGAGCTCGGTTGCGAAGCTGGGCTGAGGGCGGCGAGCGGGGGCGGCCGAGCAGTGGGTGCCTTCCGTGGCGGCCTTCCGCGCGGGCGGAGAGCTGCCCTGGGCGAGCACAGTACCAAACAGTCCCGAAATAAAGCAGGTAACACGTGCGCTCTCCCTCTGTCTCTCTACACTCCCAGAGACGCGCTCACGCGCGCGGGTGGCCCGGTGGCGTTGTGTCCTTGGCTCTCCACCTCCTCTTCAGCTTCTAGGCAGTACTGGAAGCCGGTAGCCGCGATCGATCATCCTGGAAATATTTTCATTTTGCTTGACATTGAAGAAAATATGAGTGGGCGTCTACTTCCGTTTTTTTTTTTTAAATCCAGTGTTTGCTCCTTTTTCCCATTTCACAAATACTTTATCTCTTTAAAACCTCGATCTTGAAACACCAGTATGTCGAAATCAGCTCTTACCCTTCCTGGATGCTGCAGGAATGCTCTAGGGGGCCTGAGGAAGGTGGATTTGACAGTCCCAGCTTCTGGGGTTTGGGGATGGTTTGATAGGGAGGTTGAAATGAGTGGGTAGCTTGTAATTCAAGGCCTTTAAAAAGATCGCGACCAGGGCCAGGGCCAAGGCCCAGCATTTCCCAGGGATTGGAATTTAGCGCGGAACACACAGATCAAAACCCTCACGGGCTCAAAGCGCGCCACGTTGTAAAGAGAGACTGTAGTCAGGAGAGGGAGGTGGAGACATACAGGTCACGAGTAACTTTCCCCTCCTCTTTAAGGTAAAATATTCTAGCCATGCAAGCCTTCTTCACTTTGATGAGCTCTTAGCTAAATGATCAGGCAGTGCTGATATTAAAAAAAAAATGGAGAAAAACCCGGGCCTATGTGTCATGTTAAAATCTAGCAAAAAAGAGAAAAATGCAATACTCAAAATAATAGGAAGTTATTCTACAGTTCCCACCCCAACTTTGAAATGGGGCACAGAAAGAGGGGAGGGAAAGAGAGGGAAAATCGAGAGCGAATATTACACAATTACAAATAGCTAGCAAATTTTAAATCTATCGGGAATGTTGTAAAGGATCTTTGATTATTTGTCCCCAAATATCCTTCCACTGGTTGGATCCATTCCTACATATCCGCTGACTTTAAAACAAGCTATGCATGACGGAAAATTCCAGGGTTCTAGCAATCAGCTACATCGGTGCCAAAGGTTGATTTCTAAGCTTGGGGAGCCTGGCGACGGGATGAGCTTTGCCAACCTAGCTAGAGAGATCTGTGAGTCTAGTTTGTCCTGTTCCCTTCCCTTCACACTCTTCTCTTCCTCAGGCCCATTTTCCATGGTGGTTCCTCAATGCGCTTGCTTTCCTTCCTCCTCCCCTCTTCCTTCTTCCCCTTTCACTAACCCACCCCTTCTCCCTCCCTCCTTTCCTCTCCCCTCCACTCCTCCACCTACTCCTCCCCATCCCCCAGCCCCCCTTCTCACCACCGCTTATAATGGCTCACGGGGCTCCCTCTGAGGTGGACGGCCCGATACGTTTTCGTAGTCGGTCTAGCGTGAAATGATTCGGTGTAACCGGATTCTTGGGAAAGGACAGGTTACGTAAACATTTACTGATGTGGAGTAACTATACTATTTGTACTCTGATATGCAGGAAGGAAAGTGTTGATTAACACAGAAGAAAAAAAAAGCGAAATTAGCTGATTGCATGCTCATAAGTGCAAGCTGTCATTGAACTGCTTTTAAAATAGACACAGCTGGGTGTTTGTGTTGAAAAATTTCTTGTGTTTTTGCTAATACTGAAATAAGCATGATTTTGTATACCAAACATTTTCAGATCATTAAAATTTGTAATCTGTGCTGGTTTTAAACACAAAGAAAAGAAACAGAATCATTTCGATGTAAAATTTGCTGATATTATATTAACTCAATCAGGTCTGTACAAATTGTGCATTGTGTCTCCTAAAATCTGTTTGATCAATTTAATACACAAAGTGCCAAACGTGGGTATTGTTTGTTAACATTGGACATTTTATTCAAATCTGAGCCCAGCAGTGAACTGGAGGAGTGTTCCTTGAATACAACACCAGCTCTGACTGATGAATTTTTAATGTTTTGAGGTGCTTCTTAGGTTAAAGCTAAGTGTGTATTGTTTTGTTACCCAGTGGAAGAAATTAGCAGGCAAAGTAAGTTTTTTTTCTTCTGTTTACTTTCAAGGAGCAAAAACTGAGTTTTGTACAGTGAGAGCTGCAATATTCTGATTTTATATGTCAAGGCTTATAGTGGCCTGAGAATTGTTTTGCATGCAGATTAAGGGTGTGATGTGTTATTTTAAGGTTGCATGAATGCAAGTCTCTCAAAGCAGGATGATTTATAGTAAAAACATAGCATATAGTTTGATATAATATTAAAACTAGTTTCCTGATGCAAAGGTTATTTGAAATTCCCGAAAAAGCAAGTTTGAATCCCTTTAAATTTACTTGTTCTTTATGATGAGATTGGGGTATATATCAGAATGCACACACATATGGATATCAGACTTGTGCAACAAAACATGTACTATTTATTCAGAGGCTTATATTTGTATCAGCAATGGTTTCTTTTTAGATTTGCTGCTAACTGAAGCAGAGGGGGAAGGAGTTCCTGGACAAATTATTGTGAAGTTGAAAGTCTCTGGATGAGTCTTTGTATATCCTACCAACCAATTTGGGTGCAAATTGGATTTGAAGTCCTGCCCACGTCCACCATGGGCCTCTCCCGAAGCACATAAAGCCCTGTTTTCAGCCTCCCAGGCGCTGTGATTACCTTCAGAAGACAGAGGGCAGGCAGCCAGTGGTCTCAGACCGGAAACAAATCCCCCCACCAGTATAATTTTCCCTCCTAATCAATTTAACCTCACACATATAAGTTTGCAAATGTGTAGTCTTAGAGAAGCAATGAATATAAGAGCATACCAGCGTTAATATGATCTGTGAGTTTACATTGTGGTGAACTTGTAGGCCCAAGCTCTCATCCACTACCTACCCCCCACCCCCCAAAAAAGGACAAGAATGGTAGAGTGGGCAATTCCTGCAGAAGAGTTGCTGGGGAAATGTAGATTATTCTTTCTCGCTTTTAAATTAATCTCCAAGCCTACACAGCACACTTCTGCACTTCATTAGAGCAGGGGACAGCTTATTTTTATTCCATCTTTGAGGGTGGATGGATGTTACATTGTCTTCCTTGGACTTTTTTTGTTTTTTTCTTGTTTTGGGCCTTCTTTACTTTCTAGTAACAAGGGTGGGCCATATTTATCTACCTCCTCCTTTCCCTTGGGAGCAGGGGCAAACTCTAGCTAAAGTTCTCTTCTTACAAAAGCACAGGACGGTTTGTGACCTCCTGACATGTGGGGGTCAGTAGAATCCCATGCTGAGGCATCCAGGTATTTCAGTGATTCTGTAACAAATGAAGTCTGTCCTCCCTAGAGCCAACTTGTCTATAACCTCTTCCTGACAGCAGGTAATGGTGCTAACATTTAGTGATTAGAAGTTACTCTTTAGCGTGTTGTATCCTTGTTCTGAGGGTTTTGGTTACAGGTTATACGATTAGGTTTGCGAGAACAGTAGTGAACTAAACTTCCCAGTAAGAGGTCTTCACACCAGGGAAGTGTTACTTTTCCTCAGCAGCCCTGCCTCGTCACTCATTAGGGAGCTGCAGGTTGTCAGAGCCTGCTCTCAGCAGGCTCATGCACGCACCCCTAACGTCATCAAGGGCGCGCATATGTGCATGGAGTGGGTATACACACACATAGAACTCTAAAACTAAATTAAGAAGCCGATGATTAAGACAAGCGTCTACTAGGCCTGTCATTTCAGCATCCTTCCATCATAACATTGTGGCACTGGCAATTTTGCTTGAGAACCTTGAGGAAAAAAAAAATCTAGGGGAGAGCCTCATATTTGAGAGTTGAAATGTTTAACTTCTATAAGCTAGGGAACCACTTCAGAAGCCAGACAGTTAAAAGGAGGAGGAAGAAAAGGAGGGAAGTGGTCTTCATGGAAACTCATTGATTTCTTTGGACACATATCTTTGACATGGCCTTGTGTCCCAAGTGTAGCAAAGCTAGGTCCACTAGCACCCAAAAACTGCTGGTACCAACAGCCCAAGAAAGGCTCACACATAATGGCATCACCCTAGAGCCAAGAACCCTTGAGTTGCTCTGAACAAGGTCTCTGTAGAATACTCTGAACATCTTTGGTGAATACGAAGGCCTGCTGCCCTTTAATGTGTTTTCTGTTACTTGCTAGCAGCTCCCTGGACTACTGAGAGTTGACAGTTTAAGAAGTTGAGCCCCTGGTAAGTAAGATGCTCCAGTTGCAGATCAGATCCAACTGGGAGATCTAGCTCTCACACACCAGCTAGGCAAGCCAGTCTTGAAAGGCCAGTGTCTATGTCTTCCCTCTAGTTGCCCAAGGAATCAATGCAGTCTACTTTCCCAAGAAGACAGGGAACATTAAAGAGAGAAGAAAGAGAGTGGAAGTGTGGTCCCAGAACTGGAAATGGAAGACAAGGCTTGGTTTCTTAGTTCTCCCCACCCCATCCCAGTCTTTCTGAAAAGGAAGGAAAGAGACTTACAAAATCCAGCATGTATGACTATGCTGTCTTTTCTGGTTTGTTCATCAGTGCATCTTGAAAGGAAAAGAAAGAAAATTATTTCATAAACACACACACACACACACACACACACACACACTGTGAAACAAAGCTTGCAGGCTGAAAAAGCACACAACTCCTATGACACAGAGGCCCTAATTATGTCATCACTAGTCTTAGTTTTTTCTGAGAATCAGTAAGATACTCAGCAAGAGCCTGAATTACCTTCTTTGAGAAAAAGTACAGACTTCCCTGAGAGCACAAATATCAAATCTCCTATGTTCTGAAGCAACTTTCTAGAAGGTCCCCAAAACTCCCATTGTGAGAGAAAACTAGAAGAAAAGAAAAGGGTGACTGAGTTGCAAGTATAAGATGCTAAGTTCAGAAGCAGTCACCCTTCAATAGTCAAATGCAGGTGGAATTCATTGGGTTGTATGTTAGATGAATAAATATAGCACAGGGAATGACTCCTGCTCATTGCGAGTCTGTAGAGGAATAAGGAGAGGGAAAATGGCATGCTTGAGTCCCAAAGCCTCCCTTATTCCGGGAGAGAAAGCAAGCTGTATACTAATAAAATGTATGCTTTCTTACCGAAAAATAACCTCCCCAAACAAAACAAAACAAACAAAAATCCAACCAAACAAACACAAAGCTACCAGGACAAACTAAAGTGGCAACTCATACCCACCTGCCTCTTCGCTCTCTAGTACGGGCTCTTCTAGGTCCTCCCCACGCCCCACCCCACCCCCAGCCCAAAACAGAACCTGTGGCACCAGTGTTTGCCAAAGGTCCTGTCTGCCCACCCTCTTGGGGCGGCAATGGTTGTGGGGCTATGGTTCCTGAAGACGGAGCTTCACCGACGACGGATTTGCTAGTCTGCTTGCCTCTGCTCTGCTCTCCTCCCAGCACGCTCACCCTGAGCTCCTTTGTAGTCCACGCCTGCCAAGTGCAATCCAGCCGGAGAGGAGAGAGGCCTTGCCTTTAGGTTTCATCTCCAGATCCCTCCTCCCTTTCTGAAAAGGCAACTTTCAGCTTAGATGTCTGGTTTTTGCACATCAGACTGGAAGTATGCACAAACAGATCAATATTTTTAGGCTTTATAGGTCATCTGCCATGGTGAACGCAGACGGGAGGGGTACGCGGGGGGGGAACAGTTAAAGGTTGTGAGCTTGTATTGATATAGTGCACAAGTCTGAGCTAAAATACCAGTGCGTGGTGCTGAAGTTAATTCGAATATTCAATAACAACTAAGGAGTATTGAACCCAGTGGGGGAGAGCAGTTACACACCACTTCTCTGCGGATCTTCCCAAGAAGCTACACACAGGAAGGAGACATCCGACAGAGCAAGCTAGATACAGCAGGGCACAGGAGCAAGCTACTAAGGTCACCGAGTGGAAACTAAAACAACTCAATTCCTTTTCAGAATTGATAACAAAGGTGGTGGGATATTTTTATTATTAAACAATCCCTACTTGATTTATTTCGTCAAATTCAGTGTCTCCCTTTTGGCTTTGTCCTAAGACAGGAGAGAGAAAGCAATATCGGGATAATAGCTCAGCTGGGCAAGTGTGGCTCAGTTGAGTGTGTGGGCTACAAACCTTCAAGCCAAGAGCCTCTCCTTCTCTATTTCTTTTTGTCCTTCTACCTTCTCTCTCTCTTCCAGACCCTCTCCTCCTCCCACTCTCCCTCCCTCCCTCCTTTTTCCCTTTTTCCTTCTTTCCCTCTTTTAGTCTAGAACGTGAATTTGTTAGGTAAGAAAGAAGAGAAAATGAAAACTCAGAAGAAGCCCCCGCTTGCCGATACCAGCGGTTTGCATAGTACGGCTGGCTGAAGCCTGCCTCGTGCTCTCTGAGCGCAGAGTCTAGAGAGGCTCATTCTTGGTTTAAGGCTTCCAGGATGCCGGTAGGGCCAGGCGCTCCGCTCCCTCGGATTTCTGCCCAAGTAATCCACCGTTTGGGCTTAGAATAAACACCACCAAAGAAAAAAAGCCCCCCCCCCCATTAAGCTGAGTATATGCTAACCATCTCGCGGCATCAAAAAACTGGGCCTGGAGGTTTTCATAGATGGAGTTCTAGGTTCAGACCACCAAATAACCCGTGAGTGAGAGAATCCGGGTATTGAGTAGGTTTGGAATTGTACATGAAACATTACTTTCTAATTAATTAAAGTAATTCTCTTTCTCTATATTCATATACATGTTATTGATTACACTCCCCTATTTGCTTGAAAAAGTGCTCAGAGTATCTTTAGAGCACACTGCTCTTTCTTTGTCCCCCTTGAACATTTACAGCTGATCTTGCGGCTGGTTGAGATCAATTAGCACTGGATTTTGCCCCGGGATTGCTCCCTAGGGCGGACAAATGGAGTCAACTGGTCTCCAGAGACTTTATTCGCCCCTGTGTATCTGCCAGGACTCCGTAGGCAGTTCAAAATCCCAAGCCTTGGTTTCACTTGATTTTGTTGTTGTTGTTATTGATAAATATTGGGTCATACACAAGCCACTTGTCAGAGCCTTTGGCTCCATCTCACGGCGGCAGCTCCTAGCGGGGCGTTTGAGTCTTGTCCTAGAAGCTGAAAATTTTTCCTGGGAAGAGAACTGCACATTTTCCGTTCCTTCAGTTCCGGAGATACCCCCCTATAAGATCATAGCCCTGCCTGTCTGCTGTCAGGTTCGTTCCTTAATTTGTTCCAATATATGGACACTGAGTAGATGAGTGTGTTCCACCCATTTAAAAATTATAATAATTGGGAGGGGGTGTTGGTAATTTGATGCTAGTCCTGTAGGTATATCCGAAGCTCCCTCCAGAGTCCCCCCCCCAAGGCTCAAACAGAGTCATTGTAATTGTGAGGAGGTGGAGGACGAGTTGGTAGGTAGGGCACTTGAGGGCTGTGTAATTGGAGTGTTGTATACAGTTTATCTTTCAGCTGTGCTGCGTACATTTCTTCCCCTTGATACATACTGCATATGAACAGAACCCATGGTCGGCTTGCCTTGGCATGTTTGAAGCCCCAGACACCTAACAGTATCATTACAGGAAAGAGACAAAGCCCCAAAGGCTCCATCTAGGCAGGGAGGTGACTGCCTTTGGGGCGAATGGGGAGTTTCCTTGGCACTGAACTTGTCAGGCAAGCACAGCCACTACTGGACTCCCTTGACTTCAGGTCTTCCCGATGCTGAAGTAGGCTTGTGTGTGTGTGTGTGTGTGTGTGTGTGTGTGTGTGGTGTGTAACCAACTGATTTCCGACATTTCAAAGAGATTCTTTCTATTTCTCAGCATTACGGAAATGTACGTTTCTAGAAAAGCAGTAAAAACAAGCATAGAACTGCAATTTTCAAGAAAATAGGATCTCCAAATATAAAAATAAAAAAGTAGCAGATAAGATGTATAATTCAATCAAATTACACAAAATTGCTTGAGAATCCAGAACAGTAGCGATCCATTATGCCTCTGTTTTATTAGTGACAAGTACAATTACTCTAAAATAAAGAACACTGGTGAATATATAATTGGCTGTAATCATGTTAGTGTTTGAATAAAAATGACGGGAACATTTAACACTTTGACAACAAAATGTTCAGAAATAACTTATTTATTCAAACAGTTTTTTATTTTCCACCAAGCGAAGGAGAAACACAGTTTGCTTAGGAAAATCAATGACTTTTCCCTGCAATAAATAAATACCCTAAAGGGGAAAAACAGCCCCACACCTCTATATTATTACTACTATTATTTTTAACCACCAAGAAGCTTAATCCTATTTGAAGTCAACACTTCGCAGTGTTTGATACTAAAGTCCGCCACCTAGAGGAACAACTGTATAATGCAATGCCAAACCCTTTACCCCCGCGGTGACCCGGAGAATCAGTTAATATTCTTTGCAAATTGCTGTCCAAACTAACTCGCTCACTCCACCCCCTCATATCCCCTTCCGCCCTGAAACGTCGTCACAATATTTTCTTAGTAATTGTTATGCGCAATTGACAAAAACAGAGACTTTCTCCGTTAGTGTAGATCTCCCCGGAAAGTGCTAGGGAGTGCGCTGGGGAAGCAGGTCAGGGCTTGGAAGGTTCTGGAGAGGCAATTCACTTTCACCGGGGTTCATTTACAGTAGCCTGATTTTAGGTCCCTTAAAGGAACAGCTTAAGAGAGAATCATTGTATTTCGGCTCTCTCTGGTTTTGCATAGAGAAAGCAACCAGGTCCGCAGCAGTCCTACTTTTCCCGGACCCTGCTCTGCCGGCATACAAAATCTGGTCCCCTGCTTTTTATCTTATTAGTCCTGTAAGTTTTATCGACCCAGGTAGACTACTGGGAATACCCATAATGCAGATTTTGTTCGGTTGTGTCCCTGAAGCCAGACCTGCGCAAGAGAAAAATCTAAATTTTTGCAGTCCGAGAGTGTCAAGAAAGGCATGCAGTTTGCGGGAGAATTTGGGGCTCGGCTCTGCAGAACTTTTCGCCTTTACGTCTTGTTGGATCTCCTGGATCTTCGGGGATGGGGGAGGGGAGGTTACTCTTCCTTCTCACCCACTTTAATTTAAGCTTTGGGCAGGGATACTCTAAATGAGGGCGAGGGCGGCTAGGAGAAGAATTTCCTAATGTACGCTACATTTTCCCTTAACGGACATTGCTGCCACCGCCGCTTCTATGATGATCCAGCCCAGATATTCAGCCTTCCCCATCTCACTCCAAAGTTTTATTTTATCTGCCCAAAGTTGCCTATAAAAATGTTTAAGCGACCAGGACGACAAAAGGAGCAGGATAATTTTTGAAAATTAAGTGTAGTAAATACCTGAGAATAGCTGAGTTCCTTCCCTCTCTTCCTATTCTTTCTTAGATTTCTCACCTTTCATTCCTTTTGCCTTTGCTCTCTCTTTTCTAGTCTCTACCAACATTTCTCCAAGAATAAGAGGATGAAGCGAGCGGAGGTGAAGCAGACCCTTCCCGCCACTTCCCGGCCTCCTAGTCTCAGATGTTCCATGCGGGATTTGGAATCCTCTGGGAAACTCTTCTTCCTCTTCTTCTGGCTCAATAGCATTTCAATTAGGAACTAAGGAACTATTTTCATGGTGTATGTATAAATTATTTTAAGGTAGTTAAATATGTATTTTAAAAATCACAAACTCTAGGATGATACCCCACTAGGTGGCTGCCCTGTGGTGACCTAAGGACTGAGAGTTCTAAACTCACGCCAACCTACAGCCCTAAGAACCCAAGTCCTCAATTTTTTTTCTTTTTTGTTGGTTTATGCAAAACTAGCTCTTCCACCCTCCACTCCCAGGTCTATCATCCTTCTCCTGCATTATATTAACAGCGTGCTAGCCTTCCTCTACGTGTGTAGGCTGCTAATGTGAACCACTTAATGCAACAGAAATGCTCCTCTGTGGAGATTTTCCCAAGGCTAGCTGCAATGTTGGCTTTTTTTTTTCTTGTTTTCTTTTCAGGGCATGATCACCACTCCCTCCCTTCTCTTCTTTTCTTAGGATGGGGTCTGGAAAGGAGGTCCAACAACTTTTAGGGAGTGTGAAGCTCACTCTCCTTTCTGCTGCTTTTCAGTTATCCCAGAGTAAACCAGATAGTTTTGATTCTCTTCAGAGAGCAGTAGTATCCAAAGTCTAGCTAAAGCTCTTGGTTACCTCTAACAGTCAACCTGACTTCATCTTTTCTCCAGTCTCACCTTTCCTTTCTCCTCACCGAGGAGAGTTTTTCCTTCCGAGGGAGTTCAGGATGGTCCTCACTGAGACTCTACGGTGTTCTTCACTCCAGTCCTCTGAAGAAAGGGTCACAAGAAATTGCCACAGAGATGCTCTGTGCTTTGCATGGTCTCATGTGTAGGGTATGACTCTCTAGTTGGAAGAACTTTTTAGAGGATACTTCTGGGGGCTTGTTGGTATCCCTTTCCAAGAAGGGATGCACCTTTCCCCAGAGAGGGATCACCTTATTAAGCTTTACTCTTTCATATAATTCTGGCCAAAGAGTCATGAGTCTACATGATTCATGCATCTAGTTTCCTAGGAGATCATCAGCAAAAAAACCAAGTAAAATTAGATGTGTAATAAATGATATACAGTGGGTTTAGTGATGGTTTGTGATTCATAGATGAAATGTTCCTGCCACTTAAAAGTTGGTGACATGCCGACTCAAGAACTTTGCCATTCTGGCTTTACCAGTTCTTCCTCTTAAGAAGTTACTTCACCTTTATGATGTTTGTCTTCAACACAAAATTTCTGTGGTTGTTAATATACGAAGTGCCACGCATCTTCTGTTTGTACAAACTTCCAAGAAATGACACCCCAAATCATTCCCAAACCGTATTAATTTTTTTTTAAAAAAAAAAAGGTTGGAAATGAAATTTCATTCAAATAGCAGCAGTGCCATCTAGCGACCATGAGGCTGAGGTGTATCGATGAAAGTGAGAGTTGCTGTTTTTAAGATTCTGAGGCACACTGGGCTGTTCTAATACAATTTGATGGTCTTACAAAGAGAACCCTGTAATATCAAATTTTATACCACGAACACAGGTAAATTAAACTATGTTTTTTCCATGTCAGGTTTTCCTCCAAGGTAGTTTTTCTGTATTAAATTAATTTTATGAATGTCCAGCAAGAATTGATAATGAGTTATAAACATATAAATAATTAAAATTGAAACAAGTAGACACTTTGGCATTTCCTCTGAGGCGTTGGCTACTCACTTGGGATTACTCTCTAGTTAGTATCAGGAACACACTAAATTTTCTGTCTTTTTTTTTAAAAAAAATAACCACATCTGTGCTTTCTCTATGTCACCATAGCTCAAAATGTTTTGAAATTCAAAGTAACAGAATTCATATGCTTGGATGGACTCCACTTTTTCTTTTTGTAGAGAAGATTATAAATGGACTTTGTGGGCACAGGTGCAGTCTTAGCAATGACAGACTAGAGAGTCCAAGAATTTTCAGAATAACAACTCTAGCATTTGCTTGGCATTTAACACTTTGGACTGAGGTAGTAAAAGAATTCATCTCATTCCTGTGACTTTGTATGCTGGCCATATGTGTGGGTGTGGTTTGTGCATGTACTTGCTAAAGTGTGTTTTTAATTTCCTATCAGGAAGGCAGCTGAGGGCCCTGGGAAAACAAGGACCTACGCTTTAGGGTTATCAGTTCTGTTGATCACATTCTACTTTTGCTAATGCTTCCCTTGATTTCCCTGTGCAATGTGGCTGCAAGCTGACACATGAACTAAGCGGATAGTCTGAAATATGATAACTAAGATACTGGGCAGCATCTGGTTGAACTCGAGCTAGCCCCAATGCTTTTCCTGACCTTTGTCTTTTTATACATTAAGTGAAAAGGATGAACCTTTTTACTATTTCATATAGCTCAGAAGATCTGTGAATCTGTAACCGATGAACTCTCCTTGCAAGAATCTTTTCTGGGGACAGCACTGTTACCTGCAACTCCACTTTCCCTGAGACGGGGACATAGAGAGTCAGTATTAGTTCTGAATTGATCTAGCAGACAGTTTACCACTAATAAGAATTGATAAGCCCCCCTTTTTTCCGGGTATATTTATCATAGTCTCCTTTTCTCACTTTTTGTTTTTAATAAAAAACAGAACAACAAAGCCCAAAGACTTCTACTGTTTTTCGGTCAGCATTTCACTAACTCATACATGCATTCTGCTCTATTTTGCTGCCCATCCAGAAAAAATGTTGTGAGAATGCGGTTAGACTGATCATAAAGCCATAAAGCTGAGGCAGCTGTATTTGAGGTCTTCTAACATGTTCTCATATCCTCACTATATGTATAAATTAATATTAATAGTTTTAGGTACCAGGTCCAAAATAGTCTGACTGAAAACAGGCTAAATCTCTCCTGGCTTCTGTGGCACATTGAGTACATTCCTTCAGGAACTAACAGTAAGATTTTTCCAGCTTCCATCCAACTAGGGATGTTATTGCACAGATTTAGCAAGGAGAGGACTGTTTATAGAAAGCATGCATCACTCAGAATGTACATATGCTCACCCTCGTACAGGTTGTACACACACAGACACACATACACACACACATGCACGCATGCACGCACGCACGCATGCATGCACAGAGTATCTTTTCCACCTGCCCAGGGTTGTTAGAACGTACAGGGTTCATTTTGAGGCAAATTTGGAATCTTTCAAAGGGTTCTTTCTCAGGTGCCACTCTGTTCTTTCAATATCTTTCTGTTCCTCTAGTCCTTGGAATGGCAACTAAGACCCCTATTTCACTGTGCTTGTATAGTGTGAGGGTCTCTTAGCCCAAATTCCTGGGATGCAAAGTAGTCTAGGTTTTTGGAATATTTATGTAGACATTGCTGGTTCAAGTTCCCTAATCTGAAAAACCTTAAATCCCAAATTCTTTCATATCCAAAACCTACAAAATGGCATCTAGACATTTAAAAATTTTGGATTTAAGAGCATTTCAAATTTAGAATTTTTGGTTCAGAGGTGCTGAGACTGTGTAAGATCAACAAGGCATGTTTTCTCCTGCGAACTTTCTAAGAAAACTGATCCAGAGGATGAACATCTTACCTAAGGCCATTCAGCTTGGAAGACACAGAAAAGGACACTATATCCTGGTCTTGGAGTCAATAGATATTGCCTGCACTTACCCATCTTAGACTTGGAGTCAGTACATCAGGAAGTAGAAATATTTCACAGTACAAAGTCCTTTCTGTGTAGCCCCCAGTAGGATTCTATCACACATACTTGAGGACTCTCAACTTTTAAAGTTTTGGGACTCCTTGTAATGTGATAGACTGACTCTGTGCTGTGATTTTCTCTTTTTATTCATTTTTTATTTTTATTTTTGAGAATATAATGTAATCATGTTGTTTCCCCTTTCCTCCTTTCTATACCTTCTAACCTTGATCTTTTTAAAATTCATGGCCTCTTTCTTTTTCATTGTTTCAGTGTGTATTCCTAATACAGAAATACAACCAGCACAGTCTGTATATGTTAATGATTTAATGCTATTTCCACAGGAGATATCACTACTGAAGAAAAATTGTCCACCCAACATCATTGGGAGTCATCCTGGGATGCAAAACTTTGGAGATAAAAAGAATCTAATATGCCATTCCAATCAGCAGCTCTGTAGAGAGATGACTGAGTCAATTCGTTATGGGAGCTATGGTGAATAGAGCCCAGAACATCCTCAGTCTCCTGGCATTGTCTTGTCTGTCTCTGTGGATACATTAATGTATTTGGTTACTCTGTCCTTTCTGGCAGAACTGTAGACTAGTTTCTACAAATTCAGATCTTACAAAAAGCTGCATCTTTAGCTTTATGCAATGGCAGAGTTGTGACATCTTAGATTCATTTTCTCCCAAATGGCTTTCTGCTGCCCTCAACTGGTAGTCAGTCATCAATGCAGTAAATCTCTGCATTCATGCTAACCCCGCAGCCTTGTTTGACTCCAAAGGAGATGCAGGAAAACTACTCCATTACAGATTATTTTTATTGCAGAGAAAAAGATGGAACCCAGACTCTTTTAGGGTGTCCACCTATTATTCGCTATTTCCTCATCTCCTACACATTGCTTGTGATACATGAAGAAAAGTATTTGGTCTTTTCTTCTTTCAAGTATGTGTGCCAGAGTATCTGGAAGGGCTGCTTAATTATCAAATCAAGATGCATTTCAGCTGGTGTAATACCTAGGAGATATTTCTGTAATTACTCATAAGTGATGTTAAGTATTTTATCTCTAATCTTATAAAGAGACAGAGAATTATATAAGGACCATAAATAGTGCGTAAGTGTTCTCTTTTGTTTTGACAAATTTATATTGGGCATATGCTGTATGTCAGACAGCATTATCAGTGCTGAGAATATAGTACTGGTAACAGGACACAGGAAACCCATATGCTTTCATTTCTTTATTTTCAGTTTTTATTAGACATTAAATAGGGCACAGCATGCTACATAATATACCACATAATCTTCTAGAAGGAATAGGTGATCATCACCAGGGAATTTTCTCATTCTTTATGAAGATGACCCCTAAAATACATTCTCCCATCCCTTGGACAAATAGTAAGCACTGAGTCCAGAGATGAATCTCTCCCTTCCCATCAAGTCCAATGATATTGTCATCCCTACCCTGTATTTCTTTTAGTGAACTTATCAATCGATGTATGCAGTGGCTACGCCAGAAATGAACAAGCACATACCTATGATACCAAGTCTGGAGAGAATATTTATTTTTATTTTTTTATTTTTATTTTTTAATGAAAAAGGAAGTAAGAACATTTTATGATAAAATTAAAGATTTACATGAAAATGTTTCTGACAAAATTGAAGAAGCATATAGAAAAACACGTTAAGATTGACAATTTTCATGGAAAATTAAAGAATAAAATGGTAAACATAAAAAACATTACTAAATTAATTGAAAAAGGAAGTAGAAACATTTTATGATAGAATTAAAGATTTACATGGGAAATATTTCTAATAAAATTGTAGAAAAATATAAAATAACATTAAAATTGAAGATTATCATGGAAAATTACAGATAAAATGGTAGGCATAAAAATATTTCTAAGTTGCTTGAAAGTGAAATTATAAAAATTTTCTGATAAAATTGAATATCTACAAGGAAAATATTTCTGATAAAATTCAAGAAATATATAGAAAAATATGTAAAAATTGACTATTTCATGGAAAATTATACAAATAAAATGGTAGGCATAAAAATATTTCTAAGTTGATTGAAAGTGAAATTATAAACATTTTCTGACAAAATTGAAGATTTACATGGAAAATATTTCTGATAAAATTGAAAAAATATATAGAAAAATATTAAAATTGAATATTATCATGGAAAATTATACAGATAAAATGGTAGGCATAAAAATATTTCTAAGTTGATTGAAAGTGAAATTATAAACATTTTCTGACAAAATTGAAGATTTACATGAAAAATATTTCTGATAAAATTCAAGAAATATATAGAAAAAATGTTAAAATTAAAGATTATCATGGAAAATAATACAGTTAAAATGGTAGACATAAAAAACATTACTAATCTGAAAGAGGAACTACAAACATTTTCTGATAAAATTGAAGATTTATATGAAAAATATTTCTGTTAGACTATGTTTTTGGTTGGGGAATTGAGTCCATTGATGTTATAAGATATTAAGGAATACTGATTGTTGCTTCCTATTATTTTTGATGTTATTTTTATGTTTGTGTGGTTACTTTCTTTTGGGTTTGTTGGAAAAAGATTACTTTCTTGCTTTTTCTAGGGTGTTTTTCCTCCTTGTGTTGGCATTTTCCATCTATTATCCTTTGTAGGGTTGGATTTGTGGAAAAATATTGTGTAAATTTGGTTTTATCATGGAATATCTTGTTTTTTCCATCTATGGTAATTGAGAGTTTTGCTGGGTATAGTAGTTTGGGCTGGAATTTGTGTTCTCTTAGGGTCTGTATGAGATCTGTTCAGGATCTTTTAGCTTTCATCGTCTCAGGTGGGAAGTCTGGTGTAATTCTGATAGGCCTGCCTTTATAGGTTACTTGACCTTTTTCCCTTACTGCTTTTATACTCTTTCTTTGTTTAGTGCATTTGATGTTTTAATTATTATGTACCGGGAGGACTATCTGGTCTGGTCCAGTCTGTTTTGAGTTCTGTAGGCTTCTTGTATATTGATCATGGACATGTCTTTTTTTAGGTTAGGGAGTTTTCTTCTATAATTTTGTTGTGCTGTGAGATCACTCTCTCCTGGCGGGCTAAGCACAGAAGGTTTTGGAGATGCCTAGTTCCCTGCTGCAGATGGTGGCCGGAAGTGGAGAATCTTTTTTTTTAAAGATTTACTTATTTATTTATTTTATATATAGGAGTGTACTGCCACTGTCTTCAGACACACCAGGAAAGGGCACAGGATCCCACTACTGATGGTTGTGAGTCACCATTTGGTTTCTGGGACTTGAGTTCAGGACTTCTGGAAGTTTAATCAATGCTCTTAACTGTTGAGCCATCTCTCCATACCTCTGGAGAGAATCTTCAACTCCATCTAGGTATCGTTCCATAAAATAAACACTACATGAATGCAAATATATACTGCCACTATGGAAATCTGTTTGACAATTCTTCAGAAAGATAGGGATTGAGCTATACCAAAATTTAGTTATACCACTCTTGGCCATATACCCAATGGACATGTCATCCTATCACAGAGACACTTGCTTAACCATGATCATTGCTGTTCTATTCATATTAATCATGAACTGGAAATAACCTAGATGTTCCTTGACAGATGAATAATTAAGGAAAAGATGACAATCTAAATAATGAAGTTTTACTCAGCCATTTAAAAAAATCATAAAATTTGCAAGAAATGAATGGAACTAGAAAAGTTAATCCTAAGTTAGGTGATCCAGAAACAAAGGCAACAGAGGCAAAACTAGGAAGGTGATATGGTTGTCTTTCAGTAGGCAAATAGGCCATACCTTTCTACGCAATATGAGTCTAAGTAGCAGGTTAGATTTTCATATGACATGGCTTAGAAATGTGTCATTAAAATACTTCATTAATTTTTAATTTACTTGTATAGGTGGTTTAGTTACATGTATGTCTATGCACCACCTGTGTACATACCTCGTGCCTGTGGAGGCCAGAGGGGGGTTCATGATGAACTGGAACTGGAATAACAGAAGATTGTGAGGCACCGTGTGGGTGATGGGAATCACACCCAGGTACTGTAGAAGAGCAGTTAGTGCCTTTAACCACTGAGCTATCTCTCCAACATAGAAATATACATTCTTGTTGACAAGCCGGTTGAAATAACTTTCATTTTTGTTGACTTCAGAATTCAGTTATTTGTTTACTTATTTTATAAAAGAAGTGTTTATATGACTTATGACTTCAGGGAGTTAGAATTCTTGTAGCAACTCCTACAACTGATAAACACCTTTAGCAAACTGTCTGGATACAAAATTAACTCAAAGAAATTAACACCCCTCCTTTATACAAACAATAAACAGGCTGAGAACGGAATTAGGACATAACACCCTTTACAATTCTCACAAATAGTATAACATAACATGGTGTAGCTCTAATCGAGGAAGTGAAAGATCTATATGACAATTTCAAGTACCTGAAGAAAGAAATTGAAGAAGATATTATAAGCTGGAAATATCTCCATGCTCATGGATCAGTAGGATTAGCATAGTAAAAATGGTCATCTCACCAAAAGCAATCTACAGACTCAATACAATTCCAATCAAAATTCCAACACAATTTTTTATGGTCTTTGAAAAATCAGTTTTCAACTTCATATGGAAAAAAAAAACAGGATATATAAAACAGTCTTGAAAAAATAAAAGAACTTTTGGAGGAATCACCATCCCTGATTTCAAGCTTTACTACAGAATAATAGTAATAAAAACTTCATGGTAATGGTATAGAGACAGCTTGATCCTTGGAATAGAATCAAAGATCCTGAAACAAACCCACACTCCCAAGGACACTTGATTTTTGACCAAGAAGCCAAAACCATACAACAGAAAAAAGAAAACATCTTCAACAAATGATGCTGACCTCACTGGATATCTGCATGTAGAAGAATGCAAATAGAGCTATATTTGATACCCTGCACAAAACTCAAGTCCAAGTGAATCGAAGACCTCCACAAAAAAACTGGAGCCTGGAATGCATTGGTACAGGAGACAGCTTCTTAACAGAAGCTTCTTAACAGTGGCTTCAGACTCTAAGAGCAACAGTTAATAAATGGAGCCTCATAAAACTGAAAAGCTTCTGTAAGGCAAAAGACACTGTCAATAGGACAAAATAGCAGCCTACAGATTCGGAAAAGATCTTCACTAACTCTATATTTGACAGAGGGCTAATATCCAAAATATATAAGGAACCAAAGAAGGTAGACTTCAAAAAACCAAATAACCCCATCTAAATTGGGGCACAGAGCTAAACAGAGTGTTCTCAGCAGAATAATATCTAATGGCTAAGAAGCACTTGAAGAAATGTTCAACAGCCTTACTCATCAGGAAAATGCAAATCAAAACAACCCTGAGATTCCACCTCACATGCATCATAATAACTAAAATCAAAAACTCAAGTGACAGCAGATGCTAGCAAGGATGTAGAGAAAGAGGAAGACTCCTTCATTGCTTGTGGGATTTCAAACTTGTACAACCACTCTGAAAATCAATCTGGTGTTTTCTCACAAAAGTGCAAATAGTTCTACCTGAGGACTGAGCTCTACAGCTCTTGGGCATATACCCAAAAGACAATCCACCACACCACAAGGAAATGTGCCCTACTATGTTCATAATAGCCTTATTTGTAGTAGCCAGAAACTGGAAACAATCCAGATGTCCTTTAATCAAAGAATGGATACAGAAAATATGGTTCATTTGCACAATGGAATGCTATTCAGCTCTTAAAAACAAGGCTATCATGAATTTTGCAGGCAAATGGAGAGAACTAGAGAATAACATCCCCAGTGAGGTAACATAGACCCCAAAACACATGCACAGTATGTACTCATTTATAAGTGGATATTAGCTATAAATTATAGGATACCCATGTATAAAGTATAATCCACAGGCCCAAAGAAGCTAAACATTATGGAAGGCCCCAGCAAGGATACTTGAATCTCAGTTAGAAAGGGGAATAAAATAGCTATAGGAGGCAGACGGAGGGAGAAAAATGGGTGAGAGAGTGGATGGGGAGGGGAATTGGGGGGGTTCAGGATCAGGTATGGTGAGAGACAGGAGAGAGGGCCAGGAGAATGAATGGAAATCTGCAGTTGGCAAGGGTGGGAAGTAGGGATCCTAGAGACCTGGAATGGGGGAGTATTCTGGGAGTCAATGTGTGACTGAGAAGAATAGCCATAGGATATGGAACTTAAAGAGGTCACCTCCTGTAGTTAGGCAGTACCAAAGCAAAATCAAAAACCAGCAGGGAAAACTTTAAGGTCTGTATACTTGTGTCTGATATGTCAAAACACTCTTTAGTTGTTCAAGTCAGCTTCGTTGACTGCAACACACTTCTTTCTCTTAGGCTGGTCCCATTCCCTGTTAACAGCTTTCCTTGGCAGGTATCCCATGACTCAGTCATTTCCAACATATTGGGGTCTCCAGGGCAATCTTTGCCTTCACAGCTGCACCCATTGACCTCTCTAAGCCTCCATGCGGGGACAACAATGGTGTATGTCCAACTTCAGAGACTTTTTGTAGTCATGGCGGAAGCCATTTCCTTGTATCTTTGATTATGAAGCTAAAACTACGTGGTGGAAAATGCCAAGTTCTGTTGCTTGATGAATAATGGGCCCCTTTTTCAAATACATTTTCAACAGCTTTCTTTTTTCAGTGGTTTTCTTCATTGCTTAAGCTTGCCTGTCCTGAAACATTCTCTGTAGACCAGGATGGCCTTGGACTCAGAGATCCTCCAGCCTCTGCCTTCCCACTACTGGGATTAAAATTGTGTGACATTTTTACCTGCCCTAAACTTTTCTTTAATTTCTTTTTACTTTTCTTAAATTCCTTTTCACAAGTTGGGATTTTAGCTGGGTGCAGTCTTGCTGTGAGGTCACCACTCCCTTTATTTCACTTAGCATAGGATGTTCCTTTAATCTGTTTACACTTCCTGATGCTCCTTTTCTCCTCCAACTGTATATTTTGTATTTTTCCTTATTCATTTTTCTACTTTTCTGTAGATCTAGATAAGACTGACCACTAATAGCTGCACAGAATAGTCAATTCTAGGTTCTTTGGAAATGTCCTTTATCAAAGCTGATAATCTATAACTCCTCAATTTAGCCTCAGACAGAACTTTTTGTCAAAGGCAGAAAGCAACCACATTATTCCCCAAAATATCACAAGAACAATTGCTAAGCCATATGTTAATATTCTCCTCATGAGGATCAAAATGTTTGATAGGAATATCAATAGTAACTAACCTAGACCCCTAGAAGCTCCCAGAAACTATCTACTAACCAAAGAGCATACGGGGCTGTCCTTAGGACTACATTGTCTGGTCTCAGTGGGAGAGGATTTGCCTAATACTGTAGAGTCTTGATGCCCCAGGGATGGGAGATGGGGAGGAGGGAGCACCCTCTCAGAGGCCAAGGGGAGGAGGGTAGGGAGGAGGAAGTGAAGAATTCTATGAAGAGGGACCAGGAGGGCAGGCAACATTTGGGATGTAAATAAATAAAATAATTAAAAATAATCCCCATCAAAATCCCAACTCAATTCTTCATAGAGTTAGAAAGAGCAATTCAAAAATTCATCTGGAATAACAGAAAACCCAGAATAGCTAAAACTATTCTCAAGAGTAAAAGAACCTCTGGGGGAATCAGTATCCCGGACCTCAAGCTGTACTACAGAGCAATAGTGTTAAAAACTGCATGGTATTGGTACAGTAACAGACATGTAGATCAATGGAACAGAATTGAAGACCCAGAAATGAATCCACACTCCTATGGTCACTTGATCTTTGACAAAGGAGCTAAAACCATCCAGTGGAAAAAAGATAGCCTTTTCAACAAATGGTGCTGGCTCAGCTGGAGGTCAACATGCAGAAGAATGCAAATTGACCCATCCTTATCTCCTTGCACTAAGCTCAATTCTAAGTGGATCAAAGATCTCCACATAAAACCAGACACACTGAAACTAATAGAAGGGAAACTAGGGAAGAACCTTGAACATATGGGCACAGGGGAGAATTTCCTGAACAGAACTCCAATAGCTTATACTCTAAGATCAAGAATAGACAAATGGGACCTCATTAAATTACAAAGTTTTTGCAAGGCAAAAGACACTGTCAAAAAGACAAAGCGGCAACCAACTAACTGGGAAATGATCTTTACCAACCTTACATCCGACAGAGGGCTAATATCCAAGATATACAAAGAACTCAAGAAGTTAAACTCCAGAGAGGCAAGTAACCCTATTAAAAAATGGGGTACAGAGCTAAACAAAGAGTTCTCACCTGAAGAATATCTAATGGCTGAGAAGCACCTAAAGAGATGTTCATCATCCTTAGTCATTAGGGAAATGCAAATCAAAACAACCCTGAGATTCCATCTCACACCAGTCAGGATGGCTAAGATCAAAAACACAGGAGACAGCAGTTGTTGGCGAGGATGTGGAGAAAGAGGAACACTCCTCCACTGCTGGTGGAATTGCAGGCTGGTACAACCACTCTGGAAAGCAGTCTGGCGGCTCCTCAGAAAACTGGGCATGACACTTCCGGAGGATCCGGCTATACCACTCCTGGGCATATACCCAGAGACTTTACCTGCATGCAATAAGGACACATGCTCCACTATATTCATAGCAGCCTTATTTATAATAGCCAGAAGCTGGAAAGAACCCAGATGTCCCTCAACGGAGGAATGGATTCAGAAGATGTGGTATATTTACACAATGGAATACTACTCTGCAATTAAAAACAATGAATTCACGAAATTCCTAGGCAAATGGTCAGAACTTGAAAATATCATCCTTAGTGAGGTAACCCAATCACAAAAGATCACACATGGTATGAAGTCACTGATAAGGGGATATTGACCCAGAATCTCAGAATACCCTAGACACAATCAGCATATCAATAGATTTCTAAAAAGATGGAAGGAGAGACCCCTGGTCCTGGAAAGACTGGATGTAGGGGAACGCCAGGACAGAGTAATGAGAGGGGGTTGAACGGAGAAAAGAGGGAGGGAAGGGGGCTTATGGGACTTTCGGGGAGGGAGGAAACGGGAAAGGGGAAGTGATTTGGAATGTAAATTAAAAAAATAAAATAAAATAAAATTAAAAAAAAAATATACTCTTCTCATCTGAAAGCTTTGGAGCCAGGCTCCCACAGTTCAAATACCCTCCTTACTACTCTCTTCTAAGCTTCTACAATTAAATAGCTTATACTATTTAATCGTGGCCTATTAAATTATGGTTTAAGTGTTCATCTGCTTTTCTTTTCTTTTTTTTCTTATACAAAGAATATTTATTACAAGTATTTTATTAGTATGGTTTAGAGTAAGTCTGCATCATAGGAATGGTTTCTTGTCATGAACATTAACCTATCTTCCTTGGAATGTTAGGCATGCTCCCAGGACATCTTTTGACTATTGTCTTAGGTTTTTACTGCTGTGAACAGACACCATGACCAAGGCAACTCTTATGAGGACAACATTTTATTGGGGCTGGCTTATAGGTTCAGAGGTTCAGTCCAGTATCATCAAGGCAGGATCATGGAAGCATCCAGGCAGGCATGGTGCAGGCACAACGTAGAGTTGTATGTCTTCGTCTGAAGGCTGCACTCAGAATACTGGCTTCCAGGCAGCTAGGACAAGGCTATTAAAGCCCACACCCACAGTGACACACCTTCTCCGACAAGGCTACACTTCCTGGACCAAACATATACAAACTACCACAACTAGGGATCACTTGTTTTCTCTCTTCTCCTTCCCTCCCTCCCTCCCTCCCTCCCTACCTCCCTCCCTCCCTCCCTCTCCACTCCCCCTCCCTTCTTTTGCTTTTTTGAGACAGGGTTTCTTTGTTTAGCCTTGGCTGTCTTGGAACTCTTTAGACCAGATGTGATTTAAATGTACAGAGATTTGCCTGCCTTTGCCTCCCAAGAGCTGGGATTAAAGGTGTGTGCCAACTACCTCCTGAAAAAAAATCAGTAAACTTTTAATGGCTATTAGTTAGGGAGGGTTTTTGGCTCACTTGGGAGATCGATAAATTATAATCTAAATGTCTTATGTATCAATTAAAATGACAGAGATTTGTCCATAGTTCATTATCTAGACAGTTAGCCCAGGCTCCTGTGGTCTCTGTGGTGATAGACCAGAGGTATCTGGACAGCATCAGAGACATTTCTGTGGAATTGGAGCATGGGAGGGACTGCCCTCATTTTGTCTAGGAATAGTACAGCAATCAGTTCTCCAGCTGCTCATTCACAGTTCAGGCCAGACACTAGCAGCACTGGGGCAGTGTTTTCCAGGTAGAATCCTTTGCTACTGAAGTGAAAATTTTGATGGTTTTTTTTTTTTGATTCAGTTGTGACATGTGACTTTTTTTTTCTGGAGACTGTCTTATGAGAGGATGTTTTGCTGAGAACAGACATGTGGTGTTTTTCAGGAAGGTGCCTGGGAAAAGGGCATGTGGTGTTTTGTTGACGTGGATACTTGAGAGGACATGTGATGTTTAGAATAACTATAACCCAACAGACAGTGGACGACGCCTGTGGCATTGGTTCACCTTGTTGCTCTGCTGGTCTTTCTTGGGCTTTGCCGATGCTGGTCTTCACTGATAAAGTTGTGGCATTGTTCACTTTGCACTCTTCACTGATCATTATTTGCTGTACCTCCAGAGGTTCACATGACTGAAAAACAATCCCAGATACTGCAAGTTCAGCTTTGTGGCTCAAGTGGATAGGCATTTACTTCCCATCCAAGGTACCAAATGTTGGGTCATATTTTAGCTTCTTTGCATGTCTTCTGGTGGTTCAAACTGAGCACAATGCTTTTTTCTCCTGTACCCACACCATCTCCATCATTACACACCCAATTCCTTTCTATCTGGGACCAGTAGAGCCACCATGTGAAGGAAAAACACCACACAAACTTGGTTCAGAATCAATGGTAACTAGCTGGGAGCAACAACTAGAATCCTAATCTTGTAAGTCATATTAAATCTAAATCCTCTAGTGGTGAATACTGGCAGATTTGCCATCTAAACCAGGAGACACTAGTGGCTACATCTTGTCCTTTTCCAAAAACCTCAACTGCTTTTCTACTTCAAAGTCTCAAAGTCCACATTCCTCCAAACAAAAGCATGGTCTAGCCTATCAATACCCCAGTCCCTGGTACCTTCTTCTGTCTTAGAATTTCTATTGCTGTGAAAAGACACTATGCCCACAGCAACTCTTATAAAGAAAAACATTTAATTGAGCTGGCCTGTAGTTCATAAGTTAGTCCATCATTGTCATGGTGAGAAGCATGGTGGCATGCAGGCAGACATAGTGCTAAGAGTTCTACATCTGAATTTATTGAAATTGCTTTGAGTTTCTCTCCATTTAAGTTGATGTCGTCTATGGGCTTACTGCAAACTGCCTTTTTATTATGCTTAGACATGTCTTTTGTATACATAATCTCTCTGGGACTTTTATTATGAAGGGGTGTATCTTATCTTCCTCTGTATGAAGGTCTTTCTGCATCTACAGAAATGATCATGTGGGTTTTGTCTTTCATTTTGTTTATGTAGTGGATTGTATTTATCAGTTTATATAGGTTGAACCATCCCTGCATGTCTGGGATAAAGTCTACTTGATTATAGTGGATGATCTTTTTGAAGTATTCTTAGATTTTATGTAAGTATTTTATGAAGAATGTCTGCATCTGTTTTCATATGGGAAACTGGTCTGTAATTCTTTCTTTGTTAGGTCTTTTTCTAGTTTTGTATCTGGGTAACTGTGGCTTCTTAATTATTTTATTTATTTATACCCCAAATGTTGCTACTCTCCTAGTTCCCAATCAGAGAGTTGTTCCCCTTCTCCCCTCCCCTTCACCACTGAGAAGGTGCTTCCCTGGGGTATCCCCCTACCCAGGATTAGGTGCATCCTCTCCTACTGAGGCCAGACAAGATAGCCCTCTGTTAAATATGTGCCTGGGTAATGTAGTTTCTCTTTCTATTTTGTAGAATAATTTTAGGAGTTCTTTGAAAGTCTGGTAAAATTCTACACTAAAAGTATCTGGACCTGGGATTTTTTTTTGGTTGGGAGACTTCTTTTATTTATAATTTTTTATTAGATATTTTCTTTATTTACATTTCAAATGTTATCCCCTTCCCTGGTTTCCCCTCTAAAACCCCACTATCCCATTCCCTTTCTCCCTGCTCACCAACCCACCCACTCCCACTTCTTTGTCCTGGCATTCTCCTATATTGGGCATCGAGCCTTCTCAGGACCAAGGGCCTCTCCTCCCTTTAATGTCCAACTGGGCAATCCTCTGGTACAAATGCAGCTGGAGCTATGGGTCCCTCCATGTGTACTCTTTGGTTGGTGATTTATTCCCTGCGAGTTCTGGGGTACTGGTTGGTTCATATTGTTTCTTCTCCTATACACTGCAAGCTACTTCAGCTCCTTGGGTCCTTTCTCTAGCTCCTCCATTGGGGACTTTGTGCTCAGTCCAGTGGTTGGCTGAAAGCATCCACCTCTGTATTTGTCAGACTGGCAGAATCTCTCAGGAGACAGCTATATCAGGTTCCTGTCAGCAAGTGCTTGTTGGAATCCACAGTAGTTTCTGGGTTTGGTGACTGTATATGGGATGGATCCCCAGGTGGGGCAGTCTCTGGATGATCTTTGCTTCAGTCTCTGCTCCACACTTTGTCTCTGTATCTCCTGCCATGACTATTTTGTTTACCCTTCTAAGAAGGACTAAAGTATCTATACTTTGGTCTTCCTTCTTCTTGAGCTTCATTTGGTCTGTGAATTGTATCTTAGGTATTCCGAGCTACTGGACTAATATCCACTTATCAGTGAATAAGGAGAGACCCCTGGTCCTGGAAAGACTGAATGTAGGGGAATGCCAGGACAGAGAAGCGAGAGGGGGTTGAATGGGGAACAGAGGGAGGGAAGGGGGCTTATGGGACTTTCGGGGAGGGAGGAAAGGGGAAAGGGGAAATGATTTGGAATGTAAATAAAAAACTTAGGGAAAAAAAAGACTTTTCTGGGGTAAAAATACTAACCTTTTGCCACATACTTTATAGTATTTTATTCTGTTTTTAATCTTATGCAAATATTTTGTTATAGCCAAATACAAATATTATGTATAGTCAGTTGTTGGTAATACAAAATGGTTAAAACCTAAGCTCTTGAAACATTGTGGTTAACAAACTCAAACTTTCAGGTTCTTTTCCTTCTTTTGAACCTGTTCTATTGCTTCCAGACTGTACAGTATTACATACATTTTCAATCATCAGCATATCAGTGTGTCCTCTCGGTAAAAGAAGGGCTTTCTATGCTGAGGACATATGAACGGTAAGGCGGATGCTTAGAGTATCAAATACATGGTAGACCTGAAGTATTTAGCATTTCCATTATTTATGATATTCAAGTTTATGAGTTTAAAAGATCGTTTTGTTTAGAGACAAAGGCTCATTTTCTGTAGCCCTGGCTGGCTTGTAACTCAATTATGTGGCTCTGGGTCATCTCAAATTAATGGTGAATCTCCCCTTCAGTCTTGTGAGTTCTGGGATCACAAGTATGGATCACTGTTGTCCCCTATTCTTCATCCTTAAAACTTATACATCTATAACTAAGATTAAGTTAACTAGTATCTTCTTTCCTTTATTACATTTATTATTATTATTATTATTATTATTATTATTATTATTATTATTATTTGTGTATGTGTGTGTGTGTGGTTTGAGGATGACATGGGTGTCAGAGGTCAACGTGAGGAAGTCAGTTTTGTCCTTCCTGCATTGGACATGGAATCTTGAATCAAACTCAGATCCTCATCCTCAGACTTAGCAGGCAGCATTTTTATCTGCTGCTGCACTATAATTTTGGCACTTACACTATAATAATAACAATAACAACAACAATAATAATTATTGTTATTATTATTATTACTTTGAAGCAGACTCTGTGTCTTCCAGGCTAGTCTCAACCTTGTTGGGCAACCTAGAGGAATCTCTCATTAAAAATTCCACTGCCTTAACCTCCTGCAAACAGAGGATATCTAGTTTTATAAGCTAAATAAATGATTTATTACTCTGGAAGAGATATGAATATTTTATTAATATAGGCAATAATTTCATTTATTGATTTGGCAAATATTTATTAAGCTTCTACTCCAAACATGGTGTTGAATAAGAGATGAAAATCTTTGTTCTTGTGTGGTATACATTCTGTATGGCTAGAGATAAGAAACAAAATAAATTAGTGTCATGGATAATCCAATGGAAGTAGATAAAAGGAGGGGAAATTTCAGGGTCATTGTTATATAATTTTTCCTTGGTCTGTTAGTGTTACAGTGATGTCAAGAGAAGGAAGTTTAGTTATGTTCTTCTGCAGGTCAGTAGGATTGAGTTTCATATACTTTACTTCATGAGCAGATATGACGAAACTGTGGTCTGTGGTTGCATGTGTCAGCAGATTATTATGGGGGGCTGGCAAGATGGCTCAGCGGTTAAGAGCACTGACTGCTCTTCTGAAGGTCCTGAGTTCAAATCCTAGCAACCACATGGTGGCTCACAACCATCCGTAATGAGATCTGACGCTCTCTTCTGGTGCTTCTGAAGACAGCTACCATGTTCTTAGATAACAATAAATAAATCTTTAAAAAAAAAGATTATTGTGAATGTGACTCAACATAAAATTGTCAGCTTTCTTAAGAAATTTTGCAGTCTGGTGAGATGGCTCAGAGGGTAAGGTGCTTGTTGCCTAACCTTGTAAGCCTGATGGCCTGGATTCAGTTTTCAATCAAATTTTACCTTAAGATGAGATAGAAGGAGAAAACTAACTCCACACCTCTCTATGTGTGTGTGTGCTATGTCACATGTGTACTTGTGACACCGCACTCACAAACATTATACATATGGATACACAATAATAACAAGTACACATAAAATGTTGAAGAAAAATTGAATTAAAAAAATCCATTGCATAGCTCTTGAACATGAGTTTTGTAGATGGTAACCTCATGTATCTGGGGCAGGATCATTTATTACAACAACCAAGGTATCTTTTTGATGAACCTAAAGTCAACCACGTATTACTATATTCCATAGTAACAGGTTTAAAAACAGTCGAGGCAAAGAGTCACACAGTGTGTGCACTTATGGAGAGAAAATTCATAATGGCTTCTTTAGAATACTTCTTAATAGAAAAACTAGTATTTGAGCCACACATCCATAAAATGAGACAGTGACCAATGAGTACTTGGGAAAGGGCATTCCATGCTGAATAATTTTTTTTTTTTTGCAAAGGGCATAAGAGTTAATAATTTTACCATGTTTAAACAGCATCAAAATTATTAAATAGCTGAGTAGAATCCTGAAAAGAATAGAAGAGGAAGACAGAGATAGTGTCTGACATCCAGATATGTAAGTCCTTTTAGAAAGTATAAGGAATTCTGCTTCCACTAACAGTGAAATTTATAAATCCAGAAAGTTGTGGAAAATCTGATACCTTTAATTTTCTCAGTGTGCCAGGGAATAAAATCAGATATGGTGATACATGATGGAAGTGCCTGGAATTGAAACAGAAGAATTAGTGTGGAATTCCCATGTGGAAGAGTGGGGGAGCAATGGCCTTGACATGATAGCATGATCTCCAGGCAGTGTTATAGCTCAGTGTAAGAACATGAGTTTAGTGAGATTTAGTTGTATATTGTTTTCTTTTGTAGGCAAAATTCTGAAACTAGCAAGAAAGAGAACTATGTATTACAATTGTTGTAGTTCAGACAACTGCACATGAAGTAAGAGTGCTAAGGAAATTCAGGGTATAAAAAGGAGTAATGACATAATTAGTCATAGCATTTAATATGGTTGGGAGGGAAAAAGTGGGCAAAGGGGGAGGAAGAGAGGAAAGTGAGGACATATGCTGTGAGAATATATGCCAGGTACTATAGTGGATTCTCAGAAGTAATTTGGTACAAACCTGCCTTTAAAGTTGGAATTCTGCTTACTCTTAAGAATGTTCTGTATAAATGTTTAGTGAGTGATTCCAATACCTCTTTCTTAAGGGCCACAGGAATTTGAGTACCTGAGCCCATGTTCTTACAATTCCAGATGGCTACTATCTTTACTTGTGACTAAGTCAGCATTTTGTAATTTTCCTGGGATTCCCATGTGTTATGGTCTAGCTATAAGACAGTTAATGGTTTCTTGTTAATAGCTACCTTGTGCTGAGTCCACTGTGCTAAGAATTTTTAATAAGTATTTTTTTAACCCTTGGGACAAACAGAACACTTATAGTTCCTATCATCTAGAAAAAGGCAAGAAGACAATATGCTTTCTAATTTATAGATGGAATGCTCTTTTACATCAAGATATCCACAAATTGGCATGAAGAGAGCATCATTAGACAAAGCTGTACAATGCACACAGATTAAAATCCCTGTGTGCATTGAAGCCAAGAACTATTTCTTTCTTAATGTTTTCTGCTTACTTAGCTTTTGCTTCTTAATGATTATTCCATAGTTCCCTCGTGCATGCCTTCCCAAGTTCACAGGGGGTACACAATCCACAAAAATTTCTCTTTTCTTAAATTTTATTCAGTGAAAATCATATATGAGGTGCTTACTCATTAACCCATTAGATTCAAAGGTTAAGTGATTGTAATCAGGATTGGTCCTGAATATATTATCAATCTCAAAGTAGGTGTCTTAGAATATGTTTGTCAGCTAGTAGTAGTAAGTGAGGTAGGTCATAAAAGTAGTAAGTTTGAGCTAGGCCATAAATGCATAAATTAACGTATACATAATAAACACTTTAGGAAATTATGCTCTTATTCTATATGTTGTACTTATATACTTTTTATTCTGTTATGTTTTATTTGAAAACTTACTAGTAGGTCTGGAGAGATGTCTCAGCAGTTACGAGTACATACTACTTTGCAGAGGACATGAGTTTGATTACTAGCACCCACCTCTGGCTGTTCACAATCTCATGATCAGCCTTTCACGTACATTCACATGCACATACCTACATGCATGCTTATAATTAAAAGTGAAACAGTAAATATTAAGATATTTCTGGTTGGGGGTCAAGTAATTTACTTCCATATTCTAGGTTGACACCAGACAATAAAAAAACAGTCATTTTTTTTTTGAAAAATAAATTGCAATCATAGGGGCTTAGGGGCACTCCAGGTGTGAGTAGTTTGGAAAGTAAAAAAAAAAAATGTCCGCTAATTAATGCTACTAATATTTATGGTAGCCCAAACTAAATAAACAAGAAAATAACAATAACAACAAAACAATATTATATAATATGTAAATGAAATAGCTGGCTATACTTTGCAATTACAACACCATCACAGTCCAAAATCAAGATATCCAAAACAATGAAAAGATATTAAATAAATCACACTCTGCCTAATCTTGAACAATTTCTAAATGAGAACAATTAAGAGCATCTTCAAAACTTTTAAGAATCAAGAATTGACAAATGGGACCTCATTAAATTACAAAGTTTTTGCAAGGCAAAAGACACTGTCAAAAAGACAAAGCGGCAACCAATTAACTGGGAAATGATCTTTACCAACCCTACATCCGACAGAGGGCTAATATCCAATATATACAAAGAACTCAAGAAGTTAAACTCCAGAGAGGCAAGTAACCCTATTAAAAAATGGGGTACAGAGCTAAACAAAGAATTCTCACCTGAAGAATATCTAATGGCTGAGAAGCACCTAAAGAGATGTTCATCATCCTTAGTCATTAGGGAAATGCAAATCAAAACAACCCTGAGATTCCATCTCACACCAGTCAGAATGGCTAAGTTCAAAAACATAGGAGACAGCAGTTGTTGGAGAGGATGTGGAGAAAGAGGAACACTCCTCCACTGCCGGTGGGATTGCAAGCTGGTACAACCACTCTGGAAAGCAGTCTGGCGGTTCCTCAGAAAACTGGGCATGACCCTCCCGGAGGATCCGGCTATACCACTCCTGGGCATATACCCAGAGGCTTTACCTGCATACAATAAGGACACATGCTCCACTATGTTCATAGCAGCCTTATTTATAATAGTCAGAAGCTGGAAAGAACCCAGATGTCCCTCAACGGAGGAATGGCTTCAGAAGATGTGGTATATCTACACAATGGAATACTACTCTGCAATTAAAAACAATGAATTCACGAAATTCCTAGGCAAATGGTCAGAACTTGAAAATATCATTCTTAGTGAGGTAACCCAATCACAAAAGAACACACATGGTATGCAGTCACTGATAAGGGGATATTAACCCAGAATCTCGGAATACCCTAGACACAATTTGCATATCAATAGATTTCCAAGAAGATGGAAGGAGAGACCCCTGGTCCTGGAAAGACTGGATGTAGGGGAATGCCAATACAGAGAAGCGAGAGGGGGTTGAATGGGGAAAAGAGGGAGGGAAGGGGGCTTATGGGACTTTCGGGGAGGGAGGAAATGGGAAAGGGGAAATGATTTTGAATGTAAATAAAAAAAACTTAGAAAATAAAATAAAATTGAAAAAAAAGAATTGAATTCTCATTTCTAGATATATTTGTAATTATAAAGACAACAGTAAATGTGCTAGCACAACCATGTGTCCATATTTCATTTCTGGCTCACATTTTGGAGCAGAAACTGAAATACAGAGAGTTAAATAACTGTGACTAGGTTTCAGGTAAGTCAGAGCACTAGGCAGTTTGGTGCTCTAGCCCATGATCTTAACCAATGCCAGATGGCTGCCAACTTTACTTAAATGAATAAATTAGTATTTTGTAATTTTACTTTTATCAACCTTTTCATAATTTTATGGCTCTCATAGAACAAATGATTTCATCACAAAACTTTTTTTCATCTTTACCCTACATGTGAGAAAATTGAGGTTATGTAACTGAACAATTTGCACAAGATCATGTAACTGTAGATAGTCAGGAAAGGTCTCATATCCAAGTTTTTGAAATCCAGCAGAGAGGGATGTAGTTTCAGTCTTTCACATTTGGATGGTCTCTTAGGGTTTCCATTGCTGTGAAGAGATACCATGATTAAAGCAACTCTTTAGACACACCAGAAGAGGGCATTGGATCCCATTATAGACGGTTGAGATCTACCACGTGGTTGCTGGGAATTGAAATTAGGACCTCTGGAAAAGCAGTCAATGTTCTTAACTGCTGAGCCATCTCTCCACCCCCGCCCCAACCCAAGCAACTCTTATAAAGGACATTTAACTGGCTCTTGCTTACAGGTTCAGAGATTCAGTTCATTATAATCATAGGAGGAAGGATGACAGTGGGCAGGCAGGCATCATAGCACTAGAGGAGCTAAGAGTTCTACATCTTGTACTGAAGGCAAATAGAAGACTGACTCCCATGTGGCTAGGAGAAAGGTCTTAAAACCTAATCCCACAGTTCCACACTTCTTCCAAGTCCACACCTCTTAATAGCACCATTCATTAGGCCAAGCATTCAAATCACAGATAGCCATCCCCAGCACTAGTAGTTGAAGATGCTGTCATTTCTTGAATGTATGTTTTTAGCAACTTTGTAATGAGTCAGGAAGATATAGTTGCCTGGATTTACTTGTGGGTTCCCCACTCCATTAGCTTTGTTCATGTGTTCATGTTCATGCTGTCCTGTTTGCTGTTTGTGTTGCTGTTGTTGTTATTATTGTTGTTTGTTTGCTTCATTGTAACATCTGTAGTGAGGGACAGTGATAGCCTTGTCTTTCATGTTTACTCACTCATTTCCTATGAAGTGTTATGCCTTGATTGCAAGGTCCTTACAGACCACCAGGAGTCCAATTCATATGGAAAAGCAAAGAGTCTTTATTCAGGCTCCAGCTTAGACCCTCTAACCTCTTCAGCACAGTGGAAGGTGTGGTAGGTCCTCAGCTGGTACAAGCCTTGCCTATTTATCATGGTTGCTGTAGCAGGGTGAGGGGCTTTCCAACTTGGCAGTTATGTGATTGGTTGACATTTGCTTGTTGCACTTCTATTGGCTAGTAATGATTTCAACTTGGTATGAACGGTGGTTGGTAGCGTAATCAATCTACTTTAAGAGAGTAGGCATGTTCTCCTTAAGAACTAGTTGGTTGTTACTAGGGGTGGATTGGCTATTTACTCAGGAGAATTGTGATTGTTGCCAGGCTGACATAGTTCTTGGAACAAGTTGGTTTTTTTTTTTCCAGTAGCTTAGTTCATTTAGAGGGCAAGTTAATCATAAAATGGAGTCTGGAAGCAAAATGGGGTTTGTAATGTTAAGCTGGGCCTTTCATAATCATTTTTCACTCTTGGAAGATCCATTACTAGTATATGCCCTTTATAAAATAAAGTCTTTTATACCATACTTTTTATACATCTAAGTATATACAGATATGCAATCACCTACCATTGTGTAATACAAGTTATGCTGTACAAGTTTACAGCCTAGGAGAAATAAGAAATAAGAAGTACTATATAGCTTAGGTGTATAATAGGACACAGCATCTGGATTGATTTAACTATACCTACCACATGATAAATAGTTTCATGAATCATGTCTCAGAATACATCCTCATTATTACATGATGATTCATGACTACACGTTCTTTTAAATAGTTCTAAGATATATAACTGTGACTAAGAGAAACAAATCTACCCAAAAGATATATTGGATGGTTAGGTTCAAACAAATTCTAATTTACTCTTCCCCTCAAATTATTCAAATAGATCATTTTAAACCCATTGACACTGCAGTCCATCTTCCAAATTCAGCTTTGAATTAGAATCTTCTATTATCTGTTAGCACTTGTGTAATTGCTTTCTTGGTACTTGCAGAAGGTTGCTGTAGATTTCACCTGAGGGGTCTATAAATTCTCTGCTCACTTGTCTTCTTTGAGCTCTTTCTTAAGACTGGTAAATATGACAGACTTTAAAAATTTTTCTGGTTTATGTTGCAGAGGCTGTCCTTGTCAGGCATCAATGAGAGAAGAGGCCCTTGGTCCTGTGAAGGCTCGATGCCCCAGTGTAGGGGAATGTGAGGGTGGGGAGGTGGGAGTGGGTGGGTTGGTGGGTGGTGGGTGAACACCCTCATAGAAGCAGGGGGAGGGACAATGGGATAGGGGAATTCTGGGGTGGAGGCTGGGAAAGGGGATAACATTTGAAATGTAAATAATGAAAATATCCAATAAAAAATTGTCTGGATTTGATACAACTCACCACAAATTTAACTGACTTACCAAAGTTTCTTCTGATTTAGATCTAATAACGTATATTTATTTCTAATAACGTATATTTATTTCTGTAGCCAAAAAGGCCAGAGACAAGCATATAACTTAGAACATGAGAAGGCCCCAATGTCATACTACATTTTATTACTTAACAATTACCTATGCTGAGCTTCATCTTTTAAAAACATTTTTGTATGTATATATCTTCTAGCCACAATTCAGGTTCAGTTGAACATGGTGCTAGGCACTTGTGATTCTACTTAGTTTGAAGGATGTGATAGAAAGTTCCTTTGGAGCTGAAGAGTTGGCAGTCAGTCTGAGCAGCATAGTGAGAACCCAGCTTAAAACCATAATGTTTGAAACATCCTCTAGTCTAGCTCAAATCTATTCTCAAGAGTAAATGAACTGTAAGTGATGGAAGTTTATAAATAGAAAATGTAGGATTCCAGTTTTATTTCTGAATTCAGTTTGTGTTGAGCCTCACAAAAGCCTTTGAAAAAATGAGAATGTTCATTGTTATTGTCATTGATTCTTTACCTTGATATTAATTTATCATGTATTCTTCTTTGTATGCTCCCATGTGTGATTATGTTATTCCTTAAGTATTCAAAATAAAACTTGCCAGGTAACCTTTTTTACTTAAAAGGTTGTATTTACTAGATAATGTATCCATTGCCTTTTTCATGCATTTTAGAGAAAATGAGTATTATTTTTAATTGTTTTATTAGACTCTTAGGAAAGGCACAGTTGTAATACAGTTGCTATATGTTTGCTTCACAAAATTTTTATGACATCAGTTACTGTTAGATAAATTAGTCAAAAGCTTCATATCCAAAAGGAGACTTAATTGTGTTTGTCATATTAGTAATTTTTTAAAAAAAAATGTTGAGAGCCAATTCAGCTTTCTGTCTCCTGTTATTTTGAATATTAACATGGATAATCTTGCAAATCCTTAGTCATTAGAGAAGAATTCCCTCTACATTTTAAACATTTTAGATGTGTCAGGATTATGGCTAATCCTGGTTGTCAACTTGACTACATCTGAAATCAAGTACAGGTTAAGGAGCTGGGTTTGCCTGTGAAGGATTATCTTGATTTCATCATTTGAGGTGGGAAGATCCAACCTTCTGGTAGCATCCCACATAAAAATATTGTATAAAAAAGCTTTTGTTTTTTGTCTGCTTGCTCTTATTCTCACTAAAAGATTCCCTGCTCTCCTGGGACCACAGGGATGTGGGAGGTGATGACACTGAGGCCAGACTCTTTCACCAGAAGTGTAGCATTCACCAAGTTCACATCTGCCTGTTTTGACACTTCTCTCAGAAGACTGACAGTGACTGCAGGGCTCAGTCAGGTCTTACTATTCTTCAGAGATGTCCCTTGTGACAGAACAGGAATAATCCCTTTAGGGGAGCCAGCCTAAGTGAGCATCAGTGTGCCCAGTGCTTCTGTCAGAAAAGTCCAAGTATTGGTGTGTGGAGAGAAGGCACTTGTAAAGATCTGGGCCTTTACAACATCTGTTAGAGATTTCCCCTTCACTATGTCCACAAACTGGACTTTGATTTCTTCCCCAAAGTGGCTCTTGGTCTCCTTGATGCTGGCATTCAGGTGGGGACAATATGACATTCTCATAATCCACTAAGGCCTGGTCCCATGATGACTAATTTTTAAACACATCCATTGTGGCACCAGCACACTGACCAGACTGCAAGGCACAGAGCAGGACACCTTCATCCACAATCCCTCCTTACTGCTTAAAATTATAAACTCCATTTTGCGTTTAGATTCTATTTTATGTTAACTTGCCCCTAGATTGAACTGAGTTACTGGAAAACCCCAATTTGTTCCAGGAACTGAGACATCCCTAGCAACAGCCACTCCATTCCTAGTGACAGCCAATTACACTTATAAGGAAAGCACCTAATGTTCCAGATGTCCTTAAAATAGGTTGCTTAAGTAAGTAACCATTGTTCATACCAAGCTAAAATCATCACTAGCCAATAGAAATGTACCAAACTGCAATTTTCAAATGTCAACCAATCATGTAACTGCAAAGTTGGAAAGTCTCTTACCCCGCTGCAACTGTGATAAAAAGGCAAGGCTTCACTAGCTCAGGGACTTCCACACCCATCCACTACATTGGAGAGATTGGAGGGTCCAAGTTTGAGCTTGAATTTTGCATACAAGTTAGAATCCCAGTGGTTTTTGGTGGTCTGTGTGGACCTCGAGATCTGTGCATAACAAGGACAGTTCAATACTCACATACCCATATAACATCATTCCATGAGTCTGTGGTGGAGGGTGGAATAGGAGTGTGGACAGTAATGAAATCACAGAGAGATACCTTACAACACTATCTTATTCGTTCCATGAAGCCACAGTTACACTGATATCTAAGTCACACAAAGACCCAGCAGAGAAAGAGAACTTCAGATCAATTCCCTTATGAATATCGATGCAAAAATACTCAATAAAATTCTCACAAACCAAATCCGAGAACACATTAAAAACATCATTCACCATAATCAAGTAGGCTTCATCCCAGGGATGCAGGATTGGTTCAGTATATGAAAATCTATCAATGTAATCCACTATATAAAACAACTCAAGGAAAAAAGTCATGTGATCATTTCAAAAGATTCTGAAAAAACCTTTGGCAAAATACAACACTCCTTCCTGTTAAAAGTCCTCAAGAGAACAGGAATTCATGGCACATACTTAATCATAATAAAAGCAATATATAGCAAACCAACAACCAACATGAAGTTAAATAGAGAGAAACTTGAAGCAATCTCATTAAAATAAGAAAAAAGAGAGCCGGGCAGTGTTGGCGCATGCCTTTAATCCCAGCACTTGGGAGGGAGGCAGAGGCAGGAGGATTTCTGGATTTCTGAGTTTGAGGCCAGCCTGGTCTAAAGTGAGTTCAAGGACAGCCAGGGCTACACAGAGAAACCCTGTCTCAAAAAACCAAAAAAAAAAAAAAAAAAAAAAAAAAAGAAAGAAAAGAAAAAAGAGAAGGCTGCCCATTCTCTACCTATCTTTTCAATATAGTACATGAAATTCTATCTAGAACAATTAAACGACAAAAGAAGATTAAGGGGATATAAATTAGAAAGGCAGAAGACAAGATAACATTATTTGGAGATGATATGATAGTATACATAAGCGACCCCAAAAATTTTGCCAGAGAACTTCCATAGTTGATAAACAACTTCAGCAATGTGACTGGCTATAAAATTAGCACAAACAAATCAGTAGCCTTCCTTTATACAGAAGATAAATGGGCTGACAAAGAAATTAGGGAAACAACACCCTTCACAATCACCACAAATAGTATAAAATATCTTGGTGTAACTCTAACCAAGCAAGTAAAAGATCTGTATGATAAGAAATTCAAGTTCCTGATGAAAGAAATTGAAGAAGACCTCAGAAGATGGAAAGATCTCTCATGCTCATGGATGGCCATCTTACTAAAAGCAATCTACAGATTCAATGCAATCCCCATCAAAATTCCAACATAATCCTTCACAGATAAGCAAAGAACAATTCTCAACTTCATATGGAAAAAACAAAAAACCCAGGATAGCCAAAACAATTCTCAACAATGAAAGAACTTCTGGGGGAATCACCATCTCTGACCTCAAGCTGTACTACAGAGCAATAGTGATAAAAATCACATGATTTTGGTATAGAGACAGATTGGTCAATCAATAGATTGAACTGAATACCCAGAAATAAACCCACACACCTACGGACATTTGATCTCTGAAAAGGAAGCCAAAACAATACATCAGAAAAAAAAAAGAAAACATCTTCTACAAGTGGTGCTGGTCTAACTGGAGGTCTGCATGTAGAAGAATGCAAATTGAATTACCTTGTACAAAGCACAAGTTCAAGTGGATGAACGACCTTAACATAAAACCAGATAGACTGAACCTAATAGAAGAGAAAGAGCGAAGTAACTTCTAATGCATTGGTACAGGAGAAATTTTTCTGAACTGAACCCCAGTAGCTCAGGTTCTAAGATGAACAATTGATAAATGAGATCTCATGAAACTGTAAAGCTTTCATAAGGCAAAGAAAGGACCCTGCCAATAAGACAAAACAACAAATTACAGATTGAGAAAAGATCTTCATTAACCCTGCATCTGATAGAGGTCTAATATCCAATATATACAAAGAACTCAAGAAGTTGGACTTCAAAACCCCAAATAACCCAATTTAAGGATGAACTAGAGCACTAAAAAGAGAATTCTCAACAGAGAAATCTTGAATGGGTGAGAAGTACTTAAAGAAATATTCAACATCCTCAGTCATCATGGAAGGGCATATTAGAATGTCCTTGAGATCCCACCTTACTGCAATCAGAATGGTTAAGATAAAAAACTCAGGTGAAAGTAGATGCTGCAAGGACATGGTAAAGGAGGAACCCTCCTCCGTTACTGATGGGAGGGCAGACTGGTACAACCATTCTGGAACTTAATCTGGCTGTCCTTCAGAAAATTGGAAATAATTCTACGTAAAGACTCAATTATACTGCTCTTGGGTGTATACCTAAAAGATGTTACACCATACCACAAGGACACAAGATCCACTATATTCATAACAGCCTTATTTGTAATAGCCAGAAGCTGAAAACAACCTAGTTGTTCCTCACCTGAAGAATGGTTACAGAAAATGTGGTTTCTTTACACAATGGAATACTATTCAGTTATTCAAAATGAGGACATTGTGAATTTGGAGGAAAATGGATGGCACTAGAAAATATCTTCCTGAGAAAAGTAACCCAGACCCAAAAGGACATGCATGGTATGTATTCACTGATAAGTGGATATTAGTCAAAAAGTACAGAATACTGTTGATACACTCACAGAGTGTATGAAGTTTAAGGAGAAGGAAGGCCCAAGGGAGGATGCTTCAATCCCACTTAGAAGGGGTAACAAAATTAGCATGCGAGGCAGAGGGAGCAAGGAATGTAAATGGGAGATGAGAAAAGAGGGACAGGGTCAGGTATGAAGGGAGACAGGAGAGAAGCCCACTGGGCCAGAAGAATGAATAGAAGTGTGCAGCTGTCAGGGTGGGGGGGGGAGCAGGGAACCTTGAGAAAGTCCCAGAGACCTGGGATGTGAGAGGCTCACAGCACACAATGAGGATGACCTTAGCCAAAATGCCTAATAGTGGGGAGATGGAACCTGAAGAGACCACCTCCGGTAGATAGACAGGCCAGTCACTTACCTCAAAATTCTGACCGAGAATTATTCCAGTCTAAAAGAAATTCAGGGATAAATGGATCAGCAACTGAAGGAAAAGCCTTCCAGTGACCAGCAAACTTGGGATCCATCCCATGCACAGGCACCAATCCCTGACACTATTACTGATGCTGTGTTTTGCTTATAGACAGGAACTTCACATGGCTGTCCTTTGAGAGGCTCTACCAGCAGCTAGCTGACTGAGGCAGATGTAGATACTTTCAGTCAAACATTGGACTGAGGTCAGGGACCCCCTGTGGAAGAGTTAGGGGAAGGATTGAAGGAGCTGACTAAGACTAAGAGACTAAGCCACTAACCAAAGAGCATACATGGGCTGATGTATAACCCCTCTCCCAGCACATATGTAGCAGAGGACTGCCTTGTCTGGTCTCAGTGGCAGTGGATGCACCTAATCCTGTAGAGACTAGATGCCCCAGGGAAGGGAGATCATAGAGGGTGTGAGGGGGGATTGGTAGGGCAGGGGTGTGAGTCGGTGGGTGGGGAAACACCCTGTCAGAGGCAAAGGGGAGAGAGGATGGGGTGAAGAACTTTGGGAGAGGGGACCAGGAAGGGGGGGCAACATTTGGTATGCAAAATATAAGTAAAATAATTTAATAATAATAATAAAATCCCTATGACTTCAAGTAGAATTTTAATCACTACCTAGAGTAAATAAAAGGATCTCTGAGGATGGTTGAGGGATATGTTGAGGTATGTGTTATTGGGGTCTGTTTAACATATATATATTTAGCAAATTAATAGTTGTAAGTTCTCCTCAAGGTTCTACATCCTGTTTAGCCATAGGCTCTTTGGTCATTAGTGATGTCAGAAAGTGTTGTTTATTCCCATGATGGTGCTATTACTTCAGTGGCCCTGTTTTGCCAGGCTGGTCATTATTGTAACTTGTAGTGTTTGTTGCTGGGTAAGATCGACAATTACTTTTTTCCTCCAGTGTGACTAGTACCTTTCAGCATTATGGAAGCTCCCCAGTTTGAATGAAATTTCCAGGTTGGTACCAGTTTGATTTTCCCATCTTCTATGATTCAAGTTTTTGACATCTTCAGCAATAAAGTTGAGCATGGAAAGAGGACTTGACCAAAAATATCCCATCCCTAGCTGTGGAGCTTTGGGAAGCTGTTCGTTGCTGAGACAGGGAATAGTTTTCTTTAAGAGTAAAGCCTCTGATAAATCCACAGTAGCATGGAAGGTTATATCTCTAAGAATATTTGAGCTGTACAAAGTGGTCTTGATGGCAGAAAAAAAAGGAAACAAAGTATTTGGATGGGGAAGAGTGGATGAAGAGTGTCAGAACATATTGCATAGAGTTGTCAAGGAAATAAATAATAAATAATAAAATTTATGTAAAAAATAATAAAATATATGGAAATGTAATGAACCAACCATTCAAAATAACTTGGTAAGGATAACAAATACAATTCTCTTCAATAAGTGCTTACCATAGAGCATTTATTATTTTTTATTTATTTAATTTTTTTTGTAGGATAAAGGTAAGGATCTCACTATGTAGCCCAGGATAGACTTGAACTTACGATGTTTCTGCTTCAGTCTACTGAGTGGACTGAATTTCTTTTAAACCTTTTTTGCATTTCTCTGGGTGGTTCTGCCATTACACAGCCTTATATGAGTATATTACCTTTGGATATTTTCGAGCAAGTGATAATTTTGCTATTCCATAGACGATGGAAATTCCTTGACAAGGTATGATATGACACTGCTCCCTGCGTTTTTTCCCATCTTTTTCTCATAATCACCTCCTACTATTGATCAGCCCACTGATGAATGGTATTCTTTTTATTTGGTATGAGATGAGAGTGACAATTCTTCTGAAATTCATTAAAAATCTACATATCTGTGCTATGCTAGGTTATGTACAGTGCTATGATGAAGTGTGCTTAATTTATTACTATCAATTGCTTAAAATAATGACAAAGCTTTATTTTCTCTATATTTAAATTATAACCATTTACACACAGTTTTCTTCTGTCTAGTGAATGACAACTAGCTTTTTTTCCTCCACATATTAAAGAAGGCTGTTCTTGTTTATTTTTTAACCATATATTCTTAACATGATTGTAGAAGGAAGTTTGTTCTCAGAGTACTTCCTCATGATGTTGTCAATTAACCTACTCCAGTTCGAATTAAATGCACTTTGGGATTTCTAAATGGCTTCTTTCCAAAACTGAGTGAACTGCAATTGAATGTGGTCCACCACTCTTGGTTTTATTTGTTTGTTTGTTTTGTTTTTGTTTTTCAAGACAGGGTTTCTTTGTGTAGCCTTAGTTGTCCTGGAACTTACTCTGTAGACCAGGCTGGTTTGTATGTATGTATGTATGTATGTATGTATGTATGTATGTATGTATGTATGTATGTATGTATTTAATCTTTTATTATAATACAGATTTTATCACCCTCCCGGTCCACCCTCTGACTGTTCCACATCCCATACCTCTCATACCTCCTCCCTCATACCCTGTCTTCATGAAGATGTCCTCAGACCCCAGCTCCACCCCACCAGACCTCTAACCTCCCTGGGGCCTCCAGTCTCTTGAGGGTTAGGTGCATCTTCTCTGACTGAGTCCAGACCTGGCAGTCCTCTGCAGTATATGTGTTGGGGGCCTCGTATCAGCTGGTGTATGCTGCCTGTTTGGTGGTCCAGTATATGAGAGATCTCAGAGGTCCAGGTTAGTTGAGACTATAGGGTCACCCTGTTCATCTTCTTCCAGCTTTACCCTAATTTAACCACTGGTGTCAGTAGCTTCTGTCCATTGGTTGGGTGTAAATATCTGCATTTGACTCAGCTGCTTGTTGGGTCTTTTGGAGGGCAGTCTTAATAGATCCCTTTTTGTAAGCACATTATAGCCTCAGTAATAGTGTCAGGTCTTGGGGACTCCCCTTGAGCTGGATCCCACTTTGGGCCTGCTGCTGGGCCTCCTTTTCCTCAGGCTCATCTCCATTTTTGTCCCTGTAGTTCGTTCAGATAGGGACAATTATGGGTCAGAGTTTTTGACTGTGGGATGGCAACCCCATCCCTTACTTGATGCCCTGTCTTTCTGCTGGAGGTGGGCTCTACAAGTTCCCTCTCCTCACCATAGGGCATTCCATCTAAGGACTCTCTCTTTGAGTCCTGAGAGTCTCCCACCTCCCAGATCTCTGGTATATTCTGGAGGCTGGCCTTTAACTCACAAACTCTATCTGCCTTTACTTCTGGAGGGTTGGGATTAAAGGCATGCACCACCACTTCCTGCATCCACCCATTCTTAATTCCTTCTCTTCTGCTTCCAATCTTTGTAGTTGTATTCCATTTTCTCATTATTTTGCCTTTTACTCTTCTACTAGAGCAAAATAACTGTCAAAGAAAGAAAGGGCATGCAGCAAGTATATATAATATTACCAAAATTGTTCTGTTCATGATGTATGCAAGTGTATGTTTGTGGTTTTTCTTGTGTGTGTGTGTCTTATGTGTGCATGTATTGTTTTTATGTTTGGGCTGAGTATGTTCTAGAGTAAAATTATTCTCTGCAAACTAAAAGGCACTGATCTATTTTCTGAGCATTTGATAGTGATAAAATTTTGTCAGGCTATTCTAATTTTTGTTTTAGGAAGACTTTTAATCTCAGAAATTTTTTATTAAATTATTTTATTTATTTACATCCCAAGGGTTGTCCCCTCCCTAGTCCCCCCTCCTTGACTTCTTCACCACATCCCCCCACCCTTAAAGGGTGCTCCCCCACAAACCCAGCCACCCACTATCCCCCACCTCACTCCTACTATGATCCCTCTTCCCTGGGGCATCCAATTTCTACAGTATTAAGCACATCTTCTCACACTGAGGCCATAGAAGGCAGTTCTCTGCTACACATGTGCTGGGGTCTATGAACCAGCCCATGTATGCTCCTTGATTTTTGGTTTTGTCTCTGGGAGCTCTGAGCGATCTGGGTTAGTTGCCACTGTTGTTCTTCCTATGGGGTTGCAGTCCCCTTAACTCCTTCTGTCCTTCATCTAACTCTTCAATACTGATCCCAAGTTCAAACCAATTGTTGGCTATAAGTACCTGAATTTGTCTCAGTCAGATGCTGGTAGAGCCTCTCAGATGACAGCCATGTCAGACTCCCGTCTGCACATCCAATATGGCCTGAGTAATAGTGTCAGGATTTGGTGTATATACATGACATGGATTCCAAGATACACATTACTAAATACACACTACTTGTCATATCTTTTAAGATTTATCCATATTAATTAACATTTGGGGTTTACCTGCATATATGCATATACAAAATGTGGGTACCTAGTGCCAAAGGAGGGAAGAAGAGGGCACTGTGTCCCCTGGAACTAAATTACAGATTGTTGTACACCACCATGGTGTAAAACATGTGGGTGTTTCAAACTGCAAGAGCAGTAAGTAACTTTAACCCCCTAGCTATCTCTTTACCTCCATAGCCTTAATTTTCAGTAATTTAATCTATTTCCTGTTAATTTCCTATTCTCTGTTTTCTGGTTGCTGAGTTTGAATTTCTTTTTTTTAATTAGATATTTTCTTTATTTACATTTCAAATGTTGTCCCTTTTCCTGATTTCCCCTCCAAAAGCCCCCTCTTCCATTCCTCCTCCCCCTGCTCACTAACCCACACACTCCCAATTCCCTGTCCTGGCATTCCCCTACACTGGGACAACAAGCCTTCACAGGATTATGAAATATAAATGTAATCACCACCAAATGAGCGGGGAGACTATGCCTCACCTAGACATTTTTTCACCACCAACTAAAATCTATAGTGTCAGGTATGGATTACATCTCATTTAGTAACTGATCAAAGAGGCTCCATGAAATCCTAAATCATCTCAGGCTATGGCCAATATGAGTGTTCTCCTAAAGGAACATTGCTCTTTTTTTTTTTTTTTTTTTGAACATTGCTCTTAACAAGCTAATAGTCAGACTTTATTGCTGAAGACAACACTTGCATAACTCATTAAACATGAAGAAGTAGAGTGTCTAACTAAAGACTTCACCCTTACTGAATGGAGTCCATGGCACTGGAAGGTACTTTGTATACTACCAGATGAGAAAGATAGCCATCAATCAATTCAACTACACACCTGGAGATATACAATGGTAACCTGCATGCACGGCCTAATGGTACAATAGCTCCACAAACATTGTGAGAGTAATCAACTGCTATGTGGTTGGATTTAAAGCTAACTCTGCTATATCAAACCCATTCATGACACTGCTTGAGTAGTCACAAATGAGAGATGGAAGAGGCCATTGGTCTAGGGAAAATGCAAATATGAGTGTTCTCCTAAAGGAACATAACAATAAAATGACTAACAACATTCTGCTATACCTATAGATCAGTACCTCTCTCATCCATTACCAGGGAAGCTTCCTCTTGTAGTAGATGGGAACTAATATAGAGATCTATAACTGCACAATGTGCAGAGAGTGAGAGACTTTGGAACACTCAATTCTAAATGGGATGTCTTCATCAAGTATTTCCCCTAAGGAATCTATAAAGAAGAGAAGGCAAAAAGATTATAACTCCAGAAGGAATGACAGACTCTAAGGAATCAGTATCCTCCAGATGTCATAGGACTGATACACATGTGAACTCACAACAACGCTTGCAGAATTCCCAGTAAGTACACATATTCAAGCTGTACAGGGTCCTAGTGATCTGAAGGGAGAGTGAAAATGGGCTCCCAATACTAACAAAGGAGTTATCTACAATACCCATTGCGAAATAAAGATTAGTTTTCCAATGGAGTCTCACTGGGCATATTAACCACACTTCAGGGTAGGCCTCATGCTAAATTTTTGTAGATATTTGATAGTATAATAGTTTGGGAATTTTTATCTTATTGTTTATTTATTTATTTTTGAAAACAAATACTACTTTATTAAAATTGAAGGAAGTCAGAAATTTATTGTAAAGGAACATTATATAAATTTCACACATTCAAAGATGTAACATATTACTTTAGGAAAACAGAAAGATCAAAATCAAAGCAAGGGGAAATAAATAAGGTGGAAATCAGGAAATCAATAGAGAAAAATCAACAAAAACTAAATATGGCTCCTTTGTTTTTTTATTAGATATGTTCTTTATTTACATTTCAAATGTTGTCCCCTTTCCTGGTTTCCCCACTGAAAACCCCCTATCCTGTCCCTCTTACTCATGATCACCAACCAACCCACTCCTGCTTCCCTGTCCTGGCATTACCCTATACTGGAGCATCGAGTCTTCTCAGGACCAAGGGCCTCTCCTCCTTTTGATGTCCAACAAGGCCATCCTCTGCTACATATGCTGCTGGAGCCATGGGTCTTTCTATGTATATTCTTTGGCTGGTGGTTTAGTCCCTGGGAGCTCTGGGGGTACTGGGTGGTTCATATTGTTGTTCCTCTTTTGACCCTGTAAACTCCTATAGCTCCTTGAATCCTTTCTCTGGCTCCTCAATTGGGGACCCTGAGCTCATTTCAGTGGTTGGCTGAGAGCGTCCCCCTCTGTATTTGTCATGCATTGGCAGAGCCTCTCAGCAGACAGATATATCAGGCTCCTATCAGCAAGAATTGTTGGCATCCACCATAGTGTCTGGGTTTGGTAACTATATATGGGATGGATCCCCAGGTGGGGCAGTCTCTGTATGGTCTTTCTTTCTTTGAACCATTTGTTGAAAGTCTATGTTTTTTTTCCACTGGATGGATTCAGTTCCTTTGTCAAAGATCAAGTGACCATAGATGTGTGGTTTCATTTCTGGGTCTTCAATTCTATTCCATTGATCTACTTGCCTGTCACTGTACCAATACCATGCAGCTTTTTTTTAACACAATTGTTCTGTAGTAGTGCTTGAGGTCTGGGATACTGATTCCCCCAGAAGGTCTTTTATTGTTGAGAATAGTTCTTGCTATCCTGTTTTTGTTTCTTTTTATTATTCCAGATGAATTTGAGAATTGTTCTTTCCAACTCTATGAAGAATTGAGTTGGAATTTTGATGGGGATTGCATTGAATCTGTATGTTCCTTTGGCAAGATGACCATTTTTACTATATTAATCCTGACAATCCATGAGCATGGGAGATCTTTCCATCTTCTGAGGTCTTCTTCAATTTCTTTCTTCAGAGACTTGTCATACAGATCTTTCACGTGTTTGGTTAGAATCACACCAAAGTTATTTTCTATTATTTGTGACTATTGTGAAGGGTGTTGTTTCCCTAATTTCTTTCTTAGCCTTTTTATCCTTTGAGTACAGGAAGGCCACTTATTTGTTGGAGTTAATTTTGTATTCAGCCACTTTACTGAAGTTGTGTATCAGGTTTAGGAATTCTCTGGTGGAATTTTTTGGCTCACTTAAATATACTATCATATCATCTGCAAATAGTGATATTTTTATTTCCTCCTTTCCAATTTGTATCCCTTTGACCTCTTTTTGTTGTCTAATTGCTCTTGTTAGGACTTCGAGTACTATATTGAATATGTAGGGAGAGAGTGGGCAGCCTTGTCTACCTGATTTTAGTGGGATTGCTTTGAGTTTCTCTCCATTTAGTTTGATGTTGGCTAGTGGTTTGCTATATATTGCTTTTTCTATGTTTAGGCATGTGCCTTGAATTCCTGGTCTTTCTAAGACTGTTTTTTCTTTTTTTCTTTTTAATTAGATAGATTCTTTATTTAAATTTCAAATGATTTCCCCTTTCCTGGTTCCCCCCTCCCCGAAAGTCCCATAAGCCCTCTTCCCTCCCCCTGTTCCCCAATCAACCCCCTCCCACTTCCCTCTCCTGGTATTCTGCTACACTGCTACATCGAGCCTTTCCAGGACCAGGGGCTTCTCCTTCCTTCTTCTTGGGCATCATTTGATCTGTGAACTGTATCTTGGGTATTCCGAGCTTCTGGGCTCATATCCACTTATCAGTGAGTGCATACCATGTGTATTCTTTTGTGATTGAGTTACCTCACTTAGGCTGATATTTTCCAGTTCCACCCATTTGCCTAAGAATTTCGTGAATTCATTGTTTTTAAGAGCTGAGTAGTAGTGCATAGTGTAAATATATCACATTTTCTCTATCTATTCCTCTGTTGAGGGACATCTGGGTTGTTCCAGCTTCTGTCTATTATAAATAGGGCTGCTATGAACCCTTTCTAAGGCTTTTATCATGAAAGGGTGTTGGATTTTGTCAAATGCTGTACTGGCTATTCCTGGTTATCAACTTGACTATATCTGGAATGAACTAATCAAGAATTGGAAGGCTCACCTAATCTGGAGGTTCAGAGATACAAGTTTCTGATCTGGATCTTGGCGTGGAGATCTTGAAGCATAGTGGCTATGAATTCCAGAAGATTAAGACAAGGAGACTCCGAGTTCAAGGTCATCTGGGATTAATGGTGCGGTGGCACATGCCTTTAATCTGGGCCACACCCTTTGCTGGAGACCTGTATAAGGACATTGGAAGAAGGAAGATTTACTCTGACTCTTCCTGGACTTCTTGCCTCATGGGACTGAGCAACTGCTAGATCCTTGGACTTCTATCTACACTACTGTTGACCATTGTTGGGGAGTTGGACTACAAGCTGTAAATCATCAACAAATTCCCTAACTATATAGAGACTACTCATATGTTCTGTGATTCTAGAGAACTGTGACTAATACAAATGCTTTCTCAGCATCTAATAAAATGATCATGTGACTTTTTTCTTTGAGTTTGTTTATATAGTGGATTTCATTGATCGATCTTACATTGAACAATGGGATTCCTTCATCCCTGGGATGAAGCCTACTTGATCATGATGGGTGATCGTTTTGATGTGTTCTTGGATTCAGTTTGCAAGGAATTTATTGAGTATTTTTGCATTGATTTTCGTACGAGAAATTGGTCTAAAGTTTTCCTTCTTTGTAGGGTCTTTGTATGGTTTAGGTATCAGAGTAATTGTGGCTTCATAGAATGAATTAGGTAGTGTTCCTTCCATTTCTGTTTTGTGGAATAGTTTGGAGAGTATTGGTATTAGATTTTCTTTAAAGGTGTGATAGAACTCAGCACTAAACCCATCTGGTCCTGAGCTTTTCTTGAGACTATTGATGACTGCTTCTATTTCATTAGGGGTTATGGGACTGTTTAGATCATTTATCTGATCCTGATTTAACTTTGCTACCTGATCTCTGTCTAGGAAATCATCCATTTCATCCAGATTTTCAAGTTTTGTTGAGTAAGGCTTTTGTAGTAGGATCTGATGATTTTTTGGATTTCCTTGGTTTCTGTTGTTACATCTCCCTTTTCATTTCTGATTTTGTTAATTTGGATACTGGCTCTGTGCCCCCTGGTTAGTCTGGCTAAGGGTTTATCTATCTTATTGATTTTCTTAAAGAACCAGCTCCAAGATTGGTTGATATTTTGTATAGTTTTTTTTTTGTTTCTACTTTGTTGATTGCAGCCTTGAGTTTTATTATTTCCTCCAGAATTGTCTCCCTTTGTGATTTCTTTATTGTTTCTACTTCCATTTTTAGATCCTGTATGGTTTTGTTTAATTTTTTCACCTATTTGGTTGTAATTTCTTGTAATTCTTTAAGGGTTTTTTGTGGTTTCCTCTTTTAGGGCTTCTAGCTGTTTACCTGTGTTCTCCTGAATTTCTTAAAGGAAGTTATTTATGTCCTTCTTCAAATCCTCTATTATCATCATGAGATGTGATTTTAAATCATAGTCTTGTTTTTCTGGTGTGTTTGAGTAACCAGGCCTCTCTGTGGTAGGAGAACTGGGTTCTGATGATACCAAGTTGCCTTGGTTTCTGTTGCTTGTGGCTTGTCTGTCTTGCAAGCCTGTGTGTCAGTACTCCTGGGAGACCAGTTCTCTCAATGAGGAATTTAGGTATGGAGAGTTGTGGTACAGGGTCAGCTCTGTTCTATCCTGGCAGTATTTGTGTAGGTACCTCTATGGCCCAGGATCAGCTCTGGGCACAGGCAGAAACTGGAAGTCTCCTGTCCCAGGCTGCCCCTGGGCTTCTGTGTACTGAGGGTTCTGGGCAGGTTCCTCTGAACAGTAGGGGAGTTCCTACCTGCACTCACAAGCCTGTCCACACTCCTGAGAGGCTAGCTATCTCCCTTTGCCACCTGGGTATGGCCCTGTGGCAGAGGATGGTCTCCAGCTGCAGACAGAAACCAGAAGACTCCCTTATTTATTTATTTTGCTTGCATGTTATAGTTCTTGATTTAGTGGGGGGTTTTTTTATTTGTTTGATTTGTTTTTTTCCATGTTTGTTTTCTAAAGAGAGACAGAAAAGGAAAAGCATGGAGTTGAGAGGATGAGGAGGTGGGGAGGATCTGGGGGGGTAGGGGAAGGGAAATGTTTACAATATGGTGTATAAATATAATCCAGTTCTTGGCCAAAGGTCCCTATGGGAACAAGCTAGAGTCATCAGAGAGCAAGGAGCCTCATTTAAAATTTCTCCATGAGATCCAGCTGTACAGCATTTTCTCAATTGAGGATCAATGGGGGAGACCCATTATGGGTGGTGCTATCCCTGGGCTGATAGTCCTGTGTTCTATAAGAAAGCAGTCTGAGCAAGCCTTTTTAAGCAAGCCAATAAGCAGCACTCTCCATCAGCACCTGCTTCCACTATCCTGCCATGTTTGAGTTCCTGTCCTGACTTTCCTCAATAATGAACAGCAATATGGAAGTATAAGCCAAATAAACCTTTCTTCCCTAAATTGCTTTTTGATCATGGTGTTTCATCACAGCAATAGAAACACTAAAACATTCTGCTAAGGAATGCAGCAGTAAAATGACTCCTATCAAAAATTCTGTTATACTCATAGAAGAGTTTTTGCTAAGCCATCATCAGAGAAGCTTCCTCCCACAGAAGATTAAAACAAAAACAAAACAAAAATCTACAACTAGATAACATAAACAGAGGGAAAGATCTTGGAACATTCATTGCTAAATGAGATGTCTCCATCAAACCCTTGCCCTGAGGAATCTGGTAATTCTGTGTAAGAGGAAAGGAAAAGAGTGTAAGAGTTAGAGGGGATGGACACTAAGGAAACACGACCCTCAAATAAGCAGTACTCATATCTACTCACAGAGAATGAGGCATCATGCTCAGGGTCTGTATCAGTCTGTACCAGATGAGGTTCCAGTACTGAAAGAAGTATATGCAAGCCCCCATCCCTAACCCAGAAACTCTGTCTAGTTGAGAACCACTCACAAATGAAAAATCAGTTCTTTCCAAGGAAGTCTCAGTGGGTATACAAATCACCCACCCACCTATTTCAAAAAAAAAAAAAAGCTAACCCAGAATTGCTCCTGTCTAATGGAAATACAGGGACAAAGAGTGGAGCAGAGACTGAAGGAAAGGTCATCTAGAGACTGTGCCACCTGGGGATCCATTCCATATGCAACCACCAAACCTAGACACTATGACTGATGCCAAGAAGTGCTTGCTAACAGAAGCCTGGTATAGCTGTCTCCTGAGAGGCTCTGCAAGAGCCTGACCAATACATATGCGGATGCTTAAAGCCAACCATCGGATTTAGCAGGGGGACCCCAATGGAGGAGTTAGGGGAAGGACTGAAGGACCTGAAGGGGTTTGCAACCCCATAGGAACAACAACAGTATCAAGCAACTAGACTACCCAGAGTTTGCAAGGACTAAACCACCAACCAAAGAGGGACACATGGCTCTAGCTGCATATGTAGCAGAGGATAGTTTTATCTGGGCATCAATGGAAGGGGGAACCCTTGGTCATGTGAAGACTTGATACCCTAGTATAGTGGAAAGATAGGTCAGTAAGGTGGGTGGGTGGGGGAGCACCCTCATAGAAACAGGGGGAAGGGCAGATGGAATAGGGAATTTGGAGAGGGGAAACCAGGAAGGGGGATAAGACTTGAAATATAAATAAATAAAATGAGCAATAAAAAATGAAAAAAAGAAAAAGAAAAAAAGAAAAAGAAAAAAAGAAAGAACAGCCCCCATGCTCAGCAATCGATGTTCAAGACAAAATGAATTCAGTGGCATTTTCAGAGGTTCTATGTCTTATAAGGCTTTTACTGGGCACTTTTTAAAACATTACAGGTTATATATATATATATGTATGAGTTCTGCTTTTGTGATTTTAGGGAATTCCTGTGCATATAAACATTTGTGCCTCTCCATCTACATATCTATCTCATGTTCTTTCTTTGCCTCTTTTCCTGTTATTTGTTTGGTTGTTTTGCCTTATTCTAGTTTGTTTGAATTTGTTTTTATCCTACTTTATTATTATTCTTTAACATCTATTCATTTTCTAATGAGAGACAAAAAAGTGTGTGGATTACAATAGGAGGAAAAGAGGGAGGAATCTCTAAGGAATTAGGAAAGGAAAAACTTATCAGAATATACTCTATAAAAACATCTATTTTAAATAAAGAAAGAGAAAGAAAACACTGTATGAAAAAGTTGTTTTTCAATAAAAATAAAAAGAGAAAATAAAATCTTAAAATTTGGAGAACATTTAAGAAGACTGTTAAAGGGCTTATATAGGTGGTGACCCTCTTCTATACAGGGAATGTTCTGATAGCTGATGATGTAGAAGATACTGTGCACAATACAGTTTCAAACTCAATTAAAAGTTACAAATCAAGAGGTATTAAAGTCTAAAATCTAGAGACAGAAGAAAGCACACCAGTGAGCAAAAAGGTGACCTTTTCTTTTCCTTTCTTTTCTTTAATTGTTTTTTATTAGATATATTATTTATTTGCATTTCAAATGTTGTCCCTGTCCTGGTTCCTGCCACCCCTGAAAATTCCCTAACCCATCCAGCCCCACCCCCTGTTCACCAATCCACCTACTCCTACTTCCCTGTCCTGGCAGTCCCCTATACAGGGGCATCTAGGCTTCTCAAGACCAAGGGTATCCCCTCCCTTTGATATCCAACAAGGCCATCCTCTGCTGCATATGCATCTGGAGCCATGGGTTCCTCCATGTGTACTCTTTGGTTAGTAGTATATTCCCTGGAAGCTCTGGGGGTTACTGGGTGGCTCATATTGTTCCTCCTATGACCCTGCAAACCCCTACAGCTCCTTGGGTCCTTCCACTAGTTCCTCCATTGGGGACCCTGTACTCAGTTCAATGGCTGAATGAGACTGTCCCCCTATGTATTTGTCATGCACTGGTAGAGCCTCCCAGGTGACAGCTATACCAGGCTCCTGTCAGCAAGCACTTGTTGGCATCCAGAAGTGTCTGGGTTTTGTAACTGTATATGGGATGGATACCTAGATGAGGTAGTCTCTGGATGATCTCTCCCTCAGTGTCTACTCCACACTTTATCTCTGTAGCTCCTCCTGTGAGTATTTTGTTCCTCTGTCTAAGAAGGACCAGAGTATCCATACTGCGTTCTCCCTTTTTCTTGAGCTTCATTTGATCTGTGAATTGTGTCTTGGGTGTTCCGAGCTTCTGGGCTAATATCCACTTTTCAGTGAGTGCATACCATGTGTGTTCTTTTGTGTTTGGGTTACCTCACTCAGTATGATATTTTCTTTTTTTTTTTAATTTTATTTTCTAAGTTTTTTTTTTTACATTCAAAATCATTTCAGCTTTCCCATTTCCTCCCTCCCCGAAAGTCCCATAAGCCTCCTTCCCTCCCTCTTTTCCCTATTAAACCCCCTCTCGCTTCTCTGTCCTGGCATTCCTCTACATCCAGTCTTTCCAGGACCAGGGGTGTCTCCTTCCATCTTCTTAGAAATCTATTGATATGCGAATTGTGTCTAGGGTATTCCGAGATTCTGGGTTAATATCCCCTTATCAGTGACTGCATACCATGTATGTTCTTTTGTGATTGGGTTACCTCACTAAGGATGATATTTTCAAGTTCTGACCACTTGCCTAGGAATTTTGTGAATTCATTGTTTTTAATTGCAGAGTAGTATTCCATTGTGTAAATATACCACATCTTCTGAATCCATTCCTCTGTTGAGGGACATCTGGGTTCTTTCCAGCTTCTGGCTATTGTAAATAAGGCTGCTATGAACATAGTGGAGCATGTGTCCTTATTGCATGCAGGTAAAGCCTCTGGGTATATGCCCAGGAGTGGTATAGCCGGATCCTCTGGGAGTGTCATGCCCAGTTTTCTGAGGAACCGCCAGACTGCTTTCCAGAGTGGTTGTACCAGCTTGCAATTCCACCAGCAGTGGAGGAGTGTTTCTCTTTCTCCACATCCTCGCCAAAAACTGCTGTCTCTTGTGTTTTTGATCTTAGCCATTCTGACTGGTGTGAGATGGAATCTCATTGTTGTTTTGATTTGCATTTCCCTAATGACTAAGGATGATGAACATCTCTTTAGGTGCTTCTCAGCCATTAGATATTCTTCAGGTGAGAACTCTTTGTTTAGCTCTGTACCCAATTTTTTAATAGGGTTACTTGCCTCTCTGGAGTTTAACTTCTTGAGTTCTTTGTATATATTGGATATTAGCCCTCTGTCGGATGTAAGGTTGGTAAAGATCATTTCCCAGTTAGTTGGTTGCCGCTTTGTCTTTTTTTTTTTTTTACATTCCAAATCATTTCCCCTTTCCCGTTTCCTCCCTCTCCGAAAGTCCCATAAGCCCCCTTCCCTCCCTCTTTTCTCCATTCAACCCCCTCTCGTTACTCTGTCCTGGCGTTCCCCTACATCCAGTCTTTCCAGGACCAGGGGTCTCTCCTTCCATCTTCTTAGAAATCTATTGATATGAGGATTGTGTCTAGGGTATTCCGAGATTCTGGATCAATATCCCCTTATCAGTGATTGCATACCATGTGTGTTCTTTTGTGATTGGGTTACCTCACTAAGGATGATATTTTTGAGATCTGACCATTTGCCTAGGAATTTCGTGAATTCATTGTTTTTAATTGCAGAGTAGTATTCCATTGTGTAGATATACCACATCTTCTGAAGCCATTCCTCCGTTGAGGGACAACTGGTTTCTTTCCAGCTTCTGGCTATTATAAATAAGGCTGCTATGAACATAGTGGAGCATGTGTCCTTATTGCATGCAGGTAAAGCCTCTGGGTATATGCCCAGGAGTGGTATAGCCGGATCCTCCGGGAGTGTCATGCCCAGTTTTCTGAGGAACCGCCAGACTGCTTTCCAGAGTGGTTGTACCAGCTTGCAATTCCACCAGCAGTGGAGGAGTGTTCCTCTTTCTCCACATCCTCGCCAACAACTGCTGTCTCCTGTGTTTTTGATCTTAGCCATCCTGACTGGTGTGAGATGGAATCTCAGGGTTGTTTTGATTTGCATTTCCCTAATGACTAAGGACGATGAACATCTCTTTAGGTGCTTCTCAGCCATTAGATATTCTTCAGGTGAGAACACTTTGTTTAGCTCTGTACCCCGTTTTTTAATAGGGTTACTTGCCTCTCTGGAGTTTAACTTCTTGAGTTCTTTGTATATATTGGATATTAGCCCTCTGTCGGATGTAAGGTTGGTAAAGATTATTTCCCAGTTAGTTGGTTGCCGCTTTGTCTTTTTGACAGTGTCTTTTGCCTTGCAAAAACTTTGTAATTTAATGAGGTCCCAATATTTTCTATCTTCATCAATTTGCCTAAGAATTTCAAGAATTCATTGTTTTTAATAGCTGTACTCCAATGTGTAAATATAACATATTTTCTGTATCCAATCTTCTTTCTGTTGAGGGACATCCGAGTTATTTCCAGCTTTTTGCTATTACAAAAAAAAAAAAGCAGCTATGAACTAGTGGAGCATGTGTCCTTATTACATGCTGGAGAATCTTCTCAGTATATCCCAAGGAGTGGTATAGCAAGGTTCTCTGGTAGTATTATGTCCAATTTTCTGAGGAACCGCCAAAATGATTTTCAGAGTGGTTGTATCACATTGCAATCCCACAAGCAGTGGAAGAGTGTTCTTCTTTCTCCACATCCTCGCCAGTACCTGCTCTCTCCTGAGTTTTTGAACTTAGTCATTCTGACTGGTATGAGGTGAAATCTCAGTGTTATTTTGATTTGCATTTCCCTGATGTCTAAGGATGTTGAACATTTCTTTAGGTTTTTCTCAGCCATTCAATGTTGCTCAGGTGAAAATTCTTCCTTTAGCACTGTACTCCATATTTTAATAGGGTTATTTAGCTCTCTGGAGTCTAACTTTTTGAGTTCTTTGTATATATTGGATAATAGCACTCTGTTGGATGTAAGGTTGGTAAAGATCTTTTCCCAATTTGTTGGTTGCCATTTTGTCTTACTGACAATGTCTTTTGCCTTACAGAAACTTTGTAAGTTTATGAGATTCCATTTGTAAATTGTTGATCTTAGTGTATAAGCTATTGATGTTCTGTCCAGGAAAATTTCCCCTGTGTCCATGTTCTCAAGGCTCTTCCCCTGTTTTTTTTCTATTAGTTTCAGTGTGTCTGGTTTTATGTGGAGGTCCTTGATCCACTTGGACTTGAGCTTAGTACAAGGAGATAAGAATGGATTGATTTGCATTCTTCTGCATGCTAGCTGCTAGTTGAAACAGCACCATTTGTTGAAAAGGTTAACTTTTATTTCCACTGGATGGTTTTAGCCCCTTTGTCAAAGATCAAGTGACCATAGGTGTGTGGGTTCATTTCTGGGTCTTCAATTCTATTCCATTGATCTACCTGCTTGTCACTGTTCCAATAACATGCAGTTTTTAACACTATTCCTCTGTAGTACTGCTTGAGGTCCAGGATACTGATTCCCCCAGAAGTTCTTTTATTGTTGAGAATAGTTTTAGCTATTCTGGGTTTTTTGTTATTCCAGATGAATTTGAGAATTGCTTTTTCTAACTCTATGAAGAATTGAGTTGGAATTTTGATCGGGATTGCATTCAATCTGTAGATTGCTTTTGCTGAGATGACCATTTTTACTATATTAATCCTGCCAGTCCAGGAGAATGGATCTTTCAATCTTCTGAGGTCTTCTTCGATTTCCTTCTTCAGAGACTTGAAGTTTTTGTCATACAAATCTTTCACTTGTTTGGTTAGAGTCACACCAAGATACTTTATATTGTTTGTATCTCTTATGAAGGGTATCATTTCTCTAATTTCTTTCTCAGCCCTTTTATCCTTTGAGTATAGGAAAGCTACTGATTTATTTGAGTTAATTTTATATCCATTCACTTTGCTGAAGTTGTTTATCTGCTGAAGGAGTTCTCTGGTGGAGTTTTTTGGGGTCACTTAAGTATACTATCATATCATCTGCAAATAGTGATAATTTGACTTCTTCCTTTCCAATTTGTATCCTTTTGACCTCCTTTTGTTGTCTAATTGCTCTAGCTAGAACTTCAAGTACTATATTGAAAAGATATGGAGAGAGAGGGTAGCCTTGTCTAGTCTCTGATTTAAGTGGGATTGCTTCAAGTTTCTCTCCATTTAGTTTGATGTTGGCTAGTGGTTTGCTGTATATTGCTTTTACTATGTTTAGGTATGGGCCTTGAATTCCTGATCTTTCCAAGACTTTTAACATGAAAGGATGCTGAATTTTGTCAAATGCTTTCTCAGCATCTCATGAAATGACCATGTGGTTTTTTTTCTTTGAGATTGTTTATATAGTAGATTACATTGTTGGATTTCCTTATATTGAACCATCCCTGCATCCCTGGGATGAAGCCTACTTGATCATGGTGAATGATCGTTTTGATGTGTTCTTGGATTTGGTTGGCAAGAATTTTATTGCATATTTTTGCATCGATATTCATAAGGGAAATTGGTCTGAACTGCTCTTTCTTTATTGGGTCTTTTTGTGGTTTTGGTATTAGCGTAATTGTGCTTTCATAGAATGAATTGGGTAGTGTTCCTTCTGTTTCTATTTTGTGGAACAGTTTGAAGAGTATTGGCGTTAGGTCTTCTTTGAAGGTCTGATAGAATTGTGCACTAAAACCATCTGGTCTTGTGCTTTTTTTGATTGTGAGATGTTCAATGACCGCTTCTATTTCTTTAGTGGTTTTTGGGACTGTTTAGATGGTCTATCTGATTATTTAACTTTTGTCTGGGAAATTGTTCATTTCATCCACATTTTCCAGTTGTGTTGCATATAGGCTTTTATAGTAGGATCTGATGATCTTTTGAATTTCCTCAGTTTCTTTTGTTACATTTCCCTTTACATTTCTGATTTTGATAATTTGGATACTGTCTCTGAGCCCTCTGGTTAGTCTGGCTAAGGGTTTATTTGTCTTGTTGATTTTCTCAAAGAACCAGCTCCTGACTTTGTTAATTCTTTGTATACTTCTTTCTGTTTCTACTAGGTTGATTTCAGCCCTGAGTTTGATTATTTCCTGCTCTCTACTCCTTTTGGGTGTATTTGCTTCTTTTTGTTCTAGAGCTTTCAGATGTTTTATCAAGCTGCTAGTGTATAGTCTCTCCAGTTTCTTTTTGCATGCACTCAGAGCTATGAGTTTTCCTCTTAGCACTGCTTTCATTGTGTCCCATATATTTGGGTATGCTGTGCCTTCATTTTCTTTAAATTCTAAAAAGTCTTTGATTTCTTTCCTTATTTATTCCTTGACCAAGGTATCATTGGGAAGAGCACTGTTCAGCTTCCATGTGTATGAGGGCTTACTGTTGTTTTTGCTGCTATTAAAGAACACCCTTAATCTGTAGTGATCTGATAGGAGGCATGGGGTCACTTCATTCATCTTATATCTGTTGAGGTCTGTTTTGTGCCCAATTTTATAGCCAGTTTTGAAGAAGGTACCATGAGGTGTTGAGAAGAAGTTATAGTCTTTTGATTTAGGACGAAATGTTCTATAGATATCTGTTAAATTCATTTGGTCCATAACCTCAGTTAGTTTCACTGTGTCTCTGTTTAGTTTGTGTTTCCCTGATCCGTCCATTGATGACAGTGTTGTGTTAAAGTCTCCCACAATTACTTTGTGAGATGCAATATGTGCTTTGAGCTTTAGTAAAGTTTCTTTTACGAATGTGGATGCTCTTGCATTTGGAGCATAGATGTTTAGAAGTGAGCGTTCTTCTTGGTAGATTTTTCCTTTAATGTGCATGAAGTGTCCTCATGTGTCTTTTTTGATGAATTTTGGTTGAAAGGCAAATTTATCCAATATTAGAATGGCTACTCCAACTTGTTTCCTGGGACCATTTGCTTGAAAATTGTTTTCCAGCCTTTTACTTTGAGGTAGTGTTTGTCTTTGACACTGAGGAGCATTTCCTGTATGTAGCAAAATGCTGGCTCCTGTTTACAAATCCAGTCTGTTAGTCTATGTCTTTTTATTGGGCAATTGAATCCATTGATGTTTAGAGATATTAAGGAATAGTATTGTTGTTTCCTGTTATTTTTGAGATTATTTTTATGTTTGTGTGGTTATCTTCTTTTGGGTTTGTTGAAAGAAGATTGCTTTCTTGCATTTTCTAGGGTGCAGTTTCCCTCCTTGTGTTGGCGTTTTCCATCTATTATTTTTTATAGGGCTGGATTTGTGGAAAGATATTGTATAGATTTCATTTTATCATGGAATATCTTTGTTTCTCCATCTATTGTGATTGAGAGTTTTTCTGGGTATAGTAGTCTGGGCTGGCATTTGTGCTCTCTTAGGGTCTGTATGAGATCTGCCCAGGATTTTCTTGTTTTCATGGTCTCTGGTGAGAAATCTGGTGTAATTCTGATAGGTCTTCCTTTATATGTTACTTGGCCTTTTTTCCCTTACTGCTTTTAATATTCTTTCTTTGTTTAGTGCATTTGTTGTTTTAATTATTATGTGAGGGAGGAATTTCTGTTTCAATCCAGTCTGTTTGGAGTTCTCTAGGTTTCTTGTATGTTCATGGGCATCTTTTTCTTTAGGGTAGGGAAGTTTTCTTCTATAATTTTGTTGAAGGTAGTTACTGACCTTTTAATTGGTAAATCTTTGCTCTCTTCTATATCTGTAATCCTTAGGTTTGGTCTTTTCATTGTGTCCTGGATTTCCTGGATGTTTTGGTTTGCAAGGTTTTTGCATTTTGCATTTTCTTTGACTGTTGAGTTAATGCTTTCTATGGTATCTTCAGCACCTGAGATTCTTTCTTCTATCTTTTGTATTCTGTTGTTGATACTTGCATCTATGACTCATGATTTCTTTCCAAGGTTTTCTATCTCCAGAGTTGTCTTCCTTTGTGATTTCTTCATTGTTTCTACTTCCATTTTTAGATCCTGGATGGTTTTGTTCAGTTCCTTCACTTGTTTGTATTTTCCTGAAATTCTTTAAGGGATTTTTGTGTTTCCTTTTTAAGGGCTTCTGCCTGTTGACTTATGTTCTCCTGCATTTCTTTAAGGGAGTTATTTATGTCCTTCTTGAATTCCTTTATCAGCATCATGAGATGTGATCTTAAATCCAAATCTTGCTTTTCCAGAATGTATACAGGACTTGCTGTTGTGGGAGAACTTGGTTTGCCTGGTGCCATGTTGCCTTGGGGTCTGTTGGTAAAGTTCTTGTGTTTGACTTTTGCCAGCTGGTTATTTCTGGTGTTAACTGGTGTTGCTGTCTCTGACCGTGGCTTATCTGTCATGCAAGCCTCTGTATCTCTGCTCCTGGGAGACCTGTTCTCTCTGTGTACACAGGTATGTAGGTATTCCTGCGAGACCTGCTCTCTTGTGGTTGTATTTTGGCATGTAACTCTGGGGCCTCGATCAACTCTGGGTGCAGGTGGAAATTGGTAAACTCCTGTCCCATGCTGCTCCTAGGCTCTTGTGTACTCAGGATTTTGGGCTGTTTCCTAGATATGGTTCTCTATGGTAGAGGATGATCAGAGACAGAAACCAGAAGGCTTCAGCCTGAGGGTTCTAGACGTGATCATCTGAGCAGCAGGGGTGGTTCTATCTGTGCAGTCAGGCATCTCTTCACTCCTGGGTGCAACTACCTCCTTGTGCAACCAGGATATGGCATGCTGTGTGTACTTTTCCTTTCAATTTGGGTTCACTCAAAATGAATTTTCCCCAGCTTTCTCCACTGATTTGATTTTTCCTAACAGCAGAATAGGGCACATCTAGGAGGAGTTAGGAGAGTGAGTGAATATGATCCAAATATGGTATATGAAATTCTGAAATATTAAATGGAAACCTTAAAATCAGTTACCCAAAGAAGAAAACTTGAAGCTACGTTATCTTTAAGTGAGCAAACAACAATGGAATGAGTCTTACATGTCTTCTCAAAGTTAAGGGGGAAACCTTAAAGACACTGACAAAGATGTGATCCAGCTTTTCATTACTTATTTGACTTTTGTCTAATGCTTTGCATAGTAAATAATATCACTGTTTACTAACAGCAATATTGTCCTAGTATGATACCTAACTGTACAAAGTTATTAGAAAGACTTCATAGTGAAAAAGTCCCACATTACTGAATTTATAATCAGGATGTATTTATGTGGTCAACTTGTGAAATGCATTATCATATAGAATGGCTAAAATATTTAAACACTCACTGTTTAACATGCACTTATGGTTAAGGGTCACACTTAATTTAGATACAAAAAAATTAAACTTGCAAATTGCCTTTAAGTTCATTATTTCTAAATGAATCATTTATGAATTAAACTTGTGAGAGTTGATTTAGGTAAACAATGGCAATATTTGATGAATGTACAAAGGTCAATAATATGATTAAATAAGAATTGTGAATAAAAGGTCATTTATTTCATAAGATTATGCAGAAGTTGGTGAAAAGCTCAGCAACTGAGTGTATTTGCGATAAGCCTGAAAGTCTAAATTCAATCCCTGGGACCCACCCAGAGGACAGAGAGAACCAACTTCTCTCCATTGACCTCTGACTTGTGTATATGCACACCAAGCACTTTTATTTTATTCACTGACCCTTAAACATCCACACATTACAGGGTGTATACTGCATTTGCCTTCTTTATAAACAATATTTAAAATAATTTTATTTTTAATAACTTTAGTAATTATATTAGGTTTGTTAGTCAACATAGAGCTTCCCATATATGATATGTAATAAAAAATAGTAATTAAAGGTTGAGTCATTCTAGTGAGAACTGCTGTGTTGAAATACTGACTTAGTCACCTTCTAGCAGTGGGGTCTTTCCAATTTTTTTAAGCATGAAGGAATTTGCTTTATCATCTGCAAGCAGTAATACTAATAATGATAATCACATTTATCTTGCAAGCTCTGTGGATTAAAGAGAATTATAAATATGCTACTTTTCATCCCTTTGGATGTGGGTTGGTCTTTTTTACACTTAACCAATAAATTACAACAGAAGTGAGTTTCTGGGTCTTTGAGTCTGTGTTATTTGGAGATCTGAAGATTTTACTTACTTTGTTCTAAATGTTTCTCTTAAAAAACATTCTTGTACTGCTTAGATATTATCCACCAAATTTGATGAAAAAGAATGAGATTCTTTGCTGGACTTACTCAGCTGCTGCTGAGCCCCTCCCCCATTATTCATTGAAGACAGTTGACGTAGTGGTCAACTTCTTGGAAGTTTCATGAATCCATCTATTAGGTGAATATGATCTAGGAAGCTAAATAGATTCCATATATAACATTAGTACCATCTATCTAACTTTGTCCAAATTTCTAATTCAATTTTATTAATCATGAGATATAATAAATTATAGTTCAGTTAGGAAACAAAATTTTGGAGTATTTTATTACTTGTCAGCAAAATAATGACATGCTGAAGATTGAAAAGTATGCATGGTGGTCTACCATGCTATCCTAGTACTTGAGGATTCAATCCTAGAGGATTATAATTTCAAGGTAGTCTTGGATTATATGATAAATTTGAGGCTATCCCTGACTCAAGACTTCTAAAGTAAGACTTCTGAAGAATTAGGCTCCAACTCTAGTGAATGAATGTGTTAGCAGGTCAAACAGGCTAAGAACAAAAACTCCCTTCTTTTATGTCCTTATATAGACTTCCAGCAGAAGTTATGACCCATATTAAAAGTATGTTTTCCCACATCAAAATCTAAATTAAAGGCCTTTGAGTTTAATTTAAAAAGGCCAACTCAAGATCCAGATACAAGATGTGTGCCTTCCTACCTCAACAGTCTGGAATAGAAGTGGATATACCCACCAAGCATAAATCTCTACAGGTGTGCCCTTCCTTACTGGATTGTAGTTCATTTTAGATATAATCCAGTTGACAACCAAGGATAATCATCACAAGTTCAACAGTCATTGGACATTGACATCTCTCAGCTTCAATGGTCTCAATTTCCTAATAAAAAGACACAAATTAAAAGAATAGGTGTAAAACAGGATCCATTCTTCATTTGCATTCAAGAAAAAACACTTTAATATAAGGGATAGACATTACCTCTGAATAAAGTATAGGAAAAAGATGTTCTAAGAAATGTACCTAAGTAACAAGCTGGTGTAGCCATTCTAATATATTACAAAGTAGACTTAAATTAAAACTGATCAAAAGACATGGAGAAGGAAACTACATACTCATCAAAGGAGAAATCCACCAAGAAGACATTTCAGTTTTTAATGTCTATGCCCCAAACACCAGGGAACACAACTTTGTAAAAGAAACATTTTTAAAGCTTAAATCATATATGGTTCATATACACTGATGGTGGGAGACTTCAATACCTGACTCACAGCAATAGACAGGATATCCAGACAAAAACTAAACAGAGAAATTCTGTAAATAACTGACATAAATAAAATGGACCTAACACATAATTATAGGACATTTTGCTCAAATATAAAAGAATATACATTTTTTTCTGGACCTAATGAACTTTCTCCAAAATGGACCACACAAAGACACAAGCAAGACTCAACAGGTACAAGAAAACAAAATCCTATCTGACCACTACAAATTAAAGCTGGATATCAACAACAAGAAAAGCGATCAGTGGAGCAGCTGGGACAGGAGTCTTCCCTTCCAGCTGCCATCTGCAGCAGGAAACCAGGCAGCTCCAAAGCCTTCTGCGCTTAGCCCGCCAGGAGAGAGTGATCTCCCAGCAGCGATTTCACCTCTGAGCACGGAGGTGAGATCTCCACCTTCTCTCTGGAGGGGTAGAGCTAGGAGCACACTGGGCATACGATCAGTGGAGCAGCAGGGACAGGAGTCTTCCCTTCCAGCTGCCATCTGCAGCAGGGAACCAGGCAGCTCCACAGCCTTCTGTGCTTAGCCCACCAGGAAAGAATGATCTCCCAACAGCAATTTCACTTCTGAGTGTGGAGGTGAGATCTCCACCTTCTCTCTGGAGGGGTACAGCTAGGAGCTCACAAGGCATATGATCGTTGGTGTAGCTGGGACAGGAGTCTTCCCTTCTAGCCGCCATTTACAGCAAGGAACCAGACTGCTCCACAGCCTTCTGTGCACAGACCCTGCCAGAAGAGAGTTGGTCTCCCAGGAGTACAGACATAGGTTTACAGGCCCATAGGAGGGCACTCTCCAGTCAGAGACAAGACCAACTAACACCAGAGATAACCAGATGGCGAAAGGCAAGCGCAAGAACCCTACCAACAGAAACCAAGACTACTTGGCAATATCAGAGCCCAGTTCTCCCACCACAGCAAGGTGGGGGGGATGTTTGTAGTTTCACTTTCAAGCAATTTAGGAATGTTTTGTGCGTACCATTTTGTCGGTATAATTGTCCATCATGATCTTCAATTTTAATGTTTTTCTGTATTTTTCTTCAATTTTGTCAGAAGTATTTTCCATGTGGATCTTCAGTTTTATCAGACAATGTCTATAATTTTACTTTCAATCTACTTAGGAACATTTTTATACCTTCCATTTTATCTGTATAATTTTCCATGTAATAGTTAGTTTTAACATGCTTCTCTATATATTTCTTGAATTTTTTCAGGAATACTTTCCTTGTAGATCTTCAATTTTATCAGAAAGTGATTATAATTCCACTTTCAAAAAACATAGGAATATCTTTATGCCTACCATTTTATCTTTATAATTTTTCCATGAAATACTCAATCTTAACGCGTTTTTTATATGTTTCTTCAATTTTTTCTTTTTTTTTCTTTTCTAAGTTTTTATTTACATTCCAAATCATTTCCCCTTTCCCGTTTCTTCTCTCCCCGAATGTCCCATAAGTCCCCTTCCCTCCCTTTTTTCCCCATTCAACCCCCTCTCATTTCTCTGTCCTGGCATTCCCCTACATCCAGTCTTTCCAGGACCAGGGGTCTCTCCTTCCATCTTCTTGGAAGACTATTGATATGCGAATTGTGTCTAGGGTATTCCAATATTCTGGGTTAATATCCCCTTATCAGTGACTGCATACCATGTGTGTTCTTTTGTGATTGGGTTACCTCACTAAGGATGATATTTTCAAGTTCTGACCATTTGCCTAGGAATTTCGTGAATTCATTGTTTTTAATTGCAGAGTAGTATTCCATTGTGTAAATATACCACATCTTCTGAATCCATTCCTCCGTTGAGGGACATCTGGGTTCTTTCCAGCTTCTGGCTATTATAAATAAGGCTGCTATGAACATAGTGGAGCATGTGTCCTTATTGCATGCAGGGGAAGCCTCTGGGTATATGCCCAGGAGTGGTATAGCCGGATCCTCCGGGAGGGTCATGCCCAGTTTTCTGAGGAACCGCCAGACTGCTTTCCAGAGTGGTTTTACCAGCTTGCAATTCCACCAGCAGTGGAGGAGTGTTCCTTTTTCTCCACATCCTCGCCAACAACTGCTGTCTCCTGTGTTTTTGATCTTAGCCATTCTGACTGGTGTGAGGTGGAATCTCAGGGTTGTTTTGATTTGCATTTCCCTAATGACTAAGGATGATGACAACATGGAGAAGAATGCAAATTGACCCATTCTTATCTCCTTGCACTAAGCTCAATTCCAAGTGCATCAAGGACCTCCACATAAAACCAGACACACTGAAACTAATAGAAAGGAAACTAGGGAAGAACCTTGAACATATGGGTACAGGGGAGAATTTCCTGAACAGAACTCCAATAGCTTATGCTCTAAGATCAAGAATTGACAAATGGGACCTCATAAAATTACAAAGTTTCTGTAAGGCTAAAGACACTGTCAGAAGGACAAAGCGGCAACCAACTAACTGGGAAATGATCTTTACCAACCTTACATCCGACAGAGGGCTAATATCCAATATATACAAAGAACTCAAGAAGTTAGACTCCAGAGAGCTAAGTAAACCTATTAAAAAATGGGGTACAGAGCTAAACAAAGAGTTCTCACCTGAAGAATATGTTCAGGTTATGTTTACCATTTTATCTGTATAATTTTTCCATGAAATAGTCAATCTTAACATGTTTTTCTATATATTTCTTCAATTTTATCAGAGATATTTTCCGTGTATACTTACACAATGGAATACTACTCAGCAATTAAAAACAATGAATTCATGAATTTCTTAGGCAAATGGGGAACAGGGGAAGGGAAGAGGACTTATGGGACTTTCGGGGAGGGGGGAACTGGGAAAGGGGAAACCATTTGGAATGTAAAGAATATAGAAAATAAAATAAAAAAAAATTAAAAAACGAAAATAAAAAAACAACAAGAAAAGTATCAGAAATGTTGCAAACTCATGGAAATTGAATAAATCTCTTCTGAACAAACAATATGTCGAGATAGAAATTAAGAAAGAAGTAAGACTTTTTAGAATTGAATGAAAATAAATTATACAGCACACCAAACTTATGTAACCCAATGAAAGTTGTTCTAAGATGCAAGTTCATAGCACTAAATGCCTATATAAAAAAAGACAAGAGAAAGCAAGAGAGAAACAAGTCCCTGCTCAGTGCCTGAAGATAGGTCTGCATGCAGCTGATCAACTCAGGTGACTTCCATTCCCATATGCAGTTCTCAGAGTCATTCCACCACAATATCTATTCCACTTTCTGGAGTGGAAGGACTGGTCCTAGAGAACTAGATGTCATTACTGAATAGGACTGGCCCTAGGCCTGAGCTGCTTGCTCTGCTGGGAGACAGACAGAACAGGGCAATGATGCTGCCTACAGTCTACAAGAATAGAAGTTGAGCCTGGTAAGTCCACAGGGGGCTGACATTCATGAACATGGCCCTCTGCCACTGACTGGGCCAAGGACACTATCACAGCCCTCAGCAGTCGAACAGGCCAAGGTGGAACCATAAACATGGTCTCAGGTGGCAGTCCAGGCCACTCATATCAACTTGGTCCTGAGCTGGAATGGAATCTGTTCCCAGACTTAAGATCATCTTGATTCTTGGCAACAGAAGGGTATTTGAAATGAGTCTCAAGGACAATCAAGTTTCTATTTGTTTCTGCTGTTGTTGATGTTCAGCTTTAAATAGTTGTGGTCTGATAGGATACAGAGGGTTATTACAATTTTCTGCCAACAAGGCTGTACATACTCCAACATGGCCATATCTCCTAATAATGCCACTACCTATGGGCCAAGCATTCAAACACATGACTCTATTAAGGCTATACCTACTCAACTCACCACAGTCTATGAGGTGCTGAGAAGAGTGCATATTCTTCTGTGTTTGGGTGAAATGTTCTGTAGATATCTGTTAGGTTTTAGGTCATACCATATTAGCTCTGTTTTTTTCTGTTTCATTTTTGTCTGGATGACATGACTATTGGTAAGAATAGGGTATTTGAAGTCTCCTATTAATGTGTGAGATTTTTTTTTGTGTGATTAAGCTTTAATAATATTTCTTTTAAAAATGTGAGAGCCCTTGAGTTTGGGGCATAAATGTTCAGAATTTAAATATCATCTTCACAGATTTTTCCTTTGATGACTCTGAAATATTCTTCATCCCTTTTGATTAATTTTGGTTTTAAGTCTATTTTGTTATATATTAGATTAGCTATGCCATATGCTTTTAATATACATTTGTTGGAAATTTTTTTCCAACCCTTAACTCTTAGGCAATGTCTATTTGATGTTAAGGTGGGTTTCTTGTATGCAGCAGAAGGATGAATCGAATCCTGTTTTTATATCCATTCTGTGAACTTGTGTCCTTTTATTGGGAAATTGATTCCATTAATATTGGGAGACATTAATGAGCAATGATTGTTAATGTTTTGTTATTGTTGTTGTTGTTGGTGGTGGTGGTGGTAATGAATCTCTCTCTCTCTCTCTGTGTATGTATGTGTGTGTGTGTGTGTGTGTGCGTGTGTGTGTGTGTTTCTCTTCCTTGGGTTTTGCTGGTGTGAGATTTTTAATTACCCATGTGTTTTCATGTGTATAGTTAACCTCCTTTGGTTGGAGTTTTCCTTCTTGTACTTTCTGTGGAACTGGATTTGTGAATAGTTATTGTTTAAATTTGACTTTGCCATGAAATATCTTGTTTTTTGCATGTATGGTGATTGAAAGTTTTTCCAGTTATAGTATTCTAAGTGGCATCCATGGTCTCTTAGAGTATGGCAAGACCCTAAGTTCAGGCCATTCCGATTTTTAGTGTCTTTATATGTTACTTGGCCTTTTTCGCTTGGGGCTTTTAATATTCTTTTTTTAATTGGATATTTTCTTAATTTATATTTCAAATGTAATCCCCTTTCCTAGTTTCCCCTCCGAAAACACCCTATCCCATCCCCCCTCCCCCTGCTCACCAATCCACCTACTCCCACTTCCCTGTCCTGGCATTCTCCTACACTGCAGCATCAAGCCTTCTCAGGACCAAGGACCTTTCCTCCCTTTGATGTCCAGCAAGACCATTCTCTGCTACATATGCAGCTGGAGCCATGGGTCCCTCCATGTGTACTCTTTGGTTGGTAGTTTAGTCCCTGGGAGCTCTGGGGTACTGGTTGTTTCATATCGTTGTTCCTCCTATGAGGGTGCAAGCTCCTTCAGCTCCTTGGGTCCTTTCTCCAGCTCCTCCATTGGTGACCTTGTGCTCAGTCCAGGGGTTGACTGAGAGCTCCCACCTCTTTTGTGTGGCCTGGGGTTTTCTCTTCTGAACTATTCTATTTGGTATTTGGTGTTCAATAAGCTTCTTGTACCTTTACAGTCATGCCCTTCTTTTAGTTAGGACAATTTTCTTCTATGATTTTGTTAAATATATTTTGCAGTTTTTTGAGCTGGGAACTTCTTTTTCTATTCCTATTATTATTCTTAGGTTTGTTATTTTTATAGTGTCCCAGATTTCCTGGATGTTTGGTGTTAGGAATATCTTAGATTTAACATTTTCTTTTGTCTATGAATCTATTTCTCCTATCTTATCTTCTATTTCTTCGATTCTTGCTTTCATCTCTTATATTCTGTTGGGGATCTCTTGTGTCTGTAGTTACTGTTTGCTTAACTAGATTTTCCATTTCCAGGATTCACTCAATTTGATTTCTTTATTGCTTCTATTTTATTTCAGGTCTTGAATAATTTCCTGCACCTGTTTATTTTTTCATGACTTTGTTGACATTCCTTAAGGGATTTATTACATTTCTTCATTTTTTGTTTGTTTTTTTCTCTATTTCTTTAAAGTAATTTTTCATTTTCTCTTTCATGACATTTATCATCTTTATAATGTTTTAAAGGTGACAATCTTGTGCTTCAGCTTCATTGCAATCTTTAGGTCTTGCTGTCATACGATAGCCCAGCTCTGGTGGTACCACACTGTGCTGGCTGTTGTTGATTGTGTTCTTACACTGGTAAGATCATCTGGATTTGGACTGATTATAGGTCTAGGTGTTGATTTCGAATTTGCCTTTGTTGGATGAGTGTTTTGTTCCTTAGTTTCGGTTTCCTTTCTAGTCTTCTGGTCTTTGTGGCCTTGATTTCTGGTGCCAGCCTGAGCTTTGATCTAGCAGGGTGTCTCTGTCCAGGTTGGGGTCTGGACTTCTGGTGGCTAGCTTAGCCTTTGTTGCAGCAGTATGTCTTTGTTCTTCTGAATGGTATGGGCTACACCTGTTTTTCAGCTGAAGTCTTTAAGAGTTGGGGGCAGGGTCCTGGAAGCTGGATAGTCAGTGAGGTTGGAGAGGGTACAGTGGAGTGAGTCATTGTGAGCTGAATCTAGGGAGTGGGGTTATTCAGCTGGTAGGGAGGTCACTTGCCTGCTCTTTTGACTGGTGTGGCCAGTACCTGAGCAATAGCAATTCACTGGGGTTGGAGGCAGGGCAGGGGATAAGTAATGCTTTGGGCAATGAGGTGGGATGGTGGGTGGGGTAGCAGTGGACTGGGTCTTTGGGAACTGAATCTGAGAAGTGGGGCAGTTCAACTGGTTGGCAAGTCATTCACCTGTTTTCTTTTGACTCAGACAAGTGTACCCTAGTTCTGCTCATTTCCATGTCTCCTCATATCTACCTTTTTACCTTTGCAACCTCCAGCTCAAAATGACACACACATACACACACACACACAGACACACAGACATACACACACATGCACACACACACACAAATACACACAGACACACAGACATACACACACATGCACACACACACAAATACACATGTATGCATGCAAAAAATATAAAGCACAGAAAATATCTTATCATGAAAGCTGTAGTGTGTCACAATGTGTCCCTCTGTCCTCATGTATTCATTTATAAATAAATGTTCATTGCAAGTGAGCCATTGGTCTGGTTTGTGATCTCTGGCTTCTGTGACACCAGCAATATTAGATCCTCAATGGAATTCTTCCTGGTTGTCTGGTTGTTGTCCTGTGTCATGGAGATCCTAAAATTTTGGACCAACAGGACTGGCCCTTTATGCATCCCAACTGTTTACAGGTGATAAAGATTTTCAAGTTGGCCATTCCAGTCCCTGAATCTGGGCTTGAGTAGCATTCCAGATCTTCATTATATGCATCACCAGGGTGAACTCTTTAGCACTGTTCCAGCTAGCCCACCCAGTGCCATCATCAGCACGAGACAGAGTCAGTTTCTTTAAGGGGCTGGCCACAGGGAGTTTGACTGTGCTCAAAAGTGAGTATATAGGCAACACAAATTTGACTTTCCCCCTTCTTTTCTTCTTTTTCTTTTTTTGGGGTGTGTGTGGGGCTCTCAAGAAGGGGTAGACCTGGGAGGACAGGGACGTGAAGGTACTCAGGGTTCATGATGCAAAATTTCCAAATAATCAATAATAATATCATGAAAAATGGAGAGCTATCATACTAGCAACTTAATAACACATCTGAAATCTCTAGAACAGAAAGAAGAAATAGTAAAAAAATGTAGATGTCAAGAAATAAACTCTGGGCTCAATTCAATAAAATACAAAGAAAAGGGGCTGGAGAGATGGCTCAGCAGTTAAGAGCACTGACTGCTCTTCCAGAGGTCCTGAGTTCAAATCCCAGCAACCACATGGTGGCTCACAACCATCTGTAACAGGATCTGATGCCCTCTTGAGGTGTGTCTGAAGACAGCTACAGTGTACTCGTATACACAAAATAAATAAATAAATCTTTTAAAAAAAAACAAAAAAAAAAATACAAAAAAAAACCAAGTAAGCAAACAAAAAACCCCACAAAGAATCAATGAAGCAAAGAGTTTGTTCTTTGAGAAAAATCAATAAGATTAACAAACCCTAATCAAAACTAACTAAAGGCTCAGAGAAACAATCTAAATTAACAAAAGCAGGAATGAAACAGGGTACATAGCAACAGCCACTGAGGAAACTCAGAGAATCACACAGACTCATACGTATTTTAAAAACCTATATTGTACCAAATTGGAAAAATCTTTAAAAAAAAAAAGTTAATTTTCTCAACAGGTACCAGCTACCAAAGTTAAATCAAGATCAGATAAGCTATTTAAACAAACCTATGGCTCCTATTGAAACACTAAACAATCATTAAAAGTCTCCTCACTTGCTTGTCAAAGACTACCCATGTGAATCTGTAAGCCCCAGTTGCTACAAACAAAGACTGTATATGATTCTATAAAAACTGATCGCAAGTCCACATCACTGATGGCAACACCTACAGAACTCAATGAAGATGGAGATAGAATCTGAGACTTGATAGCTCAGGGATGTATGGTAAAACAAGAAAATATTGGTCATAGATCAGTGTCTTGTTCAACTGTCATCAGTGGATCTGGTAAAAATATAGAGACCCACAACCAGTCATTACTCGATCATTCAGCAGTAAATGGTATGTGTTCATCAAATTCCTCTCCTTAGAGCTCAAGGAACCCAGTAGAAGAGAGGGCAGAAAAAGTATAAGAGCCAGAGGGGAGGGAGTACATACGAAAACCAAACCAAACCAAACCAAACCAAACCAAACCAAATCAAACCACCACCACAACAACAAAAACCAGGACCCTCTAAATCACCACCAACAAAGCTCATGTGAGCTCAGAGAATGAAGCAGCATACACAAGGCCTGCACATGTCTTCACCAGGTCCTCTATGCCTTATATTATGCCTTCTGGTTTAGTGTTTTTATGGAATTTTTGTATGTTTGAGAGAGAGGGTCTCTGACTCTTGTGCCCTCTCTCTCTCAGGCTCTTTTCCTTTTGTTGGTCTGTACTGTCCTCCTTTGATGTAATAGTTTTTTTTTTAAAGATTCATTTATTTTATTTATCAGAGTACACTGTAGCTGTCCTCAGACACACCAGAAAAGGGCATGGCATCCCATTACAGATGGTTGTGAGCCACCTTGTGGCTGCTGGGATTTGAACTCAGGACCTCTGGAAAAGCAGACAGTGCCCTTGACCGCTGAGCCATCTCTCCAGCCCCCAATGTAATAGTTTTTGTTTTATCTTATTATATTTTATTTTGATAATTTAAAAAAATTGTATGAATGAATAAATGAAAACCTAGCCACTGGGATAAATGTTAACAACTGAACTGTCACATATACCTCCTGGGCGAGGGAAAATCAGTTTTCTCCAATGAAATGACACTGAGTAGATCAAATACTCCAGGAAAGGCTTCATGTCCAAAGGAATCTCTTCTCTACAACCTCTCTCTCATTTCTCTCTATGTTTGCTCATTTATTTTGTGAATAATTAAAGCTATGATCTGAATCATTAGCATAGTTTTGCTTACCTTTCCTAAATCACAATAACTGATATTTATGCAGTTTTGAGAATATTTTTAAGACACGGAAATTAAAATATATCATTCCCTCAATTTTCTCTCCCTCCTGACTCTTCCCAAACACAGTCTTGTGCTACTTCTAAAATTTATGTCCTGTGTGCTATATATATATAAACCTCAACACATAGGATAGCTAATTTGAAAACTTCCCTGGGGAAAACTATTTCTCCTGCTTTTAGCATTTCTTAGTTGCCTATAATTCTTTGTCTAGCTTTGAGCTTCCATGAGATTCCTCACCCCCAACCCCCTCCCTTTCACGAGAACCTGTCTATTCATGTCATCTTTGTTCAAGTCTTATTTAGGAAGCTTTGTTGGGGTTTCTTGAGCATAGTGCCTCTGACAATAGTAGGAGATAAATATGAAAACTTCCTGCTCCTCTGGGTCTTACAATCCCATCTACCTTTACTATTAAGACTTCTGAGTCTTAGTTGCAGGAATTGTATTGTTGATGCATCAGGTTAAGATGGGAACTATACAGTCACTTGTCTGAATTTGTTTTTAATCAGTCATGGTTTTCTATAATGGTCTTTGTTTCAAGGAGATGATGCTTTGATAAGGGGCAAGACCTATATTTATGTTGACGTATCAGGATAAATATATACTCTATTAGTTAGGAATTACTTTGGTTTAGTAAAGTGGAAATTGTAGGTACTCCTCAAAGATTAATTGGCTGTGAAGGTTTCCTGGCATAAGTTCCCTCTTATTGAGTGAGACTTATAATTACAGAGTTGTGGGTTATAGCCAATGGTGTTTGCCACTGTTGTATCTTTAGACATAGGGTGCCATGCTGGTCATTCTTGTATTACAGCTGTGTGTGACTATTGGTTTCTTCCCACTCTTAGAAGCTTGCATGGAATCTTTAGGGAAGAGACTTTCAGATCAGAGTCAGTGGGGATCCTCTAGATTCTGTGTATGAAGTATGTGGTATCTTTAGCAACAGGAAATTACTTTCAGCTTCTGTGAGGCAATTAAAGGTAAAAGCAAAAGCCAATCTTTTGGAGTCCCTTGTACTACCATGACCAACACCTCAGAAGAAGGCTTCTCATGCTAGGCATGTTTTTTATTTTTTCCTATGGCTCTTGGTGGAATAATCAGTGTAATGAAGTCAGCTATTGGGAATCTTTCAACTATGGGAAAGAAAGTAGCACAATAGAAATCTCAAGATTATTTGAATGTTCACATTCTGCTAAATTTGTTCTTTCAAAAATATTTATTTATCTTTATTTTGTATACAGTGTTCTGCCTACATGTATGCCTAGATGCTAGAAGAGGACACCAGATCTCATTATTGATGGTTGTGAGTGACCATGTGGTTGCTGGGATTGAACTCAGGACCTCTGGAAGAGCAGTCAGTGCTCTTAACCGCTGCGCCATCTCTCCAGCATGCTAAATTTGTTCTTAAGCATAAAAATTACTTTCAATAAAATAAGTTTATTCTAAAAATTAGAGTTCATGATGCAGCTCAGTGGTAGAGGTTACTAAAAAAAGGTGTGTGTGTGTGTGTGTGTGTGTGTGTGTGTGTGTGTGGTGAGGATTCACAACTACAATCCCAATACTTGGAACACTGAGACAAGAGTATTGATGTAATTTTGGAGACAGGTTGGGCTATATAGGAAACTTAGGACAAAAAGTGTGTGTGTGTGTGTGTGTGTGTGTGTGTGTGTGTGTGTGTGTGTGTGTGTGTGTTTTAAATTGAAATTGAGATAAGAAAATTCTAGTTTAAGTGTTCTTTAATTTCTTGATAAGTTTTGGTTAGATTTACAACAAGAATTGGAGAAAAGGCAAATAATTAGAAGTTTTACCTTAAAATATTGAAAAACTTAATCCTATGAAATTGTGGGGTTTTTATCTACATTGATAATATTCATGGGTAGGTAGTTAAGTCCCTAATTTTATAAAGAAAATCTTCATTGTCACCATGTAAAGTCAAGTTTTGTTAGGTTACACCAATATTCTGATTAGAGTACGAAAGGTGCCAGCTTTCTATGAGATGTACTAGCATTCAATAGTTTCTTCGTGCAAAATATCTTAAGGCAGCTTTCTTTTCTCTTTTTCTCTGCTATAAATAAAAGGTCAAGTAATATCTTCTAATAACTTATAACTCTATCTTTTTCTTGTTAGGACATGTCACCCAGCACTTTTTGATTATATGTTCTCAGATAATAGTTGGGGCAGATTGACCAAAGGAGAGCAATTTCTTTAATCAGGATAACATAATGATTCCATCACAAACTTTAGATAGAGCTATGGATATCATCAATTTTCTTCTTCTTCTTTTTTTTAATCTATTAACAGTGCTATATCTTTGGTGGAATTGAAGACAGGACCTTCTGCAGGTCTCAATACAACTTTATAAAAGGCCATAACAATGGCTTTAGAATCACATCCATTAGTTCTACAATGAATCAAGTTTTCTCATAACTTAGCTATAACTTGAGGACAGGGCACTGTAAACACCAAGCAATAGTATATAGGGAACTGAAGTCTGAATTCTCTACTTGTTGAAGGTCTTCTCTCTGTTCTTGAGTCATTTGGTGGACATCAGTTTCTTTGCTCATAAAAGAGGGAGTTGTTCCATGTGTTCTAAGGTGCTGTCTGTTTTTAGTGCTTTCTGGACAAAGATGCAAGCCACTTTGCGCTACATGTTTCATGATTATGAAGAATGTTGACAACCCTGATAATATGGGAAAACTGTGATATTACAACATGACATCATGGAAGGAAAATCAATGTAGTTAAGTTCCCCTGCAATAAATTTCTTTGCTTATGTGTCTAAGGTTTGACTAGATGTCTAAAAACAACATGAAATGAATAAAAACAAAATATCCCAGTACTGGGTAATACGTAGTAAACATTACTATTTTTGTTTTTGATGAAGTGCAAAATAATTAGATTGAATATATTCAATGTGATTGTTATTTAATTGAATTTAATTTATGCACTATTGCTACTGCTGTGATTAATAAATTTATTATTTCAAAAGTGTACAATAAAAAACCAAGCATTTAGATGGTACAAAAACAGATTGAAGATTTCAGCTTTATTTCCTGAACAAATCAACCTGAAAGAATTATAAATCATGTATTTATGTACTTTAATAAAATTAAAATAGAAAATTTAAAGATATGTTTTTAATTTGAGCATCTAGAATGAGTACTTTTATGCATATGATGACATGTATGACAGTTTACTCTTTAAGTATATATAATGTTATAAATACATCAGTCTGTCTTTTAATTATTGCAATGACCAATTGAGCTATTGGTTATTATTTTCTTTTTTTTTGTTTTTGTTTGTTTGTGTTTGTTTGTTTTTTGAGACAGGGTTCCTCTGTATACCCCGGGCTGTCCTGGAACTCATTCTGTAGACTAGGCTAGCCTCGAACTCAGAAATCCACCTGCCTCTGCCTCTCAAGTGCTGGGGTTAAAAGTGTGTGCCACCACTGCCTAGCTGGTTATTATTTTCAAGGCATTAAGTATTATCACTTAAATTTTGCAGATAAAGAGATTGAGACTAGGGAAATTTATTAATTTATCTAAAGGTACACATGCAGTGGGTGACAGAAATCAGCTAGAAACCTGCCATTCTAGCTTATTGACAACTTGTTATGATGATTAATAAAACAGAACTAAGTTACTTAAATATGTTAACATGTTCTTTTGTGTTTGTAAGTTTAGTAAAAAATTTGATGTTTATATTTGTTCAAATAAAACATATTCTATCAGCAAGAGCAACTTCTATTTTTCTGTGTGCTGCAAATTTAAAGGTCTTTAATATCAATAGTTTTACATTAGAGTGGCATTCATAGGCATGATTTGCTAAGATGTATACTATATTTTATTAATGATTTTTATTTTGCATTTAATTTGCAGGGAACAAATTTCTTGTGAATTTACATGAAAAGCATTCTATGCTCTATGAAGGTATAAGTAGTCAATATATGCTTCTTTCTTTTAGGAGGCCTTATTTGATTCTCCTGGCATTATCTGGCTCCAAAACATGTTGTTTGGGTCATTTGTTTTACTCACAGTCCTAAAACATTAGTATCACTTCTGTTCTTATGCAGAGTTGTAAGCATCAATTCCTTTTCCTCTTGTCAAAATAATTATAATAATATATATCTTGTGATATAAAGCATAATAAATTGCAAATGAATCAAGAATAACGATAAAATACAACTTAGAAAGAAAGCTAAGCAAAAGCCACAGCTCTTGAAAAATTATGTCCATAGTTTATATTTAAAGTCAGGGATGTAACAACTTTTTTGTAATAGATGCTAACTCTTCTGAGATCTTGTAGTCCACCCACAAATGGCACAAAGATAAAAGAAAAGGAGAAAGAAAAATGCAAACATGTAATAAAGCATGCAAGCAAATCACTCATATTAAACTGTGCTGTGGTAGATGTACCTTAGGAAAACAACTTACACTAGTGGTGCAGAAATATGAATCTACCCTTCATAAAGTCTATTAATTTTGTACTCAAATTTCAGAGTAATGGTAATACATATTTAAGTGATAAATTATAAATGGTATAAATTATTGCTGAAACCAACATTAAAAATTAAAATGTTTTATTTGATCAACTTCAAATTTTATATCATTTTAGTTCTATGCAACATCATTTAGAATTACGTGAAATCTTTTTTATGAAAATTGGTATGTTTTGGTGAAATTTCTCTCTGTAAACAACTATAAAATCTTGATTACTTGGTATGCCTAAAAGCAATAAATGGAGTACATATCATACGATCCTGGGATGCAATAATCCAAACATTGACTGATGAGTTTGAAAATAAAGATGATATTTCAAGAATGGTTGGTTAACGTGTGTTCATTCAGTGATTCACTTTTGTAACAAACACCCAAGTTTCTCCAGTCTATTCCACTGCACTTACTTCTTTATAGGCAGTCTGTTATTGATCATGATCGTGAGATGGCTGCTGCAGTTATTTGTTTATCATTTTTCTTTTTCATGTGTGTGTGTGTGTGTATGTGTGTGTGTTGTGAAGGTGAAAAGTTGATATAGAAAGTCTTCCTTGATAATTCCACCTAATTAGAGAGAGGATCTCTCAGTTGAACTCAGACCTCACTGATATGACAACTCTGACTAGTCAGTTTGTTCTAGGGATTTCCTGCCTTCCCCTTCTAAGTGCTGACATTACAGATTGGTTGCCATGCCCATAAATGGGTTGTGGAGATTTGAGTACTAGTCTTCATGCTTGCATAGAAAATACTTTATCACTGAACTCTCACCCAAGCCTCTATTCATTTTTTTCCAATACAATATTTTTATTGACTATTTGAAGATTTCACACAATGTACCTCTATCATACTTGTTTCCCATTCCTCCCAAGCCCACTTTACCATCCTTGTGCCCTCCCCCAAAGTACACCAAGTCAAATTTATGTTGCCCACATACTCAGTGCAGCATGGTCAAATTCCTAGTAGTTGGGCCCTTAAAGATAACTGAGTTGAGTTTTGTCTTTCCTAGCTGCTAGAAGGCATTAACTATGAAGAGCCATACTTCAGCATCCCTTTCAATTTTTAAAGAGTATCTTCAATGGCTTCCTGTTTAGACTGTTTCTTTTTCTTTTGGGGTGGGATTGTTATAGAATCCTTCAATGTCTCTCAATCTCAACTATGAGTGTGCAGTCATTGATACCACTGGAAAGAAGCTTCCTTGCCCATAACAGCTTGTGTCAGCACTGACAGATATCCACATGGCCTCCCATGGCAGCACAGAACACAGACTTCAACATCGTCCCTGGGATAGGAAAGAAAATGGACTTCATCATGGTTTCCAACACCAGCACAGACACCAACATAACCTCAGGAGATGGCACCTATTCATACATTTATTTTTTTCATGTGTGTTTGTGTGCATGTGTGTGCATGTATGTATATGTTTATGTGTGTATGTTTGTGTTTATGTGTGTAAGTGTATTTGTGTGGGTTAGGTGAATGTGTATATGAGATAAAGGGAGATTTCCTGGGTGAATAAATGAATTAGAATTATTATTTAAAAAGCAATGCAAAAGTATAATATTGACAATGAGATTTTATGATATGGAACAGCAGAAGTGAGACATTTTGTGAAAAAGGTTGGCATAGCTTCTCGGGACTTCAACTTGAGAGTGGCAAACTAGGTCTAGTGGAGAGAACGCAAACTACACGTGGATAGCCTACTTGAAAATGGGAGAAGTGCAGTTTTACTCAGTTTCTGGGATGGTTCAATTTGATAATTGTTCATTAGTCTCATGCATGGCTTCAAATGGTATTTGTTTGTGTAAACATTCTGAGACTGTACTTGGGAAACTAATAAGCTGTCAACTCCATTCAGAAACTATCAAGATACAGCTGCTAATCATAACCTTGAATAAATATCCTGGCTGTATAATGGGGTGACAGAAAATTCCATATTTCAGTTGCTGAGTTGTCAAATGGATGAGACACAAGAAAGAAAGATGTGGTACAATAAACAAAAGCCTAGGCTAATCTTTTTAACTAAGTACTGGAGAAACCATAATTTGTCTAGATGCAAAGCTGAGTGGAATCTGACTCAAAGTTTGAAACAGTAAAGAACTACAGGTATGGAAACAAGGATACCAAACTTTCCATTCTAAATTACAACACCCATCACAGATGATCTGTAGTCCATCAGTTTGAACACAAGCAATCTCCAGGTCTACATGAACGTAATGAGGAACTAAAACTGTATTGCTCATCTGTTTTCATGAAAAGGGACGTTCAGCCTGTAGTCGTCTCTGTTTTGTGCTCTAATTTGGCGTTTCATGATATGGCTGTATAAAAAGTAGGACAACGGAGGCAGAATGAAGCAGAAATCAGACATCTGGTGGTGACAGGCTCAGATCCCAGAGTTTATTTTAATTTTAAAGGAGAAAGAAAACTGAAGAATAGCTGATGTCCAACACAGGAAATGCTGTAAAGGAAGCTGCCTTGTTTTTTTCATGATGACTTTTGTGTAGAGCATGATGTAGTAAAGATTGAATCTAGTGGATTCGATCAATATTATTTTGTATAATGTTCAAAGCTACACTGAAAACACTAATATGTACTCTGTTAATTCAGTTTTGAATTTAGTTTTGACTGGTGTGGATAGAGCATTTAAATTCTTGATTTATAAATGTAAAATTGATATTTTTGAAAAAAGTAATTCTATAGTGAGATTTTAGTATGCTTATTTCTCATAGCAGAGGTGATGATATTCTTGTAAGTATTAGTTAATGAATGACTGCCCAGATTAAAGACTCTTTATTCTACAGCTAGATACAGGTGTGTGTTAAGGTGTATTTATTAAGTTATTTGTGGAGTTGATACGTACAACTTCTAACTAAGACCTTCTAAAGGTATGGCATTTTATTTGTGACAGATATAAGAAGAGGAAGAGTATGAATACCATGCACTTTTTAAAATTACTTTTATTTTTTTTTTTACAGTCCAGTCATTGCCCTCATCCTGGTCTGCGTTCCCAGTTTCTCATCCCATTCCTCCTCCCCCTGTCTCTAAGAGCATGTCCACCTCACCACCACTAGTCCTTCCTACTCCCTGTGGCCCAAGTCTTTTGAGGGTTAGTGGAGTCTTCTCTCACTGAGGCTAGAGCTTGCAGTCCTTTGCTGTAATTGTGTAAATGAACCATATTTATTGTATCCATTCATCAGTTGTGGGACATCTGGGTTGATTCCAGTTTCTGGCTATTACAAAGAAGGCTGCTATGAACACGGTGGAGCATGTGTCCTTGTATGGTGGGGCATCTTTTGGGTATATTCCCAAGAGTGGTATAGCTGGGTCTTCAGGTAGAACTATTTCCAATTTTCTGATTAACTGCCATATTGTTTTCCAGATGGTTGGACCAGGTTGCAATCCCCCCAGTAATAGAAGAGTGTTCCTCTTTTTCCACATCCTCACCAGTATGTACTGTTACTTGAGTTTTTGATCTTAGGTATTCAGATTGGTATAAAGCGGAATCTCAGGGTTGTTGTGATTTGCATTTCTCTGATGACTAAGGACTTTGAACATTTCTTTTTAATTATTCTCGGCCATACGAGATGGTTCTGTTGTGAATTCTGTGTAGTTCTGTGCCCCATTTTTAAATTGGGTTGTTTGCATTTTGGGGGTTAATTTCTTGAGTTCCTTACATATTTTGTATATTAGCCCTCTGTCCAATGTATGGTTTGTGAAACTATTTTCCCAATCTGTAGGTTGCTGATTTGTCCTATTGATGGTATCTTTTACCTTCTGGCTGTAGTGTTTAGGTGGGTATTGGACAGCTGATCTGGCCTGGGTGGGGAAGTGGGATACTGTGCAATTTTTAAGAATGACATTTGGGAGCTAGAGAGTTAGCTCAGTAGATATGAACACTAGCTGGTCTTGCAGAGGACGTGGGTTCAGTTCACCAAACACCTAATGGCTCACAGTCATCTGTAACTGTAGGATCAGGGGATGCAACACTCTTTTCAACACTCCGAAGACACTGGGCACAGACATGGTATATATAAATACATTCTAGCCAAACACTATCACAAGTAAGATAAGATAATAAATCTAAAAAATAAATAATACAATAAGGTTCTTTTGGTTTGTTTGGTTTTTTTTTTGAGGGGGAGGAAGTGTTTCAAGACAGGGTTTCTCTGTATAGTGCTGGCTGTCTTGGAACTCACTCTGTAGACTAAGCTGGCCTCAAATTCACCAGTGCCCGGCTATACAATAAGGTTTAGATAATAGTTCAACCACTATCTAGTTGTAAGTCATTTTTAATTTAGTCTGAAGTTAAAGTCTAGTAAATATATAAACACTGCTGATAAAGTACATAGAAATGAGATATGATTCTTTGATACTTAAAATTGTCTTATGATACTGGCTATGGTATAAAAATACATTCACTACTGATGAATAATTTTTGAGTGGGACAATAGCATCATTTGGAACAAACCGAATTTTAATTTTGATATTTAAAATTTTTATGTGCACAACTGATATAACTATTTTGAAATAAATTTAGCAATTTTATACAACTAACATCCGTTGCTTTTCATAAAATAATAAAATAATACACATACACACACACACACACCATACATCTCCACTGTTTATTGAAATGTCAAAGCATTTTAATAAGCCATTGTACTGGCAGAATTAATTAGATCTGAAAACTGGTATAATTAAAACAATAAAAAGCTACAAGAATGCATTAAAATAGAGTGCTGGAATAAAAGAACTAAGTTTTAAAAAGTTATATTTGACTAGTGAAATGTTCCTTAATAACTGGATGCATCAGAATGCATTGTTCATTTCAATATTAAAAGAATTTAGTGAAATGAAAATTGAGGCAATAGAGAATTCAGTATGCACCATTATTTGAAATTTAAAGTCTTTCTCATAATGAACATAGCTAAAAACATAAAAGACAAATGATAGAGAAATTAAAAGCAATTATCAAAGGAATTCTCTGCCGAAATTTCTGATTTAAATTAAAGCCTGTGATTAAAAATCTCCTTAGTCTTTGTCCTTCTCCATTCTTCTAATAGTTCAGTACTGCATCAGCACCTTACGACTTAATTTCTTCTTCAAAGACAATCATGCTATGTTTGAAATGTACATATCAGCTTCATATCCTGTTTCTATATGCACTAATGAATAACTTTTAGATAAAAAGCAATAGACTGCTTGAAAAAGAATCATATAAAGCGAAAATTTCCCCCCCTAACTGTTAATTTTAATTTTGTGTATGGAAAAGGGGCTGTCTCAGAAATTGTTACTTCAAATGCAGCATGGTATATTTCAGTGACCAGGGGGCTAGGGCATGTTCCCTCATTTTCATATGTGCTGCTTTTCTTTTTCCAACAGTTCTTTCAAGTCTTGGCACAGACACTGCAATGGTTACTGGGAGCCTAACAGGTAAGTTAAGAAGTAGCTTTTCGTATGTTTGCAGGGCAGCGAGTAAAATCAGCACACAATGAAACAACGCCAGGTAAATTCAGGTAAACCCTCTTTTTTGTGAAGTATAAAATTCATTAAAGTGATTGTGTCATTTCTCTGCCATGAGTTTATACCTAAATCCTATATTGGTTTGCAGCTTTTTGCACAATATGTTTACTGAGTATGTACTTTTGCTGTTTTCAGATGTCATTAATATGTTTTCTTTCATAGCAACTAATTTTCCTTTATTTAGAATCTGTGTTTTCTCCTTTTGTGAAAAATTATAAAGAATTAAGCTCTCCCTGGCCATGTCAGCCAGGGCAGCCAAAGAAAGACACTCAAGCACCTGCCCCAATCCTGCTGGCCTTGGGCTACCAGAATAAAGACAACCAAGTGCCAATTTTAGCCGGACTAGCCCAGGTAAGCCAGAAGAAAAATATTTAAGCATGTAAACTAGTGCACCACTACCATTACTAAGATGGGTAAATATGTGATGGGGAGATGGGAAAGATTGAGTACATGGTAGAGATGAGTGAGAAAGTAATGGCAAAATGTTCATACACTGTGGAGAAAGGTAGAACTAGAGACTCCAGTAGATAAGAAGGAGCTGCATAACCTGAGTCCATGATGACATTCTAGTCCAAGCTGCCAAGGGCCATGCCTTGGTGTATAGTCCTGCTGCAGTAGTTTGTGTCCATGTCCATGGCCTGAGTTACCACCAAAGTCCATGTAGATGTCTGTAGTCTAGGCTGCCACCTGAGACCAGGTGGAAATCTTAAGACTGTGGTGCAGGGGACTAGGGTGGGTTGGGTGGGGAGAAGATTGGGCGGGGAATGAATTGTTATATGAGTGGCTTGCTGTGACATTTGAGGCCATGGTGATATCTGGGCCCATGTTGTCTCCCATGACCATGTCTGAGTCTGTGGTTCTATTGCAGGTGCAGTCTTTGTTGATGTCCCAGACCAATATTAGCACCAGAGCTCATGCAGATGTCTCTGGTCTGGACTACCCTCAGAATCACTCTGCAGATCTGGCTTCATCCTTTTCATGGGCAGCACAATAGAACTTACCCTAGTGGCAAGGGTGCAGGTGAGCTAGCCTTGAGGGCATGAGAAGGAAGGCAGCATTGGGTGAGCTATCCTGGGAAATGCTGGAGAGTTTGCTCTGGTGGTATGGGTGTGGAAGAGATGGAAGACTGATCAATTCAGCTAATACCCAGGCCCTGATCTAGGGCTTTAAGTTGGCCAATACCAACATCTACTCGATCTGCGAATTGCTAGAGGGCATGAAAGGACTAGTCATTTAGATCTAAAGTTGCAGAATCTCCATGACACAAAGCAACAGCAGGATATCTGAGAGGAATCCAGAAGAGGATCCAGTATTTATTGTGTAGCAGAAGCCAAGAACAATGACTTACTGCAATGAACATTTGCAAGTAAATATATGTAGAAAAAAGGGTGTGACACACTGTGATACACTACAGCTTCCAGGGCATATTTTTCTTTTACCTTATTTTTCTTGTTCTATTGTGGGGGTGGTTGCAGAGGCATAGAGCATATATGGTGGGATGGGGATATGAGTAGGATTGAGATATATGATGTAAAATTCACAAAGAATCAATAAAAAATTAAAAACAAGGATAAATCACAGAAAAAATATATAAATAACTAAACCAATAGGAATGGGTAATAAAAAAATAGGCGAGGATTAACCAAAATAACACACAGATATGATATATGTGTATGTGTACATATTCATATATATACATATATATCTTACCTATATTTATATCTATATCTATCTATCTATCTATCTATCTATCTATCTATCTATCTATCTATCTATCTATCTATCTATAATCTATCTATCTATCTTATGTAAATCTACAACTTGTAAGATAATTACAAAGCAAAGCAAAAATGTTTCAATGGATGTACTTTGCATGGATGGATAATGGGAGTGTTATCCCAGAAGCTATAAGTTATTAAATGACAATTCCATTACCAAGAGTAGAATAACTCCTGATGATGTTGTTTGTCTTGGTAGCTCAGGATGCCATAAAACAATTTAGACTATTTTGATTGTCTAGAATGAGACACTGAGGCCAACTGCTCCTAGTTTAGGAAAGAGATGATGTGACAAAGTTGTGAAGAGTACTAGACACACAAAAGGAATTAAGAGTCTTATTTTTTTTTCTGTGACTCCTAGGTTCATTTCTCTTTGACTCCTAGGTTGATCTTTCTAGAACTAATTCTTATATATTTCATAAAAAACAGTTATATAAATGCCTTCATTTGTCTTAAGACCTGGACTTAGAGGAAGACCAAACTGTCTAATTAGTTGTTTTAGGAATAGAAGGTATGGGGTACACAACAGAAATTAGAATGTCTTTCTGAGGAGTTAGAATAGAGAAGGAAGTAACTGGCCTCCATGAAAACTCTAGGGAACCAGCAGTCAGTACTTGGAGTATGCCATACACAGGAATCAAGCGAAGCTCAGTGAATTAAGACAAAACTCTACCATGCTTATCAATCACCTCCCAAACAGGTCTACTAGAGACCAAGGACTCAAAAATATGAGCATATGGGGGACATTCTTCCCAAACCACCACAAGAACTAACATGCCAAGGAAGATGTACTATTAGTACAATAGTGGCATGAGTTTAATATTTGTGAAACCAATGAATTTAAAAAAAATAGGGCCTGTACCACAGAAGGGAGTTGATATATTATATGGTTAATCTGATTGAAGACCTCATGCTCCTAAAGGGAAGCTTCCTACTGATGTTTTGCTAAGTGAACAAGTTGTCAAAATCCTTTCTAAAAATTTATGCTTATACCCACGTGGTGGTTTGAACAGGAATTGCTCCTGTAGACTTAGGTATTTGAATTGTTGGCCATAGATAGTAGAATTAGTAGGCAGTGTGGCCTTGTTGGAGTGGGTGTGGCCTTTTCGGAGGAAGTGTGCCACTGTGGAGGTTGGCTTTGAGGTCTCCTATGCTCAAGCTATTTCCAGTGTGGTACACTGTCTCCTTGGTGCTTGAAGATCTAAATGTAGAATTTTCAGTTCCATCTCCAGCACCATGCTTGCCTTCACACAGCTATGTTTCCTGCCATAATGATAATGGACTCAATTTCTGAAACTGCAGACCAGTCCTAATTAAATATTTTCTTTTATAAATGTCACTACAGTCATGGTGTCTCTTTACAGCAATAAATTCCTAAGACACCCATGTTTGTTCTGTTTTTAATCTTGGTCAGCGAACCTTCCCTTTGTAGTGGAAAGTGGTTAATGGAGAGTCATAACTTGATTAAGTGATACGTGTAATTGACATTTGAGTGCTTAGCCCTAAATAGGACAGCTGTAATACCTGTTCCAAAGCTCAGAAAACATGGAAGCATGGATTAAAAGAATATAAGATCCTGAGGATGATGAGGAAGAGTCCTGTAAAATGCTGTCTTTTAGACATGACATGGCTGTTGTATTCATGAACTCACAAGTGTGATTATATTGCATAATGTGGAAGCTCTCAACATCTCAATTGTCAATTTGATGCCATATGGAATTAATTAACACCCAAGAGACTAAGTACACATCTGAGATATTTTTCTTAAATTAATTGAAGTGTAAAGACCCACCTTTAATCTGTACCATATGAGGTTGGAAGATACACATTTAATCTGGGCCATACCTTCTGGTGGCAGCTTATATAAAGACATGGGAGAAGGAAACTCTCTTTTTTCTGCCTGTTTACCCTTGCTCTGACTGGAAATTCCATTCCTCCACTGGCATTAGAGCTTACTTTCTTCAGGGTTCCAACCACATATAAAGAAGACCAGTTGAGACATCCAGCCCTATGAATTGAACAGCTACTGGATTCTTGGTAGACAGCCAGCTGGATAACAGTCTAAAAGCCACTTTAATAAATCCCCCTGATACATACATACATACATACATACATACATACATACATACATACATACAGACAGACAGACAGACAGACTTATTTACACATTCATCAGTTCTATTCCTCTAGAGAACCCCAACTAATACAGTGGTGGAGAGTCCTACTATACCTTGAACATCTGTCAATGGTTAATGGTCTCTGTGGAAGTAGGGGTCATTTTCTTTTGTAATATAGCTAATGGTAATTTACCCATGCTCCAGAAAGTAGCTTTCAACCCATGTTCATGCTAGCAATCCTAATAAATCGTGAAAAAGAAAAGTAAAAAGATGTTTGCTTCCCTTCAGGGAACCCACAGCAACCACACATGATACCCAGGTTATCCCTAATCCTGCTTCTACAGCTCACATCAGGCCTTCCTCTCAGGTTTTCTTTTGTGCCTTTAAATCTTGCTCTGACCCAATCCCACTTCCTACCAGGGACTCCATCATGACCGCACATGGCACAGACCTAGATAGAATAACTATACTCATTCATCCCTCCTATTCAATTTCAGGTTCTTGTGACATAACTACCTTTTAGGCTTTGCCTAGATTCAAAATACTGGCCCCAGAACTAGCCTAGTGAATTCTCAGAGAATTTCCGGAATCATAGTCTGCCTGTACTCACTTTCTCTTCTGAGGCTTCTTGTTCTTCCAGTTTTGAGTTGCATCAGTAATTTGTTAATGTAGACACTTAGGGCCATAACATTTCTTTTTTAAGACTGCTTTTAATGTATTACAGGGTTTTTGTGTTGTATTTTTATTTGCATTTAGTTTTAAGAATATTTTCATTTCTTCTTTGATCCATTCACCATTAGGTAAGTAATTGCTCAAACCCATGATTCATAAACTTACTAGAGTTTTACTTGTTGTTGATTTTGAATTTTATTATGTGATTGTCAGATTGTCATACATGAAATTGTTTTCTAGATTTGTAAAAGTTTATTTTATATCCCAGCCTGTTGTCCATTTTAGAGAAGCTTCCATTTGCTAGTGAGCAGAATGTATATTCTTTTGTTGGAATATTCTCCAGCTATCTTTATGGCACATTTGATGTATGATACCTTTTAACTCTGGGGTTTATTCATTTATTTGTCTAGATGACATATGTATTGGAGAAAATGGGGTATTAAAGTCACCAAGTATTATTGGGTTTGTGGAAATCTGTGTTTTTTAATCTATTACTATGTTTTATAGAAAATGGGTGTAGCAGATTTTGATGCATAGATGTTTAGTATTGTGTTTTTTTGATTAATCTATTTTTGATTAGAATGATGTAACCTTTATCTCCTCTGATTGGCTTTAGTTTGAAATTTATTTTGTCACATTTTAGGATAGCCAGACCTACTTATTTCCTCCTTCAATTTGCTTGAAATACATTTTTCATCCTTTCAACTTAAGTTGGTGTCTATTATTAAAGTTATGATGATTTTTCATAGATAACAGAAAAATCAATATGCTTCTAAATCTATCTAGCTAGTCTATATCCTATAATTTGGAGAACTGAGGCCATTGATATTTAAAATTATTTTCAAAGTTTTGTTTGCAGTTAGTTTGATTTTTTTTTTGTTGTTTTGTTTTGTTTTGGTTTGGTTTTTATGCTTAGTGAGTTCTTCATCTTATTTTGCATTTCATTAATCATAGCTTTGTTTGCTTGCTTTTTAGAGTCTTTGGATTGTGTATATTCCTTTTTTCAGTTTGAAGTATTGTTTCAAGTATTCTGTTTAGTGAGTGCTGAAGAGCTGGCCGTGACCCTTGCAGGATGCTGTACACAGGAGAGCTGGCCCCAACCCATCTGCCATGCAGTGGCATGGGTGTGGAAGAGATGCCTCCCTTGCCCTGCCCAACCTCACCACCTAGGACAGGAAGGTGAACTGACACAAAGACATGCAGTACTCAGGAGAGTGGGTTCCACAACATTCCTGAGAAGCATAGCAGAGCAGGTCCTGATGGTGAAGGCACAGGAGAACCAGCAGGCTAACCTACTCAGATACTACCTAGATCTAGGTCCAGTGCTCTGAGATGGTCGACCCCCAACATCTATCCCATCTATGAACTTCTTGAGCATGTAAATAGTTGAGTCCTTCAAATGTAAAACTGCAGGATCTCCATGAAAGAGGGCAGTAAGATGAAATCTCAGAGGATCCAGTATTGATAATATAGCAGAAGTCAGAGGCCTCGAACCAGACAAATGACTCATTGCAATGAACTTTGGCAATTTAAGATGTTTAGCCAAAAGGCTATACTCTGTGATATATTGTCACACACCATAGCTTCCATGGTAAGATCTTTAATATTTTTATTTTATTATGTACTTATTTATTATTTTTATTTTTTGTTTTCTGGTGACTGTTGCAAAGGTGCAGAGTGAATATGGAGGGGTGGGAAGATGGGTGGGGTTAGGATATGTGATGTGAAATTCCTAAAAAATCAGCAAAACATTAAAAAAAGAAAAAAAAATCAATTGTTTTCTTGATGAATCTTCCTTTATACATGTATTTTGGTTGCTTTTCTATTGCTGTGAAAAAAAATGCCATGACCAAGAAAGTTTGTAAAAGGAAATGATTGATTTGGCTCATAGTTTCATAAAGTTAGAATTCACAATGGTGGCACAAAGGAACAGCTGATACCTCATAATCTTGATCCATACCAAGAACATGCTGGGAATTGCATGAGTCTTTTGAAACATCAAATTCTACTCCCAGTGACACAGTTTCTCTAGTGATGCTACACTTTTTAATCTCTCAGGTAGTTCTGGAAAATTAGGATGAAATATCTAAATATAAGTCTATGGGAGTCATTCTTATTCAAAAGCACTATATTGTACTACTGGAACCCCATAGACTCATAGCCCTATCATAATGCAAAATGCATTTAGTCCAACTCCAAAAGTTCCCATAATCTTTCACAGTATCAGCACAGTTTGAAAATCCAACAGCTAAAGTATCTTCTTCTGAGTGTCAAGACTCTATTTAAAAAATTATTTTTATACACTTTACCACCTGCTCATTGTCTCCATCCTGATCACCCCCTCCCACAATTCTTCCCCCACTCCCCTCCACTTCTACTCTGAGTGGGTGGAGCACCCTGGGTATACTCCCACCTTGGTCCTTCAAGTCCAGACAATTAATTTTATCTCCCCATATAAAATAAAAAAGCAAATTACATACATGCAATATACAATGGCACAGGATACATATCCCATTTCAAAATGTAGAAATCAGAGCATAGTGGAGAAATACTGGAACAAAGCAAGACTGAAACTCACCAGGGCAAACTCCAAATACTGTAGATCCATGTCTGAAATCAAGGGCTTAGAGAGTTCCATGCTCCCAGTTTTGCCGATTGCATTATATTTTATAATTTCTTGGCCTGGTTCCACTTCCTGTCTGCAGATCTTTGAAATGTCTCATGGCTTTGGGATTTCTGATTTCTTATGTTCTCCAACAAAATATAGATGTAACTTTTATAGCTTCACAATGGACTCCCTTCAGGGATTCTCTTTCCAAAACCTTAGTGGCTTTTTTTTTTAAACAATGGGGGAAGGAGTTGCAACCCCTTTTGTCATGTATTTTTATAACTCTAAGAATTTAGCCCCATGGACAACACTGCTAAGTTCAAATACCCACTTTGGGTGGATTCTGTTGTCCTCAAATCTTTTGTAGGAACTTAAATTTGTTGTCACTTTTTGAAAACAGAAAATTCCTTTTCTTTGTGCAAGTGTGAAGCCTCAATCAGTGGAGCTTTGCCTTGAGAATACAAATCTATATATTTTCTTTTGTATCAGGCCTCTTTAAATTCCTCTCTTTCAGCACAAACAGTGGCTCCAACATTAAAATTTCCAGCACTATGTTTCTCCTTTAACTGCACATTTTGCTTTCCTTTCCTTTCCTTTTTTTTCTCTTTTTCATTATAAACCTGCATTAGAGTGATTACTAACAACATCATGGTAGAGTTAATATCTAGCTATCTTGAAATCCCCTTCATCAAAGAAATTAGCCCATTATTTTCAGTTTAACTTCAGGAAGAATTTTAGGACAAGGGTAAAAGGCAACCTCCCCCTGCACCCAAACAAAACATCACAAGAATGGTCCCAGTTGCTAATAATATAACCCTCTGAAGTCTCTTGAGCTTGGCCTTCTCAGTCTGCAAAGTTTTTAGCATAGCTGTCTTCCAGGGTCCTACTAGACTAGCCCACTAAGATCTGCTTACAGCATTCAACTACATCTCTAGTCCAAAGTCCCAAAGTTTTCTGTACTTGTATGAAAACCCAGCATTTCTGTCTGCTCACAGCAATAGCCAACTCCCTGTTGCCACTTTGGCCTTAATTATTTTTTTTATTGCTGTTTTAAAGCACCATGACCAAGGTAACTTATAAAGTAAAGTGTGTTTAATTTGGCTTACAGTTTCAGAGGGTTGGAGTTCATGATAGTAGACAGAAGGTACAGTTGAGAGCTCACATCTTGATCTACAACCATTATTGAGATCTCATTAAGAATTACATAAGTCTTTTGAAATCTTAATAGATGTGCTCAGTGACATTTCCTCCAACAAGGTCACACCTCCTAATCCTTACCACATTGTTAAGCAAGTTGGGGACCAAGTGTTCAAATATATAAAACTTTATAGGGACTTTAGCCTCTTTCATCATATATTTTTGAGAAAGATTTCAATATCAGGAATAGATTTTCTCTTGTGGGAAAGGCCTCAAATTTAATCAGGGAGTGGTTATTTTCTCTAAGAGTAGTGCTGCCATTGCACAGGGGACACACTTTTGGGTGGGTTAATCTCCTAGTTCGTAGTTCATAGGCTCAAAGCCAGGTAGGACTGTTGATGCAGGTTTGTTTTCCCTCTAACAGCCCAACAAAAAAAAAAACCAACCAATTAAAAAAAAAAAACAAAAACTTCTGTTCATTAAAAAAGCTATGGGGAGGCTGGAGGAAAAATTCCTGAATATAATAAAGGTATATATGGTAAAACCATAACCAGTATAATTCCAGAGGGAAAACTCTAGGGACTTCCATTAATGTTAAGAACAAGACAAGGTTGTCTGTTGTTTCGACTCCTTTTCAATGTAGTGCTTGAAGTCTTATCTAGAGCAAAGAGAAATAGAAGGAAATAAAAAAAATATGTCACAATATTCCCGTTTACTAACCATATGATGTTATAATATGAGACCTCGAAGACTATTGGGAAAGCTAGAAATAATTAACATGTTCAGTAAAATGACAACACATAAAATTAACATGCAAAAGTTACTAGATTTTTATGCATCAATTAAAAATACATAGAGTAAGAAATCAGAGAACCTGTTCCATTCACAATAGAAAACAAAAACCAAAGAAACTCCAAACATCAGCGCAAACCTAAACAAGGTGATGAAGAACTTCAGTGACTAAAACATTAAAATCTTAAATAAAGACATCAAAGGAGGAGAGTTTGAGCCCCTCTTCTGCACGAGTAAATTGTGTCCTGTTTTCCAGTGCCTGCAGTGAAGATGTCCCACCCAATCCCAGCAGCCAAGCCCTCCAATTCCAAGAACCCACGAGTCTTTTTTAATGTGAACATCATCAGGGAGAGAGTTGGACAAATCGTTTTAGGATTGTTTGCAGATATTGTTCCCAAAACTGCAGAAAATTTTTGTGCATTGTGTACAGGAGAAAAAGGCACTGGATCCACAACTGGGAAACCCCTCCATTTTAAAGGATGCCCTTTTCACCGAATTATTAAGAAATTTATGATTCTGGGTGGAGATTTCTCAAATCAGAATGGGACAAGTGGAGGAAGTATTTATGGTGAAAAATTTGAAGATGGAATTTTCATTATAAACATGATCAGGAGGGTTTGCCGAGCATGGGAAAGCAGGCCCCAATACAAATGGTTCTCAGTTCTTTATCACAAACAGTTCCAACTCCTCATTTTATGGGAAACATGTGGTATTTGGTCAAGTAAGAAATGGACTAGGTGTAGCAAGGATTCTTGAAAATGTTGAAATGAAATTTTAAAAGGCTGCCAAACTGTGTGTTGTTTCAGAATGTGGAAAATTGAAAGAAGGGGACGACTAGAGAATATTCCCCAAAGATGGCTCTGGTAATAGTCATCCAGATTTCCCCGAGGATGCAGATATAGATTTAAAAATGTGGATAAAATTTTATTAATATCTGAAGACTTAAAAAACATTGGAAACACCTTTTTCAAGTCTCAGAACCGGGAAATAGCTATTAAAAATATGTAAAGCTTTTAAGGTGTGTGGATAATTCATAAGCTCTTACTGAGAAAGCAGATATATCCAGAGTCAACCTATAGCCTTAAGTTGTGTGCTGAATATTGGTGTTTGTAAATTGAAGATGTCATATTGGCAGGGAGAAATTTACAGTTACTTGGAGGCTCTTGAAATGGATCCTTCAAATACTAAAGCACTATGCCAAAAAGTGCAAAGATGGCAAGGACTAAAAGAATATGATCAAGCATTGGCTGATCTTAAGAAGGCACAGGAGATAGGCCCAGGAGATAAAGCTATCCAGGAACAATTGCTTAAAATCTAACAAATGATAAAGGCACAGAAAGATAAAGAGAAGGCTGTGCATGCAAATATGTTTGCTTAATAAGGATTGAACTCTCTTTATTATACATTGATTATATAAAGAACAATGAATATTGCTGTCTACATGATACCTGATGTGTTTCCCTTGGTCTCTGTCATTGTTTACACAGCCGTGCTGACATAGGTTCCTTCTTGTTACAAAATACAGTGAATGTCATTTTAAAATGTTTCTGTCTGCATTTTCACCAAGAGTGGTATCTGGTCAATGTTTTAAACGCTATCTCTCACTGAGTTTTAGGCTTTGTGGACCATCTAGCCCAGAAGTTCTCAATCTGTGGGTCCACTGGAAACACAGATATATTTACATTATGGCTCAGAACAGTAGCAAAATTACAGTTATGAAGTAGCAACAAAAATAAATTTATGTTGGGGGTCACCACATAAAGAACTGTACTAAAAGGTTACAGCACTAGGAAGGTTGAGAACCACTGATGTAACCTGTCGCATTTATATGTATAAACCAATGGGCATGGCTATGTTTCAATAAAGACTGTGAAACAAAAAAGAAATCAAAGGAGATACTAGAAAATGAAAAGACCACTCATGTTTATGGATTGGTAGAATTAATATGGTGAAAATTGTCTTCTTATAAACATTAATTCACAGATTTGGTACATCCCCAATGAAAATCCCCAAGCCATTCTTCTCAGAAATTGAAAATAAGTCATAAAATTAATACGAAGGCATAATTGATACATAATTGATAGCTAAGGTAATCCTGAACAAAATAAAAATAATGTAAAAGGCATTGCTGTACCCAGTCTCAAGCTGTACTGTGGAGATACAGTGATTAAAGCAACATAAAATGGGCATCTAACAGACAGGTAAATCAATGGAATAGAAAGAGGACTCAGATATGAGTATGCAAAATCACACTCATATTTTCGTTTTTAAAGAAAGATACCAAAAAGACATACATGGGAGAAATGAAACCTCTTTAACAAATGATATTGGAAAAATAGGATTATATTTGTTTAGTAAATAGGGTAACCCCCCCAAAAAAAACCAATGAATAATAACAAACAACTAAAGAACTTCATGAAACCAAATACTCTATACAAGAAAGGAAACAGCCAGAAATGAAACAGCCAGTTGAGTGAAAAGCCAGTCTATAGAATGAGAGAAAAATGCCAGCTCTGCTGTGGGCCATCTGCCCTGCAGAGTGATCTGCTCCAAGAGGGTGCACAGTGCACTCCGCCATCTTTGCTCCGGCAACAGAGCAGCTGGAACCTCCAGGCCCAGGGATAATCAAACATAATATCGCTTGGGACACAGCCAGCTTCTGTGCTCCCTGCTTCCAAGAGCTGGGCAGTTCTGTGGTCACCTAAGCGCCAGCTCTGCTTTTGGACATCTGCCATGCAGAGGGACCTGCACTGGGAGAGAGCGCACCCGCACAGGGAGGGAGCTCACCAGCCACCCCTTGGCGACCTCTGCTCTGGGGAATTGACTACTCTGAGCCTTCGGATGTGCAGGGATTCCCCAATATAACATCACTTGGGGCAAGGCACATCAGGACTCCAAAGTCAAATATACCACATCTTCTGAATCCATTCCTCCGTTGAGGAACATCTGGGTTCTTTCCAGCTTCTGGCTATTATAAATAAGGCTGCTATGAACATAGTGGAGCATGTGTCCTTATTGCATGCAGGGGAAGCCTCTGGGTATATGCCCAGGAGTGGTATAACAGGGTACTCCTGGAGTGTCATACCCAGTTTTCTGAGGAACCGCCAGACTGCTTTCCAGAGTGGTTGTACCAGCTTGCAATCCCACCAGCAGTGGAGGAGTGTTCCTCTTTCTCCACATCCTCACCAACAACTGCTGTCTCCTGTGTTTTTGATCTTAGCCATTCTGACTGGTGTGAGATGGAATCTCAGGGTTGTTTTGATTTGCCTTTCCCTAATGACTAAGTATGTTGAACATCTCTTTAGGTGCTTCTCAGCCATTCGATATTCTTCAGGTGAGAACTCTTTGTTTAGCTCTGTACCCCATTGTAGGGTTATTTGGATCTCTGGAGTCTAACGTCTTGAGTTCTTTGTATATATTGGATATTAGCCCTCTGTCAGATGTAGGGTTGTTAAAGATCTTTTCCCAGTTTGTTGGCTGCCGCTTTGTCCTTTTGACAGTTTCAGTTTCTTTATATAGTGAATTACATTGCTTTTCACATATTAAACTTCCTGTGTATTTCTGTAATGAAGCTCACTTGATCATGGTGGATAATTTTTTATATGTTTTTGGATTATGGTTGCAAGTCTTTTTTGAGTAATTTTCTATTTATGCTTATAAGGGAGATTGGTTTATAATTCTTTTCCTTTGTTGCATTTTTATTTGGGTTTAGCATCAGGATATCTGTGTTCTCATAAGATGATCTGGGCAGTGTTCCTTCTGTTTCTATTTTGTGGAATAATTTGAAGCATTGTTGTTAATTTTCTTTGTAAAAATTTTGTAAAATTCTGAGCTAAAACCAGCTAGTCCTGGACTTTGGTTGGGAGAATTTTAATGACTGCATCTATTTCACTGGAGGTTATAGATCTGTTTAAATTGCTTATCTGATCTTGATTTAACTTTTGTAATGGTTACCAATGGAAAAATTATCCATTTCTTTTAGATTTTCCAATTCTGTGAAGTAGAGAATTTTAAAGAATATTCTCATGAATCTCTGGATTTCCTTGGTGTCTGTTATGTGTCCACTTTTATTTCTGATTTTGTTAATTTGTATATTTTTTCTTTTCCTTTTAGTTAATCTGGAAAAAGCTTTATCTTATTGATTTTCATTTAAAAACCACTTATATTTCATTGATTTTTTTGTATTTTTCTCTTTGTTTCTATTTTGCTGATTTCAGCCCTGAATTTGATTATTTCATTTTTGTGCCATCTACTCCTCAATGTGATTTTTTTCCTTCCTGTTATAGAGCATTAATGTGTGCTGTTGTGTCACTAGGATAAAATCTCCAGTTTTTTTTTCATGTAGATAATTAGTTGATGTCCATGAGCCTTGTTCCACCAAAGTCATGTGGATGTGTAAAGCCATGCATGTGGACCCTGCTGGGACAATGTTGATGTGAATAGTCTGTGTTGCCACCTGAGGTCATGGTGATGTCTGGGTGCTGCTGCTGAGGACCATGTCAGGGTCTGGGATCCTGCTGCAGTCCCAGACCATGCTGATGTTCACAGCCTGAGTTGCTACTGAAAGCCACACAGATGTCTGTATTGATGCCTGAGCCCATGCTCATGTCCACGGGCTGTGCTGTTGCCAAGTGCTATACTTATCTGAAAGGCATGTGCTGTAACCTGAGGCACTGAAGTCTGGATTATTGCTGGTGTTAAAAGCCATGAATGAGTTCTACTGTTGCTAGGGTCTGCATTAATGTCTTTGACCCATGCTAACCACCAAAGGTCATTTGAATGTCCAAGGTTTATGCTGCATCCTGAAGCTATGTTAATTCCTATAGTTCTGAATACCTCCTAGAGCCTTGAGTGGGTTAAGGGTTCTACTGCAGCAGGAGTCTAGGTTGGTAGTCTGTTCAGGCATCTTCTTCTTAAGGTTAGGAAAATTAATTTATTTCTTTATTTCTTCCTTAACCAATTTTCAGGTCTTGAACAACTTTATCCATTTCCTTCTAATGCTTGTATGTTTTTTTTTATTAGCTTTCTTTAAGGGATTTATTCATTTTGTTTAATTTTTGAGTTTTTTTAAATTTCTTTTTTTATGAATTATTTTATTAGATATTTTCTTTATTTGTATTTCAAATGTTATCCTCTTTCCTGGTTTCCCCTCTGAAAAACTCCCTATCACATCCTCCCTCCCTCGCTTCTCTGAGGGTGTTCCCCCATCTACCCACTCCTGCTTCCCCATCCTGGCATTCCCCTACACTATTACCCTGGCATCAAGCCTTCACAGCACCAAAGACCTCTCTTCTCATTGATGTCCTACAAGTCCATCCTCTGCTACATGTGTGACTGGAGCCCTGGGTCCCTCCATGTGTACTCTTTGGTTGGTGGTTTAGTCCCTGAGAGCTCTGGGGTTGGTGGATATTGTTTTTCCTCCTGTGAGGTTGCAAACCCCTTCAGCTCCTTCAGTCCTTTATCTCCTCCATTGGGAACCCAGTGCTTAGTCCAGTGGTTGGCTGCAAGCATACACCTCTGTATTTGTCAGGCTCTGGCAGATCCTCTCAGGCTCCTGTCAGCAAGTACTTGTTAGTATTCAAAATAGAGTCTCGGTTTGGTGACTGTATATGGGATGAATCCCCAGGTTGTACAGTCTCTGGATGACCTTTTCTTCAGTCTCTGTTCTACCCTTTATCTCCATATTTACTCTTGTGAGTATTTTGTTCCCCTTCTCAGAAGAACTGATACACCCACACTTTGGACTTCCTTTTTCTTGAGCTTCATTTGGTCTGTGAATTGAATTTTTGGTATTCCGAGCTTTTGGGCTAATATCCACTTATCATTGAGTGTTCTTATCATGTGTGTTCTTTTGTGATAGGATTACCTCACTAAGGATGATATTTTCTAGTTTCATCTATTTGCCTAAGAATTTCAGGAAGTTATTGTTTTTATTAGCTGAGTAGTGCTCCATTGTGAAAATATACCACATTTTCTGTATCCATTTCTCTGCTGAAGGACATCTGGCTTCTTCCCAGCTTCTGGCTATCATAAATACGACTATTATGAATGGAGCATATGTCCTTGTTAAGTGTTGGAGCATCTTCTGGGTATATGCCCCGGAGTGGTATAGCTGGGTCCTCAGGATACTATATCCAATTTTCTGAGGAACTGCCAGACTGATTTTCAGAGTGGTTGTATCAGCTTGCAATCCTACCAACTATGGAGAGGTATTCCTTTTTCTCTACATCCTTGCCAGCATCTTCTCTCACCTGGGTTTTGGATTTTAGCCATTCTAACTGATATAAGATGGAATCTCAGGTTTTTTTGATTTGCATTTCCCTGATGACTAAGTATGTTGAACATTTCCTTAGTTGCTTCTCAGCCATTCAATTTTCCTCAGTTGAGAATTTTTCTTTAGCACTGCACCTCATTTTTAATAGGGTTATTTGGTTTTCTGGAGTCCTACTTCTTGATTTTTTTTGTATATAGTGGATATTAGCCAATTTCCTGGATGCATTGGGTTAGAAAGTTTTTGCATTTTGCATTTTCTTTGACTGTTGTGTTAATGTTTTCTATGGTATCTTCTGCAGCTGAGATTCTCTCTTCTATCTCTTGTATTCTGTTGGTGATGCTTACATCTATGACTCCTGATCTCTTTCCTAGGTTTTCTTTCTCCAGAGTTGGCTCCCTTTGTGAGTTCTTTATTGTTTCTATTTCCATTTTTAGAACCTGGTTGGTTTTGTTCAATTCCTTCACCTGCTTGGTTGTGTTTTCCTGTGATTTTTTTAAAGGATTTTTGTGTTTCCTCTTTAAGGGCTTCTACCTGTTTGCTTGTGTTCTCCTGTATTTCTTTAAGGGAATTATTTGTCTTTAAAGTCATCTATCATCATCATGAGATGTGATTTTAAATCCAAATCCTGCTTTTCCAGTGTATTTGGGTATCCAGGACTTGCTGGGGTGGGAGAACTATGTTCTGATTATGCCAAGTAGCCTTGGTTTCTGTTGGTAAGGTTCTTGAGCTTGCCTCTCACCTTCTGGTTATCTGTGGTGTTAGTTGGTCTTACTGTCTCTGACTGGAGCTTGTCCCTCCTGTGGACCTGTGATTCCATGATCTTACGTATGTCAGCACTCCTAAGGAGACCAGTTCTCCTGGGTAGGGTTTGGGTGCTGAGGCTTGTGGGACAGCCTTAGCTCCGTGGTGCAGATGGAGACCAGAAGGATCCTGTCCCCAGCTGCTCCACTGTTCCTGTTCCCTGTGCCCTCCTGGCTGGTCCTGCCTTCTACAGTTATTGGAAAGAAAGTGATAATCTCACCTCTCAGCTTAGAAGAAAGTGTACTCATGGAAGACCAACTCTCTCCTGGCAGAATTTGTGTGTGGAGGTGTTGTGGGTTAGCCTTCTCTTTTTTTTTTTATTTCTTTAAGGGATTTATTCACTTCATCTGTAAGGACCTTTATTATCTTCATGAAGTTGGTTTTAACTTTTTTGGTTTTGGTTTTATGTCTTGTGCTTTAGCTTGTGTTTTCCTGTGTTTGTGTTTTGTGTTTTAGTGTTTGAATATTCAGGGTTTTCTGTAGTAGGATTGCTGGCCTCTGGTTGTGCCACACTGTATGTTCTTATCTAGGCATCTGGGTTTAGGATGAGTATAGGTCGAGGTGCCAATCTCTATGTTTGTGTATGTTGGATGGGTGTGTTGTTCCACAGTTTCTGTTTTTTTTCTCATCTTCTAGCCTGTGTGGTCTGTGATTGAGCAAGGGGTCTCCACTGTGTTGGGGGCTGGACTTTTGCTGGCAGGTATGGTCTCCTTTTGAGCAGAAGATCTAAGTTGTGGGCAGGAGTTCTAGGGTCCTGTGTGGCCTCTGATTTAGCAGGGAGTCTCAGCCCATGTTATAGGATGGCACACTGAGATGAAGAGGGAGGAGTTTTGGGCTATGGTCCAGGAAGTACAAAGAGTTTAAAAAGTCTACAGGTGAGTAGCCTATGGTAATTATGGTGGCCGGTGTGGTCTCTGGTCCCTCAGGGAGTATGTATCTACCTGAGTTGCAGCCTAGGATATGGTGATGAGGAGGGGAGAGAGATTGGTGATAGTGTTGGAGTAGCAGCACCAGGACCTTGGAGGAGGTCCACAGGTATACAGCTCTCCTAATCTGACAGGTATTGCCTATGTTTGGATGGAGAGTATCTGCAGTTGTTGGGTGCAACGCATAGCTACAAAGCAGGGTATGGACAACTGAGGAGCATGGCCTGTGGTTGGTTGGGCAGGTGGTCCCTGCCAGAAGGAACCAAGAGAGTAGGAAACATCTATGAGTGGCCACACTACCTGGTCTTCTGAAAGGTATGGCCTGTGATTGAGTGGGATAGGGTAGGAGGGAGCATGGGTAGGTGGTAGTGATGGTGGTGGTGGTGGTAGTGGTGATGATAGTGTTTGACTAAGGCTGCTGAGAGTATGAAGTGGAGGCCTGTGGGTGGGCAGCCTACCTAATCTTTTGGCATGGCCTGTCTCCTTGATTTCTTTAAGGGATTTATACATTTTCTCTTTAAGGACCTCTATCCTTTCTTTCTTTCTTTCTTTCTTTCTTTCTTTCTTTCTTTCCTTCCTTCTTTCTTTCTTTCTTTCTTTCTTTCTTTCTTTCTTTCTTTCTTTCTTTCTTTCTTTCTTTCTTTCTCTTCCATCTTTTCTTTCTTTCTTTCTCTTCCATCCTTTCTTTCTTTCTTTTCTTTCTTTCCTTATTTTTGTTTGTACTTTTATTTTTATTAATTATTTTATTTATTTACATTCCAGCTGTTCTCTGCCTCCTGGTGCCTGTCCCCTGCAGTTTCTTACCCCTTACCCCATTCTCTTTCTCCCTTACCTACTAGAAAGTGCTCCCCACCCCTATATCTCCTTCCCTGGGCTTCAAGTCTCTAAAGGATTAGGCACATCTCCCACTGAAACCAGACCATACAGTCCTCTATGCCTGGGGTCCCAGACCAGCCCAAGTATGCTGCCTGCTTGGTGACTCTATCTCTGGAATCTCTTGGGGGTTAAGTTTATTTGAGACTCCTGGTCTTCCTATGGGGTAACCCTTCCCTTCAGCTCTTTCAATCCTTCCCCTAATTCCTCCATAGAGGTCACTGAATTCAGTCCAATGACTGGGTATAAGTGTCTGCATGTGTCTCAGTCAGCTGCTGGTAGGGTCTCTCAGAGATCTGCCATGCTAGGTTCCTGTTTGTGAACACATCATAGCATCAGGAATAGTGTCAGGTTTTGGTCCTTTCCTTCCCCCCCATCCCCCCCTCCATGAGATAGATCCCAACTTGGGTTGGTCACTGGACAGCCTTTCCATCAGTTTCGTCTCCATTTTCATCCCTGCAGTTCTTTTAGACAGGAACAATTCTGGGTCAGAAAGTTTGACTGCGGGTTGGTAACCCATTCCTCTAGGCATCTGGGTTTAGGATGAGTATAGGTCGAGGTGCCAATCTCTATGTTTGTGTATGTTGGATGGGTGTGTTGTTCCACAGTTTCTGTTTTTTTTTCTCATCTTCTAGCCTGTGTGGTCTGTGATTGAACAAGGGGTCTCCACTGTGTTGGGGGCTGGACTTTTGCTGGCAGGTATGGTCTCCTTTTGAGCAGAAGATCTAAGTTGTGGGCAGGAGTTCTAGGGTCCTGTGTGGCCTCTGATTTAGCAGGGAGTCTCAGCCCATGTTATAGGATGGCACACTGAGATGAAGAGGGAGGAGTTTTGGGCTATGGTCCAGGAAGTACAAAGAGTTTAAAAAGTCTACAGGTGAGTAGCCTATGGTAATTATGGTGGTCGGTGTGGTCTCTGGTCCCTCAGGGAGTATGTATCTACCTGAGTTGCAGCCTAGGATATGGTGATGAGGAGGGGAGAGAGATTGGTGATAGTGTTGGAGTAGCAGCACCAGGACCTTGGAGGAGGGCCCTATCTATCTACTGGAGATGGATTCTTCGAGTTACCTCTCCCAACTATTGAGCATTTTGCCTAATGTCATCCCCATTGAGTGCTGAGAGTCTCTCACTTCCCTGGTTTCTGGGACTTTTTAGAGGGTCTACCCCTGCCCACTAGAAACCTGCACATTCCCCATCCCTAGTAATTGCATACTCCCATTCATTCTCCTGGTCCTCTGGATTTCTCTCTTGTCCCCTGCCCCCCCATACCTGATCCTGTTTCCCTTTTCTTCCTCCCCCTCGCCACTCCCACTTAGATCCCTCCCTCTTTCTGCCTCCTATGATTTTGTTTCCCCTGAGAAGTGGGATTGAAGCATCCTCCCTTGGGGCCTCTTTTCTTTTTATTAGTTATTTTCTTTATTTACATTTCAAATGTTATCCCTTTTCCTCCTTTCCCCTCCAAAACCCCCCTATGTCATTCCCCCCTCCCCATGCTCACCAACCCAGTCACTCCTGCTTCCCTGTCCTGGTATTCCCCTACACTGTGACATTGAACCTTCCCAGGACCAAAGGCCTCTCCTCTCATTGATGTCTGACAAGGCAATCCTCTGCTACCGATATAGCTGGAGCCATGGGTCCCTCCATGTGTACTCTTAGGTTGGTGGTTAAGTACTTGGGAGCTCTGGGGGTGCTGGTTGGTTCATATTATTGTTCCTCCTATGGCCCTGAAAACCCCTTCAGCTCCTTGGGACTTTTCTCTTGCTCCTTCATTGGGGACCTGTGCTCAGTCCATTGGTTGGCTGTGAGCATCCACTTCTGTATTTGTCAGGCTCTGGCAGAGCCTCTTAGGAGACAGCTATATCAGACTCCTATCAGCAAGCACTTGGTGGCATCCACAATAGTGTGGATTTGGTAACTGTACATGGGATGAATCCCCAGGTGGGGCAGTTTCTAAATTACCTTTTCTTCAGTCTCCGGTCCACACTTTGCCTCTCTTATGCTTCAGCTTTGTTTGAAAGGGTCTGCTTTGATAGGGTTTATGGGCTCTACTTGGGACATAATTCCCTGGTTATCTTTGTTCATGTTCTTATACTGGTATCTAGGCATTTTAGAAAAGGATGGATGTAGATAAAGGTGCTATTTTCTAGTTTTGTCTTTATTGACTGTTTTTTTCTTTGGTTTCTGTTTCTTCTAAGGATATTAGGAGAATGTGATGGCTCCTGTGTTTCCTAGTAGGAAATGAGTGGTTGGAAGGAGTTTGGAATGGGAAGATCTGTAGAATCTACAAGAGATTGAGGCAGGGAGGAGGGAAGGATGCAATAGGTATTCTGTTGCAAAGCCGGGGTGAAACTTACTTGTTTTATTCCTTAATTTCATTACACTAGACTTTTATATAAGAACATATTTTTGAGTTTCTGATATATTGTAGACTGGAATAATTCAACATTTATATTTTAGAACTCAATCTGGTGTTCAGACTTTAGAAGAATAAGCTTATCAAATAAAAATATTTAAAACAACAGTTAAAATTAGTGGCTCACAAGGTTATTAGTTATTAATTTTTTTCTTCACAGTGTAAATTCAAGCATTGTGAAGCCATCATTTTCAAATTATAATTAAGTATCTTCAGGGATCAGTTTTATAAGGTTAGGGGTATAATGTTCTCAGAGAGACTTACTTCTGGGAAATTCTGAAGAGCCCATTTAGTTTGACGAATTAGTTATGCTAACTATTAATGTCTGTCCATCTCCAAATGAGGTATTCATATGACCCTTAACTTCCTATTCTTTTTGTTGTAAGATGAATCTTAAATTCTTCCATAATGACAGAAAAGTAAAGTGTTAGTTTTTCTGTGACACATGACAGGAAAAGAATGTCAATTATCTTCATATTTTTCAAGTCTTTAGATTAGCACTACTTATACTGTAAACTTTTAATAAACATTATTGTATATGAGGCATAACCTAACAAAAGGAGTATACTGATACTGAAACTTTATCATGCTTGAACCCCTACACTTTAAAGATGCTAAGAACTGGGAATGCATTTCTTATCAGAAAGATTTTTAAAAGTTAATGATCCCATTTAAGGTATATAAATGTCAGAGAATATACATTTATGATAACTAAGGAAGTGCCAAGATGCTTGTCTTACTTAAAGGTAATTACAGGGAAAGGGGGCATTGAAAAGGTACAAGAATATCTTTTCTACACTGTGGTATATAATTAACAAACTCTCTACATATATTCAGGGAAGTAATAAGCCACTTGTAAATAATGGCAGTGTTATGTTCTGTATACTTAAATGTCAATAATCAGAATGTAAATTTTCTCCTGTTCTCGTTATGGAAGTGTGTTTTTGAGATAATGTTGAGACAGGTATCATTACCATTGTTGCAAGTCCATTTTCTATAGAAGTAAATGTATTAATGTGAAACATGGAGAGTAAATGAAGAGTCCTAGCCCTATTCAGAACTCCAGTGCATGGAAATTAAATCAATATGTGGCTTTTAGAAACAGAATCTGGTGACAGCAAAGAAGTGAAGCCTGAGTGCATTTCAGGAAAGACACAAAAGACGAAGGTATCTATTAAAATAACAATCTCAGATGGAAGAAATAAGAGTAGATCTTTTCTACATACTGATTGCTTGATGTTCTTCCCTTTGAGTTTTCAAGATTAACTTTAGTAAAGAGGAAGTTTTTTTAAGAATGTGTGAATAAAGACAGGTTTTTAAAATAAGTGTAAGAGTGAAATTTTTCTTCCTTATTTGAAATGAACTTGATTTTATAATGTTAACTTCTAGGTAGCTAGGTTATATACTCAAATAGCACCTTAGTCAATGAGGTGCTCAATAACTAATGTCAACAATAGCAACTTCCTCTTAAAGAAAATGAAGGTACATAAGAATGCTGTAGATCAACCATGAAATAAAACATGTCTAGGATTTATAGAGTAAAAAGAAAATGTATGCCTCAGCAGATATCTTTATAAAAAACTCCTCAATGCTTTATTCAAGAGTGCTAACAGTTTTATGGCATGTGTGTGTGGGTGTGTATGTCTGTGTGTGAGTATGTGCAAATTGTTTCATTTTGTTTTTGTAGTACATAGGGATTAAATCCTACCTTTTTATGTAAGTGCTACATAAGGAAATGATGGAAGAAAACAAAGTTCAGATAAAAATAATATTAGTATAATCAAACAATAGATAGCAAATGCTTCTGGTCCAATTAGACTTTTGAACTGAATTGTGGTTCTTTACTGACTTAAAGAGAGTTCCAACAGAAAGGAACACCTAGTTTCTTAGTTAGGGTTTTATTTCTATAAAGAGATACCATGACCAAAGCAACTCCTATAAAGGCAAACATTTAATTGGGACTTATAGTTTCAGAGGCTTAATCCATTATCATCATGGTGGGAAGCATGACAGTGTGCTGGCAGACATGTTGTGGGATGAGCGAAGAGTTCTATATCTTGATCCAAAGACAGGCAGGAAGAGGCTGCTTTCTGCAGGCAGCTAGGAAAACGTTCTGGAATTCCACACTGTGTAGAACTTGAGAATATACATATATATTTATATGTTATATAACCTAATATATATGTATATATATGTACACATACACACACACACACACACACATATATATATATATATATATATATATATATATATAAAACCTCAAAACCTGCCACCACATTGACACACTTCCTCCATCCAACAAGGTCATGCCTACTCTAACCCAGCCACATCTCCTAATTGTGCCTGATCTCTATGGATCATACATTCAAATACATGAGTCTGTGGGGGCCAAACCTGTTCAAGTCACCATGCCTAGTATACTTATTGGAAACATGTGGCTATAGTATGTATAGCTAATACAATTTGAAGATGATCAGTAACACATGTTAATTGCATACAGTGATGGTTATGTGCTGTGATTTTTTCCATATTTGTACACACCATGCACTGATCATATCTATCCAATATGTAAAGAGAATGAAAGAAAAAGCACCCAGAATTTGACAGCTAATAATTGAGTTGCATAGGAGGGATTGAAGGGAAGAAAGAAAAATCAGGACAGGGTTTAATTATATTAAAATTTCAATAAATAGTGTTATAAAAAAAGATACGTTATTTACAGAGAGGTGAAAAAACTGGAAGTCCCCAGAAGAGATGAAACTTTTAGTCCTACAGTGAAACTCAGGAACAATTCAATGGCTTTAAGAAGTTCCTGAAACTGATCAAATTCATTATTTTCCTCCTTTCTTGAGATTATATAAGCTATAAATATTTTAGATAGATGCTCCTAGTCAAGCTCAGCTGCATAGAAAAGACAATCCTGGTGAGCTGCCTGCAAAATCAGGCCACCTGCCATGGCCACCTGAGTTCAAGCAGGATTGCCTAGGAAACATGCTAGCAAAAAGGCAAATATGGGAATCTCAGGACAATGGGATGGGGGTTAAAAATAAGATGCTATAACAGATTAGATGGATGATCTGGATGATTCTCAGACCAACTGAACCACCTGAAAAGCAGATTCTCTATTTGTGAAACTGATGGCTGTGTGTGGCTCTTCAAGTATCTTAACTTTTGTTAGGCATGAACTTGGAGTTGCAGGTATCTTTGAGTCCCTTCAGTTACTGTAAGTAATCATGACCTATGTTCCTGTAAGTAATCTTGATAAAGCTCATTGGTTCAGCAGGTTGGACTCTGATGGTATTATTCTGGTCTGTTGTTAGTTACTATCTGAGGTGAGGAATAGTGCCACATAACAATATTTAAGAAAGCAATCTTAATTATTTTATAGTATTGAGTTATAGCATATATGATAGCAGTTCATAAATAAGGTCATTATTTCCATATGTACACATTCACTCAAATTAATTCAATAATAGGCACTTATTCCAAGCCATATGGTAAATTTAGTTATGCATAAATAATTACATATTACAAATATGTAGGAATATAATGCATCTTACATGTACAGACAGTATACATATATTTTATTCATGCATTTGTCCCTTGCTTCTCTTTCTTTCTATCATTCATCTGTGTTTAATATATAACAAAAAAACATAAGAATAAGACACGGTATCTCATGTCCATTGTGGAGGTCCAGTAATTGTCTCACAAACCCCACAAATAACGATCTCAGTCAGACAGGGATAGTTTATGAGCATATGCCCCAGAACTGGTGGGCCAGGGTGATGGTCCAGATTTGGGAACTGAACCCTAACCCTGAGTTAAACCCAAATTCACAAACATCTATGCCAAGTTATTCCACCAAATGAGACTTCAGGATAGGGGATTTCTTTAGGAACACGTCTTTGTTGTACATTTATCCTGCTCCCATTAGTTGGGTTATTCAACATTGGCAGGGGACTTGCCTTGTCTAATATTCGTGCCCTAATTCTACCAAGGTGGGACTTGTTTAACATTCATGTCTTAACTTGCCAACCAAGATGTTAGTTATCCAAGTACACATCTCTTCTGTTAAGTAGGATGCCAGTTTCCAGGCAGGTGTTGGGAACTTAAACTTCACTAGAACACTACTCAAAATGAAAGTCTTATTTCAAATAGTTTCTTATATTGATGCAAGTGTCTCTCTTATGCTAGGGTCTATCCCAGGGGCAGGTTATACTGTACAAGCTTATTCACAGGTGCAGGAAGTGATGTTGGGTGGTAGGATCCAAGCTTATTGTAGGTAACTATACAAAACTGTTCTATTGACTTCTATTGTGGGAAAAAAAAAGGAAAGTGCGCGGGAGCGTGCAGAGAAATGTCAGGCAGAAGGCGGGGCCATTCTGGTGTGGATTTCTCTGCCTGTTACCTGTACTCACAGACTGTCTGCGTGGCTGAATCTCTGACTGGTGTACCAGCTAGCTCCGTATGGCGAGTTTAATAAGAGGCAGCCCATAGCTTTGATGTTTTATTCTTAAGAAAATAGAAAGAGAAGAGAGATAGAAAGACAAAGGAAGAGGAGAAAATAGATAAGAAAAGCCATGACCACGTGGAAAGGGGAGAAAATGGAGAGACAGAGAGATAGACAAGGAAGAGGGCCAGGGGAGAACAAGCAGGAGAGAGAGAGCACGTGCTGAGGGATTTTTTTGTTTGTTTGTTTTGTTTTTTTTTTAATTTTATTTTATTTTCTAAATTTTTTTATTTACATTCAAAATCATTTCCCCTTTCCCGTTTCCTCCCTCCCCAAAAGGCCCATAAGCTCCCTTCCCTCCCCGTGTTCCCCACTCAACCCGTGTTCCCCACTCAACCCACTCTCCCTTCTCTGTCCTGGCATTCCCCTACATCCAGTCTTTCCAGGACCAGGGGTCTCTCCTTCCATCTTCTTGGAAATCTATTGATATGCGAATTGTGTCTAGGGTATTCCGAGATTCTGGGTTAATATCCCCTTATCAGTGACTGCATACCATGTGTGTTCTTTTGTGATTGGGTTACCTCACTAAGGTGAGTTGGGTGGTCAGGTAACCCAAGAGGCGGGGAGAGTGTGGCTGCAGGTAGGTAACTGCCGAGGCGGAGTCAGGCTAGAACCTGGGGCATGGCCACACGTCTCATTAAGGTTCCACATTCTATCATGATTGGTTTCCAAGGACCTACAAAATAATACAATTTATAATCAATCTTGGCATTAGAAAGTTTCCTAGTAATAGCAGAAACGTATGAAAACGTTTCCTTATAATAGCAGGTTAACCAAGTATCTGTTACCTAGGCCATAACATTTTATCTAAGCTTTAACATTTTGTCTAGGTCTTATCATTCCATCTAGGCCTTAATATTTTACCTAGGTGTTAACATCCATATTTTCTCTTGCTTGTATACTTTTGTTGCCTCTTACATCAGGTGTTCAAATAATTGCAGCTCACCTTGAACACATGTTTGCTGTTTAATTTTTCTCTAATTAAAACTTATTTTTATCTCAGCATTATTCTCAGTTTTGTAGGTAATGAAGCTAAAAGTAATATCACCTCAAACACGCAGCTAATTGAAATCAAATCATAATCATGGCAATATGTTAAAAAAGTGTCCGTAATCTTGACACTAAAACTAAAATGCATACCTGAGGCAAAATTTCTAGGATAACATCAGAAGGCCAGTAAATAGTCTCACAGTTAAATAAAACACAAGGCATATGATTGTGATCACCATTTTCTAACTCTGGAGTTCAATGGAAAATGTTTAATAGAGTGAAAAGTGGGTGATAATGAAAATTACTGAACTTTGGGGAAGGACTGAGAGTTAGTGTTGCTCTTGCTTGAGACCATTCTTCTTCCACACAGGATTTTTACTGGAAAATCAAAAGTTTCATTAGTAGAAATATCTGTCTTCATTAGGAATAAAATTGGGAAACCCCATGCTCAGCAGAATAGTCACTAAATGCCGTGTTCCAAATGGCTTTCCATCTGGGAAGAGCAACAGTTCATCTGTTCTAAGGTCAATATTTGGCTAGAACAAGCTCAAGACAAATGAACTGGACAAAATTAAATGAGATTAAAATTAAACTTTAAAAAGAGAAAGTCTAGAGCATAACAAAATGAGAAATGTACAGGCTGTGATAGGAATAACTTTCTTAGGTAAGGAAACAAAAAAGGAGTTAGTTATTAACAGATTTGTTTTACACAAAGTTAACTGGGTTCTTTAGGCTGAAAAGAAGTGACATAGGGTAGCAGCTAATATCCATGGGAAAAGATAAAAATAAAAGGATAAATATAAATATAAATAAATATAAATATAATAGGCCATGAAATGTGTCATTTCTATTTCATTGTTTTAAATTCTTTAGAAACTGAAACTGCAAAACTCATCCACAACCCTGTGGCAGAGCACTTTCAGGGGTGTCTCTTCTCACTCTAACTTCAATTCTTGGAGACTCTGCTGAATCTTGCAAAGGACCTTAAAGTTATCTCTATCTGGAACCCTAAGTGACCACATCTAGCATGAACTCAGGCTGTTTCTCTCTTGTTTTTGTTCTCCATTACAATATCTCCCATATCATCCCCACTCTTAGCAGCCTTCTTTTATGGGCCTGTCCTCCTACCTTACCTACATTCTCTGGAGACTCAATGACCTTGATGTTTACCTAGAATTCTTCTTTTCCCCCTGTGGACCCTCTTATCCTGCTCCCCAGTCTATCTCATTCTGAGTTTTTTGTGCCATTCCCTGCTTCTGAGAAATATTTTATACCTGGGACTTCCAGTGGCCATACTTGGCAGTACCTCAAGTAGGTATGTACTGTCCTTCCTGTCTTCTCCTATGATATCTCCATTCTTAATGTGTCTGGTAACAATCTGATTACATCATTCCCTTCTCCCATCTTAACGCTATATACTGGAGACTACAAACCCTTGGTCCAGGCCTGGGATCCCTTTAGTCCTTTAACACCTGCCCCCCCCCCATCTATTTTTCCAGATAATCCTCTGCCTTACTGGAAACTACTTGCAGGATCCACTTTTTCCACCATGGTTCCAACTCCATTAGGACTCCTCTCTACCTATAAACAGGATACTCTTAGTTATTTTCTAAATCCTCTTTAAATATCTTTTCCTAGCCACTTCTATTCCTCTCTGCCATGCACTGACCTATAGAAACATTACCAAGCAAATAATGGCCCATGCTTTCCTACCTAGGTTCCAGAGAAGGCAAAACAAAACAAAATAAAACAAAAACAAAAAACCCCTAAGGAATAGAACAGAACACTCAAACAACAAAACAAAAATAGATATCAACTCCTAGAATCAAAATTAGAGCAATTCCTGATCCCTAGACACAAGTGAAGAACCATAATCCTTAACAGTCAGGACAGTAACTCTTTTCTAACACTGCAGCAAGAGACCTGAATTAACCTTCCTGTGTTTCCAACCCCGTGGATACCATAGACCTTCTCCTCCTACCACTCTACCCTTATTCTTGCTTTTTCTAAGCCCCCAACTCTAGCAGGCACTCCCTGCTAACCCACAGGCCACTTCAGCTGATAACAGATCTTCAAACCTCTTTCTGTTTATTCATATCAAATCTCATCCTTATTTTTGCAGAAGAACACCTGTGGTGACTGGAGTTCTCCCATTCCATCTCTAGTGGATCCCACAGGTCTTCCCCTCCTAACTTTCCTCCCTCCACTTGGTGATTTTCCCCAACTCCTAAGTCCAACAGGCACTTTCTGATAACTCTCAGGACACTCCTTCCAGGAAGGCAGGTAGGCTAACTGCAGGTCTTCACCTCTCTTTTAGTTCCTCTAGATTCAATGTGCCAGCCTCATCTCTAGCTCTACAGCAGAACAGCTGTGATGGTCTCCTTCATCCCCATCACCGATCTTCACCTCTAAACCACGCTACCTCCACGCAATTATTTTTACTAGCCCCAAGTCCACCAGGTGCTCCCTGATAACCCAAAGGCCACTCTTCCATGGAAGCAATTAGGCTACCTGTAGAAACTCCCCTTTCATTTTTTTTCCCCTTCAGATCCAATATCCCAGCCTCATGACAAGTTCTCTAGCAGACCTTCTGGGGTGACCCCTTTTCACTGTCTACCCTTATTTTAAAGGGACTTAATAAGCAAATACTGGTAGAAACCCCACTTTTCTTCTTCTTCTTATACCCCTCAAACTTCTAGTCTTACCCCATTTCTAAGTGTCAGCCACTAATACTCAGAAACATATTTTAGTTGGAATCTCCAGTGAAAAAAAATCATCAGGTCCACAGGAAATTTCCTACCAGGCAAAACACAGCCATAACACTCTCCTAAAACCCACAGAGGAAACAGAAACCAAGGAACACAACACCCACCCGACAAAGACAGAGCCATAAGGCAGTACCTATGCTTGTAATCATCCAATTCTCAAATGCCTAGATGCCAGTGTAAGAACATAATCAGTTATAGCCAGGGAAATACGTCCCAAATACAGTGCTCTCATAGCAGGTCCTGAATATTCCAACAAAGCTGAATCACAAGGAAAAAAAATCCCTTAAAACAGTCTATATGAAGACTATAAAGGTCCTTAAACAGGAGGTGAATAAATCCCTTAAAGAAATCCAGGAAAACACTAACAAACACTGGAAAAAATAATAAAAAATTTTCCAGACCTTAAACAGAAGGAATAAAATCAATTGAGAAAACCCAAAAGGAGGGAATTCTGGAGATGGCCAATTTGAGAATTCAAACAGGCAAACTTCACCAATAGTGGTGCAGACTCTATGAAAAGACCTATGCCAGCCAGGACTACTATACTCAGCAACTACATCAGAGTGAAAACTACTTACAAATACAGAACTACAGCAGATGCCAGAAGGTAAACTCCAACATACTGAGATTAACTACAACCATGAAAACACAAAAAATAAATAATCTCAGATCAGCAAAGTCAAAAGAAGGGAAACACATACTTTCATGCATATACTAACACATACACACAGAATCACCAGCAGAAGCAAGAACGAAATAACAGGAATCAACCATCATTAATCAATCATCATTAGCCCTTAGGTATCTCAACACTAGCAGTCTCAATTCCCCAATAACAAGACACAGATTAACAGAATGTAGAAGAAAACAAGACTGATCCTTCTGCTGCATCCAAAGTATGTACCTCAATGCAAAAGAAAGACATTATCTTTGGGTAAAGTGTTGGAAAACATCTCAAGCAAATTGTTCTAAAAAGCAAGCTGAAGTAGTTATTCTAATACCTGACAAAGTCAAACTAATCAGAAGAGCTGGGAAAGACTGCATGCTTATCAAAGACAAAAATCCACTAAGATGACGTTTCAATTCTTATTATGTAGTCCCCAAATGCAAAAGTACCTATGTTTGTAAAAGAAACACTAATACAGCTTTAATCACACATAGACCATCATGCACTGATAGTGTAAGACTTTAATACCTGCCTCTTACCAATGGGTAGGTTATCCAACCAAAATCTAAGCAGAGAAATGCTTATGTTCTAACATTATTTTCAGTAATATGCTCATATACATGTATACTCTAAACTCCTTGGTTTTATTGCAGATGTAAATAAGCAACTGAATGAATTAACCTGTCTTATTTGTACTTTTCTGGAAGATTATTGAGAAAGAGCACACATCTGTCATTGCAGATGGATTCACTGAAACAGTATGGATACCTCTTCAGCTCCTCTGGCCTTGAGCCCTAAAGAACAACCATAGAGAGCGAGAAGACATCAGAAGTAACCAGAAAGATAGTAAACCTCCAGCTAAAAAGTAGCAAAAGCTATTAACTATATAATCATAAATTTGCCCACTTATGGCTAAGTTAAGGATCTATGCACCAAGTGTATTGGTCTTACGTTTCTCATCTTCCTTTGCCTCAACTTGTAGATTGAATAGATTGTGCCTTCAACTGTCTTCAGTGAAGTTTCCTCCTGCAGTATATGGTAACAAATATAGAGATCCACACCTGGACATTCGTTAGAGAGTAATTTTGGAACACTCATCCCTAAATAGGATAACTCCATTAAATCCCTGCTCTAACAACTCAGGGGGAGGAGGCTGAAAGAGTGTAAGAGCCATAGGGAAGGGAGGACACAGAAAACAAGTCTCTCTAAATCAATGAGCAAAGCTCATACGAACTCACAGACTGAAGCAGTATGCAGAGGGCCTGAACATATCTGTACCAGGTCATCTGCTTTTAAAGCATGACTTCCAGTTTAGTGTTTTTATGGGATTCCTGAGTGTAGGGATGAGTGGGTCTCTGACTTTTATGCCTTCTCTTGGGTTCTTTTACTTCTATCAGTTTGTCTTGTCTAACTTTGATGTAATAGATTTTGTTTTACTTCATTATATTTTACTTTGTTCTATTTTTAAAAACTGAATGAATGAAAACCTAGACACTAGGGCAGTGGTTTCACACTGTGGGTTGTGACTCTTTTATGGGGGAGGAATCAAATGACCTATTTATGGTAGTCACATATCAGTTATCTTACATATCAGATATATACATTATGATTTATAACAGTAGCAAAATTACAGTTACAAGTAGCAACAAACATAATTTTATGGTTGGGGTCAGCACCACATAAGGAAGTGTTTTAAAGGGTTGTAGCATCAGAAATGATAGGAATCACTACTCTAGGGTAAAGATGAACAACTGAATTGCTATTTATACTTGCTCAGAGATGGAAAAATCAGTTTGAAATGACACTGTGTTTATCAAATATACAAGGACAGGTCTCATGTTCCGGAGTAGTTGATCAACAAATAATGGACTCCATAGTATTTTTGTCTGTGATTTTATTTGTTTACCGTTTAGTGTTTTGATTTGTTTTCCTTTTTAGGTGATGTATTTTATTTTCTATGATTTGGGGCTTTGTATTGTTTTTTTGGGTTGTTTTTTGAGAAAGAACTTAAATTTGGGGGCATATGGAGGACTAGACAGGCACTAGACAGAAGAAGTAATCAGGTTGAGTCAGCCTAAACATTGGGAAATCTCAAAATTGAGAACAGCGGGTATAGGTCAGGTCCCTGACAAGCTACCTGATCTGGAACATGTAACCATGATACCCACTGATAGCATCAGGGAAATCTTTCACATAGCATAAAATCCTAGAGTTCTCTATGCCAATGAGGTATCTAGATGTGACCAGATTGTTCAGGCTATGAGCTTCCCTTCCTAGGCATTTCTTCCCACAAAGGTATCTAATTCCTGATTCACACTAAGATATATGCATTCACATTCACTATCAAATAATGCAGTTTGGACAAGCAAGGGCTTTCTCCTTTATCAAGGATCACTGAAGGGATAGGTATTCACCATAAAGAGCTTAAGAGAAGCATCTGAATATCTTGCAGAAAGCCTTAACTCCTTTAACCCCTTTGTACTCTCAGCATTCCAAACTGTATTTGGCATCCATCTGGGGCTCAGCCATCTCCTTTTCCTTCCAGGTGAGTAGGAAAATCACAGACACTCAGACCACTGTTCCCAGCTCCCAGAGTTCCCCTGTGGTGTTCGCAACAAGGAATAAGGAAACCACAATATTGATCAAAGACTCCATTGTTTCTCACTATGGAAACATGGGATGGGACCCTTATCATGAACTGTGTTCTGCCTCCTCTGAGCTGCTTGAGAGTGGTATGCCAGTATTCCAGCAGCAAGCAGACATATAGCCTGAGAGCAACTCTTATAAATGAAAATATTTAAGAGGGGCTGGCTTACAGTTTCAGATGTTCAGTCCATTATCCTCAGGGCAGAAAGCATGGCAGCCTCCAGGAAGACTTGGTGCTTGAGATGAAGTTGAGAGTTCTACATTTTGATCCAAAGGAAGAGACTATTCCATCCTGGATGAAGCCTGAACATAGGATACCTCAAAGCTTGCCTATACAGTGACACACTTTCTCCAACAAGGCAATGCCTCCTCCTATAAGACCATACCTTCTAATAGTAACACTTAGTATGGTCAAGCATATTTAAACACGAGTCTATGAGGCCCAAACCTATTCAAATTACCATAGTGAATATTCAGTAATGACTGTTGAGTAGAGAGCACTAACATAGAAATACATGGATTGCTGGAAACTAATTAATCTCAATCAAAGAAAGAACTCAAGTTTAGTTTCAACTAAGAGAACCTCCAATGATTAGTATTAATTTTTAGGACCATGAATTTTTTGTTTCCTGTGATGAATTTTTATAGAAAATTGCCTTATAGCCTTGAAAAGTTTTCCCTCAGTTTTCTTTAAAAAAATGGAATTCTGAAATTCTCTCCTGAGATTCAGTAAATTAATTTTTGGAAATAATATGGAAAGCCTCAGGGAATGACAAAAATTATAATTCTCATAAAGAACACTATTAACAGGTGCCTTTTCATTTTAGTGATAAATCAGGGCAGAAAAAAAAATTTTATCATATTTTCTTTGTTTTGTTTTCTAAACTAAGTATGGCTATGTACCCATGACTGGTTTACAAATTTCAATCTCTTAATCTCTAAAGTGGTTAGATTGTAAGCATAAGACAGCGTGTGTGTCCTGCTTAGAAACAAAAAAAGTTATTGACAATAAAATATTACTTTTCACAACTGATTAAAATGAAGATACCAAGGCACTCAGTAAATATCTAGGATGAGGCAGGATGTAGTCCGTTTTGAGTTTTAAAAAATTTTATGAAATCAACAGACATTAACTTTTCAAATACAGAAATCATGTCATTAATCTCAAAACACTTATGAAACACCTTAATGATCATTAACTTATTTCAAATATTGTTGAACTTATATCAGCATCCAGGATTTTTGAAATTAATGTACCTTTTATCAGTTTCATATATATATATATATGGATATATATATATATATCAGTTTCATATATATATATATATATATATCACATAGTAATACACTCATTAGTGCATGAGTGTACTAATAGACTAACCCATTCACACTCTATTTTCTTCCCATTCTCATCTGTCCTTCCTCTCACCAAGTCTCCATCTCACTTTTGATTCTTACTTTCTTTCTTTTATTAGATATTTACTTTATTACATTGCAAATGGTATCCCCTTTCCACATTACCCCTCTGAAAACCCCCTATCCCATCCCCCCTCCTCCTTATCCCCATACCCAATTTCCTGACTTGCATTCCCTTATTCTGGGGAATCGAGCCTTCACAGGACCAATGACCTCTCCTCTCATTGATGTCTGAAATGGTCATCTTCTGCTACATATGTAGCTGGAACTGTGGGTCCCTCCATGTGTACTCTTTGGTTGGTGGTTTAGTCCCTGGGAGCTCTGGGGGTACTGGTTGGTACATATTATTGTTCCTCCTGCAGGGCTGCCAAACTCTTCAGTTCCTTGGGACCTCTCTCTAGCTCGTCCATTGAGGACCCTATGCTCATTCTATTGGATGGCTGTGAGCCATGGATGTTTGATCCACTTTCCTATAAGGATCAAAATATCCACACTTTGGTCTTCCTTCATCTTTTTTTTTTCTTTTTTTTCAGGATTCTTTTTTTTTATTAATTTTTATATTTTTATTTACATTCAAAATCATTTCCCCTTTCCCAATTCCTCCCTCCCCGAAAGTCCCATAAGCCCCCTTCCCTCCCTCTTTTCCCCATGGATAGGATTCTTATATATAGTTTTGAGGTGGTTCAGAGTCTGACAATAGGTACTTTTCATTGGCTTGGGCTCAGAGTTTGGGGAAACCTTATTTGCATGTGGGAGGGCTTGGTGCTGCTCCTATATGACTGATGGCCACACACCTCTCTGCCGGAGGCAGGGCTGTAGAAGGCTATAGCTGTGACAGGAGCCAGGGACCCAAAAGGCACAGCTGAACACATGCTGTTCCTTTGCAGGCAACAAGCACCTGCCACGTCTCCAGTGTTCAAAGGCAGAGCTGGACCTGGGACCAGGCTGTCTGTGCACAGCTAACTGTCCCACAGGCACCCACATTCATAAAAGAAACTTTGAAAAGCTCAAAACTCACATTGTACCTCACACAATAATAGTGCGAAACTTCAGTGTTGTGCACGGACATGGTGCTGTTCTTGTGAACCAATCCCCTTATGAATAAAGGAACCAGTCACTGGGTGAGTAGGAGGAATTTTGTGGTTGGATGGAGGAAGAGAGGTAGCAGGAGAGAATTACTTCCTTTTGGAACCAGGACAGCAAAGGGCTAAGATGTAGCTGCTAGGGGTTCCTAGTATCATGGCAGATCCAAAAGGATCTGCCACCAGAGGGGTCAGATTTTAATAAGACTTACAAGATTAGGTTTTAGTTGTTGAACCCAGAGATTGAGTTACCATTGTTTCTGAACTAAGTTTGTGTTGTGTTTTCCTGCATATGGTAGCTCGTCTGCATTCAATAGAAAAAGTTATGGTTTGCCTGAGGTGCTCCACAAAGGCCGTTGGGGATTTGAAGCATGGGGCTGGCGTGGTAGTGACTCGCCACTGGGAACCTAGCGAGCTGGGTGGAGATATTTCAGGAGCTCTGGGACAGTGAATCTCCATGAATCTCCAGTGCATGGCAGGTTAGGCCATTGGGTCAGAGAGTTAGGGGCACATGAATGGGAATGAGCTGGTTCAACCTTTTTAAATATTTCACTCAACAGATGGTGAGTCAACATGCTGGCTGGGCATAAATCCACTAGAAATTTAAGATTATTAGCCTTAGAGAGTTTTATTTTATTTCCTTTTGTTTTTTTTTTAATTTAATTTTATTTTATTTTTTTAATTTACATTCCAAATCACTTCCCCTTTCCCGTTTCCTCCCTCCCCGAAAGTCCCATAAGCCCCCTTCCCTCCCTCTTTTCTCCGTTCAACCCCCTCTCATTACTCTGTCCTGGCGTTCCCCTACATCCAGTCTTTCCAGGACCAGGGGTCTCTCCTTCCATCTTTTTAGAAATCTATTGATATGCTGATTGTGTCTAGGGTATTCTGAGATTCTGGGTCAATATCCCCTTATCAGTGACTTCATACCATGTGTGATCTTTTGTGATTGCGTTACCTCACTAAGGATGATATTTTCAAGTTCTGACCATTTGCCTAGGAATTTCGTGAATTCATTGTTTTTAATTGCAGAGTAGTATTCCATTGTGTAAATATACCACATCTTCTGAATCCATTCCTCCGTTGAGGGACATCTGGGTTCTTTCCAGCTTCTGGCTATTATAAATAAGGCTGCTATGAATATAGTGGAGCAATGCAATCCCCATCAAAATCCCAACTCAATTCTTCATAGAGTTAGAAAGAGCAATTCAAAAATTCATCTGGAATAACAGAAAACCCAGAATAGCTAAAACTATTCTCAAGAGTAAAAGAACCTCTGGGGGAATCAGTATCCCGGACCTCAAGCTGTACTACAGAGCAATAGTGTTAAAAACTGCATGGTATTGGTACAGTAACAGACATGTAGATCAATGGAACAGAATTGAAGACCCAGAAATGAATCCACACTCCTATGGTCACTTGATCTTTGACAAAGGAGCTAAAACCATCCAGTGGAAAAAAGATAGCCTTTTCAACAGCTGCTGGCTCAGCTGGAGGTCAACATGCAGAAGAATGCAAATTGACCCATCCTTATCTCCTTGCACTAAGCTCAATTCTAAGTGGATCAAAGATCTCCACATAAAACCAGACACACTGAAACTAATAGAAGGGAAACTAGGGAAGAACCTTGAACATATGGGCACAGGGGAGAATTTCCTGAACAGAACTCCAATAGCTTATACTCTAAGATCAAGAATAGACAAATGGGACCTCATTAAATTACAAAGTTTTTGCAAGGCAAAAGACACCGTCAAAAAGACAAAGCGGCAACCAACTAACTGGGAAATGATCTTTACCAACCTTACATCCGACAGAGGGCTAATATCCAAGATATACAAAGAACTCAAGAAGTTAAACTCCAGAGAGGCAAGTAACCCTATTAAAAAATGAGGTACAGAGCTCCACAAAGAGTTCTCACCTGAAGAATAACTAATGGCTGAGAAGCACCTAAAGAGATGTTCATCATCCTTAGTCATTAGGGAAATGCAAATCAAAACAACCCTGAGATTCCATCTCACACCAGTCAGGATGGCTAAGATCAAAAACACAGGAGACAGCAGTGGTTGGCGAGGATGTGGAGAAAGAGGAACACTCCTCCACTGCTGGTGGAATTGCAGGCTGGTACAACCACTCTGGAAAGCAGTCTGGCGGCTCCTCAGAAAACTGGGCATGACACTTCCGGAGGATCCGGCTATACCACTCCTGGGCATATACCCAGAGACTTTACCTGCATGCAATAAGGACACATGCTCCACTATATTCATAGCATCCTTTTGTTTTTTTAAAGTGAGTAGCTGGGTAACACTGAAATGAGTCACATGGGAACTGAAACATAGAAAGCAGGCTCTGAGGTCCCCTGCTCTAGGGAATGTTGGCTGCACTAGGCAGAGAGCTTTTTTTTTTTTTTAATTTAATTTAATTTTATTTTTTTAATTTACATTCCAAATCACTTCCCCTTTCCCGTTTCCTCCCTCCCCGAAAGTCCCATAAGCCCCCTTCCCTCCCTCTTTTCTCCGTTCAACCCCCTCTCATTACTCTGTCCTGGCGTTCCCCTACATCCAGTCTTTCCAGGACCAGGGGTCTCTCCTTCCATCTTTTTAGAAATCTATTGATATGCTGATTGTGTCTAGGGTATTCTGAGATTCTGGGTCAATATCCCCTTATCAGTGACTTCATACCATGTGTGATCTTTTGTGATTGGGTTACCTCACTAAGGATGATATTTTCAAGTTCTGACCATTTGCCTAGGAATTTCGTGAATTCATTGTTTTTAATTGCAGAGTAGTATTCCATTGTGTAAATGCTCCACTATATTCATAGCAGCCTTATTTATAATAGCCAGAAGCTGGAAAGAACCCAGATGTCCCTCAACGGAGGAATGGATTCAGAAGATGTGGTATATTTACACAATGGTCTTCCTTCATCTTAAGCTTCATGTGTTCTGTCAGTTGTATTTTGGGTATTCCAAGCTTTGGGGCTAATATCCACTTATCAGCGAGTGCATACTGTGTGTGTTCTTTTGTGATTGGGATACCTCACTCAGGATGATATTTTCTAGTTCCATCCATTTGCCTAAGAATTTCATGAATTCATTGTTTTTAATAGCTGAGTAGTACTCCATTGTGTAAATGTACCACATTTTCTGTATCCATTCCTCTGTTGAGGGACATCTGGGTTCTTTTCCAGCTTCTGGCTATTATAAGCAAAGCTGCTATGAAATTAGTAGAACATGTGCCCTTATTATATGTTGGAGCATATTCTGGGTATATGCCCAGGAGTGGTATAGCTGGGTCCTCAGGTAGTATTATGCCCAATTTTCTGAGGGATCGTGAAACTGATTTCCAGAGTATACCAGCTTGCAATCCCTCCAGCATGGAGGAGTGTTCCTCTTTCTCCACATCCTCTCCAGCATTTGCTTTCCTCTGAGTTTTTGATCTTGGTTATTCTGACTGGTGTGATGTGGAATCTCAGGGTTGTTTTAATTTGCACTTCCCTGACGATTAAGGATGTTGAACATTTCTTTAGGTGTTTCTCAGCTATCCAGTATTCCTCAGCTGAGAATTCTTTGTTTAGCTCTGCACCCCATTTTTTTTATTTTCTAAGTTTTTTTATTTACATTCCAAATCATTTCTCCTTTCCCGTTTCCTCCCTCTCCGAAAGTCCCATAAGCCCCCTTCCCTCCCTCTTTTACACATTCAACCCCCTCTCGCTTCTCTGTCCTGACATTCCCCTACATCCAGTCTTTCCAGGACCGGGGTCTCTCCTTCCATCTTCTTGGAAATCTATTGACCCCATTTTAATAGGGTTATTTGGTTCTCTGGAGAAGAACTCTAACTTCTTGAATTCTTTGTACATGTTTGATATTAGCCCTCTATGGGACATAGTATTAATAATGATCTTTTCCCAATCTGTTGGTTGTCATTTTGCCCTATTGACAATGCCCTTTCCCTTCAGAATCTTTGAAATTTTATGAGGTCCTATTTGTCAATTCTTGATCTTAGAGCATAAGCTCTTGGTGTTTTATTCAGGAAAATTTCTCCTATGTCCATGTGTTCCAGGTTCTTCTCCACTTTCTCTTCTATTAGATTCAGTGTATCTGGTTTTATGTGGAGGTACTTGATCCACTTGGACTTGAACTTTGTACAGGGAGATAAGAATGGATCAATTTGCATCCTTCTACATGTTGACTGCCAGTTGATCCAGCACTATTGGTTGAAACTGCTACCTTTTTTCCACTGGATGATTTTTATCTCCTTCAACAATGATCAAGTGACCAAAGGTGTGAGGGCTCACTTCTGGGTCTTCAGTTCTATGCCATTGATCTACCTGCCTGTCACTATACCAATAGCATGCAGTTTTTATCGCAATTGCTCTGTTGAATAGCTTGAGATCAGGGATGGTGATTCCACCAGAAGTTCTTTTATTGTTTAGAATAGTTTTTGCTATCCTGGGTTTTTTGTTATTCCAGATAACTTTGGAAATTGCTCTTTCTGACTCTATGAGGAAATGAGTTGGAATTTTGATGGAGATTGAATTGAATCTGTAGATTGCTTTGGGCAAGATGGCCATTTTACTGTATTAGCCCTGATAATAAATGAGCACGGGAGATCTTTCCATCTTCTGAGATCTTATTCAATTTCTTTATTCAGAGACTTGAAATGCTTGTCATACAGATTTTTCACTTGCTTGGTTAGAGTCACAGAAGGGATTTAATATTATTTGTGACTATTAGAAAGGGTGTCAGTTCCCTAATTTCTTTCTCAGCCTCTTTATCCTTTGAGAAGAGGAAGGCTACTGATTTGTTTGAGTTTATTGTATAGCCAGACACTTTGCTGAAGTTGTTTGTCAGGTTTAGAAGTTCTCGGGTGGAATTTTTGAGGTCTCTTAAGTATACTATCATATCATCTGCAAATAGTGATACTTTGACTTCTTCCTTTCCAATTCAAATCCCTTTGATGTCCTTTTCTTGTCTAATTGCTCTGGCTAGGACTTCAAGTACTATATTGAACAGGTAGAGAGAGAGAGTGGATAACCTTGTCTAGTCCCTGATTTCAGCGGAATTGCTTCAAGTATCTTTCTATTTAGTTTGATGTTGGCTACTGGTTTGCTGTATATTGCTTTTACTATGTTTCAGTATGGGCCTTGAATTTCTCATCTTTCTAAGACTTTTTCTAATGAAATGATCTTTTTTTTTTCCTTTGAGTTTGTTTATATAGTGGATTACATTGATGGATTTTCATATATTGAACCATCCCTGCATCCCTGGGATGAAGCCTACTTGATCCTTTTGATGTGTTCTTGGATTCGGTTAGCAACAATTTTATTGAGTATTTTTTTCATAGATATTCATAAGGGAAATTGGTCTAAAGCTCTCTTTCTTTGTCGGGTCTTTGTGTGGTTTAGGTATCAGAGTAATTGTGGCTTCATAAAACTAATTGGGTAGTGTACCATTCATTTCTATTTTGTGGAATAGTTTGAAGAGTATTGGTATTAGGTCTTCTTTGAAGGTCTGATAGAACTCTGCATTGAACCCATCTGGTCCTGGGCATTTTTTGGTTGGGAGACTGTTAATGACTGCTTCCATTTCTTTAGGAGTTATGTATGGTATTGTTTAGATCATTTATCTGATCCTGATTTAACTTTGGTACCTGGTATCTGTCTAGAAAGTTGTTCATTTCCTCTAGATTTTCCAGTTTTGTTGAGTATAGGCTTTTGTAGTAGGATTTGATGATTTTTTTTGTTGGATTTCCTCAGTATATGTTGTTATGCCTCCCTTTCCATTTCTGATTTTGCTGATTTGGATCCTGTCTCTGTGCCCTCTGGTTGGTTTGGCTAAGGTTTATCTATTTTGTTGTTTTTTTCAAAGAACCAGCTCCTGGTTTTGTTGATTCTTTGTATAGTTCTTTTTGTTTCTACTTGGTTGATTTCATGTCCAAGTTGATTATTTCCTGCTGTCTACTCCTCTTGGGTGTATTTGCTTCTTTTTTTTTTAGAGCCTTCAGCTGTGCTGTTGAGCTGGTAGTGTATCCTCTTTCCAGATTCTTGTTGGAGATGCTCAGAACTGTGGGTTTTACTCTTAGCTTTGTTTTCATTGTATCCCACAAGTTTGGGTATGTTGTGCCTTCATATTCATTAAATTCTAAAAAGTCTTACTTCTTTCTTTATTTCTTTCTTGACCAAGTTATCATTGAGTAGATTGTTGTTCATTTTCCATGTGTATGTGGGCTTTCTGTTGTTTTTGCTGTTATTAAGACAAGGCAGTCAAGCTAGAGAGAGGGTATTCAATGGCAGACAATAGAGTCAGAGACATCCTCTCTCTACTTGTTAGGACACCTACATGAAGACTAATCTGTACATCTGCTACAAATATGTAAAGACCTAGATCAACCTTATACATGCTCTTTGGTTGGTGCTTCAGACTGTGAGTCCCCATGGGCCCATCTTAGTTGACACTGTAGGTCTTGTGATGTCCTTAACACTTTCAGCTTGCTCCTTCCTATCCCCCAGATCTTCCATAAGACTCCTCAAGCTCTGCCTGATGTTTGGGTGTGGGTTGTTGCATCTGTTTTCATCAGCTGCTGGATGAAGCTTCTCAGGAAGCAGTTATACTAGGCTCCTGTCTGCAAGCAAAGCAGAATATCATTAATAGTGTCAGAATTTGGCTCTTTTCACATGGAATGGGACTCAAGTTGGGCCAGTCATTGGCTGGCCAGTCCCTCAATCTCTTCTCCAGCTTTATGCCTGTGCATATTGTAGGCAGGACAAATTTGGGATTGAAAGTTTTGCGAGTAGGTTGATGTGCCCCTTCCTTCATTGTTAGTTCCACCTGGCTATAGGAGGTGACCCCTTCAGTCTCCATATTTACAGCTGCTAGGAGTCTCAGCTAGGGTCATAGCAATAGGCTCTCAGTTGCCTCCCTGTGCTAGATCTCCAGCTAGTCCCGGACATGGCCCAGAACAATTTTTGCGCTCTCTCTCTCTCTCTCTCTCTCTCTCTCTCTCTCTCTCTCTCTCCTTCTCTCTCTCCCTTTCCTCCCTCTCTCTCTTCCTCTCCCCTGTCTCTCTCTGTCTCTCAACCCTCTCCCACTGTTCACTCTTTCACCCAGTTTCCTTCCTCCATCCACCTCTGAGGTATATTTTATTTTCCCTTCAGAATAAGATTCAAGCATGTCCCTTGGGCCATCACTATTACTTAGATTCTCTGAGTTTGAGGATTGTAGCATGGTTATTCTGTAGCATGCTTTGTGGCTAGTGCCCACTAATAAGTGACTACAATACCCTGTCTATCATTCTGGGTGTGGATTACTTCACTTGAATGATGTTTTTTTAGTTCCATACATATATTTGCCTGTAAATTTTATGATATCTTTGTATTTTATAGCAGGATAATCATGTAGATGCCTCATACTTTCTTTATCAATTCTTCAGTTGAGGATCATCTAGGTTGCTAAGAATTTTTGGCTATTACTAAGAAAGTTGTTATAAACATAGTTGACCATGTGTCTTTGTGGCATGTTGGGGCATTTTTTTGATATATGCCTAGGAGTGTTATAGCTGGGTCTTTGGGTAGAACTATTTCCAAATTTCTGAGAAATCATCTAATTGATTTCCAACTTGGTTGTACAAGTTTGCACTCACAGGTGTAATAGTGAACTGTTCTCCTTGGTCCACATCTTCACCAGCATGTGATGTCCCTAGAGTTTTTGACTTTAGCCATTCTGATGGGTGTAAGGTGAAATCTCAGAGTCCTTTTGATTTGCTATCTCCTGATGACTAAGGATGTTGAACATTTCTTTAAGAGTTTTTCAGCCATTAGAAATTTCTCTGTTGAGATTTCTCTGTTTAGCTGTGCAACCCATTTTTAAATTGGGTTATTGGATTTGTTGGTGTCAAATTTCTTGATTTCTTTATATAGTCTGGATATTAGTCCTCTGTCAGATGTAGGGATGGTGAAGATATTTTCCTACTCTATGCTGCTGTTTTGTCCTTTTGATGGTGTCCTTAGCCTTAGGGATGCTTTTCAGTTTCATGAGGTCTGATTTATTAATTTTTGATGTTAGTGCCTGAACTATTGATGTTATGTTCAGAGGGTTGTCTCCTTTGCCAGTGCATTCAAGGCAACTGCCTACTTTTTCTTCTATTAGATTTAATGTGTCAGGTTTTATGTTGAGATCTTTGATCCACTTGGACTTCAGTTTTGTGTGGGGTGATAAATATGAATATCTTTGTATTATTTTACATGCAGACATCTAATTAGACTAGCAACATTTATTGAAGATGCTTTCCTTCCCCCCTGCACCCCCCCCACTATATGGTTTTGGATTTTTGTCAAAAATCAAGTTTCATTATGTATGTGGGTTTATTCTTAGATGTTTGATTATATTCCAGTGATTATCCTGTCTGTTTTTTATGAGAATACCATGATGTTTTTATTACTATTGCTCTATAGTACAGCTGGAAATCAGGGATGGTGATAACCTCCAGAAGTTCTTTGACTGAACAGGATTATTTTAGCTAAACTGGATTTTTTGTTTTTCCATATGAAAGGTTGCAATTTTTCAAAGTCTGTAAATAATTGTGTCGGAATTTTGATGGGAATTGCATTTAACTTGTAGATTGCGGTTAGTAATGTGGATATTTTTACTATGTTAATCCTACTGATTTATGAAACGATCTTTAGATCTTCAGATATGTTCCTCAATTTCTCTCTTCAGTGACTTGAAGTTCTTGTCATATAGGTCTTTCCCTTGATCCATCTATTCCATAGATAGAATTTTACCATGATATTTTATATTATTTGTGGGTATTGTAAAGGGCGTTGTTCCTCTAAATTTTTTCTCAGCCCATTTATTGTTTGTATAAAAGAAGGCTAATGAGTACTGAGGCTTCTTTTTTTTTTTTTTTTAATTTAATTTTATTTTATTTTTTTAATTTACATTCCAAATCACTTCCCCTTTCCCGTTTCCTCCCTCCCCGAAAGTCCCATAAGCCCCCTTCCCTCCCTCTTTTCTCCGTTCAACCCCCTCTCATTACTCTGTCCTGGCGTTCCCCTACATCCAGTCTTTCCAGGACCAGGGGTCTCTCCTTCCATCTTTTTAGAAATCTATTGATATGCTGATTGTGTCTAGGGTATTCTGAGATTCTGGGTCAATATCCCCTTATCAGTGACTTCATACCATGTGTGATCTTTTGTGATTGGGTTACCTCACTAAGGATGATATTTTCAAGTTCTGACCATTTGCCTAGGAATTTCGTGAATTCATTGTTTTTAATTGCAGAGTAGTATTCCATTGTGTAAATATACCACATCTTCTGAATCCATTCCTCCGTTGAGGGACATCTGGGTTCTTTCCAGCTTCTGGCTATTATAAATAAGGCTGCTATGAATATAGTGGAGCATGTGTCCTTATTGCATGCAGGTAAAGTCTCTGGGTATATGCCCAGGAGTGGTATAGCCGGATCCTCCGGAAGTGTCATGCCCAGTTTTCTGAGGAGCCGCCAGACTGCTTTCCAGAGTGGTTGTACCAGCCTGCAATTCCACCAGCAGTGGAGGAGTGTTCCTCTTTCTCCACATCCTCGCCAACAACTGCTGTCTCCTGTGTTTTTGATCTTAGCCATCCTGACTGGTGTGAGATGGAATCTCAGGGTTGTTTTGATTTGCATTTCCCTAATGACTAAGGATGATGAACATCTCTTTAGGTGCTTCTCAGCCATTAGATATTCTTCAGGTGAGAACTCTTTGTGTAGCTCTGTACCCCATTTTTTAATAGGGTTACTTGCCTCTCTGGAGTTTAACTTCTTGAGTTCTTTGTATATCTTGGATATTAGCCCTCTGTCGGATGTAAGGTTGGTAAAGATCATTTCCCAGTTAGTTGGTTGCCGCTTTGTCTTTTTGACGGTGTCTTTTGCCTTGCAAAAACTTTGTAATTTAATGAGGTCCCATTTGTCTATTCTTGATCTTAGAGCATAAGCTATTGGAGTTCTGTTCAGGAAATTCTCCCCTGTGCCCATATGTTCAAGGTTCTTCCCTAGTTTCCCTTCTATTAGTTTCAGTGTGTCTGGTTTTATGTGGAGATCTTTGATCCACTTAGAATTGAGCTTAGTGCAAGGAGATAAGGATGGGTCAATTTGCATTCTTCTGCATGTTGACCTCCAGCTGAGCCAGCACCATTTGTTGAAAAGGCTATCTTTTTTCCACTGGATGGTTTTAGCTCCTTTGTCAAAGATCAAGTGACCATAGGAGTGTGGATTCATTTCTGGGTCTTCAATTCTGTTCCATTGATCTACATGTCTGTTACTGTACCAATACCATGCAGTTTTTAACACTATTGCTCTGTAGTACAGCTTGAGGTCCGGGATACTGATTCCCCCAGAGGTTCTTTTACTCTTGAGAATAGTTTTAGCTATTCTGGGTTTTCTGTTATTCCAGATGAATTTTTGAATTGCTCTTTCTAACTCTATGAAGAATTGAGTTGGGATTTTGATGGGGATTGCATTGAATCTGTGTATTACTTTTGGTAAGATGCTCATTTTTACTATATTAATCCTGCCAATCCATGAGCATGGCAGATTTTTCCATCTTCCGAGGTCTTCTTCAATTTCTTTCTTCAGAGACTTGAAGTTCTTGTCATACAGATCTTTCACTTGTTTGGTTAGCGTCACGCCAAGATACTTAATATGGTTTGTGGCTATCGTAAAGGGTATTATTTCTCTTACTTCTTTCTCAGCCTGCTTATCCTTTGAGTATAGGAAGGCTTCTGACTTGCTTGAGTTGATTTTATATCCGGCCACTTTGCTGAAGTCGTTTATCAGCTGTAGGAGTTCTCTGGTGGAGTTCTTTGGTTCGCTTATGTATACTATCATATCGTCTGCAAATAGTGATAGTTTGACTTCTTCCTTTCCAATTTGTATCCCTTTGACCTCTTTTTCTTGTCTAATTGCTCTAGCTAGAACTTCAAGTACTATATTGAAAAGATATGGAGAGAGAGGGCAGCCTTGTCTAGTCCCTGATTTTAGTGGGATTGCTTCAAGTTTCTCTCCGTTTAGATTGATGCTGGCTACTGGTTTGCTGTAAATTGCTTTTACTATGTTTAGATATGGGCCTTGAATTCCTGATCTTTCCAAGACCTTTAGCATGAAAGGATGCTGAATTTTGTCAAATGCTTTCTCAGCATCTAATGAGATGACCATGTGGTTTTTTTCTTTGAGATTGTTTATGTAGTGGATTACATTGATGGATTTCCTTATATTGAACCATCCCTGCATCCCTGGGATGAAGCCTACTTGATCGTGGTGAATGATCGTTTTGATGTGTTCTTGGATTCGGTTGGCAAGAATTTTATTGAGTATTTTTGCATCGATATTCATAAGAGAGATTGGCCTGAGATTCTCTTTCTTTGTCGGATCTTTGTGTGCTTTTGGTATTAGTGTAATTGTGGCTTCATAGAACGAGTTGGGTAGTGTTCCTTCTGTTTCTATTTTGTGGAACAGTTTGAAGAGTATTGGTGTTAGGTCTTCTTTGAAGGTCTGATAGAATTCTGCACTAAAACCATCTGGACCTGTGCTTTTTTTGGTTGGAAGACTTCCAATGACAACTTCTATTTCTTCAGGGGTTATAGGACGGTTTAGATGGTCTATTTGATCCTGATTTAATTTTGGTACTTGGTATCTGTCAAGGAAATTGTCCATTTCCTCAAGATTTTCTAGTTGTGTTGAATACAGGTTTTTGTAGTAGGATCTGATGATTTTTTGAATTTCCTCAGTTTCTGTTGTTATCTCTCCCTTTTCGTTTCTGATTTTATTAATTTGGATACTATCTCTGTGCCCTCTGGTTAGTCTGGCTAAGGGCTTATCTATCTTGTTGATTTTCTCAAAGAACCAACTCCTCGTTTTGTTGATTCTTTGTATGGTTTTATTTGTTTCTACTTGATTGATTTCAGCCCTGAGTTTGATGATTTCCTGCCTTCTACTCCTCTTTGGTGTATTTGCTTCTTTTTGTTCCAGGGCTTTCAGGTGTGCCATTAAGCTGTTAGTGTATGCTGTCTCCCGTTTCTTTTTGGCGGCACTCAGGGCTATGAATTTTCCTCTTAGCACTGCTTTCATTGTGTCCCATAAGTTAGGGTATGTTGTGCCTTCATTTTCATTAACTTTCAAAAAGTCTTTGATTTCTTTCTTTATTTCCACCTTGACCAAGTTATCATTGAGTAGAGCATTGTTCAGCCTCCATGTGTACGTGGGTTTTCTTTTGTTTTTGTTGCCATTGAAGACCACCCTTATTCCATAGTGATCTGATAAGAGGCATGGGATTATTTCTATCTTCTTGTATCTGTTGAGGTCTGATTTGTGACCAATTATATGGTCAATTTTGGAGAAGGTACCATGAGGAGCTGAGAAGAAGGTGTATTCTTTAGCTCTAGGATGAAATGTTCTATATATATCAGTTAGTTCCATTTGGTCCAAGGCTTCAATTAGATTCACTGTGTCCCTGTTTAGTTTCTGCTTTCCTGAACGATCCATTTCAGAGAGCGGGGTGTTGAAGTCACCCACTATTATTGTGTGCGGTGCGATGTGTGCTTTGAGTTTTAGTAAAGTTTCTTTTACGAATGAGGGTGCCCTTGCATTTGGAGCATAGATATTCAGGATTGAGAGTTCTTGATGGTGGATTTTTCCCTTGATCAGTATGTAGTGTCCTTCTGTGTCTTTTTTGATGACTTTGGGTTGAAAATCAATTTTATCCGATATTAGGATGGCTACTCCACCTCGTTTCTTGGGGCCATTTGCTTGTAAAATTGTTTTCCAGCCTTTTACTCTGAGGTAGTGTTTGTCTTTGACACTGAGGTGCGTTTCCTGCATGCAGCAAAATGCTGGGTCCTGTTTACGTATCCAGTCTGCTAGTCTATGTCTTTTAATTGGGGAATTGAGACCATTGATATTAAGAGAGATTAAGGCATAGTGATTATTGCCATCTGCCATTCTTGACGCTATCTTTATGTTTGAGTGGTTATCTACTTTTGGGTTTGATTCAAGAAGGTTATTATCTCATTTTTTTCCAGGGTGTTGTTTCTCTCCCTGTATTGGAGGTTTCCACCTATTATCCGTTGCATGGCTGGATTTGTGGAAAGATATTGTGAAAATTTGGTTTTATCATGGAATATCTTGGTCTCTCCATCTATGGTGATTGAGAGTTTTGCTGGGTATAGTAGTCTAGGCTGGCATTTGTGCTGTCTTAGTGTCTGCATGAGATCTGCCCAGGATCTTCTGGCTTTCATAGTCTCTGGTGAGAAGTCTGATGTGATTCGGATAGGTCTTCCTTTGTATGTTACTTGGCCCTTTTCTCTTACTGCATTTAGTATTCTTTCTTTGTTTAGAACATTCGGTGTTTTGATTATTATGTGACGGGAGGTATTTCTGTTCTGGTCGAGTCTGTTTGGAGTTCTGTAGGCTTCTTGTATGTTCATCGGCATCTCTCTCTTTAAGTTAGGGAAGTTTTCCTCCATAATTTTGTTGAAGATGTTTACTGGCCCTTTAAGTTGCAAATCTTCACTCTCATCTATACCTATAATCCTTAGGTTTGGTCTTCTCATTGTGTCCTGGATTTCCTGGATGTTTTGGGTTACGCGTTTTTTGCATTTTGCATTTTCTTTGACTGTTGAGTCGATGCTTTCTATGGAATCTTCAGCACCTGAGATTCTTTCTTCCATCTCTTGTATTCTATTGTTGATGTTTGCATCTATGACTCCTGATTTCTTCCCAAGGTTTTCTATCTCCAAAGTTGTCTCCCTTTGTGATTTCTTAGTTGTTTCTACTTCCTTTTTTAGTTCCTGGATGGATTTGCTGAGATCCTTCACTTGTTTGTTTGTATTTTCCTGTATTTCTTTAAGGTATTTTTGCATTACCTCTTTCAGGATTTCTTCCTGATGACCCACGTTCTCCTGCATTTCTCTGAGCGATTTTTGTGTTTCCTCCTCATGGGATTCCATCTGTTGATCCATCGTCTCCTGCATTTCTTTAAGCAGTTCTCGTGTTTCCTTTGTAAGGGCATCTAACCGTTGATTCATTTCTTTAAGCAATTTTTGTGTTGCCTCCTTATGGGCATCCGTCTGTTGACCCATATTCTTCTGCATTTCTTTATGCAAATTTTGTGATTCCTTTGTGAGTGCATCTACCCGTTGATTCATCTCGTTAAGCGATTTTTGTGTTGTCTCCTTGTGCGCCTCCATCTTTTGATCCATGTTCTCCCGCATTTCTCTAAGCGATTTTTGTGTTTCCTTTGTAAGGGCTTCTAACCGTTGATTCATGGTCTCCTGTAACTCTTTATGAGATTTATTTGTGTCCTTCTTGTGATCCTCTAATAGCATCATGAGAAGTGATTTTAAATCCAGATCTTGTCTTTCGGGTGTGGTGGGGTATCCAGGACTTGCTGCTGTTGGAGAGTTGGGTTCGGATGGTCCCACATTACTTTGATTACTGTTAGTAACATTCCTACGTTTGCCTTTTGCCATCTGGATACCTCTGGTGTTAGTTGGTCCTGCTGCCACTGGCTGTTGGTTGGACCTCCTGTGAGCCTGCAAAGCTATTTCTGCCCCCCTGGATTACCAGGTTTCCCCTGGCACGATTTCTGGGGCCTGCCTGCTCCTGAGTGACTTTGGAGCCCTAATGTGCTTTGCCCCAAGTGATCTTATATTGGGGAGGCCTTGCACATCTAAAGGCTCAGCCTAGTGGATTCCTGGAGCAGAGGTCGCCAAAGGGAGGCTGGCAGGCTCCTGCCCTGTGCAGGGGTGTGTGATCTCTCCTGGGGGGGGAGGGGGCGTCCCTCTGCCAGGCAGAAGTCCCACAGCAGATCTGGCGCGCTGGTCACTGCAGATCAGCCCAGCACCTGGGAGCAGGTTACACACAAGCTGCCTGAACCCGAGCGATATTATGCCTGTCTGTCTCTGAGCCTGGTGGGTCCCAACTACCTGTCACTGGAGCAAAGATGGCGGAGGGACAGTCTCCCGTGGCGCCGCTCACCCTGTGGTCACGATGGCCCGCCGATCTGGCGCCCAGACGGATCCACCAGCGCCAACCCGCCCTCGGGCACAGACGGAAGCCCCAACAGGCCGTTGTCCCCAAGTGATGTTATATCGGGGGGGAGAGCCTGGGTACCGGTCCTCTCCAGCGCAGTCCGCGGAACGGGAAGAGGTCGCGGAAGGGAAGCTGGCGGCTCCCTCCCTGCGCGGGGTCCCCTCAGCCTAGGCAGAAGGTTCCCACCGCGGCAACCTGGCGCTGCTGGTTACTGCAGATCAGCCGCAGCACCTGGGAGCAGGTTACACCACAAGCTGCCTGAAACCGAAGCGATATTATGCCTGTCTGTCTCTGAGCCTGGCTGGTCCCAACTACCTGGTCACTGGAGCAAAGATGGCGGAGGGCAAGTCTCCGTGGCGCCGCTCACCCGGTGGTCACGATGGCCCCGCCGATCTGCGCGCACCAGTACGACTACAAGCGCCCAACCCGCCCTCGGGCAGCAGACGGAAGCCCCAACACGGCCGTGTCCCAAGTGATGTTATATTCGGGGGGAGAGCCTGGGTACCGGTCTCTCCAGCGCAGTCCGCGGGAACAGAGGTCGCGGAAGGGAAGCTGGCAGGCTCCCTCCCTGCGCGGGGTCCCTCCACCAGGCAGAAGGTCCCGCCGCGGAACTGGCGCGCTGGTTACTGCAGATCAGCCCCAGCACCTGGGAGCAGGTTACACACAAGCTGCCTGAACCGAAGCGATATTATGCCTGTCTGTCTCTGAGCCTGGCGGTTCCCCAACTACCTGGTCACTGGAGCAAAGCA